>JAYKKM010000348.1:0-600000 GCA_035772405.1 Chrysogorgia sp. JL179-B06
GAGCACTTCACTGGCTTTCCAACGGTATGACGCACGTCCGGTTTGGATGAGAATTGTGGGCGTGGTCAACGATTTTTCGATTTTGGGGGCCTGGGAAAAATTGAATTACTGGCAAGAGGTGACATTTCAAAATTTCTTCTGATTCGGATAGAGCACTTCACTGGCTTTCCAACGGTATGACGCACGTCCGGTTGGGATGAAAATTGTGGAGTGGAGGAGGTTTAGAGTAAAGGTTAGAGTTAAAGTTAGGGTTCGAATTAATTCGGGCACTTTCCCCCCGGAAAATTTAAAAATTTTGATTGGATCAGATAGAGCACTTCACTGGCTTTCCAACGGTATGACGCACGTCCGGTTTGGATGAGAATTGTGGGCGTGGTCAACGATTTTTCGATTTTGGGGGCCTGGGAAAAATTGAATTACTGGCAAGAGGTGACATTTCAAAATTTCTTCTGATTCGGATAGAGCACTTCACTGGCTTTCCAACGGTATGACGCACGTCCGGTTTGGATGAAAATTGGGGGCGTGGTCAACGATTTTTCGATTTTGGGGCCTGGTAAAAATTGAATTACTGGCAAGAGGTGACATTTCAAAATTTCTTCTGATTCGGATAGAGCACTTCACTGGCTTTCCAACGGTATGACGCACGTCCGGTTTGGATGAAAATTGGGGGCGTGGTTAACGATTTTTCGATTTTGGGGGCCTGGGAAAAATTGAATTACTGGCAAGAGGTGACATTTCAAAATTTCTTCTGATTCGGATAGAGCACTTCACTGGCTTTCCAACGGTATGACGCACGTCCGGTTTGGATGAAAATTGGGGGCGTGGTCAACGATTTTTCGATTTGGGGGGCCTGGGAAAAATTTAATTACTGGCAAGAGGTGACATTTCAAAATTTCTTCTGATTCGGATAGAGCACTTCACTGGCTTTCCAACGGTATGACGCACGTCCGGTTTGGTTGAGAATTGGGGGCGTGGTCAACGATTTTTCAATTTTGGGGGCCTGGGAAAAATGTTCTTACTGGTAAGAGGTGACATTTCAAAATTTCTTCTGATTCGGATAGAGCACTTCACTGGCTTTCCAACGGTATGACGCACGTCCGGTTTGGATGAAAATTGTGGAGTGGAGGAGGTTTAGAGTAAAGGTTAGAGTTAAAGTTAGGGTTCGAATTAATTCGGGCACTTTACCCCCGGAAAATTTAAAAATTTTGATTGGATCAGATAGAGCACTTGACTGGCTTTCCAACGGTATGATGCACGTCCGGTTTGGATGAGAATTGTGGGCGTGGTCAACGATTTTTCGATTTTGGGGGCCTGGTAAAAATTTTCTTACTGGCAAGAGATGACATTTCAAAATTTCTTCTGATTCGGATAGAGCACTTCACTGGCTTTCCAACGGTATGACGCACGTCTGCTTTGGATGAAAATTGGGGGCGTGGTTAACGATTTTTCGATTTTGGGGCCCTGGGAAAAATTGAATTACTGGCAAGAGGTAACATTTCAAAATTTCTTCTGATTCTAATAGAGCACTTCACTGGCTCTCCAACGGTATGACGAACGTCCGGTTTGGATGAAAATTGGGGGCGTGGTTAACGATTTTTCGATTTTGGGGGCCTGGGAAAAATTGAATTACTGGCAAGAGGTGACATTTCAAAATTTCTTCTGATTCGGATAGAGCACTTCACTGGCTTTCCAACGGTATGACGCACGTCCGGTTGGGATGAAAATTGTGGAGTGGAGGAGGTTTAGAGTAAAGGTTAGAGTTAAAGTTAGGGTTCGAATTAATTCGGGCACTTTACCCCCGGAAAATTTAAAAATTTTGATTGGATCAGATAGAGCACTTGACTGGCTTTCCAACGGTATGATGCACGTCCGGTTTGGATGAGAATTGTGGGCGTGGTCAACGATTTTTCGATTTTGGGGGCCTGGTAAAAATTTTCTTACTAGCAAGAGATGACATTTCAAAATTTCTTCTGATTCGGATAGAGCACTTCACTGGCTTTCCAACGGTATGACGCACGTCCGGTTTGGATGAAAATTGGGGGCGTGGTTAACGATTTTTCGATTTTGGGGCCTGGGAAAAATTGAATTACTGGCAAGAGGTGACATTTCAAAATTTCTTCTGATTCGGATAGAGCACTTCACTGGCTTTCCAACGGTATGACGCACGTCCGGTTTGGATGAAAATTGGGGGCGTGGTTAACGATTTTTCGATTTTGGGGGCCTGGGAAAAATTGAATTACTGGCAAGAGGTGACATTTCAAAATTTCTTCTGATTCGGATAGAGCACTTCACTGGCTTTCCAACGGTATGACGCACGTCCGGTTTGGATGAGAATTGGGGGCGTGGTCAACGATTTTTCGATTTTGGGGGCCTGGGAAAAATTTTCTTACTGGCAAGAGGTGACATTTCAAAATTTCTTCTGATTCGGATAGAGCACTTCACTGGCTTTCCAACGGTATGACGCACGTCCGGTTTGGATGAGAATTGGGGGCGTGGTCAACGATTTTTCGATTTTGGGGGCCTGGTAAAAATTTTCTTACTGGCAAGAGATGACATTTCAAAATTTCTTCTGATTCGGATAGAGCACTTCACTGGCTTTCCAACGGTATGACGCACGTCCGGTTTGGATGAAAATTGTGGAGTGGAGGAGGTTTAGAGTAAAGGTTAGAGTTAAAGTTAGGGTTCGAATTAATTCGGGCACTTTCCCCCGGAAAATTTAAAAATTTTGATTGGATCAGATAGAGCACTTGACTGGCTTTCCAACGGTATGATGCACGTCCGGTTTGGATGAGAATTGTGGGCGTGGTCAACGATTTTTCGATTTTGGGGGCCTGGTAAAAATTTCTTACTGGCAAGAGATGACATTTCAAAATTTCTTCTGATTCGGATAGAGCACTTCACTGGCTTTCCAACGGTATGACGCACGTCCGGTTTGGATGAAAATTGGGGGCGTGGTTAACGATTTTTCGATTTTGGGGGCCTGGGAAAAATTTTCTTACTGGCAAGAGGTGACATTTCAAAATTTCTTCTGATTCGGATAGAGCACTTCACTGGCTTTCCAACGGTATGACGCACGTCCGGTTTGGATGAAAATTGGGGGCGTGGTTAACGATTTTTCGATTTTGGGGGCCTGGGAAAAATTGAATTACTGGCAAGAGGTAACATTTCAAAATTTCTTCTGATTCGGATAGAGCACTTCACTGGCTTTCCAACGGTATGACGCACGTCCGGTTTGGATGAAAATTGGGGGCGTGGTTAACGATTTTTCGATTTTGGGGGCCTGGGAAAAATTGAATTACTGGCAAGAGGTAACATTTCAAAATTTCTTCTGATTCGGATAGAGCACTTCACTGGCTTTCCAACGGTATGACGCACGTCCGGTTTGGATGAGAATTGGGGGCGTGGTCAACGATTTTTCGATTTTGGGGGCCTGGGAAAAATTTTCTTACTGGCAAGAGGTGACATTTCAAAATTTCTTCTGATTCGGATAGAGCACTTCACTGGCTTTCCAACGGTATGACGCACGTCCGGTTTGGATGAAAATTGTGGAGTGGAGGAGGTTTAGAGTAAAGGTTAGAGTTAAAGTTAGGGTTCGAATTAATTCGGGCACTTTCCCCCCGGAAAATTTAAAAATTTTGATTGGATCAGATAGAGCACTTGACTGGCTTTCCAACGGTATGATGCACGTCCGGTTTGGATGAGAATTGTGGGCGTGGTCAACGATTTTTCGATTTTGGGGGCCTGGTAAAAATTTTCTTACTGGCAAGAGGTGACATTTCAAAATTTCTTCTGATTCGGATAGAGCACTTCACTGGCTTTCCAACGGTATGACGCACGTCCGGTTTGGATGAAAATTGGGGGCGTGGTTAACGATTTTTCGATTTTGGGGGCCTGGGAAAAATTGAATTACTGGCAAGAGGTGACATTTCAAAATTTCTTCTGATTCGGATAGAGCACTTCACTGGCTTTCCAACGGTATGACGCACGTCCGGTTTGGATGAAAATTGTGGAGTGGAGGAGGTTTAGAGTAAAGGTTAGAGTTAAAGTTAGGGTTCGAATTAATTCGGGCACTTTCCCCCGGAAAATTTAAAAATTTTGATTGGATCAGATAGAGCACTTCACTGGCTTTCCAACGGTATGACGCACGTCCGGTTTGGATGAGAATTGTGGGCGTGGTCAACGATTTTTCGATTTTGGGGGCCTGGGAAAAATTTTCTTACTGGCAAGAGGTGACATTTCAAAATTTCTTCTGATTCGGATAGAGCACTTCACTGGCTTTCCAACGGTATGACGCACGTCCGGTTTGGATGAAAATTGTGGAGTGGAGGAGGTTTAGAGTAAAGGTTAGAGTTAAAGTTAGGGTTCGAATTAATTCGGGCACTTTCCCCCCGGAAAATTTAAAAATTTTGATTGGATCAGATAGAGCACTTCACTGGCTTTCCAACGGTATGACGCACGTCCGGTTTGGATGAGAATTGTGGGCGTGGTCAACGATTTTTCGATTTTGGGGGCCTGGGAAAAATTTTCTTACTGGCAAGAGATGACATTTCAAAATTTCTACTGATTCGGATAGAGCACTTCACTGGCTTTCCAACGGTATGACGCACGTCCGGTTTGGATGAAAATTGGGGGCGTGGTCATCGATTTTTCTATTTTGGGGGCCTGGGAAAAATTTTCTTACTGGCAAGAGGTGACATTTCAAAATTTCTTCTGATTCGGATAGAGCACTTCACTGGCTTTCCAACGGTATGACGCACGTCCGGTTTGGATGAAAATTGGGGGCGTGGTTAACGATTTTTCGATTTTGGGGGCCTGGGAAAAATTTTCTTACTGGCAAGAGGTGACATTTCAAAATTTCTTCTGATTCGGATAGAGCACTTCACTGGCTTTCCAACGGTATGACGCACGTCCGGTTTGGATGAAAATTGTGGGCGTGGTCAACGATTTTTCGATTTTGGGGGCCTGGGAAAAATTTTCTTACTGGCAAGAGGTGACATTTCAAAATTTCTTCTGATTCGGATAGAGCACTTCACTGGCTTTCCAACGGTATGACGCACGTCCGGTTTGGATGAGAATTGTGGAGTGGAGGAGGTTTAGAGTAAGGTTAGAGTTAAAGTTAGGGTTCGAATTAATTCGGGCACTTTCCCCCCGGAAAATTTAAAAATTTTGATTGGATCAGATAGAGCACTTGACTGGCTTTCCAACGGTATGACGCACGTCCGGTTTGGATGAGAATTGTGGGCGTGGTCAACGATTTTTCGATTTTGGGGGCCTGGTAAAAATTTTCTTACTGGCAAGAGATGACATTTCAAAATTTCTTCTGATTCGGATAGAGCACTTCACTGGCTTTCCAACGGTATGACGCACGTCCGGTTTGGATGAAAATTGTGGAGTGGAGGAGGTTTAGAGTAAAGGTTAGAGTTAAAGTTAGGGTTCGAATTAATTCGGGCACTTTCCCCCCGGAAAATTTAAAAATTTTGATTGGATCAGATAGAGCACTTCACTGGCTTTCCAACGGTATGACGCACGTCCGGTTTGGATGAGAATTGTGGGCGTGGTCAACGATTTTTCGATTTTGGGGGCCTGGTAAAAATTTTCTTACTGGCAAGAGATGACATTTCAAAATTTCTTCTGATTCGGATAGAGCACTTCACTGGCTTTCCAACGGTATGACGCACGTCCGGTTTGGATGAAAATTGGGGGCGTGGTCAACGATTTTTCGATTTTGGGGGCCTGGGAAAAATTTTCTTACTGGCAAGAGGTAACATTTCAAAATTTCTTCTGATTCGGATAGAGCACTTCACTGGCTTTCCAACGGTATGACGCACGTCCGGTTTGGATGAAAATTGGGGGCGTGGTCAACGATTTTTCGATTTTGGGGGCCTGGGAAAAATTTTCTTACTGGCAAGAGGTAACATTTCAAAATTTCTTCTGATTCGGATAGAGCACTTCACTGGCTTTCCAACGGTATGACGCACGTCCGGTTTGGATGAAAATTGGGGGCGTGGTCAACGATTTTTCGATTTTGGGGGCCTGGGAAAAATTTTCTTACTGGCAAGAGGTGACATTTCAAAATTTCTTCTGATTCGGATAGAGCACTTCACTGGCTTTCCAACGGTATGACGCACGTCCGGTTTGGATGAAAATTGTGGAGTGGAGGAGGTTTAGAGTAAAGGTTAGAGTTAAAGTTAGGGTTCGAATTAATTCGGGCACTTTCCCCCCGGAAAATTTAAAAATTTTGATTGGATCAGATAGAGCACTTCACTGGCTTTCCAACGGTATGACGCACGTCCGGTTTGGATGAGAATTGTGGGCGTGGTCAACGATTTTTCGATTTTGGGGGCCTGGTAAAAATTTTCTTACTGGCAAGAGGTGACATTTTAAAATTTCTTCTGATTCGGATAGAGCACTTCACTGGCTTTCCAACGGTATGACGCACGTCCGGTTTGGATGAAAATTGTGGAGTGGAGGAGGTTTAGAGTAAAGGTTAGAGTTAAAGTTAGGGTTCGAATTAATTCGGGCACTTTCCCCCGGAAAATTTAAAAATTTTGATTGGATCAGATAGAGCACTTCACTGGCTTTCCAACGGTATGACGCACGTCCGGTTTGGATGAGAATTGTGGGCGTGGTCAACGATTTTTCGATTTTGGGGGCCTGGTAAAAATTTTCTTACTGGCAAGAGGTGACATTTCAAAATTTCTTCTGATTCGGATAGAGCACTTCACTGGCTTTCCAACGGTATGACGCACGTCCGGTTTGGATGAAAATTGTGGAGTGGAGGAGGTTTAGAGTAAAGGTTAGAGTTAAAGTTAGGGTTCGAATTAATTCGGGCACTTTCCCCCCGGAAAATTTAAAAATTTTGATTGGATCAGATAGAGCACTTCACTGGCTTTCCAACGGTATGACGCACGTCCGGTTTGGATGAGAATTGTGGGCGTGGTCAACGATTTTTCGATTTTGGGGGCCTGGTAAAAATTTTCTTACTGGCAAGAGATGACATTTCAAAATTTCTTCTGATTCGGATAGAGCACTTCACTGGCTTTCCAACGGTATGACGCACGTCCGGTTTGGATGAAAATTGTGGGCGTGGTCAACGATTTTTCGATTTTGGGGGCCTGGGAAAAATTTTCTTACTGGCAAGAGGTGACATTTCAAAATTTCTTCTGATTCGGATAGAGCACTTCACTGGCTTTCCAACGGTATGACGCACGTCCGGTTTGGATGAAAATTGGGGGCGTGGTTAACGATTTTTCGATTTTGGGGGCCTGGGAAAAATTGTATTACTGGCAAGAGATGACATTTCAAAATTTCTTCTGATTCGGATAGAGCGCTTCACTGGCTTTCCAACGGTATGACGCACGTCCGGTTTGGATGAGAATTGTGGGCGTGGTCAACGATTTTTCGATTTTGGGGGCCTGGTAAAAATTTTCTTACTGGCAAGAGATGACATTTCAAAATTTCTTCTGATTCGGATAGAGCACTTCACTGGCTTTCCAACGGTATGACGCACGTCCGGTTTGGATGAGAATTGTGGAGTGGAGGAGGTTTAGAGTAAGGTTAGAGTTAAAGTTAGGGTTCGAATTAATTCGGGCACTTTCCCCCCGGAAAATTTAAAAATTTTGATTGGATCAGATAGAGCACTTGACTGGCTTTCCAACGGTATGACGCACGTCCGGTTTGGATGAGAATTGTGGGCGTGGTCAACGATTTTTCGATTTTGGGGGCCTGGTAAAAATTTTCTTACTGGCAAGAGATGACATTTCAAAATTTCTTCTGATTCGGATAGAGCGCTTCACTGGCTTTCCAACGGTATGACGCACGTCCGGTTTGGATGAGAATTGTGGGCGTGGTCAACGATTTTTCGATTTTGGGGGCCTGGGAAAAATTTTCTTACTGGCAAGAGGTGACATTTCAAAATTTCTTCTGATTCGGATAGAGCACTTCACTGGCTTTCCAACGGTATGACGCACGTCCGGTTTGGATGAGAATTGTGGAGTGGAGGAGGTTTAGAGTAAAGGTTAGAGTTAAAGTTAGGGTTCGAATTAATTCGGTCACTTTCCCCCGGAAAATTTAAAAATTTTGATTGGATCAGATAGAGCACTTCACTGGCTTTCCAACGGTATGACGCACGTCCGGTTTGGATGAGAATTGTGGGCGTGGTCAACGATTTTTCGATTTTGGGGGCCTGGTAAAAATTTTCTTACTGGCAAGAGATGACATTTCAAAATTTCTTCTGATTCGGATAGAGCACTTCACTGGCTTTCCAACGGTATGACGCACGTCCGGTTTGGATGAAAATTGTGGAGTGGAGGAGGTTTAGAGTAAAGGTTAGAGTTAAAGTTAGGGTTCGAATTAATTCGGGCACTTTCCCCCCGGAAAATTTAAAAATTTTGATTGGATCAGATAGAGCACTTCACTGGCTTTCCAACGGTATGACGCACGTCCGGTTTGGATGAGAATTGTGGGCGTGGTCAACGATTTTTCGATTTTGGGGGCCTGGGAAAAATTTTCTTACTGGCAAGAGATGACATTTCAAAATTTCTTCTGATTCGGATAGAGCACTTCACTGGCTTTCCAACGGTATGACGCACGTCCGGTTTGGATGAGAATTGGGGGCGTGGTCAACGATTTTTCGATTTTGGGGGCCTGGGAAAAATTTTCTTACTGGCAAGAGGTGACATTTCAAAATTTCTTCTGATTCGGATAGAGCACTTCACTGGCTTTCCAACGGTATGACGCACGTCCGGTTTGGATGAGAATTGGGGGCGTGGTCAACGATTTTTCGATTTTGGGGGCCTGGTAAAAATTTTCTTACTGGCAAGAGATGACATTTCAAAATTTCTTCTGATTCGGATAGAGCACTTCACTGGCTTTCCAACGGTATGACGCACGTCCGGTTTGGATGAGAATTGTGGGCGTGGTCAACGATTTTTCGATTTTGGGGGCCTGGTAAAAATTTTCTTACTGGCAAGAGGTGACATTTCAAAATTTCTTCTGATTCGGATAGAGCACTTCACTGGCTTTCCAACGGTATGACGCACGTCCGGTTTGGATGAAAATTGTGGAGTGGAGGAGGTTTAGAGTAAAGGTTAGAGTTAAAGTTAGGGTTCGAATTAATTCGGGCACTTTCCCCCCGGAAAATTTAAAAATTTTGATTGGATCAGATAGAGCACTTCACTGGCTTTCCAACGGTATGACGCACGTCCGGTTTGGATGAGAATTGTGGGCGTGGTCAACGATTTTTCGATTTTGGGGGCCTGGTAAAAATTTTCTTACTGGCAAGAGGTGACATTTCAAAATTTCTTCTGATTCGGATAGAGCACTTCACTGGCTTTCCAACGGTATGACGCACGTCCGGTTTGGATGAAAATTGTGGAGTGGAGGAGGTTTAGAGTAAAGGTTAGAGTTAAAGTTAGGGTTCGAATTAATTCGGGCACTTTCCCCCCGGAAAATTTAAAAATTTTGATTGGATCAGATAGAGCACTTCACTGGCTTTCCAACGGTATGACGCACGTCCGGTTTGGATGAGAATTGTGGGCGTGGTCAACGATTTTTCGATTTTGGGGGCCTGGTAAAAATTTTCTTACTGGCAAGAGATGACATTTCAAAATTTCTTCTGATTCGGATAGAGCACTTCACTGGCTTTCCAACGGTATGACGCACGTCCGGTTTGGATGAGAATTGGGGGCGTGGTCAACGATTTTTCGATTTTGGGGGCCTGGGAAAAATTTTCTTACTGGCAAGAGATGACATTTCAAAATTTCTTCTGATTCGGATAGAGCACTTCACTGGCTTTCCAACGGTATGACGCACGTCCGGTTTGGATGAGAATTGTGGCGTGGTCAACGATTTTTCGATTTTGGGGGCCTGGGAAAAATTTTCTTACTGGCAAGAGGTGACATTTCAAAATTTCTTCTGATTCGGATAGAGCACTTCACTGGCTTTCCAACGGTATGACGCACGTCCGGTTTGGATGAGAATTGGGGGCGTGGTCAACGATTTTTCGATTTTGGGGGCCTGGGAAAAATTTTCTTACTGGCAAGAGGTGACATTTCAAAATTTCTTCTGATTCGGATAGAGCACTTCACTGGCTTTCCAACGGTATGACGCACGTCCGGTTTGGATGAAAATTGTGGAGTGGAGGAGGTTTAGAGTAAAGGTTAGAGTTAAAGTTAGGGTTCGAATTAATTCGGGCACTTTCCCCCCGGAAAATTTAAAAATTTTGATTGGATCAGATAGGGCACTTCACTGGCTTTCCAACCGTATGACGCACGTCCGGTTTGGATGAGAATTGTGGGCGTGGTCAACGATTTTTCGATTTTGGGGGCCTGGTAAAAATTTTCTTACTGGCAAGAGATGACATTTCAAAATTTCTTCTGATTCGGATAGAGCACTTCACTGGCTTTCCAACGGTATGACGCACGTCCGGTTTGGATGAGAATTGTGGCGTGGAGGAGGTTTAGAGTAAATGTTAGAGTTAAAGTTAGGGTTCGAATTAATTCGGGCACTTTCCCACCGGAAAATTTAAAAATTTTGATTGGATCAGATAGAGCACTTGACTGGCTTTCCAACGGTATGACGCACGTCCGGTTTGGATGAGAATTGTGGGCGTGGTCAACGATTTTTCGATTTTGGGGGCCTGGTAAAAATTTTCTTACTGGCAAGAGGTGACATTTCAAAATTTCTTCTGATTCGGATAGAGCACTTCACTGGCTTTCCAACGGTATGACGCACGTCCGGTTTGGATGAAAATTGGGGGCGTGGTTAACGATTTTTCGATTTGGGGGGCCTGGGAAAAATTGAATTACTGGCAAGAGGTGACATTTCAAAATTTCTTCTGATTCGGATAGAGCACTTCACTGGCTTTCCAACGGTATGACGCACGTCCGGTTTGGATGAAAATTGTGGGCGTGGTCAACGATTTTTCGATTTTGGGGGCCTGGTAAAAATTTTCTTACTGGCAAGAGGTGACATTTTAAAATTTCTTCTGATTCGGATAGAGCACTTCACTGGCTTTCCAACGGTATGACGCACGTCCGGTTTGGATGAGAATTGTGGAGTGGAGGAGGTTTAGAGTAAAGGTTAGAGTTAAAGTTAGGGTTCGAATTAATTCGGGCACTTTCCCCCCGGAAAATTTAAAAATTTTGATTGGATCAGATAGAGCACTTGACTGGCTTTCCAACGGTATGACGCACGTCCGGTTTGGATGAGAATTGTGGGCGTGGTCAACGATTTTTCGATTTTGGGGGCCTGGTAAAAATTTTCTTACTGGCAAGAGATGACATTTCAAAATTTCTTCTGATTCGGATAGAGCACTTCACTGGCTTTCCAACGGTATGACGCACGTCCGGTTTGGATGAGAATTGTGGGCGTGGTCAACGATTTTTCGATTTTGGGGGCCTGGGAAAAATTTAATTACTGGCAAGAGGTGACATTTTAAAATTTCTTCTGATTCGGATAGAGCACTTCACTGGCTTTCCAACGGTATGACGCACGTCCGGTTTGGATGAGAATTGTGGGCGTGGTCAACGATTTTTCGATTTTGGGGGCCTGGTAAAAAATTTCTTACTGGCAAGAGGTGACATTTTAAAATTTCTTCTGATTCGGATAGAGCACTTCACTGGCTTTCCAACGGTATGACGCACGTCCGGTTTGGATGAGAATTGGGGAGTGGAGGACGTTTAGAGTAAAGGTTAGAGTTAAAGTTAGGGTTCGAATTAATTCGGGCACTTTCCCCCCGGAAAATTTAAAAATTTTGATTGGATCAGATAGAGCACTTCACTGGCTTTCCAACGGTATGACGCACGTCCGGTTTGGATGAGAATTGTGGGCGTGGTCAACGATTTTTCGATTTTGGGGGCCTGGTAAAAAATTTCTTACTGGCAAGAGATGACATTTCAAAATTTCTTCTGATTCGGATAGAGCACTTCACTGGCTTTCCAACGGTATGACGCACGTCCGGTTTGGATGAAAATTGTGGAGTGGAGGAGGTTTAGAGTAAAGGTTAGAGTTAAAGTTAGGGTTCGAATTAATTCGGGCACTTTCCCCCCGGAAAATTTAAAAATTTTGATTGGATCAGATAGAGCACTTGACTGGCTTTCCAACGGTATGATGCACGTCCGGTTTGGATGAGAATTGTGGGCGTGGTCAACGATTTTTCGATTTTGGGGGCCTGGTAAAAATTTTCTTACTGGCAAGAGATGACATTTCAAAATTTCTTCTGATTCGGATAGAGCACTTCACTGGCTTTCCAACGGTATGACGCACGTCCGGTTTGGATAAAAATTGGGGGCGTGGTTAACGATTTTTCGATTTTGGGGGCCTGGGAAAAATTTAATTACTGGCAAGAGGTAACATTTCAAAATTTCTTCTGATTCGGATAGAGCACTTCACTGGCTTTCCAACGGTATGACGCACGTCCGGTTTGGATGAGAATTGGGGGCGTGGTCAACGATTTTTCGATTTTGGGGGCCTGGTAAAAATTTTCTTACTGGCAAGAGATGACATTTCAAAATTTCTTCTGATTCGGATAGAGCACTTCACTGGCTTTCCAACGGTATGACGCACGTCCGGTTTGGATGAAAATTGTGGAGTGGAGGAGGTTTAGAGTAAAGGTTAGAGTTAAAGTTAGGGTTCGAATTAATTCGGGCACTTTCCCCCGGAAAATTTAAAAATTTTGATTGGATCAGATAGAGCACTTCACTGGCTTTCCAACGGTATGACGCACGTCCGGTTTGGATGAGAATTGTGGGCGTGGTCAACGATTTTTCGATTTTGGGGGCCTGGTAAAAATTTTCTTACTGGCAAGAGATGACATTTCAAAATTTCTTCTGATTCGGATAGAGCACTTCACTGGCTTTCCAACGGTATGACGCACGTCCGGTTTGGATGAAAATTGTGGAGTGGAGGAGGTTTAGAGTAAAGGTTAGAGTTAAAGTTAGGGTTCGAATTAATTCGGGCACTTTCGGAAAATTTAAAAATTTTGATTGGATCAGATAGAGCACTTCACTGGCTTTCCAACGGTATGACGCACGTCCGGTTTGGATGAGAATTGTGGGCGTGGTCAACGATTTTTCGATTTTGGGGGCCTGGTTAAAATTTTCTTACTGGCAAGAGGTGACATTTCAAAATTTCTTCTGATTCGGATAGAGCACTTCACTGGCTTTCCGACGGTATGACGCACGTCCGGTTTGGATGAGAATTGGGGGCGTGGTTAACGATTTTTCGATTTTGGGGGCCTGGGAAAAATTGAATTACTGGCAAGAGGTAACATTTCAAAATTTCTTCTGATTCGGATAGAGCACTTCACTGGCTTTCCAACGGTATGACGCACGTCCGGTTTGGATGAAAATTGGGGGCGTGGTTAACGATTTTTCGATTTTGGGGGCCTGGGAAAAATTTTCTTACTGGCAAGAGGTGACATTTCAAAATTTCTTCTGATTCGGATAGAGCACTTCACTGGCTTTCCAACGGTATGACGCACGTCCGGTTTGGATGAGAATTGGGGGCGTGGTCAACGATTTTTCGATTTTGGGGGCCTGGTAAAAATTTTCTTACTGGCAAGAGGTGACATTTCAAAATTTCTTCTGATTCGGATAGAGCACTTCACTGGCTTTCCAACGGTATGACGCACGTCCGGTTTGGATGAAAATTGTGGAGTGGAGGAGGTTTAGAGTAAAGGTTAGAGTTAAAGTTAGGGTTCGAATTAATTCGGGCACTTTCCCCCCGGAAAATTTAAAAATTTTGATTGGATCAGATAGAGCACTTGACTGGCTTTCCAACGGTATGACGCACGTCCGGTTTGGATGAGAATTGTGGGCGTGGTCAACGATTTTTCGATTTTGGGGGCCTGGTAAAAATTTTCTTACTGGCAAGAGATGACATTTCAAAATTTCTTCTGATTCGGATAGAGCACTTCACTGGCTTTCCAACGGTATGACGCACGTCCGGTTTGGATGAAAATTGTGGAGTGGAGGAGGTTTAGAGTAAAGGTTAGAGTTAAAGTTAGGGTTCGAATTAATTCGGGCACTTTCCCCCCGATAAATTTAAAAATTTTGATTGGATCAGATAGAGCACTTCACTGGCTTTCCAACGGTATGACGCACGTCCGGTTTGGATGAGAATTGTGGGCGTGGTCAACGATTTTTCGATTTTGGGGGCCTGGTAAAAATTTTCTTACTGGCAAGAGATGACATTTCAAAATTTCTTCTGATTCGGATAGAGCACTTCACTGGCTTTCCAACGGTATGACGCACGTCCGGTTTCGTTGAGAATTGGGGGCGTGGTCAACGATTTTTCGATTTTGGGGGCCTGGTAAAAATTTAATTACTGGCAAGAGGTGACATTTCAAAATTTCTTCTGATTCGGATAGAGCACTTCACTGGCTTTCCAACGGTATGACGCACGTCCGGTTTGGATGAGAATTGGGGGCGTGGTTAACGATTTTTCGATTTTGGGGGCCTGGGAAAAATTGAATTACTGGCAAGAGGTAACATTTCAAAATTTCTTCTGATTCGGATAGAGCACTTCACTGGCTTTCCAACGGTATGACGCACGTCCGGTTTGGATGAGAATTGGGGGCGTGGTTAACGATTTTTCGATTTTGGGGGCCTGGGAAAAATTTTCTTACTGGCAAGAGGTGACATTTCAAAATTTCTTCTGATTCGGATAGAGCACTTCACTGGCTTTCCAACGGTATGACGCACGTCCGGTTTGGATGAGAATTGTGGGCGTGGTCAACGATTTTTCGATTTTGGGGGCCTGGGAAAAATTTTCTTACTGGCAAGAGATGACATTTCAAAATTTCTTCTGATTCGGATAGAGCACTTCACTGGCTTTCCAACGGTATGACGCACGTCCGGTTTGGATGAGAATTGTGGGCGTGGTCAACGATTTTTCGATTTTGGGGGCCTGGGAAAAATTTTCTTACTGGCAAGAGGTGACATTTCAAAATTTCTTCTGATTCGGATAGAGCACTTCACTGGCTTTCCAACGGTATGACGCACGTCCGGTTTGGATGAAAATTGGGGCGTGGTCAACGATTTTTCGATTTTGGGGCCTGGGAAAAATTTTCTTACTGGCAAGAGGTGACATTTCAAAATTTCTTCTGATTCGGATAGAGCACTTCACTGGCTTTCCAACGGTATGACGCACGTCCGGTTTGGATGAAAATTGGGGGCGTGGTCAACGATTTTTCGATTTTGGGGGCCTGGTAAAAATTTTCTTACTGGCAAGAGATGACATTTCAAAATTTCTTCTGATTCGGATAGAGCACTTCACTGGCTTTCCAACGGTATGACGCACGTCCGGTTTGGATGAAAATTGTGGAGTGGAGGAGGTTTAGAGTAAAGGTTAGAGTTAAAGTTAGGGTTCGAATTAATTCGGGCACTTTCCCCCCGGAAAATTTAAAAATTTTGATTGGATCAGATAGAGCACTTGACTGGCTTTCCAACGGTATGACGCACGTCCGGTTTGGATGAGAATTGTGGGCGTGGTCAACGATTTTTCGATTTTGGGGGCCTGGTAAAAATTTTCTTACTGGCAAGAGGTGACATTTCAAAATTTCTTCTGATTCGGATAGAGCACTTCACTGGCTTTCCAACGGTATGACGCACGTCCGGTTGGGATGAAAATTGTGGAGTGGAGGAGGTTTAGAGTAAAGGTTAGAGTTAAAGTTAGGGTTCGAATTAATTCGGGCACTTTCCCCCCGGAAAATTTAAAAATTTTGATTGGATCAGATAGAGCACTTCACTGGCTTTCCAACGGTATGACGCACGTCCGGTTTGGATGAGAATTGTGGGCGTGGTCAACGATTTTTCGATTTTGGGGGCCTGGTAAAAAATTTCTTACTGGCAAGAGGTGACATTTTAAAATTTCTTCTGATTCGGATAGAGCACTTCACTGGCTTTCCAACGGTATGACGCACGTCCGGTTTGGATGAGAATTGGGGGCGTGGTTAACGATTTTTCGATTTTGGGGCCTGGTAAAAAATTTCTTACTGGCAAGAGGTGACATTTTAAAATTTCTTCTGATTCGGATAGAGCACTTCACTGGCTTTCCAACGGTATGACGCACGTCCGGTTTGGATGAGAATTGGGGAGTGGTCAACGATTTTTCGATTTTGGGGGCCTGGGAAAAATTTTCTTACTGGCAAGAGGTGACATTTCAAAATTTCTTCTGATTCGGATAGAGCACTTCACTGGCTTTCCAACGGTATGACGCACGTCCGGTTTGGATGAAAATTGGGGGCGTGGTTAACGATTTTTCGATTTTGGGGGCCTGGGAAAAATTTAATTACTGGCAAGAGGTGACATTTCAAAATTTCTTCTGATTCGGATAGAGCACTTCACTGGCTTTCCAACGGTATGACGCACGTCCGGTTTGGATGAGAATTGGGGGCGTGGTCAACGATTTTTCGATTTTGGGGGCCTGGTAAAAATTTTCTTACTGGCAAGAGGTGACATTTCAAAATTTCTTCTGATTCGGATAGAGCACTTCACTGGCTTTCCAACGGTATGACGCACGTCCGGTTTGGATGAAAATTGGGGGCGTGGTCAACGATTTTTCGATTTTGGGGGCCTGGTAAAAATTTTCTTACTGGCAAGAGATGACATTTCAAAATTTCTTCTGATTCGGATAGAGCACTTCACTGGCTTTCCAACGGTATGACGCACGTCCGGTTTGGATGAAAATTGTGGAGTGGAGGAGGTTTAGAGTAAAGGTTAGAGTTAAAGTTAGGGTTCGAATTAATTCGGGCACTTTCCCCCCGGAAAATTTAAAAATTTTGATTGGATCAGATAGAGCACTTCACTGGCTTTCCAACGGTATGACGCACGTCCGGTTTGGATGAGAATTGTGGGCGTGGTCAACGATTTTTCGATTTTGGGGGCCTGGTAAAAATTTTCTTACTGGCAAGAGGTGACATTTCCAAATTTCTTCTGATTCGGATAGAGCACTTCACTGGCTTTCCAACCGTATGACGCACGTCCGGTTTGGATGTAAATTGTGGAGTGGAGGAGGTTTAGAGTAAAGGTTAGAGTTAAAGTTAGGGTTCGAATTAATTCGGGCACTTTCCCGCCGGAAAATTAAAATTTTTGGATTGGATCAGATAGAGCACTTGACTGGCTTTCCAACGGTATGACGCACGTCCGGTTTGGATGAGAATTGTGGGCGTGGTCAACGATTTTTCGATTTTGGGGGCCTGGTAAAAATTTTCTTACTGGCAAGAGGTGACATTTCAAAATTTCTTCTGATTCGGATAGAGCACTTCACTGGCTTTCCAACGGTATGACGCACGTCCGGTTTGGATGAGAATTGGGGGCGTGGTTAACGATTTTTCGATTTTGGGGGCCTGGGAAAAATTGAATTACTGGCAAGAGGTAACATTTCAAAATTTCTTCTGATTCGGATAGAGCACTTCACTGGCTTTCCAACGGTATGACGCACGTCCGGTTTGGATGAGAATTGTGGGCGTGGTCAACGATTTTTCGATTTTGGGGGCCTGGTAAAAATTTTCTTACTGGCAAGAGATGACATTTCAAAATTTCTTCTGATTCGGATAGAGCACTTCACTGGCTTTCCAACGGTATGACGCACGTCCGGTTTGGATGAAAATTGTGGAGTGGAGGAGGTTTAGAGTAAAGGTTAGAGTTAAAGTTAGGGTTCGAATTAATTCGGGCACTTTCCCCCCGGAAAATTTAAAAATTTTGATTGGATCAGATAGAGCACTTGACTGGCTTTCCAACGGTATGACGCACGTCCGGTTTGGATGAGAATTGTGGGCGTGGTCAACGATTTTTCGATTTTGGGGGCCTGGGAAAAATTTTCTTACTGGCAAGAGGTGACATTTCAAAATTTCTTCTGATTCGGATAGAGCACTTCACTGGCTTTCCAACGGTATGACGCACGTCCGGTTTGGATGAAAATTGGGGGCGTGGTCAACGATTTTTCGATTTTGGGGGCCTGGGAAAAATTTTATTACTGGCAAGAGGTAACATTTCAAAATTTCTTCTGATTCTGATAGAGCACTTCACTGGCTTTCCAACGGTATGACGCACGTCCGGTTTGGATGAAAATTGGGGGCGTGGTTAACGATTTTTCGATTTTGGGGGCCTGGGAAAAATTTTCTTACTGGCAAGAGGTGACATTTCAAAATTTCTTCTGATTCGGATAGAGCACTTCACTGGCTTTCCAACGGTATGACGCACGTCCGGTTTGGATGAAAATTGTGGAGTGGAGGAGGTTTAGAGTAAAGGTTAGAGTTAAAGTTAGGGTTCGAATTAATTCGGGCACTTTCCCCCCGGAAAATTTAAAAATTTTGATTGGATCAGATAGAGCACTTCACTGGCTTTCCAACGGTATGACGCACGTCCGGTTTGGATGAGAATTGTGGGCGTGGTCAACGATTTTTCGATTTTGGGGGCCTGGTAAAAATTTTCTTACTGGCAAGAGATGACATTTCAAAATTTCTTCTGATTCGGATAGAGCACTTCACTGGCTTTCCAACGGTATGACGCACGTCCGGTTTGGATGAAAATTGTGGAGTGGAGGAGGTTTAGAGTAAAGGTTAGAGTTAAAGTTAGGGTTCGAATTAATTCGGGCACTTTCCCCCCGGAAAATTTAAAAATTTTGATTGGATCAGATAGAGCACTTGACTGGCTTTCCAACGGTATGACGCACGTCCGGTTTGGATGAGAATTGTGGGCGTGGTCAACGATTTTTCGATTTTGGGGGCCTGGTAAAAATTTTCTTACTGGCAAGAGGTGACATTTCAAAATTTCTTCTGATTCGGATAGAGCACTTCACTGGCTTTCCAACGGTATGACGCACGTCCGGTTTGGATGAGAATTGTGGGCGTGGTCAACGATTTTTCGATTTTGTTGGCCTGGTAAAAATTTTCTTACTGGCAAGAGATGACATTTCAAAATTTCTTCTGATTCGGATAGAGCACTTCACTGGCTTTCCAACGGTATGACGCACGTCCGGTTTGGATGAGAATTGTGGAGTGGAGGAGGTTTAGAGTAAAGGTTAGAGTTAAAGTTAGGGTTCGAATTAATTCGGGCACTTTCCCCCCGGAAAATTTAAAAATTTTGATTGGATCAGATAGAGCACTTCACTGGCTTTCCAACGGTATGACGCACGTCCGGTTTGGATGAGAATTGTGGGCGTGGTCAACGATTTTTCGATTTTGGGGGCCTGGTAAAAAATTTCTTACTGGCAAGAGGTGACATTTTAAAATTTCTTCTGATTCGGATAGAGCACTTCACTGGCTTTCCAACGGTATGACGCACGTCCGGTTTGGATGAGAATTGTGGGCGTGGTCAACGATTTTTCGATTTTGGGGGCCTGGTAAAAAATTTCTTACTGGCAAGAGGTGACATTTCAAAATTTCTTCTGATTCGGATAGAGCACTTCACTGGCTTTCCAACGGTATGACGCACGTCCGGTTTGGATGAGAATTGGGGGCGTGGTCAACGATTTTTCGATTTTGGGGGCCTGGGAAAAATTTTCTTACTGGCAAGAGGTGACATTTCAAAATTTCTTCTGATTCGGATAGAGCGCTTCACTGGCTTTCCAACGGTATGACGCACGTCCGGTTTGGATGACAATTGTGGAGTGGAGGAGGTTTAGAGTAAGGTTAGAGTTAAAGTTAGGGTTCGAATTAATTCGGTCACTTTCCTAACGGAAAATTTAAAAATTTTGATTGGATCAGATAGAGCACTTGACTGGCTTTCCAACGGTATGACGCACGTCCGGTTTGGATGAGAATTGTGGGCGTGGTCAACGATTTTTCGATTTTGGGGGCCTGGTGAAAATTTTCTTACTGGCAAGAGATGACATTTCAAAATTTCTTCTGATTCGGATAGAGCACTTCACTGGCTTTCCAACGGTATGACGCACGTCCGGTTTGGATGAGAATTGTGGAGTGGAGGAGGTTTAGAGTAAAGGTTAGAGTTAAAGTTAGGGTTCGAATTAATTCGGGCACTTTCCCCCCGGAAAATTTAAAAATTTTGATTGGATCAGATAGAGCACTTCACTGGCTTTCCAACGGTATGACGCACGTCCGGTTTGGATGAGAATTGTGGGCGTGGTCAACGATTTTTCGATTTTGGGGGCCTGGGAAAAATTTTCTTACTGGCAAGAGGTGACATTTCAAAATTTCTTCTGATTCGGATAGAGCACTTCACTGGCTTTCCAACGGTATGACGCACGTCCGGTTTGGATGAAAATTGGGGGCGTGGTTAACGATTTTTCGATTTTGGGGCCTGGGAAAAATTGAATTACTGGCAAGAGGTAACATTTCAAAATTTCTTCTGATTCGGATAGAGCACTTCACTGGCTTTCCAACGGTATGACGCACGTCCGGTTTGGATGAAAATTGGGGGCGTGGTTAACGATTTTTCGATTTTGGGGGCCTGGGAAAAATTTTCTTACTGGCAAGAGGTGACATTTCAAAATTTCTTCTGATTCGGATAGAGCACTTCACTGGCTTTCCAACGGTATGACGCACGTCCGGTTTGGATGAAAATTGTGGAGTGGAGGAGGTTTAGAGTAAAGGTTAGAGTTAAAGTTAGGGTTCGAATTAATTCGGGCACTTTCCCCCCGGAAAATTTAAAAATTTTGATTGGATCAGATAGAGCACTTCACTGGCTTTCCAACGGTATGACGCACGTCCGGTTTGGATGAGAATTGTGGGCGTGGTCAACGATTTTTCGATTTTGGGGGCCTGGTAAAAATTTTCTTACTGGCAAGAGATGACATTTCAAAATTTCTTCTGATTCGGATAGAGCACTTCACTGGCTTTCCAACGGTATGACGCACGTCCGGTTTGGATGAAAATTGTGGAGTGGAGGAGGTTTAGAGTAAAGGTTAGAGTTAAAGTTAGGGTTCGAATTAATTCGGGCACTTTCCCCCCGGAAAATTTAAAAATTTTGATTGGATCAGATAGAGCACTTCACTGGCTTTCCAACGGTATGACGCACGTCCGGTTTGGATGAGAATTGTGGGCGTGGTCAACGATTTTTCGATTTTGGGGGCCTGGGTAAAAATTTTCTTACTGGCAAGAGGTGACATTTTAAAATTTCTTCTGATTCGGATAGAGCACTTCACTGGCTTTCCAACGGTATGACGTAAGTCCGGTTTGGATGAGAATTGGGGGCGTGGTTAACGATTTTTCGATTTTGGGGGCCTGGGAAAAATTTAATTACTGGCAAGAGGTAACATTTCAAAATTTCTTCTGATTCGAATAGAGCACTTCACTGGCTTTCCAACGGTATGACGCACGTCCGGTTTGGATGAAAATTGGGGGCGTGGTTAACGATTTTTCGATTTTGGGGGCCTGGGAAAAATTGAATTACTGGCAAGAGGTAACATTTCAAAATTTCTTCTGATTCGAATAGAGCACTTCACTGGCTTTCCAACGGTATGACGCACGTCCGGTTTGGATGAGAATTGGGGGCGTGGTCAACGATTTTTCGATTTTGGGGGCCTGGTAAAAATTTTCTTACTGGCAAGAGGTGACATTTCAAAATTTCTTCTGATTCGGATAGAGCACTTCACTGGCTTTCCAACGGTATGACGCACGTCCGGTTTGGATGAGAATTGTGGAGTGGAGGAGGTTTAGAGTAAAGGTTAGAGTTAAAGTTAGGGTTCGAATTAATTCGGGCACTTTACCCCCGGAAAATTTAAAAATTTTGATTGGATCAGATAGAGCACTTCACTGGCTTTCCAACGGTATGACGCACGTCCGGTTTGGATGAGAATTGTGGGCGTGGTCAACGATTTTTCGATTTTGGGGGCCTGGTAAAAATTTTCTTACTGGCAAGAGATGACATTTCAAAATTTCTTCTGATTCGGATAGAGCACTTCACTGGCTTTCCAACGGTATGACGCACGTCCGGTTTGGATGAAAATTGTGGAGTGGAGGAGGTTTAGAGTAAAGGTTAGAGTTAAAGTTAGGGTTCGAATTAATTCGGGCACTTTCCCCCGGATAATTTAAAAATTTTGATTGGATCAGATAGAGCACTTCACTGGCTTTCCAACGGTATGACGCACGTCCGGTTTGGATGAGAATTGTGGGCGTGGTCAACGATTTTTCGATTTTGGGGGCCTGGTAAAAATTTTCTTACTGGCAAGAGGTGACATTTCAAAATTTCTTCTGATTCGGATAGAGCACTTCACTGGCTTTCCAACGGTATGACGCACGTCCGGTTTGGATGAGAATTGGGGGCGTGGTCAACGATTTTTCGATTTTGGGGGCCTGGGAAAAATTGAATTACTGGCAAGAGGTAACATTTCAAAATTTCTTCTGATTCGGATAGAGCACTTCACTGGCTTTCCAACGGTATGACGCACGTCCGGTTTGGATGAGAATTGGGGGCGTGGTTAACGATTTTTCGATTTTGGGGGCCTGGGAAAAATTGAATTACTGGCAAGAGGTAACATTTCAAAATTTCTTCTGATTCGGATAGAGCACTTCACTGGCTTTCCAACGGTATGACGCACGTCCGGTTTGGATGAAAATTGGGGGCGTGGTTAACGATTTTTCGATTTTGGGGGCCTGGGAAAAATTGAATTACTGGCAAGAGGTGACATTTCAAAATTTCTTCTGATTCGGATAGAGCACTTCACTGGCTTTCCAACGGTATGACGCACGTCCGGTTTGGATGAAAATTGGGGGCGTGGTCAACGATTTTTCGATTTTGGGGGCCTGGTAAAAATTTTATTACTGGCAAGAGGTGACATTTCAAAATTTCTTCTGATTCGGATAGAGCACTTCACTGGCTTTCCAACGGTATGACGCACGTCCGGTTTGGATGAGAATTGGGGGCGTGGTCAACGATTTTTCGATTTTGGGGGCCTGGTAAAAATTTTCTTACTGGCAAGAGGTGACATTTCAAAATTTCTTCTGATTCGGATAGAGCACTTCACTGGCTTTCCAACGGTATGACGCACGTCCGGTTTGGATGAGAATTGGGGCGTGGTCAACGATTTTTCGATTTTGGGGCCTGGGAAAAATTTTCTTACTGGCAAGAGGTGACATTTCAAAATTTCTTCTGATTCGGATAGAGCACTTCACTGGCTTTCCAACGGTATGACGCACGTCCGGTTTGGATGAGAATTGTGGGCGTGGTCAACGATTTTTCGATTTTGGGGGCCTGGTAAAAATTTTCTTACTGGCAAGAGATGACATTTCAAAATTTCTTCTGATTCGGATAGAGCACTTCACTGGCTTTCCAACGGTATGACGCACGTCCGGTTTGGATGAAAATTGTGGAGTGGAGGAGGTTTAGAGTAAAGGTTAGAGTTAAAGTTAGGGTTCGAATTAATTCGGGCACTTTCCCCCCGGAAAATTTAAAAATTTTGATTGGATCAGATAGAGCACTTCACTGGCTTTCCAACGGTATGACGCACGTCCGGTTTGGATGAGAATTGTGGGCGTGGTCAACGATTTTTCGATTTTGGGGGCCTGGGAAAATTTTCTTACTGGCAAGAGATGACATTTCAAAATTTCTACTGATTCGGATAGAGCACTTCACTGGCTTTCCAACGGTATGACGCACGTCCGGTTTGGATGAAAATTGTGGAGTGGAGGAGGTTTAGAGTAAAGGTTAGAGTTAAAGTTAGGGTTCGAATTAATTCGGGCACTTTCCCCCCGGAAAATTTAAAAATTTTGATTGGATCAGATAGAGCACTTCACTGGCTTTCCAACGGTATGACGCACGTCCGGTTTGGATGAGAATTGTGGGCGTGGTCAACGATTTTTCGATTTTGGGGGCCTGGTAAAAAATTTCTTACTGGCAAGAGGTGACATTTTAAAATTTCTTCTGATTCGGATAGAGCACTTCACTGGCTTTCCAACGGTATGACGCACGTCCGGTTTGGATGAGAATTGGGGAGTGGAGGACGTTTAGAGTAAAGGTTAGAGTTAAAGTTAGGGTTCGAATTAATTCGGGCACTTTCCCCCGGAAAATTTAAAAATTTTGATTGGATCAGATAGAGCACTTCACTGGCTTTCCAACGGTATGACGCACGTCCGGTTTGGATGAGAATTGTGGGCGTGGTCAACGATTTTTCGATTTTGGGGGCCTGGTAAAAATTTTCTTACTGGCAAGAGGTGACATTTCAAAATTTCTTCTGATTCGGATAGAGCACTTCACTGGCTTTCCAACGGTATGACGCACGTCCGGTTTGGATGAGAATTGGGGGCGTGGTTAACGATTTTTCGATTTTGGGGGCCTGGGAAAAATTGAATTACTGGCAAGAGGTAACATTTCAAAATTTCTTCTGATTCGGATAGAGCACTTCACTGGCTTTCCAACGGTATGACGCACGTCCGGTTTGGATGAGAATTGGGGGCGTGGTCAACGATTTTTCGATTTTGGGGGCCTGGTAAAAATTTTCTTACTGGCAAGAGGTGACATTTCAAAATTTCTTCTGATTCGGATAGAGCACTTCACTGGCTTTCCAACGGTATGACGCACGTCCGGTTTGGATGAAAATTGTGGAGTGGAGGAGGTTTAGAGTAAGGTTAGAGTTAAAGTTAGGGTTCGAATTAATTCGGGCACTTTCCCCCCGGAAAATTTAAAAATTTTGATTGGATCAGATAGAGCACTTGACTGGCTTTCCAACGGTATGACGCACGTCCGGTTTGGATGAGAATTGTGGGCGTGGTCAACGATTTTTCGATTTTGGGGGCCTGGGAAAATTTTCTTACTGGCAAGAGATGACATTTCAAAATTTCTTCTGATTCGGATAGAGCTCTTCACTGGCTTTCCAACGGTATGACGCACGTCCGGTTTGGATGAGAATTGTGGAGTGGAGGAGGTTTAGAGTAAGGTTAGAGTTAAAGTTAGGGTTCGAATTAATTCGGGCACTTTCATCCCGGAAAATTTAAAAATTTTGATTGGATCAGATAGAGCACTTCACTGGCTTTCCAACGGTATGACGCACGTCCGGTTTGGATGGAAGATGGGCGCGTGGTCAACGATTGTTCGATTTTGGGGGCCTGGTAAAAATTTTCTTACTGGCAAGAGGTGACATTTCAAAATTTCTTCTGATTCGGATAGAGCACTTCACTGGCTTTCCAACGGTATGACGCACGTCCGGTTTGGATGAAAATTGGGGGCGTGGTTAACGATTTTTCGATTTTGGGGGCCTGGGAAAATTGAATTACTGGCAAGAGGTAACATTTCAAAATTTCTTCTGATTCGGATAGAGCACTTCACTGGCTTTCCAACGGTATGACGCACGTCCGGTTTGGATGAGAATTGTGGGCGTGGTCAACGATTTTTCGATTTTGGGGGCCTGGTAAAAATTTTCTTACTGGCAAGAGTTGTAAATTCAAAATTTCTTCTGATTCGGATAGAGCACTTCACTGGCTTTCCAACGGTATGACGCACGTCCGGTTTGGATGAAAATTGTGGAGTGGAGGAGGTTTAGAGTAAAGGTTAGAGTTAAAGTTAGGGTTCGAATTAATTCGGGCACTTTCCCCCCGGAAAATTTAAAAATTTTGATTGGATCAGATAGAGCACTTGACTGGCTTTCCAACGGTATGACGCACGTCCGGTTTGGATGAGAATTGTGGGCGTGGTCAACGATTTTTCGATTTTGGGGGCCTGGGAAAATTTTCTTACTGGCAAGAGGTGACATTTCAAAATTTCTTCTGATTCGGATAGAGCACTTCACTGGCTTTCCAACGGTATGACGCACGTCCGGTTTGGATGAAAATTGTGGAGTGGAGGAGGTTTAGAGTAAAGGTTAGAGTTAAAGTTAGGGTTCGAATTAATTCGGGCACTTTCCCCCCGGAAAATTTAAAAATTTTGATTGGATCAGATAGAGCACTTGACTGGCTTTCCAACGGTATGACGCACGTCCGGTTTGGATGAGAATTGTGGGCGTGGTCAACGATTTTTCGATTTTGGGGGCCTGGTAAAAATTTTCTTACTGGCAAGAGGTGACATTTCAAAATTTCTTCTGATTCGGATAGAGCACTTCACTGGCTTTCCAACGGTATGACGCACGTCCGGTTTGGATGAAAATTGGGGGCGTGGTTAACGATTTTTCGATTTTGGGGGCCTGGGAAAAATTGAATTACTGGCAAGAGGTAACATTTCAAAATTTCTTCTGATTCTGATAGAGCACTCCACTGGCTTTCCAACGGTATGACGCACGTCCGGTTTGGATGAGAATTGGGGGCGTGGTCAACGATTTTTCGATTTTGGGGGCCTGGTAAAAATTTTCTTACTGGCAAGAGGTGACATTTCAAAATTTCTTCTGATTCGGATAGAGCACTTCACTGGCTTTCCAACGGTATGACGCACGTCCGGTTTGGATGAAAATTGTGGAGTGGAGGAGGTTTAGAGTAAAGGTTAGAGTTAAAGTTAGGGTTCGAATTAATTCGGGCACTTTCCCCCCGGAAAATTTAAAAATTTTGATTGGATCAGATAGAGCACTTCACTGGCTTTCCAACGGTATGACGCACGTCCGGTTTGGATGAGAATTGTGGGCGTGGTCAACGATTTTTCGATTTTGGGGGCCTGGTAAAAATTTTCTTACTGGCAAGAGATGACATTTCAAAATTTCTTCTGATTCGGATAGAGCACTTCACTGGCTTTCCAACGGTATGACGCACGTCCGGTTTGGATGAAAATTGTGGAGTGGAGGAGGTTTAGAGTAAAGGTTAGAGTTAAAGTTAGGGTTCGAATTAATTCGGGCACTTTTCCCCCGGAAAATTTAAAAATTTTGATTGGATCAGATAGAGCACTTCACTGGCTTTCCAACGGTATGACGCACGTCCGGTTTGGTTGAGAATTGGGGGCGTGGTCAACGATTTTTCGATTTTGGGGGCCTGGGAAAAATTTTCTTACTGGCAAGAGGTGACATTTCAAAATTTCTTCTGATTCGGATAGAGCACTTCACTGGCTTTCCAACGGTATGACGCACGTCCGGTTTGGATGAGAATTGGGGGCGTGGTCAACGATTTTTCGATTTTGGGGGCCTGGGAAAAATTGAATTACTGGCAAGAGGTAACATTTCAAAATTTCTTCTGATTCGGATAGAGCACT
Source organism: Chrysogorgia sp. JL179-B06 (assembly GCA_035772405.1). Taxonomy (NCBI): domain Eukaryota; kingdom Metazoa; phylum Cnidaria; class Anthozoa; order Scleralcyonacea; family Chrysogorgiidae; genus Chrysogorgia; species Chrysogorgia sp. JL179-B06. The sequence continues at coordinate 27,066 of JAYKKM010000348.1, forward strand.
TCACTGGCTTTCCAACGGTATGACGCACGTCCGGTTTGGATGAAAATTGGGGGCGTGGTCAACGATTTTTCGATTTTGGGGGCCTGGTAAAAATTTTCTTACTGGCAAGAGGTGACATTTCAAAATTTCTTCTGATTCGGATAGAGCACTTCACTGGCTTTCCAACGGTATGACGCACGTCCGGTTTGGATGAAAATTGTGGAGTGGAGGAGGTTTAGAGTAAAGGTTAGAGTTAAAGTTAGGGTTCGAATTAATTCGGGCACTTTCCCCCGGAAAATTTAAAAATTTTGATTGGATCAGATAGAGCACTTGACTGGCTTTCCAACGGTATGACGCACGTCCGGTTTGGATGAGAATTGTGGGCGTGGTCAACGATTTTTCGATTTTGGGGGCCTGGTAAAAATTTTCTTACTGGCAAGAGATGACATTTCAAAATTTCTTCTGATTCGGATAGAGCACTTCACTGGCTTTCCAACGGTATGACGCACGTCCGGTTTGGATGAAAATTGGGGGCGTGGTTAACGATTTTTCGATTTTGGGGGCCTGGGAAAAATTTTCTTACTGGCAAGAGGTGACATTTCAAAATTTCTTCTGATTCGGATAGAGCACTTCACTGGCTTTCCAACGGTATGACGCACGTCCGGTTTGGATGAAAATTGTGGAGTGGAGGAGGTTTAGAGTAAAGGTTAGAGTTAAAGTTAGGGTTCGAATTAATTCGGGCACTTTCCCCCCGGAAAATTTAAAAATTTTGATTGGATCAGATAGAGCACTTGACTGGCTTTCCAACGGTATGACGCACGTCCGGTTTGGATGAGAATTGTGGGCGTGGTCAACGATTTTTCGATTTTGGGGGCCTGGTAAAAATTTTCTTACTGGCAAGAGATGACATTTCAAAATTTCTTCTGATTCGGATAGAGCACTTCACTGGCTTTCCAACGGTATGACGCACGTCCGGTTTGGATGAGAATTGTGGAGTGGAGGAGGTTTAGAGTAAGGTTAGAGTTAAAGTTAGGGTTCGAATTAATTCGGGCACTTTCCCCCCGGAAAATTTAAAAATTTTGATTGGATCAGATAGAGCACTTCACTGGCTTTCCAACGGTATGACGCACGTCCGGTTTGGATGAGAATTGTGGGCGTGGTCAACGATTTTTCGATTTTGGGGGCCTGGTAAAAATTTTCTTACTGGCAAGAGATGACATTTCAAAATTTCTTCTGATTCGGATAGAGCACTTCACTGGCTTTCCAACGGTATGACGCACGTCCGGTTTGGATGAAAATTGGGGGCGTGGTTAACGATTTTTCGATTTTGGGGGCCTGGGAAAAATTGAATTACTGGCAAGAGGTAACATTTCAAAATTTCTTCTGATTCGGATAGAGCACTTCACTGGCTTTCCAACGGTATGACGCACGTCCGGTTTGGATGAAAATTGGGGGCGTGGTTAACGATTTTTCGATTTTGGGGGCCTGGGAAAAATTGAATTACTGGCAAGAGGTAACATTTCAAAATTTCTTCTGATTCGAATAGAGCACTTCACTGGCTTTCCAACGGTATGACGCACGTCCGGTTTGGATGAGAATTGGGGGCGTGGTCAACGATTTTTCGATTTTGGGGGCCTGGTAAAAATTTTCTTACTGGCAAGAGTTGACATTTCAAAATTTCTTCTGATTCGGATAGAGCACTTCACTGGCTTTCCAACGGTATGACGCACGTCCGGTTTGGATGAAAATTGTGGAGTGGAGGAGGTTTAGAGTAAAGGTTAGAGTTAAAGTTAGGGTTCGAATTAATTCGGGCACTTTCCCCCCGGAAAATTTAAAAATTTTGATTGGATCAGATAGAGCACTTGACTGGCTTTCCAACGGTATGATGCACGTCCGGTTTGGATGAGAATTGTGGGCGTGGTCAACGATTTTTCGATTTTGGGGGCCTGGTAAAAATTTTCTTACTGGCAAGAGGTGACATTTCAAAATTTCTTCTGATTCGGATAGAGCACTTCACTGGCTTTCCAACGGTATGACGCACGTCCGGTTGGGATGAAAATTGTGGAGTGGAGGAGGTTTAGAGTAAAGGTTAGAGTTAAAGTTAGGGTTCGAATTAATTCGGGCACTTTCCCCGGAAAATTTAAAAATTTTGATTGGATCAGATAGAGCACTTGACTGGCTTTCCAACGGTATGACGCACGTCCGGTTTGGATGAGAATTGTGGGCGTGGTCAACGATTTTTCGATTTTGGGGGCCTGGTAAAAATTTTCTTACTGGCAAGAGGTGACATTTCAAAATTTCTTCTGATTCGGATAGAGCACTTCACTGGCTTTCCAACGGTATGACGCACGTCCGGTTTGGATGAAAATTGGGGGCGTGGTTAACGATTTTTCGATTTTGGGGCCCTGGGAAAAATTGAATTACTGGCAAGAGGTAACATTTCAAAATTTCTTCTGATTCGGATAGAGCACTTCACTGGCTTTCCAACGGTATGACGCACGTCCGGTTTGGATGAAAATTGGGGGCGTGGTTAACGATTTTTCGATTTTGGGGGCCTGGGAAAAATTGAATTACTGGCAAGAGGTAACATTTCAAAATTTCTTCTGATTCGGATAGAGCACTTCACTGGCTTTCCAACGGTATGACGCACGTCCGGTTTGGATGAGAATTGGGGGCGTGGTTAACGATTTTTCGATTTTGGGGGCCTGGGAAAAATTTTATTACTGGCAAGAGGTAACATTTCAAAATTTCTTCTGATTCGGATAGAGCACTTCACTGGCTTTCCAACGGTATGACGCACGTCCGGTTTGGATGAGAATTGGGGGCGTGGTCAACGATTTTTCGATTTTGGGGGCCTGGGAAAAATTTAATTACTGGCAAGAGGTGACATTTCAAAATTTCTTCTGATTCGGATAGAGCACTTCACTGGCTTTCCAACGGTATGACGCACGTCCGGTTTGGATGAAAATTGGGGGCGTGGTTAACGATTTTTCGATTTTGGGGGCCTGGGAAAAATTTTCTTACTGGCAAGAGGTGACATTTCAAAATTTCTTCTGATTCGGATAGAGCACTTCACTGGCTTTCCAACGGTATGACGCACGTCCGGTTTGGATGAGAATTGGGGGCGTGGTCAACGATTTTTCGATTTTGGGGCCTGGGAAAAATTTTCTTACTGGCAAGAGGTGACATTTCAAAATTTCTTCTGATTCGGATAGAGCACTTCACTGGCTTTCCAACGGTATGACGCACGTCCGGTTAGGATGAGAATTGGGGGCGTGGTTAACGATTTTTCAATTTTGGGGGCCTGGGAAAAATGTTCTTACTGGCAAGAGGTAACATTTCAAAATTTCTTCTGATTCGGATAGAGCACTTCACTGGCTTTCCAACGGTATGACGCACGTCCGGTTTGGATGAAAATTGGGGGCGTGGTCAACGATTTTTCGATTTTGGGGGCCTGGTAAAAATTTTCTTACTGGCAAGAGGTGACATTTTACAATTTCTTCTGATTCGGAGAGAGCACTTCACTGGCTTTCCAACGGTATGACGCACGTCCGGTTTGGATGAAAATTGTGGAGTGGAGGAGGTTTAGAGTAAAGGTTAGAGTTAAAGTTAGGGTTCGAATTAATTCGGGCACTTTCCCCACGGAAAATTTAAAAATTTTGATTAGATCAGATAGAGCACTTCACTGGCTTTCCAACGGTATGACGCACGTCCGGTTTGGATGAAAATTGGGGGCGTGGTCAACGATTTTTCGATTTTGGGGGCCTGGTAAAATTTTCTCACTGGCAAGAGATGACATTTCAAAATTTCTTCTGATTCGGATAGAGCACTTCACTGGCTTTCCAACGGTATGACGCACGTCCGGTTTGGATGAGAATTGGGGAGTGGAGGACGTTTAGAGTAAAGGTTAGAGTTAAAGTTAGGGTTCGAATTAATTCGGGCACTTTCCCCCCGGAAAATTTAAAAATTTTGATTGGATCAGATAGAGCACTTCACTGGCTTTCCAACGGTATGACGCACGTCCGGTTTGGATGAGAATTGTGGGCGTGGTCAACGATTTTTCGATTTTGGGGGCCTGGTAAAAAATTTCTTACTGGCAAGAGGTGACATTTTAAAATTTCTTCTGATTCGGATAGAGCACTTCACTGGCTTTCCAACGGTATGACGCACGTCCGGTTTGGATGAGAATTGTGGGCGTGGTCAACGATTTTTCGATTTTGGGGCCCTGGGAAAAATTGAATTACTGGCAAGAGGTAACATTTCAAAATTTCTTCTGATTCTGATAGAGCACTTCACTGGCTTTCCAACGGTATGACGCACGTCCGGTTTGGATGAGAATTGGGGGCGTGGTCAACGATTTTTCGATTTTGGGGGCCTGGGAAAAATTGTCTTACTGGCAAGAGGTGACATTTCAAAATTTCTTCTGATTCGGATAGAGCACTTCACTGGCTTTCCAACGGTATGACGCACGTCCGGTTTGGATGAAAATTGTGGAGTGGAGGAGGTTTAGAGTAAAGGTTAGAGTTAAAGTTAGGGTTCGAATTAATTCGGGCACTTTCCCCCCGGAAAATTTAAAAATTTTGATTGGATCAGATAGAGCACTTCACTGGCTTTCCAACGGTATGACGCACGTCCGGTTTGGATGAGAATTGTGGGCGTGGTCAACGATTTTTCGATTTTGGGGGCCTGGTAAAAATTTTCTTACTGGCAAGAGATGACATTTCAAAATTTCTTCTGATTCGGATAGAGCACTTCACTGGCTTTCCAACGGTATGACGCACGTCCGGTTTGGATGAAAATTGTGGAGTGGAGGAGGTTTAGAGTAAGGTTAGAGTTAAAGTTAGGGTTCGAATTAATTCGGGCACTTTCCCCCCGGAAAATTTAAAAATTTTGATTGGATCAGATAGAGCACTTGACTGGCTTTCCAACGGTATGACGCACGTCCGGTTTGGATGAGAATTGTGGGCGTGGTCAACGATTTTTCGATTTTGGGGGCCTGGTAAAAATTGTCTTACTGGCAAGAGGTGACATTTCAAAATTTCTTCTGATTCGGATAGAGCACTTCACTGGCTTTCCAACGGTATGACGCACGTCCGGTTTGGATGAGAATTGGGGGCGTGGTTAACGATTTTTCGATTTTGGGGGCCTGGGAAAAATTTTCTTACTGGCAAGAGATAACATTTCAAAATTTCTTCTGATTCGGATAGAGCACTTCACTGGCTTTCCAACGGTATGACGCACGTCCGGTTTGGATGAGAATTGTGGGCGTGGTCAACGATTTTTCGATTTTGGGGGCCTGGTAAAAATTTTCTTACTGGCAAGAGATGACATTTCAAAATTTCTTCTGATTCGGATAGAGCACTTCACTGGCTTTCCAACGGTATGACGCACGTCCGGTTTGGATGAAAATTGTGGAGTGGAGGAGGTTTAGAGTAAAGGTTAGAGTTAAAGTTAGGGTTCGAATTAATTCGGGCACTTTACCCCCAGAAAATTTAAAAATTTTGATTGGATCAGATAGAGCACTTGACTGGCTTTCCAACGGTATGACGCACGTCCGGTTTGGATGAGAATTGTGGGCGTGGTCAACGATTTTTCGATTTTGGGGGCCTGGTAAAAATTTTCTTACTGGCAAGAGGTGACATTTCAAAATTTCTTCTGATTCGGATAGAGCACTTCACTGGCTTTCCAACGGTATGACGCACGTCCGGTTTGGATGAGAATTGGGGGCGTGGTTAACGATTTTTCGATTTTGGGGCCCTGGGAAAAATTGAATTACTGGCAAGAGGTAACATTTCAAAATTTCTTCTGATTCGGATAGAGCACTTCACTGGCTTTCCAACGGTATGACGCACGTCCGGTTTGGATGAGAATTGGGGGCGTGGTCAACGATTTTTCGATTTTGGGGGCCTGGTAAAAATTTTCTTACTGGCAAGAGATGACATTTCAAAATTTCTTCTGATTCGGATAGAGCACTTCACTGGCTTTCCAACGGTATGACGCACGTCCGGTTTGGATGAAAATTGTGGAGTGGAGGAGGTTTAGAGTAAAGGTTAGAGTTAAAGTTAGGGTTCGAATTAATTCGGGCACTTTCCCCCCGGAAAATTTAAAAATTTTGATTGGATCAGATAGAGCACTTCACTGGCTTTCCAACGGTATGACGCACGTCCGGTTTGGATGAGAATTGTGGGCGTGGTCAACGATTTTTCGATTTTGGGGGCCTGGTAAAAATTTTCTTACTGGCAAGAGATGACATTTCAAAATTTCTTCTGATTCGGATAGAGCACTTCACTGGCTTTCCAACGGTATGACGCACGTCCGGTTTGGATGAAAATTGTGGAGTGGAGGAGGTTTAGAGTAAAGGTTAGAGTTAAAGTTAGGGTTCGAATTAATTCGGGCACTTTCCCCCCGGAAAATTTAAAAATTTTGATTGGATCAGATAGAGCACTTGACTGGCTTTCCAACGGTATGATGCACGTCCGGTTTGGATGAGAATTGTGGGCGTGGTCAACGATTTTTCGATTTTGGGGGCCTGGGAAAATTGAATTACTGGCAAGAGGTGACATTTCAAAATTTCTTCTGATTCGGATAGAGCACTTCACTGGCTTTCCAACGGTATGACGCACGTCTGCTTTGGATGAAAATTGGGGGCGTGGTTAACGATTTTTCGATTTTGGGGCCCTGGGAAAAATTGAATTACTGGCAAGAGGTAACATTTCAAAATTTCTTCTGATTCGGATAGAGCACTTCACTGGCTTTCCAACGGTATGACGCACGTCTGCTTTGGATGAAAATTGGGGGCGTGGTCAACGATTTTTCGATTTTGGGGGCCTGGTAAAAATTGACTTACTGGCAAGAGGTGACATTTCAAAATTTCTTCTGATTCGGATAGAGCACTTCACTGGCTTTCCAACGGTATGACGCACGTCCGGTTTGGATGAAAATTGTGGAGTGGAGGAGGTTTAGAGTAAAGGTTAGAGTTAAAGTTAGGGTTCGAATTAATTCGGGCACTTTCCCCCCGGAAAATTTAAAAATTTTGATTGGATCAGATAGAGCACTTGACTGGCTTTCCAACGGTATGACGCACGTCCGGTTTGGATGAGAATTGTGGGCGTGGTCAACGATTTTTCGATTTTGGGGGCCTGGGAAAAATTTTCTTACTGGCAAGAGGTGACATTTCAAAATTTCTTCTGATTCGGATAGAGCACTTCACTGGCTTTCCAACGGTATGACGCACGTCCGGTTTGGATGAAAATTGGGGGCGTGGTTAACGATTTTTCGATTTTGGGGGCCTGGGAAAAATTGAATTACTGGCAAGAGGTAACATTTCAAAATTTCTTCTGATTCTGATAGAGCACTTCACTGGCTTTCCAACGGTATGACGCACGTCCGGTTTGGATGAGAATTGGGGGCGTGGTCAACGATTTTTCGATTTTGGGGGCCTGGTAAAAATTTTCTTACTGGCAAGAGGTGACATTTCAAAATTTCTTCTGATTCGGATAGAGCACTTCACTGGCTTTCCAACGGTATGACGCACGTCCGGTTTGGATGAAAATTGTGGAGTGGAGGAGGTTTAGAGTAAAGGTTAGAGTTAAAGTTAGGGTTCGAATTAATTCGGGCACTTTCCCCCGGAAAATTTAAAAATTTTGATTGGATCAGATAGAGCACTTGACTGGCTTTCCAACGGTATGACGCACGTCCGGTTTGGATGAGAATTGTGGGCGTGGTCAACGATTTTTCGATTTTGGGGGCCTGGTAAAAATTTTCTTACTGGCAAGAGATGACATTTCAAAATTTCTTCTGATTCGGATAGAGCACTTCACTGGCTTTCCAACGGTATGACGCACGTCCGGTTTGGATGAAAATTGTGGAGTGGAGGAGGTTTAGAGTAAAGGTTAGAGTTAAAGTTAGGGTTCGAATTAATTCGGGCACTTTCCCCCCGGAAAATTTAAAAATTTTGATTGGATCAGATAGAGCACTTCACTGGCTTTCCAACGGTATGACGCACGTCCGGTTTGGATGAGAATTGTGGGCGTGGTCAACGATTTTTCGATTTTGGGGGCCTGGGGAAAAATTGACTTACTGGCAAGAGGTGACATTTCAAAATTTCTTCTGATTCGGATAGAGCACTTCACTGGCTTTCCAACGGTATGACGCACGTCCGGTTTGGATGAGAATTGGGGGCGTGGTTAACGATTTTTCGATTTTGGGGGCCTGGGAAAAATTGAATTACTGGCAAGAGGTGACATGTCAAAATTTCTTCTGATTCGGATAGAGCACTTCACTGGCTTTCCAACGGTATGACGCACGTCCGGTTTGGATGAAAATTGGGGGCGTGGTTAACGATTTTTCGATTTTGGGGGCCTGGTAAAAATTGAATTACTGGCAAGAGGTGACATTTCAAAATTTCTTCTGATTCGGATAGAGCACTTCACTGGCTTTCCAACGGTATGACGCACGTCCGGTTTGGATGAGAATTGTGGAGTGGAGGAGGTTTAGAGTAAAGGTTAGAGTTAAAGTTAGGGTTCGAATTAATTCGGGCACTTTCCCCGGAAAATTTAAAAAATTTTGATTGGATCAGATAGAGCACTTGACTGGCTTTCCAACGGTATGACGCACGTCCGGTTTGGATGAGAATTGTGGGCGTGGTCAACGATTTTTCGATTTTGGGGGCCTGGGAAAAATTTTCTTACTGGCAAGAGATGACATTTCAAAATTTCTTCTGATTCGGATAGAGCACTTCACTGGCTTTCCAACGGTATGACGCACGTCCGGTTTGGATGAGAATTGGGGGCGTGGTCAACGATTTTTCGATTTTGGGGGCCTGGGAAAAATTGAATTACTGGCAAGAGGTAACATTTCAAAATTTCTTCTGATTCGAATAGAGCACTTCACTGGCTTTCCAACGGTATGACGCACGTCCGGTTTGGATGAAAATTGTGGAGTGGAGGAGGTTTAGAGTAAAGGTTAGAGTTAAAGTTAGGGTTCGAATTAATTCGGGCACTTTCCCCCCGGATAATTTAAAAATTTTGATTGGATCAGATAGAGCACTTCACTGGCTTTCCAACGGTATGACGCACGTCCGGTTTGGATGAGAATTGTGGGCGTGGTCAACGATTTTTCGATTTTGGGGGCCTGGTAAAAATTTTCTTACTGGCAAGAGGTGACATTTCAAAATTTCTTCTGATTCGGATAGAGCACTTCACTGGCTTTCCAACGGTATGACGCACGTCCGGTTTGGATGAAAATTGTGGAGTGGAGGAGGTTTAGAGTAAAGGTTAGAGTTAAAGTTAGGGTTCGAATTAATTCGGGCACTTTCCCCCCGGAAAATTTAAAAATTTTGATTGGATCAGATAGAGCACTTGACTGGCTTTCCAACGGTATGACGCACGTCCGGTTTGGATGAGAATTGTGGGCGTGGTCAACGATTTTTCGATTTTGGGGGCCTGGTAAAAAATTTCTTACTGGCAAGAGGTGACATTTCAAAATTTCTTCTGATTCGGATAGAGCACTTCACTGGCTTTCCAACGGTATGACGCACGTCCGGTTTGGATGAGAATTGGGGGCGTGGTTAACGATTTTTCGATTTTGGGGGCCTGGGAAAAATTGAATTACTGGCAAGAGGTAACATTTCAAAATTTCTTCTGATTCGAATAGAGCACTTCACTGGCTTTCCAACGGTATGACGCACGTCCGGTTTGGATGAGAATTGGGGGCGTGGTTAACGATTTTTCGATTTTGGGGGCCTGGGAAAAATTGAATTACTGGCAAGAGGTGACATTTCAAAATTTCTTCTGATTCGGATAGAGCACTTCACTGGCTTTCCAACGGTATGACGCACGTCCGGTTTGGATGAGAATTGGGGGCGTGGTCAACGATTTTTCGATTTTGGGGGCCTGGGAAAAATTTTCTTACTGGCAAGAGATGACATTTCAAAATTTCTTCTGATTCGGATAGAGCACTTCACTGGCTTTCCAACGGTATGACGCACGTCCGGTTTGGATGAAAATTGTGGAGTGGAGGAGGTTTAGAGTAAAGGTTAGAGTTAAAGTTAGGGTTCGAATTAATTCGGGCACTTTACCCCCGGAAAATTTAAAAATTTTGATTGGATCAGATAGAGCACTTGACTGGCTTTCCAACGGTATGACGCACGTCCGGTTTGGATGAGAATTGTGGGCGTGGTCAACGATTTTTCGATTTTGGGGGCCTGGTAAAAATTTTCTTACTGGCAAGAGGTGACATTTCAAAATTTCTTCTGATTCGGATAGAGCACTTCACTGGCTTTCCAACGGTATGACGCACGTCCGGTTGGGATGAAAATTGTGGAGTGGAGGAGGTTTAGAGTAAAGGTTAGAGTTAAAGTTAGGGTTCGAATTAATTCGGGCACTTTCCCCCGGAAAATTTAAAAATTTTGATTGGATCAGATAGAGCACTTGACTGGCTTTCCAACGGTATGATGCACGTCCGGTTTGGATGAGAATTGTGGGCGTGGTCAACGATTTTTCGATTTTCGGGGCCTGGGAAAAATTTTCTTACTGGCAAGAGGTGACATTTCAAAATTTCTTCTGATTCGGATAGAGCACTTCACTGGCTTTCCAACGGTATGACGCACGTCCGGTTTGGATGAAAATTGGGGGCGTGGTTAACGATTTTTCGATTTTGGGGGCCTGGGAAAAATTGAATTACTGGCAAGAGGTAACATTTCAAAATTTCTTCTGATTCGGATAGAGCACTTCACTGGCTTTCCAACGGTATGACGCACGTCCGGTTTGGATGAAAATTGGGGGCGTGGTTAACGATTTTTCGATTTTGGGGGCCTGGGAAAAATTTTCTTACTGGCAAGAGGTAACATTTCAAAATTTCTTCTGATTCGGATAGAGCACTTCACTGGCTTTCCAACGGTATGACGCACGTCCGGTTTGGATGAAAATTGGGGGCGTGGTCAACGATTTTTCGATTTTGGGGGCCTGGGAAAAATTTTCTTACTGGCAAGAGATGACATTTCAAAATTTCTTCTGATTCGGATAGAGCACTTCACTGGCTTTCCAACGGTATGACGCACGTCCGGTTTGGATGAGAATTGGGGGCGTGGTCAACGATTTTTCGATTTTGGGGGCCTGGTAAAAATTTTCTTACTGGCAAGAGATGACATTTCAAAATTTCTTCTGATTCGGATAGAATACTTCACTGGCTTTCCAACGGTATGACGCGCGTCCGGTTGGGATGAAAATTGTGGAGTGGAGGAGGTTTAGAGTAAAGGTTAGAGTTAAAGTTAGGGTTCGAATTAATTCGGGCACTTTCCCCCCGGAAAATTTAAAAATTTTGATTGGATCAGATAGAGCACTTGACTGGCTTTCCAACGGTATGATGCACGTCCGGTTTGGATGAGAATTGTGGGCGTGGTCAACGATTTTTCGATTTTGGGGGCCTGGGAAAAATTGGATTACTGGCAAGAGGTGACATTTCAAAATTTCTTCTGATTCGGATAGAGCACTTCACTGGCTTTCCAACGGTATGACGCACGTCCGGTTTGGATGAGAATTGGGGGCGTGGTCAACGATTTTTCGATTTTGGGGGCCTGGGAAAAATTTTATTACTGGCAAGAGGTGACATTTCAAAATTTCTTCTGATTCGGATAGAGCACTTCACTGGCTTTCCAACGGTATGACGCACGTCCGGTTTGGATGAAAATTGTGGAGTGGAGGAGGTTTAGAGTAAAGGTTAGAGTTAAAGTTAGGGTTCGAATTAATTCGGGCACTTTCCCCCGGAAAATTTAAAAATTTTGATTGGATCAGATAGAGCACTTCACTGGCTTTCCAACGGTATGACGCACGTCCGGTTTGGATGAGAATTGTGGGCGTGGTCAACGATTTTTCGATTTTGGGGGCCTGGTAAAAATTTTCTTACTGGCAAGAGATGACATTTCAAAATTTCTTCTGATTCGGATAGAGCACTTCACTGGCTTTCCAACGGTATGACGCACGTCCGGTTTGGATGAAAATTGTGGAGTGGAGGAGGTTTAGAGTAAAGGTTAGAGTTAAAGTTAGGGTTCGAATTAATTCGGGCACTTTCCCCCCGGAAAATTTAAAAATTTTGATTGGATCAGATAGAGCACTTGACTGGCTTTCCAACGGTATGATGCACGTCCGGTTTGGATGAGAATTGTGGGCGTGGTCAACGATTTTTCGATTTTGGGGGCCTGGGAAAAATTGTCTTACTGGCAAGAGGTGACATTTCAAAATTTCTTCTGATTCGGATAGAGCACTTCACTGGCTTTCCAACGGTATGACGCACGTCCGGTTTGGATGAAAATTGGGGGCGTGGTTAACGATTTTTCGATTTTGGGGGCCTGGGAAAAATTGAATTACTGGCAAGAGGTAACATTTCAAAATTTCTTCTGATTCGAATAGAGCACTTCACTGGCTCTCCAACGGTATGACGCACGTCCGGTTTGGATGAAAATTGGGGGCGTGGTTAACGATTTTTCGATTTTGGGGGCCTGGGAAAAATTGAATTACTGGCAAGAGGTGACATTTCAAAATTTCTTCTGATTCGGATAGAGCACTTCACTGGCTTTCCAACGGTATGACGCACGTCCGGTTTGGATGAGAATTGGGGGCGTGGTCAACGATTTTTCGATTTTGGGGGCCTGGGAAAAATTGACTTACTGGCAAGAGGTGACATTTCAAAATTTCTTCTGATTCGGATAGAGCACTTCACTGGCTTTCCAACGGTATGACGCACGTCCGGTTGGGATGAAAATTGTGGAGTGGAGGAGGTTTAGAGTAAAGGTTAGAGTTAAAGTTAGGGTTCGAATTAATTCGGGCACTTTCCCCCCGGAAAATTTAAAAATTTTGATTGGATCAGATAGAGCACTTGACTGGCTTTCCAACGGTATGATGCACGTCCGGTTTGGATGAGAATTGTGGGCGTGGTCAACGATTTTTCGATTTTGGGGGCCTGGTAAAAATTTTCTTACTGGCAAGAGGTGACATTTCAAAATTTCTTCTGATTCGGATAGAGCACTTCACTGGCTTTCCAACGGTATGACGCACGTCCGGTTTGGATGAAAATTGTGGAGTGGAGGAGGTTTAGAGTAAAGGTTAGAGTTAAAGTTAGGGTTCGAATTAATTCGGACACTTTCCCCGGAAAATTTAAAAATTTTGATTGGATCAGATAGAGCACTTGACTGGCTTTCCAACGGTATGACGCACGTCCGGTTTGGATGAGAATTGTGGGCGTGGTCAACGATTTTTCGATTTTGGGGGCCTGGGAAAAATTTTCTTACTGGCAAGAGGTGACATTTCAAAATTTCTTCTGATTCGGATAGAGCACTTCACTGGCTTTCCAACGGTATGACGCACGTCCGGTTTGGATGAAAATTGGGGGCGTGGTTAACGATTTTTCGATTTTGGGGCCTGGGAAAAATTGAATTACTGGCAAGAGGTAACATTTCAAAATTTCTTCTGATTCGGATAGAGCACTTCACTGGCTTTCCAACGGTATGACGGATGTCCGGTGCGGATGAGAATTGGGGGCGTGGTTAACGATTTTTCGATTTTGGGGGCCTGGGAAAAATTGAATTACTGGCAAGAGGTGACATTTCAAAATTTCTTCTGATTCGGATAGAGCACTTCACTGGCTTTCCAACGGTATGACGCACGTCCGGTTTGGATGAAAATTGGGGGCGTGGTTAACGATTTTTCGATTTTGGGGGCCTGGGAAAAATTGAATTACTGGCAAGAGGTGACATTTCAAAATTTCTTCTGATTCGGATAGAGCACTTCACTGGCTTTCCAACGGTATGACGCACGTCCGGTTTGGATGAAAATTGGGGGCGTGGTCAACGATTTTTCGATTTTGGGGGCCTGGTAAAAATTTTCTTACTGGCAAGAGGTGACATTTCAAAATTTCTTCTGATTCGGATAGAGCACTTCACTGGCTTTCCAACGGTATGACGCACGTCCGGTTTGGATGAGAATTGGGGGCGTGGTCAACGATTTTTCGATTTTGGGGGCCTGGGAAAAATTTTCTTACTGGCAAGAGGTGACATTTCAAAATTTCTTCTGATTCGGATAGAGCACTTCACTGGCTTTCCAACGGTATGACGCACGTCCGGTTTGGATGAGAATTGGGGGCGTGGTCAACGATTTTTCGATTTTGGGGCCTGGGAAAAATTTTCTTACTGGCAAGAGGTGACATTTCAAAATTTCTTCTGATTCGGATAGAGCACTTCACTGGCTTTCCAACGGTATGACGCACGTCCGGTTTGGATGAAAATTGGGGGCGTGGTTAACGATTTTTCGATTTTGGGGGCCTGGGAAAAATTGAATTACTGGCAAGAGGTAACATTTCAAAATTTCTTCTGATTCGGATAGAGCACTTCACTGGCTTTCCAACGGTATGACGCACGTCCGGTTTGGATGAAAATTGGGGGCGTGGTCAACGATTTTTCGATTTTGGGGGCCTGGGAAAAATTTTCTTACTGGCAAGAGGTGACATTTCAAAATTTCTTCTGATTCGGATAGAGCACTTCACTGGCTTTCCAACGGTATGACGCACGTCCGGTTGGGATGAAAATTGTGGAGTGGAGGAGGTTTAGAGTAAAGGTTAGAGTTAAAGTTAGGGTTCGAATTAATTCGGGCACTTTACCCCCGGAAAATTTAAAAATTTTGATTGGATCAGATAGAGCACTTGACTGGCTTTCCAACGGTATGATGCACGTCCGGTTTGGATGAGAATTGTGGGCGTGGTCAACGATTTTTCGATTTTGGGGGCCTGGGAAAATTTTCTTACTGGCAAGAGGTGACATTTCAAAATTTCTTCTGATTCGGATAGAGCACTTCACTGGCTTTCCAACGGTATGACGCACGTCCGGTTTGGATGAAAATTGTGGAGTGGAGGAGGTTTAGAGTAAAGGTTAGAGTTAAAGTTAGGGTTCGAATTAATTCGGGCACTTTCCCCCGGAAAATTTAAAAATTTTGATTGGATCAGATAGAGCACTTGACTGGCTTTCCAACGGTATGACGCACGTCCGGTTTGGATGAGAATTGGGGGCGTGGTCAACGATTTTTCGATTTTGGGGGCCTGGGAAAATTGTCTTACTGGCAAGAGGTGACATTTCAAAATTTCTTCTGATTCGGATAGAGCACTTCACTGGCTTTCCAACGGTATGACGCACGTCCGGTTTGGATGAGAATTGGGGGCGTGGTTAACGATTTTTCGATTTTGGGGGCCTGGGAAAAATTGAATTACTGGCAAGAGGTAACATTTCAAAATTTCTTCTGATTCGGATAGAGCACTTCACTGGCTTTCCAACGGTATGACGCACGTCCGGTTTGGATGAGAATTGTGGGCGTGGTCAACGATTTTTCGATTTTGGGGGCCTGGTAAAAATTTTCTTACTGGCAAGAGGTGATATTTCAAAATTTCTTCTGATTCGGATAGAGCACTTCACTGGCTTTCCAACGGTATGACGCACGTCCGGTTTGGATGAAAATTGTGGAGTGGAGGAGGTTTAGAGTAAAGGTTAGAGTTAAAGTTAGGGTTCGAATTAATTCGGGCACTTTCCCCCGGAAAATTTAAAAATTTTGATTGGATCAGATAGAGCACTTCACTGGCTTTCCAACGGTATGACGCACGTCCGGTTTGGATGAGAATTGTGGGCGTGGTCAACGATTTTTCGATTTTGGGGGCCTGGTAAAAATTTTCTTACTGGCAAGAGATGACATTTCAAAATTTCTTCTGATTCGGATAGAGCACTTCACTGGCTTTCCAACGGTATGACGCACGTCCGGTTTGGATGAAAATTGTGGAGTGGAGGAGGTTTAGAGTAAAGGTTAGAGTTAAAGTTAGGGTTCGAATTAATTCGGGCACTTTCCCCCCGGAAAATTTAAAAATTTTGATTGGATCAGATAGAGCACTTGACTGGCTTTCCAACGGTATGACGCACGTCCGGTTTGGATGAGAATTGTGGGCGTGGTCAACGATTTTTCGATTTTGGGGGCCTGGGAAAAATTGAATTACTGGCAAGAGGTGACATTTCAAAATTTCTTCTGATTCGGATAGAGCACTTCACTGGCTTTCCAACGGTATGACGCACGTCCGGTTTGGATGAGAATTGTGGGCGTGGTTAACGATTTTTCGATTTTGGGGGCCTGGGAAAAATTGAATTACTGGCAAGAGGTAACATTTCAAAATTTCTTCTGATTCGGATAGAGCACTTCACTGGCTTTCCAACGGTATGACGCACGTCCGGTTTGGATGAAAATTGGGGGCGTGGTTAACGATTTTTCGATTTTGGGGGCCTGGGAAAAATTTTATTACTGGCAAGAGGTGACATTTCAAAATTTCTTCTGATTCGGATAGAGCACTTCACTGGCTTTCCAACGGTATGACGCACGTCCGGTTTGGATGAAAATTGTGGAGTGGAGGAGGTTTAGAGTAAAGGTTAGAGTTAAAGTTAGGGTTCGAATTAATTCGGGCACTTTCCCCCCGGAAAATTTAAAAATTTTGATTGGATCAGATAGAGCACTTCACTGGCTTTCCAACGGTATGACGCACGTCCGGTTTGGATGAGAATTGTGGGCGTGGTCAACGATTTTTCGATTTTGGGGGCCTGGGAAAAATTTTCTTACTGGCAAGAGATGACATTTCAAAATTTCTTCTGATTCGGATAGAGCACTTCACTGGCTTTCCAACGGTATGACGCACGTCCGGTTTGGATGAGAATTGGGGGCGTGGTCAACGATTTTTCGATTTTGGGGGCCTGGGAAAAATTTTCTTACTGGCAAGAGGTGACATTTCAAAATTTCTTCTGATTCGGATAGAGCACTTCACTGGCTTTCCAACGGTATGACGCACGTCCGGTTTGGATGAAAATTGTGGAGTGGAGGAGGTTTAGAGTAAAGGTTAGAGTTAAAGTTAGGGTTCGAATTAATTCGGGCACTTTCCCCTCGGAAAATTTAAAATTTTTGATTGGATCAGATAGAGCACTTCACTGGCTTTCCAACGGTATGACGCACGTCCGGTTTGGATGAGAATTGTGGGCGTGGTCAACGATTTTTCGATTTTGGGGGCCTGGGAAAAATTGAATTACTGGCAAGAGGTGACATTTCAAAATTTCTTCTGATTCGGATAGAGCACTTCACTGGCTTTCCAACGGTATGACGCACGTCCGGTTTGGATGAAAATTGGGGGCGTGGTTAACGATTTTTCGATTTTGGGGGCCTGGGAAAAATTTTCTTACTGGCAAGAGGTGACATTTCAAAATTTCTTCTGATTCGGATAGAGCACTTCACTGGCTTTCCAACGGTATGACGCACGTCCGGTTGGGATGAAAATTGTGGAGTGGAGGAGGTTTAGAGTAAAGGTTAGAGTTAAAGTTAGGGTTCGAATTAATTCGGGCACTTTACCCCCGGAAAATTTAAAAATTTTGATTGGATCAGATAGAGCACTTGACTGGCTTTCCAACGGTATGATGCACGTCCGGTTTGGATGAGAATTGTGGGCGTGGTCAACGATTTTTCGATTTTGGGGGCCTGGTAAAAATTTTCTTACTGGCAAGAGATGACATTTCAAAATTTCTTCTGATTCGGATAGAGCACTTCACTGGCTTTCCAACGGTATGACGCACGTCCGGTTGGGATGAAAATTGTGGAGTGGAGGAGGTTTAGAGTAAAGGTTAGAGTTAAAGTTAGGGTTCGAATTAATTCGGGCACTTTCCCCCCGGAAAATTTAAAAATTTTGATTGGATCAGATAGAGCACTTGACTGGCTTTCCAACGGTATGATGCACGTCCGGTTTGGATGAGAATTGTGGGCGTGGTCAACGATTTTTCGATTTTGGGGGCCTGGGAAAAATTGAATTACTGGCAAGAGGTGACATTTCAAAATTTCTTCTGATTCGGATAGAGCACTTCACTGGCTTTCCAACGGTATGACGCACGTCCGGTTTGGATGAGAATTGGGGCGTGGTCAACGATTTTTCGATTTTGGGGGCCTGGGAAAAATTGAATTACTGGCAAGAGGTAACATTTCAAAATTTCTTCTGATTCGAATAGAGCACTTCACTGGCTTTCCAACGGTATGACGCACGTCCGGTTTGGATGAGAATTGGGGGCGTGGTCAACGATTTTTCGATTTTGGGGGCCTGGTAAAAATTGAATTACTGGCAAGAGGTGACATTTCAAAATTTCTTCTGATTCGGATAGAGCACTTCACTGGCTTTCCAACGGTATGACGCACGTCCGGTTGGGATGAAAATTGTGGAGTGGAGGAGGTTTAGAGTAAAGGTTAGAGTTAAAGTTAGGGTTCGAATTAATTCGGGCACTTTCCCCCGGAAAATTTAAAAATTTTGATTGGATCAGATAGAGCACTTGACTGGCTTTCCAACGGTATGATGCACGTCCGGTTTGGATGAGAATTGTGGGCGTGGTCAACGATTTTTCGATTTTGGGGGCCTGGGAAAAATTGAATTACTGGCAAGAGGTGACATTTCAAAATTTCTTCTGATTCGGATAGAGCACTTCACTGGCTTTCCAACGGTATGACGCACGTCTGGTTTGGATGAAAATTGGGGGCGTGGTTAACGATTTTTCGATTTTGGGGGCCTGGGAAAAATTGAATTACTGGCAAGAGGTAACATTTCAAAATTTCTTCTGATTCGAATAGAGCACTTCACTGGCTTTCCAACGGTATGACGCACGTCCGGTTGGGATGAAAATTGTGGAGTGGAGGAGGTTTAGAGTAAAGGTTAGAGTTAAAGTTAGGGTTCGAATTAATTCGGGCACTTTCCCCCCGGAAAATTTAAAAATTTTGATTGGATCAGATAGAGCACTTGACTGGCTTTCCAACGGTATGATGCACGTCCGGTTTGGATGAGAATTGTGGGCGTGGTCAACGATTTTTCGATTTTGGGGGCCTGGGAAAAATTGAATTACTGGCAAGAGGTGACATTTCAAAATTTCTTCTGATTCGGATAGAGCACTTCACTGGCTTTCCAACGGTATGACGCACGTCCGGTTTGGATAAAAATTGGGGGCGTGGTTAACGATTTTTCGATTTTGGGGGCCTGGGAAAAATTGAATTACTGGCAAGAGGTAACATTTCAAAATTTCTTCTGATTCGGATAGAGCACTTCACTGGCTTTCCAACGGTATGACGCACGTCCGGTTTGGATGAAAATTGTGGAGTGGTTAACGATTTTTCGATTTTGGGGGCCTGGGAAAAATTGAATTACTGGCAAGAGGTAACATTTCAAAATTTCTTCTGATTCGGATAGAGCACTTCACTGGCTTTCCAACGGTATGACGCACGTCCGGTTTGGATGAAAATTGGGGGCGTGGTTAACGATTTTTCGATTTTGGGGGCCTGGGAAAAATTGAATTACTGGCAAGAGGTGACATTTCAAAATTTCTTCTGATTCGGATAGAGCACTTCACTGGCTTTCCAACGGTATGACGCACGTCCGGTTTGGATGAAAATTGGGGGCGTGGTTAACGATTTTTCGATTTTGGGGGCCTGGGAAAAATTGAATTACTGGCAAGAGGTGACATTTCAAAATTTCTTCTGATTCGGATAGAGCACTTCACTGGCTTTCCAACGGTATGACGCACGTCCGGTTTGGATGAAAATTGGGGGCGTGGTTAACGATTTTTCGATTTTGGGGGCCTGGGAAAAATTGAATTACTGGCAAGAGGTGACATTTCAAAATTTCTTCTGATTCGGATAGAGCACTTCACTGGCTTTCCAACGGTATGACGCACGTCCGGTTTGGATGAAAATTGGGGGCGTGGTTAACGATTTTTCGATTTTGGGGGCCTGGGAAAAATTTTCTTACTGGCAAGAGGTGACATTTCAAAATTTCTTCTGATTCGGATAGAGCACTTCACTGGCTTTCCAACGGTATGACGTACGTCCGGTTTGGATGAGAATTGGGGGCGTGGTTAACGATTTTTCGATTTTGGGGCCTGGGAAAAATTTTCTTACTGGCAAGAGGTGACATTTCAAAATTTCTTCTGATTCGGATAGAGCACTTCACTGGCTTTCCAACGGTATGACGCACGTCCGGTTTGGATGAAAATTGGGGGCGTGGTCAACGATTTTTCGATTTTGGGGGCCTGGGAAAAATTGAATTACTGGCAAGAGGTGACATTTCAAAATTTCTTCTGATTCGGATAGAGCACTTCACTGGCTTTCCAACGGTATGACGCACGTCCGGTTTGGATGAAAATTGGGGGCGTGGTCAACGATTTTTCGATTTTGGGGGCCTGGGAAAAATTTTCTTACTGGCAAGAGGTGACATTTCAAAATTTCTTCTGATTCGGATAGAGCACTTCACTGGCTTTCCAACGGTATGACGCACGTCCGGTTTGGATGAAAATTGGGGGCGTGGTTAACGATTTTTCGATTTTGGGGGCCTGGGAAAAATGTTCTTACTGGCAAGAGGTAACATTTCAAAATTTCTTCTGATTCGGATAGAGCACTTCACTGGCTTTCCAACGGTATGACGCACGTCCGGTTTGGATGAGAATTGGGGGCGTGGTTAACGATTTTTCGATTTTGGGGCCTGGGAAAAATGTTCTTACTGGCTAGAGGTGACATTTCAAAATTTCTTCTGATTCGGATAGAGCACTTCACTGGCTTTCCAACGGTATGACGCACGTCCGGTTTGGATGAAAATTGGGGGCGTGGTTAACGATTTTTCGATTTTGGGGGCCTGGGAAAAATTGAATTACTGGCAAGAGGTGACATTTCAAAATTTCTTCTGATTCGGATAGAGCACTTCACTGGCTTTCCAACGGTATGACGCACGTCCGGTTTGGATGAAAATTGGGGGCGTGGTTAACGATTTTTCGATTTTGGGGGCCTGGGAAAAATTGAATTACTGGCAAGAGGTAACATTTCAAAATTTCTTCTGATTCGAATAGAGCACTTCACTGGCTTTCCAACGGTATGACGCACGTCCGGTTTGGATGAAAATTGGGGGCGTGGTTAACGATTTTTCGATTTTGGGGGCCTGGGAAAAATTGAATTACTGGCAAGAGGTGACATTTCAAAATTTCTTCTGATTCGGATAGAGCACTTCACTGGCTTTCCAACGGTATGACGCACGTCCGGTTTGGATGAAAATTGGGGGCGTGGTTAACGATTTTTCGATTTTGGGGGCCTGGGAAAAATTTTCTTACTGGCAAGAGATGACATTTCAAAATTTCTTCTGATTCGGATAGAGCACTTCACTGGCTTTCCAACGGTATGACGCACATCCGGTTCGGATGAGAATTGGGGGCGTGGTTAACGATTTTTCGATTTTGGGGCCTGGGAAAAATGTTCTTACTGGCTAGAGGTGACATTTCAAAATTTCTTCTGATTCGGATAGAGCACTTCACTGGCTTTCCAACGGTATGACGCACGTCCGGTTTGGATGAAAATTGGGGGCGTGGTCAACGATTTTTCGATTTTGGGGGCCTGGGAAATTTGTTCTTACTGGCAAGAGGTGACATTTCAAAATTTCTTCTGATTCGGATAGAGCACTTCACTGGCTTTCCAACGGTATGACGCACGTCCGGTTGGGATGAAAATTGTGGAGTGGAGGAGGTTTAGAGTAAAGGTTAGAGTTAAAGTTAGGGTTCGAATTAATTCGGGCACTTTCCCCCCGGAAAATTTAAAAATTTTGATTGGATCAGATAGAGCACTTCACTGGCTTTCCAACGGTATGACGCACGTCCGGTTTGGATGAGAATTGTGGGCGTGGTCAACGATTTTTCGATTTTGGGGGCCTGGGAAAAATTGAATTACTGGCAAGAGGTGACATTTCAAAATTTCTTCTGATTCGGATAGAGCACTTCACTGGCTTTCCAACGG
Organism: Chrysogorgia sp. JL179-B06; assembly: GCA_035772405.1. Classification (NCBI taxonomy): domain Eukaryota; kingdom Metazoa; phylum Cnidaria; class Anthozoa; order Scleralcyonacea; family Chrysogorgiidae; genus Chrysogorgia; species Chrysogorgia sp. JL179-B06. The sequence continues at coordinate 48,905 of JAYKKM010000348.1, forward strand.
TATGACGCACGTCCGGTTTGGATAAAAATTGGGGGCGTGGTTAACGATTTTTCGATTTTGGGGGCCTGGGAAAAATTGAATTACTGGCAAGAGGTAACATTTCAAAATTTCTTCTGATTCGGATAGAGCACTTCACTGGCTCTCCAACGGTATGACGTTCGTCCGGTTTGGATGAAAATTGGGGGCGTGGTTAACGATTTTTCGATTTTGGGGGCCTGGGAAAAATTGAATTACTGGCAAGAGGTGACATTTCAAAATTTCTTCTGATTCGGATAGAGCACTTCACTGGCTTTCCAACGGTATGACGCACGTCCGGTTTGGATGAAAATTGGGGGCGTGGTTAACGATTTTTCGATTTTGGGGGCCTGGGAAAAATTGAATTACTGGCAAGAGGTAACATTTCAAAATTTCTTCTGATTCGGATAGAGCACTTCACTGGCTTTCCAACGGTATGACGCACGTCCGGTTTGGATGAAAATTGGGGGCGTGGTCAACGATTTTTCGATTTTGGGGGCCTGGGAAAAATTGAATTACTGGCAAGAGGTGACATTTCAAAATTTCTTCTGATTCGGATAGAGCACTTCACTGGCTTTCCAACGGTATGACGCACGTCCGGTTTGGATGAAAATTGGGGGCGTGGTTAACGATTTTTCGATTTTGGGGGCCTGGGAAAAATTGAATTACTGGCAAGAGATGACATTTCAAAATTTCTTCTGATTCGGATAGAGCACTTCACTGGCTTTCCAACGGTATGACGCACGTCCGGTTTGGATGAAAATTGGGGGCGTGGTCAACGATTTTTCGATTTTGGGGGCCTGGGAAAAATTTTCTTACTGGCAAGAGGTGACATTTCAAAATTTCTTCTGATTCGGATAGAGCACTTCACTGGCTTTCCAACGGTATGACGCACGTCCGGTTTGGATGAAAATTGTGGAGTGGAGGAGGTTTAGAGTAAAGGTTAGAGTTAAAGTTAGGGTTCGAATTAATTCGGGCACTTTCCCCCCGGAAAATTTAAAAATTTTGATTGGATCAGATAGAGCACTTCACTGGCTTTCCAACGGTATGACGCACGTCCGGTTTGGATGAGAATTGTGGGCGTGGTCAACGATTTTTCGATTTTGGGGGCCTGGGAAAAATTGTCTTACTGGCAAGAGGTGACATTTCAAAATTTCTTCTGATTCGGATAGAGCACTTCACTGGCTTTCCAACGGTATGACGCACGTCCGGTTTGGATGAAAATTGGGGGCGTGGTTAACGATTTTTCGATTTTGGGGGCCTGGGAAAAATTGAATTACTGGCAAGAGGTAACATTTCAAAATTTCTTCTGATTCGGATAGAGCACTTCACTGGCTTTCCAACGGTATGACGCACGTCCGGTTTGGATGAAAATTGGGGGCGTGGTTAACGATTTTTCGATTTTGGGGGCCTGGGAAAAATTGAATTACTGGCAAGAGGTAACATTTCAAAATTTCTTCTGATTCGGATAGAGCACTTCACTGGCTCTCCAACGGTATGACGTTCGTCCGGTTTGGATGAAAATTGGGGGCGTGGTTAACGATTTTTCGATTTTGGGGGCCTGGGAAAAATTGAATTACTGGCAAGAGGTAACATTTCAAAATTTCTTCTGATTCGGATAGAGCACTTCACTGGCTTTCCAACGGTATGACGCACGTCCGGTTTGGATGAAAATTGGGGGCGTGGTTAACGATTTTTCGATTTTGGGGGCCTGGGAAAAATTTTCTTACTGGCAAGAGGTGACATTTCAAAATTTCTTCTGATTCGGATAGAGCACTTCACTGGCTTTCCAACGGTATGACGCACGTCCGGTTTGGATGAAAATTGGGGGCGTGGTTAACGATTTTTCGATTTTGGGGCCTGGGAAAAATGACTTACTGGCAAGAGGTGACATTTCAAAATTTCTTCTGATTCGGATAGAGCACTTCACTGGCTTTCCAACGGTATGACGCACGTCCGGTTTGGATGAAAATTGGGGGCGTGGTCAACGATTTTTCGATTTTGGGGGCCTGGGAAAAATTTTCTTACTGGCAAGAGGTGACATTTCAAAATTTCTTCTGATTCGGATAGAGCACTTCACTGGCTTTCCAACGGTATGACGCACGTCCGGTTTGGATGAAAATTGTGGAGTGGAGGAGGTTTAGAGTAAAGGTTAGAGTTAAGTTAGGGTTCGAATTAATTCGGGCACTTTCCCCGGAAAATTTCAAAATTTTGATTGGATCAGATAGAGCACTTCACTGGCTTTCCAACGGTATGACGCACGTCCGGTTTGGATGAGAATTGTGGGCGTGGTCAACGATTTTTCGATTTTGGGGGCCTGGGAAAAATTGAATTACTGGCAAGAGGTGACATTTCAAAATTTCTTCTGATTCGGATAGAGCACTTCACTGGCTTTCCAACGGTATGACGCACGTCCGGTTTGGATGAAAATTGGGGGCGTGGTTAACGATTTTTCGATTTTGGGGGCCTGGGAAAAATTGAATTACTGGCAAGAGGTGACATTTCAAAATTTCTTCTGATTCGGATAGAGCACTTCACTGGCTTTCCAACGGTATGACGCACGTCCGGTTTGGATGAAAATTGTGGAGTGGAGGAGGTTTAGAGTAAAGGTTAGAGTTAAAGTTAGGTTTCGAATTAATTCGGGCACTTTCCCCCGGAAAATTTAAAAATTTTGATTGGATCAGATAGAGCACTTGACTGGCTTTCCAACGGTATGATGCACGTCCGGTTTGGATGAGAATTGTGGGCGTGGTCAACGATTTTTCGATTTTGGGGGCCTGGGAAAAATTGAATTACTGGCAAGAGGTGACATTTCAAAATTTCTTCTGATTCGGATAGAGCACTTCACTGGCTTTCCAACGGTATGACGCACGTCCGGTTTGGATGAAAATTGGGGGCGTGGTTAACGATTTTTCGATTTTGGGGGCCTGGGAAAAATTGAATTACTGGCAAGAGGTAACATTTCAAAATTTCTTCTGATTCGAATAGAGCACTTCACTGGCTCTCCAACGGTATGACGCACGTCCGGTTTGGATGAAAATTGGGGGCGTGGTTAACGATTTTTCGATTTTGGGGGCCTGGGAAAAATTGAATTACTGGCAAGAGGTAACATTTCAAAATTTCTTCTGATTCGAATAGAGCACTTCACTGGCTCTCCAACGGTATGACGTTCGTCCGGTTTGGATGAAAATTGGGGGCGTGGTTAACGATTTTTCGATTTTGGGGGCCTGGGAAAAATTGAATTACTGGCAAGAGGTGACATTTCAAAATTTCTTCTGATTCGGATAGAGCACTTCACTGGCTTTCCAACGGTATGACGCACGTCCGGTTTGGATGAAAATTGGGGGCGTGGTTAACGATTTTTCGATTTTGGGGGCCTGGGAAAAATTGAATTACTGGCAAGAGGTAACATTTCAAAATTTCTTCTGATTCGAATAGAGCACTTCACTGGCTCTCCAACGGTATGACGTTCGTCCGGTTTGGATGAAAATTGGGGGCGTGGTTAACGATTTTTCGATTTTGGGGGCCTGGGAAAAATTGAATTACTGGCAAGAGGTGACATTTCAAAATTTCTTCTGATTCGGATAGAGCACTTCACTGGCTTTCCAACGGTATGACGCACGTCCGGTTTGGATGAAAATTGGGGGCGTGGTTAACGATTTTTCGATTTTGGGGGCCTGGGAAAAATTGAATTACTGGCAAGAGGTGACATTTCAAAATTTCTTCTGATTCGGATAGAGCACTTCACTGGCTTTCCAACCGTATGACGCTCGTCCGGTTTGGATGAAAATTGGGGGCGTGGTTAACGATTTTTCGATTTTGGGGGCCTGGGAAAAATTGAATTACTGGCAAGAGATGACATTTCAAAATTTCTTCTGATTCGGATAGAGCACTTCACTTGCTTTCCAACGGTATGACGCACGTTCGGTTTGGATGAAAATTGGTGGCGTGGTCAACGATTTTTCGATTTTCGGGGCCTGGGAAAAATTTTCTTACTGGCAAGAGGTGACATTTCCAAATTTCTCCTGATTCGGATAGAGCACTTCACTGGCTCTCCAACGGTATGACGTACGTCCGGTGCGGATGAAAATTGGGGGCGTGGTTAACGATTTTTCGATTTTGGGGGCCTGGGAAAAATTTTCTTACTGGCTAGAGGTGACATTTCAAAATTTCTTCTGATTCGGATAGAGCACTTCACTGGCTTTCCAACGGTATGACGTACGTCCGGTGCGGATGAAAATTGGGGGCGTGGTTAACGATTTTTCAATTTTGGGGGCCTGGGAAAAATTGAATTACTGGCAAGAGGTAACATTTCAAAATTTCTTCTGATTCGGATAGAGCACTTCACTGGCTTTCCAACGGTATGACGTATGTCCGGTGCGGATGAGAATTGGGGGCGTGGTTAACGATTTTTCGATTTTGGGGCCTGGGAAAAATGTTCTTACTGGCTAGAGGTGACATTTCAAAATTTCTTCTGATTCGGATAGAGCACTTCACTGGCTTTCCAACGGTATGACGCACGTCCGGTTTGGATGAAAATTGGGGCGTGGTCAACGATTTTTCGATTTTGGGGGCCTGGGAAAAATTTTCTTACTGGCAAGAGGTGACATTTCAAAATTTCTTCTGATTCGGATAGAGCGCTTCACTGGCTTTGCAACGGTATGACGCACGTCCGGTTTGGATGAAGATTGGGGGCGTGGTCAACGATTTTTCTATTTTGGGGGCCTGGGAAAAATTTTCTTACTGGCAAGAGATGACATTTCAAAATTTCTTCTGATTCGGATAGAGCACTTCACTTGCTTTCCAACGGTATGACGCACGTTCGGTTTGGATGAAAATTAGTGGCGTGGTCAACGATTTTTCGATTTTCGGGGCCTGGGAAAAATTTTCTTACTGGCAAGAGGTGACATTTCCAAATTTCTTCTGATTCGGATAGAGCGCTTCACTGGCTTTGCAACGGTATGACGCACGTCCGGTTTGGATGAAGATTGGGGGCGTGGTCAACGATTTTTCTATTTTGGGGGCCTGGGAAAAATTTTCTTACTGGCAAGAGGTGACATTTCAAAATTTCTTCTGATTCGGATAGAGCACTTCACTGGCTTTCCAACGGTATGACGCACGTTCGGTTTGGATGAAAATTAGGGGCGTGGTCAACGATTTTTCGATTTTTGGGCCTGGGAAAACTTTTCTTACTGGCAAGAGGTGACATTTCAAAATTTCTTCTGATTCGGATAGAGCGCTTCACTGGCTTTGCAACGGTATGACGCACGTCCGGTTTGGATGAAGATTGGGGGCGTGGTCAACGATTTTTCTATTTTGGGGGCCTGGGAAATATTTTCTTACTGGCAAGAGGTGACATTTCAAAATTTCTTCTGATTCGGATAGAGCACTTCACTGGCTTTCGAACGGTATGACGCATATCCGGTTTGGATGAAAATTAGGGGCGTGGTCAACGATTTTTCGATTTTGGGGCCTGGGAAAACTTTTCTTACTGGCAAGAGGTGACATTTCAAAATTTCTTCTGATTCGGATAGAGCGCTTCACTGGCTTTGCAACGGTATGACGCACGTCCGGTTTGGATGAAGATTGGGGGCGTGGTCAACGATTTTTCTATTTTGGGGGCCTGGGAAATATTTTCTTACTGGCAAGAGGTGACATTTCAAAATTTCTTCTGATTCGGATAGAGCACTTCACTGGCTTTCGAACGGTATGACGCATATCCGGTTTGGATGAAAATTAGGGGCGTGGTCAACGATTTTTTGATTTTGGGGCCTGGGAAAACTTTTCTTACTGGCAAGAGGTGACATTTCAAAATTTCTTCTGATTCGGATAGAGCACTTCACTTGCTTTCCAACGGTATGACGCACGTTCGGTTTGGATGAAAATTGGTGGCGTGGTCAACGATTTTTCGATGTTCGGGGCCTGGGAAAAATGTTCTTACTGGCAAGAGGTGACATTTCAAAATTTATTCTAATTCGGATAGTTCGCTTCACTGGCTTTCCAACGGTATGACGCATGTCCGGCTTGGATGAAAATTGGGGGCGTGGTCAACGATTATTCGATTTTGGGGGCGTGGTCAAAATTTTCTTACTGGCAAGAGGTGACATTTCAAAATTTCTTCTGATTCAGACGGAGCACTTCACTGGTTTTCGAAAAATATCATGCACGTCCGGTTCAGATGAAAATTGTGGTCGTGGTCAACGATTATTCGATTTTGGGGGCGTGGTCAAAATTTTCTTACTGGCAAGAGGTGACATTTCAAAATTTCTTCTGATTCGGATAGAGCACCTCACTGGCTTTCCAAAAATATGACGCACGTCCGGTTTGGATGAAAATTGTGGGCGTGGTCAACGATTATTCGATTTTGGGGGCCTGGGCAAAATTTTCTTAGTGGTAAGAGGTGGCATTTGAGAATTTCTTCTGATTCCGATAGAGCACTTCACTGGCTTTCCAAAAATATGACGCATGTTCGGTTTGGATGAAAATTGATTTGGAATTAGCGAGTCTAAACACATAACACATGTACCTGTTATTTTGCGCAAAATTTAATTATGTAGTTATTCTGATTACAAATCGATAATGGCCGCTAGGATTTCTCTGCTCAAATATGGTCCGACTCAAACGGATCACCCAAAACGATCTTTTACGATATGAGCACTCTTTTATCCTTAGCCAACATTCTATGCGAAAATTTGTCTTGGTATATATATATATATATATATATATATATATATATATATATACCGGGTGACCCAAAAAAAAGTACTCCGGTTTGATTCATAATAACTTCTAAACCACTGAAGCTATTAAACTGAAATAACTTTCATTAGATAGATGGAAGACTAGCTTAGATTTTGATATATTACAGTTGTATTTTACTTACAAATTCACGGAGATATTAATGTTCAAAATAGGTAGCATATTTCTGGATGTGTCTAAAATATGCTAAAAAATTTGGGTTTCAAATTTGATTTTGAATGTGTACTGATATATATATATATATATATATATATATATATATATATATATATATATATATATAGCAAAGTGAAAAGGTGGTAAACTGCCAAGAATTTAGTGACGAGATACTGACGTTTCGAGCGGAGCCCTTCATCAGAGTAAGACTTAATTTGGTCTTACTCTGATGAAGGGCTCCGCTCGAAACGTCAGTATCTCGTCACTAAATTCTTGGCAGTTTACCACCTTTTCACTTTGCTATATATTCAAAACACTGTCTACGCAGCACTCTACTTTTTTATATATATATATATATATATATATATAAATATATATATATATATCGTCTGTAGTTATATATATATATATATATATATATATATATATATATATATATATATATATATATATATATATATATATATATATATATATATATATATATATATATATATTATATAAATATATATATATATATATATATATTTATATATATATATATATATATATATATATATATAATATATATATATATATATATATATATATATATATATATATATATATATATATATATATATATATATATATATATATATATATATATATATATATATATATATATATATATATATATATATATATATATATATATATATATATATATATATACATAATCACAGTCAAAGACTTGATGTAGGATATACCACACTGCATAAATTATAAACCATCAAGATTGTAAAAGTCTATAACAACTCAGACGAGCTCCAAGAGAGCGAAACAGCTGAGACACTGCAATTATGTTTTGTCATTTCAGCCAGTAAAAGTGCGCAATGCACACTGAGTTGTTATAGACTTTTACATTCTTGATGGTTTATATATATATATATACCGGTATATATATATATATATATATATATATATATATATATATATATATATATATATATATATATATATATATATATATCAGTACACATTCAAAATCAAATTTGAAACCCAAATCAAATGTGGATTAAAACTGCATATCTTCCCATCGGCTTAATTTTCTTACCTCGCAAATGAATAGTATCGTCCGACATTACTTCTAAGCAATTTTGTATTCGCCAACATTGTAGAGTTTCTTATTTCTTTGCTGTCGCCAATTCTCAAACATGTCACAGCCCATGTGTCCTTGTATTTCGTCGATTTAGGGACATAATCACCATGATCTTGGCCTGAATTTCGATGTGCAAAGCGATTCGCTGCCACTGGTTGCTCTTCGTCTATGTCAGTGATAGCCCACACATCTCGATTTGGTTCAATACTTGACATTACCTCGAGATAGCAATCATCGCCTACGGCTAAATTGCGTTCTCGCTATGGTCTTGACTGAGTAATATACAATTCTTCGCCAGAATCATCTGACTCCATTGCTCAACAAAACGGAGAAAAAACAGGCAATGCTATCTCGTTTTGCAATTTATTCATTTATCAAATCCCCAAAGGCGCCGGTAAAATCCGCAGAACAAAAAGTGTAGGATTTTTAAAGCTGCATAAAATTAGGCACGATATTTTTAAAAGCTGTTTGCTTTGTCAGAAAAACAAAAACAAAATTTTCCAAAACCTCTTGGGAACAATAGAAAATGGGTGTGGTACGTTGTCGGCCTTTTATTGAAATTCAGGTGGAAGGTCGGCGAAAATCGGCTGGTCACATGACACCCAGAATTTCTGGGTGTTTAGATATGATAATTTTTGTGGTCTTTGTTCCATTTCCTTTGTCTACTTTGTTGACCTGAATAATTGAGAAATATTCAATGCTTTTCAGAGTTGTTCATGTCAGCATTCGTAGGCATAAAAGAAGCTAACAAGCTTAATAATCCACCATACATCTATGGTTATCTCTTACAAAAGGTATGAAGAAGCATATATCCAATTTAACGAAAGCTATCACTTCTAATTTGCTATAACATTTGAAGACAGCATTCAGATTTAGATGAATAAATAATTGTTGTATAACAAGCCAATCGCATTAAAGAATGGACCAGCCGATCTCAGGGCCATTTTCGCCGACCTTCCACCGTGGAGGCAAAATGCCCTGATATTAACACAAATTAACAGTGTTATATATTAAACAAGCAAACAGGCGATGAAAACCAATTTATTTCTCATATTTCCATAAAAAATAAATTATTGATTGGATGGGGAGTCCAGAGTCAGAAATCCAATGAATTAAACTATGTTAAATTACTGGACAATTCTATTCCTGAAAATAACCGTGAAAATTTATTGTTGGTAGTCTGGGTAATGTCTTTCATTTCTCGCCATGATATGAAACCGGCCTATGGGCTACCATTGTTTAAATCTATAGAATTTGGTGTGCTACGCCGCCATTTTTAGAGCGCCTCTTGTGCGCCCAGACGCTGTTCTCCCAAACAACGTACGTTAGATAGATAGATATATTTTATTTCGGTATCGGGTAGCCCAGCTACATTTCTGAATTTAATTACATATGAAATAAAAATATCTTAAAATATAAAATGCTAAGAAATGATTACGTACTTTATCTAACGACAAAGATTGTTTGATCCATTAGGCAGAGTATTAAAATGATAAGCTGCTGTTATTTAAAATATTTCTTAAAAATTTCAAATTTGGGTTTAGGAAGATAAATGTTATTATGAATGTTTGCCACGAAACGGAAAACTTCAAAACTGTTACGCGGAGGCAAATAAGGCAGACTCTATATCATTCTGGATTGTAGATGGATTGTAGAGTGCACGCTAGCCTACGTCATAGTCTGTGAAATTTGAAAAACACAGACTATGAACCAAGCTACTATAAGGAATTTATATAGTAGGCCATGATTGGTCGCTTAGAAAATTTAGTTAATACGTGATATTCAATTGGTTAAGAACTACTTCCGTTTTCAATGTTTGTTGTTTTTTCTCAGTCGCCTCAACGTATTTTTTGTAAACGAGACTATTAAGTGCCCATAACCTCAAAATGTATTATTGTCTTGTTTGGAAGAACTTTTAAAATGATAAAGTAACTTCTTTTGAAGATTTTCGTTTCTTTGCTTTCTTTTTGAGATATATCAGTTTGTTTGATATGCAAATGTATGGAATTTCGTCACACATGCATAATGACTTATTGGAGAAATGTGTATATCTCTTTCATTCTGGAACGAAACCTTTAAAATCAAGAAGTTTGGTGTTGTGGGAGAAACGCACACACGTGTTATTCGGGCGTTCTGCGCATGTGTGATATTTCAAATGGTTTTTGCCGCCATTTTGCTTTGCCTTTAAAAAGCAAGGAAGAAGTTAAGGGAGTATTTCGAGAAATGTTCATAGAGAGCATTTTTATCTGGTTGGGAAGAGCCTTTACAGAAATTTTTATCGCCGAGGGCTTAGCTATGTGCCTCTTTACGCGAAAAGTGACAAGAACAAGCCAAGGCCGCTCGCTCTCAGGTATTGGTAAGCTTTAGTTTGCCGATGCCCGATTAATGCTCCTATTATTAGTTCCAAACCTACAAGTTTTTATTATAATTAAACCGATAAATCTTACCAGTGCTGGATATAATAATTGTGTATCATTTTAGTTGACAAGTATATATTTCATCTCGCAGATTGTCTCTCTCTGTTTATGTTTATGGCAGACCAGAAATATTGATTTGTTAACATAAATTGGCTGATTGCATTTAATGCATAACAGTTGGAAATTCCAGGGTGGGGAAGTGGGGTAGGGTACAACAACCAGGCAACTGGCGTAAATGAGAATACAAGCGAATAGCCGGAGCAATGAGCTGATGATGGGTGTGAGGGTAAAACTTGTCGCCAAGGAGTTGTTAACTCACACCCCGAGATTCAGGTATGGGACCCCCTTTTTCACATGACTTGCCTCGATGTGATTGGGTTCCTTATACGAAAAGCCTGCCAAAAACCCGAGAAATGACATATATGCTACACCTCTTGTTTTAATATTATTCATTGCATAAATCGAATTAAAATCCAAGATGGCCACCAATTTGTCCCCAAAAATTGAAATGAATTCCCACCCCGGTGTCTGAACTTTTATCTAAATTCCCGAATGTGGGGATGGCAACGGAGTTCAAATCCCCCACATCTGCCAGGCCTCCCACCATCAGGCTTAACATTGATAGGTGCATTATATTGCACTGCATAAGAACAAAGATTACCTCAGGTGCACTCTGTTTATCATGGTTTTATTGGTAATATAATATAATGTAGTACTGTAGTTTTGATATTAATAAACTAGTATAATACATTTAGTAGTAATGAACAATCATTGGATTAGGCTGAGCGCATGATCAAGAATTATCCAGACCAAGGTCAATGTTATCTGCCAAAGGCTGAGGCAGATAACATTGACAGAGGTCTGGATAATTCTTGATGTAATGTGTAAGCCGAATCCAATAATTGTTTTATTTTAATATACAATTATAAATGTAGAAGCTTTTAGGGAGTTTAGGAAGTAAGCCACGCAAAGACAATTACATCACCTACAGACAATTTTTGATATTTTGTAGGTGGCAAGACATCAAGAATTGTCTGTAGGTTTTTAGCCAATCAAAATCAAGTAAAGCTCGGCCCATTGGGCTCAAATTTTCATAATTGATTAATTGTCCTTAAAGAGTGAGTGTCAACCGTCATGCATTGCGCGTTTGTGTTTATCTTTTCAAACAATAACGAAGTGTTTTGAAGCGCTTCGTTGCCAACTTGATGTGGTGTAAATACTTCGGAAATTCGCCGAGTCTTCTCAGAAAACCCTATAGAGGCTTTCTTATTCATCCACAATCCAAATACATCGACTCGGAACCTGATTTGTTTGTTTGAACCTCGTCGCTTGGTCTTCCATGCTTCGCGTCATTCAAGGCTGACATAATTCAAAACGAAAGTCAAGAAAACGTCGAGTTTTGTGAAAAATACAGAAATGATTACTTTCTAAGGTATATCTTCTTTCAATTGAAAGATAAAATGAATAATTTCTATCAAGGATTGACAAGATATTTATGGATGCAGTTCACCAAGGGAATTTCGTGCTTCGAAAAATGGCCGACCGAGCGTGCAATGCGTCACGGTTGACACTCACTCTTTAACAATCGATTAATAATTAATTAATCGTTTGCGTAAATTGAGTAACAATTCGCCACTTCAAGCTGAAACACGTGTAGTGTAATTCAACACCATAATAAAAAATAGGTACACAGTGCATACATGCGTCTGCAGTGAAAATTGGATGAAGATAATGACCTTACAGTATAACGATAGATCAGGGGTGGTGGAACTGTTCGAGGAGGCAATGGGGTTGCAACCTCCAATCACCCTACCCGTCTTGTTTTACGTTGCAAACTTTCTGATCAAAAATCTAATTAGATTGGTGATTGGAAAAAAGAAAAGAACAAGTTGAAATATGGTGAAAACACTGAACACTCGATGACAAACAACAAGATGCCCACTAGGCGTTAACTTGGGCTACTTTAGCGTGTGCAGGCTAGGGCTATACTTGGGCATATTGAAGACTATGATGCAACAAGCTCAACAGCTTGAAGAAACATTATTTTTTCCCCAAATCAACATTTGGAACTAGTAAACGTATTTATAATTTTAGTGCATTTATAATTTGAGCGTGCTCGCCTCATTTAGTATTGGATAATTGACAAATTACTGTGATGTCATGGTTAGCGAGCAAACTCAGATACTTTGAAAGGTGTGTACAATAGGGACCTTAAGCTCTACGACGGCAACCTAGGACGGAGACATCGTTCAAACAAAAGAATCTTTATGCAAAATTATCCGTCCTCGTTCTGCTTACAATGCCACTGAGAGCATTTTCACATCTTTAGGACGACGGTAACTAGTGGAGAGATGAGAAGTATTCCTTAAGACAGACACTACAATCGTTTTAGAAATATTGAAATATTTTGGATATCATAAAACAAGCTTTGAGTGTCAAATACCCTAGTCAATCGACCGTGGTTTTATTCTAATGCTAACATTTATATTGCTTAAACTGCCGTCACCGTCCTAGGGCTAGGTTGCCGTCATAGATCTTAAGGTCCCTATTGTATCTGGCTGTGCAGACCAACTAACATGCAGTTGGTAAATAACAACAACAACAACAATTTGTGTAGGGTGAGGGACAATGGAAAATACATGGCTGAACAAGCTGTCACTGGAAAACCAGCGAACAATAATGAACACTTCATCGATTGGAGTTGATCTGGATTAGAGTTGCTCTGGGTGTCAGATATGAGATGTTCGTTTGTATAAGCATTCATATAATAATATATGAACAATGGATACACAGCTATATAAATACGTAAACAGTGTATTTTGCAAACTCAACAATGCATTCATTTTGCCAGCTCAACAATGTTCAATCAAATCCAAAGCTATGTGTTAAATATCTACAAAATTTGTGAATGAATAAAATGTATGTACATTCATTTACCGCCAAGGCAGATATAAACGCATATATAGTTATAATGAAAACAAGAGTTTCAGACTTTGAGTGATTATCAGAACTTGTAAAGATAACTGGGAACTTTTCCATTCTCAAATACGGGTAAAATCTCAAATGAAGTTGTTTGATGATTTATTAGGCAAAACCTGTGACTGTGCATGGACAAACGATAATAAATACACACTTGATGAAACTATATATTATAAAAATACATATAAAACTATATATTCACTTGATGAAACTATCATGTTGAATCGCATCACGGTTTAATAATGATTACATTGACTTGCATGATATTAGCAACAACACAATAAACTATACAGGAAAAAATAAAACAAATGACAAATATTACAGTTACCTCAATACGTCCAGACAGTCTTCGGGTATCGCTTCTTCGTTCTTCAATGTTCGTTTATCTTCGATTATCTTGGCAATTGTTTGCATGATGCATTGTCATTGACACATTTTTATAAGAGCTTGTTTGAGAGATTGTTTTCGAGTTTGTATTGTTTAATCAATGATAGTAATTAGTAAATAGACATGGTTTAATATTTCGAGTTTCATTTTGACATCGCAGACGAATCCGTTCGTCATCTTTTTAGTGCAGGTCTACCACGATCGGCGTTACCAATAAAGAGTTTTCCCAGCCACATATTAAACTGATCAATAAAATGTATTTCAGTGTAAACAACTCTTCGAACCAGGTGAACGAAAACATCCTAACAAACGAACATCTCGGTAGCGCTCGTGCTACGCAGACGCAAAAATGTGGACAAATAACCATGTAGAATTGGTGTTTTTAAAATGTGGCATACTCTACAGAATGGTTGTGACTGTAGAGTGGTACTCTGTGAGATGCTCGCAAAGATTTGTAATGTTACTATGATATTGGATTCTTGTGTTGCAAATAATGCATTTTGCTGTTGTCTTATCCTGCACAACAAAATGTTTCCAGATATCGCTCCAAGACATATCGATCACAAGTGAAGCCGAACACATTTATAAATTTAAAAGGAAGTTGTGACTAATACAGTACGTGTGAACAGCTGAAAGACGCGCGTTGGAACAGAAAACAGTCACAAACGTCGCTGAGAAACTAGGATTTATTAATTTCTGACATATTCACAATTATGATCCACTTGCTGCATTATATAATGTATTAAGCAACAAATATGAAATTGAGCATTCAGAAAATAATCCAGAAATAGGCAAGCTATTGTTAATCGCAGATATGCAACACAATTTGTATAGACAGAACATTGTTACCACTTCCTAGAAACGTCTGATACTCTGCCAAGAAACGTCCAGCTGTGATGCTGTAATACGCCAAAATGATAATTAAGAGCGAACCAAAGTGATTTATCACAGCGCCATGACCGCTCTTATAACAATTTTGATTTTTTTAAACTCAAACAAGATAAGTAATAAACTTGAACGCATATGAACAACAAAACACCCAAAACTATATTTTGTATAAACTAAAGTAAACTAAAATTACTTCTGACTTCCTCCATGCAAGATTTGAGCTGAAAAGAAAGAATCTTTCACAAAAGTGAACCGAAATATTCGCGCTAATTTGGCACTGTCACATGTTGCATCCACATTACCTGCATATAATTTGTCTGGGTTACCCTGTGATTTACTTTGAAAATCGGAAGAAATAAATGTATGTAGAAGGAGAAGTTGTTGGTAGAAATTCTTCTAAATTGGCATGCAAGAGGATCATACCATCATGCATATACATTCCCACACCTGGCAGTTTCTGTTTTAGCAATAACCTCTTTCTTCTTTTTTAGGATATGACTGGCATGAAATATCAGAGATTGTATGAGATTTTTACAGAGATATATTCCACTCGCGACACGGTATGTTTGCTGTCCAAATTTCTTCAATTGCCTTGTCTACTTATTACTACTCGTAATAGTGCTAGAATAACATTGTTTGCACAGAATTTCAATGTCATTGCAAGCAGACCCAGCTTGACTCCGATGCTAATTGGCTATGCTTGCTGGTGGGTTGACGCCAGGGTGGTATTGTTCGAATACTGCCCCCAATCCAACCCTAATGGGTGTGTAGCGATACATACTATTATATACTGTATTGTTACGTTCCTATCATGATCTTGGTCATTTTCATATGTAGGGAATGCCGTTAGAGGCTGTGACAAAACCCGCACAGTTTATAATTTGACTATTTAATCACAGTTTCGATTCTCTCTCACCTTTGAGTCTCACTACAGTCACAGAGTCACACATTACAATATTACCTACACTTATAGTTCGTTAGGTGTATAATCATGCTTATGACGTACTACATTCCTGCCTAATTATATTGCGTTGATTGAGATATCCCAACTATTTCCTTCACACTCCCCCTAGTTGTTCTCAAGATTGAAACAACTATTTATTTGATAATGTTATCCATACGGGATTGTTCTGTGTTCGTTAACGTAACATAACAAAACTATATCTATTAGTTCAGATAAATCGGACTAGTTCACTAAGTTCAGAACGATAGACATGTAGATAAGTCTACTAGTTCAGTCACTATTGTTCAGTTCATCACTCATGGCAATTGCTCGAATACGTTGATTCACAATTAATGCTGCGCGCTTCTCATCTTCATTTGAACTTGGCAGTATTGGCACGCAGGTTGCTTTCTGGTTGTTAGGGAATGGGAAATTTTTCGTTAACACCTACGTACACTTTACTTACCAATTGTGGAAGGTTAGGTGCAGGTCTTGCCACAGGGTTTTGCATGCCAGTATTATTGTTACTTGGAATTCAAGTCAAGATAACGCGAGCTGATCTTGATCTGACCACCACACCCTGTTGTCGACCTGCACCTATCACACCAAAAGCTTTTGGTGGAAGTTATTGCACCTTAATTGTCTCTTTGTATAAAGGGAGGGTTGGTGGGATGTTCAATTCCACACATTCTCGTTACTGCCCTCTAAGCCGTGTCGTGCTCTGGCTACGGTCACTCGCTAATGGTCGACCTTATCCCAACATGCTTGTCATACGATACTCCGATGTCCCCCGCACTTGCGCAGTTCCCTTGTTGTTAACCTTGGTTATTACATAACCTCATTTAACACCTATGTACACTTTACTTACCAATTGGGAAGGTTAGGTGCAGGTCTTGCCACAGGGTTTTGCACGCCAGTATTATTGTTACTTGGAACTCAAGTCAAGATAACGCGAGCTGATCTTGATCTGACCACCATAGTAATGCTTAGTTCCTTACAAGCATTACACTTCCAAGTAACCAGTGTGGTAGTAAGTAAGTAAAAGCTTTATTTAATCAGGAAACCCTATCAGATAAATCTGTTCTCCCTAGAGAACCTGAATACTTTACAAATGCAAACTAAATTAATCAAAAATACAGGAACATATAAAAATTGATTCATGATAATAAGTCACATAGTGTCATAAACTAAGGTTATGTAATTTTCCTTTAAAAGCAACGATTTTTTCAGAGTTTCGTACTTCAGGAGGTAACATGTTCCAAGATTGGGTGGCTGAATATTTGAAAGTTCTTTTAAGCTGGTTAGTTCTTGGTTTAGGAAGTACAAAGTCATGTTTCCTTCTAGTATTGTATTGGTGCATATCCATGTGTTTGATAAGATTCAAGTCAAGAACTTCACTGTCACTGTGTAAACATTTAAACAGTAAAATTAATTTATAATTACGCCTTCTTTCGTCCAATTTAATCCATTTTAACTGATTACGTACGACATCAGATGGAGTATTGATGTCCTTTGTATACAAGTTTAGCGATGGACGTTGTAAGGAGGGGTCTAATGCGTCTTATATCACCGTTGGTTCAGTTTCCTTTGTTCTCTAGTGGCCATTATATCTGATATCAACCTCATAGAATTATTCATGAGGTTGATAAGTACTTATCAACCTCATACAATTATTCATGAGGTTGATAAGTACTTATCAACCTCATAAATACTAAACTTCACCAATGGTGATATAAGGCGGTTATATACCTTAGACCTCGGTGTTTAAGCGATATATCAACCCTCGGGCTTCGCCCTTGGGTTGATATATCGCTTAAACACCTCGGTCACGGTATAAAACCTTGAGTTCTTGTAAAAACTTGAGTATAAAGCCTTGAGTTCCAAGATAAATCAGCGTATTGGAATCCTGAAGCGTGTCCGCCACATTTTACCCCGGAAAGAACTTGTAACTCTTTATCATGCAATAATTTTACCTCTGTTTGATTACGGAGATGTAGTCTGGGGTGACAAGAGTAATAAATGTCTTATGGATGATCTCCAGATCCTGCAAAACAAGGCTGCGAAAGTCATATTGGGTTTGCCAAGAATAAATTCATCCACTGATGCGCTTCAAACTTTGCATTGGGCAAACTTACACTCAAGACGTGAACAGCATCGTTGCATCGCTGTGTACAAATACATAAACGGTCTTATGGAAGTGGAACTTGAAATGATAAGGAATAGTGCTGTTCATAGTTATTCCACCCGTGGGAGGAATAACCTACATCTGCCAAAAGTTACGACTGAATGGGGAAAGCAACGTTTTGCTTTCCACGCGGTGAGAGTTTGGAATGATTTGGATGATGATATTAGGAACATTGTAAATCTTAAAATTTTTTAGAGAAAACTTTCTTGCCAGAAGTAATCTTAGGCTTATAGCATATATAATATTGGACTTAATAATACTACCGAACTTGGATTATCCATATTTTAAACTATTTTTAATATTTTATATTTTACTGTATAACTGTGACAGTAAATGCATGTGCGTAAATAATTGTGTAAACATTTTTAATTTTACAGGACTTCGTTGAAAAACACCTTAGGGTGACATGTAATTTCCTGAATAAATATTATTATTATTATATAACCTATACTTAATAAGCCAATCCTTGACGAGGCTTTTTTGGAAATGTAGTCAGTATGGGCAGACCACGATATATTTTCAACGATAATTACTCCTAGATACTTGTAGGATTCAACGTTCTTTATGAGAGTTCCGTCAAAATGTAAGACAATCTGCTGACATGTTCTTAGCTTTTGCGCAGAACCGATGACCATAAAT
The DNA here is from genome assembly GCA_035772405.1 of Chrysogorgia sp. JL179-B06. Classification (NCBI taxonomy): domain Eukaryota; kingdom Metazoa; phylum Cnidaria; class Anthozoa; order Scleralcyonacea; family Chrysogorgiidae; genus Chrysogorgia; species Chrysogorgia sp. JL179-B06. The sequence continues at coordinate 67,414 of JAYKKM010000348.1, forward strand.
TCAGTTTTTTTGGTGTTAATAGCTAAGCCATTAGATTTTAACCAGTTACTGACATTTACCAGATCTTGATCAAGTTTAGATGCGACTTCCTGAGTTGATGAACCGCTAATATAGATGGCCGTGTCATCAGCGAACATACAAATGGAACTATTCTGGATACAGGCTGGTAGATTATTAATGTGTATTAGAAAGAATAGGACCCAATACTGATCCCTGAGGGACTCCAGAGTCGATTAGATGCGGAGAGGATAGTAAGCCGTTGAAAAACAACGTTGATATCTGTTGCTAAGGTAAGAAATGAACCAGTCAAGATCTTTACCAGATATTCCAAGGAGTTGAAGTTTTTGTATCAGCAGGTTGTGTTTGACAGTGTCAATAGCCTTTGCCAGGTCAAGAAAAACTACCGCAGTCACTAGGCCCTAGCTCATCCATGCTAGTTAACTATTCATCGATCACTCTGATCAGAGCAGTCTGCGTAGATCGTTTCGCTCGAAAACCATGCTGACTATGATGTAATAAGTTTTCTCAACCAGATACTGATATAATTGATTGTGAACTTCTTTCTCAATTATCTTTGCAACTACAGGCAGTATAGAAATAGGACGGTAGTTGCTGGCGTCGTCCCTAGTACCAGACTTGTGCAGAGGAATAACTTTAGCCATTTTTAGATCCGTCGGAAATATTCCAGTCGAAAGTGAAAGATTAGTTAAATAGGTTATGGAAGGAGATAGAGATTGAGCTGCAAATTTAAGTAGTCGACTTGGTATATTATCTAGACACGAGGCTTGCTTTAAAATAGAAATTGATTCAACGGGTTTAAATTCAAAACGAAAAATGAGATGAAATAATCTGGGACATTGATGGTTGATGATATATAATTTGTGCCCAAATTTAAGAAATTAGGAGGGGCTTTGGATGCTTTCGGGAGAAGACTCTTTAACAATTTCCATGTCCCTTTCGGATCATTGCGATTTTCTAAAAATTTAGATTTCTAGTATATCTCTTTGCCACGTCTAATACGCTCAGCTTGACGACCTATACACGTGCCAATCAATGGGATTGCCAGATCTAATGGCTTTACGGTGGAGGTAATCCCTTTGGCACATTGATATCCCGCGGACCGTTTTGGTTGATATAGTTGATTTATATATTTGGTTGATATAGTTGATTATGATTTTGGTTGATTTGGTTGATCACAAATGTCGTTAATTATCGTTTTCCAAATAGACCATGCATGCAAGCTCAGGGTCGTCAACATATTCGATAATGTGAAGTGGAGCAGAGTTTATATCCTCTAGAAACTTTTCTTCAATAAATCGACTATAGTTTCTATATGTAATAATTCGTGGCGGTTTCTTAGCAGCTTTGGCTTGTCGAACAATATAGACGAGGGAATGATCACTAATACTCAGAGATATAACACCAGCTTCACCAATTTTCTCAGAATGTGAGGTCATGATCACATCGATCAAGGTCTTAGTAGATTCAGTTATCCGAGTAGGTTCATGAATCATTTGTTTTAGCTGGAAATGGACCATTAGAGATTTTAGTTTTTTTTAGTGAGATGAATTGCAAATTAGGTCACAGTTGAGATCACCCAGAATAATATATTCAACTTAGTCATCAATACTGTTAAGTTGCGCTCTAAAATTATCGAAAAACGATTCGTCGGTTGGAGGCCTATAGACTGATGCGATAAGAATAGGACGGGAGTAAGGAATTATTAGTTCGAACCAAAATCCCTCATATCAGTAGATTCCAAGTCACCATATTGTCTGTCTTTTCTAAGTAAATAATAACCTTCGATTTCAAGTTCGTTGTCAAGAATTTGACTTGAGAGCCAGGTTTCACTAATAGTTAGTACATCCAAAGACTGGTTACTCATAAACACCTTTAGTTGGTCCAGGGCAGATCGAATGCCACGGACATTCAGATGAGCGATGGAAAAGCCACGTGTATTACTACTACTATTAAGGCGGCCTCAGCCGTGGAAAAGGCCACGTGTATTAGGTTTTGAAAACACAAAGGTTGATCCCGACGATGGGTTTGAGAAGTTGACATCTTCGGCATACAGTGGACCAGGATTCGATTGAACATCACCAGAAAGTAGAACAATGTTTGCAGCCAGAAAAATTTTACATAACGTGGAGCTTACGAACGGCGTTCTTCTTGGCACTCGAGGGCAAACAGTGATATGGTAAATCAGGCGTACTGATATTACACGCCACGAACAAAACACCAGTAGAGGATCCTTGTATCGTTGAGGATCCCCAATGCTTGGAAAATGGCTTCATAAGAATGAGAACGAAGACGAAACTGAAATATATCTAGACTCCATTCCAACTAACCTTCCACCTTCGTAACTTCTGAGATCCACGTCCAGCACGTGATTACAACCACTTCGCGTGAGTATATGTCCTCAACGTTCAAGTAGCATATGGGGTCACCACTTCCTGTGGGTATCCAGTTCCTGTGGGTATCTCCCCGATGTTCAAATGCCGACTTTCACCACTTCCTGTGGATATATCCCCGATGTTCAAACGCCGAATGGGGTTACCACTTCCTGTCGGTATCTCCCCGATGGGGGTCACCACATCCTGTGGGTATCTCCCCGATGTTCAAATGGCATATGGGGTCACCACATCCTGTGGGTATCTCCCCGATGTTCAAATGCCGAATGGGGTCACCACTTCCTGTGGGTATCTCCCCGATGTTCAAATGCCGAATGGGGTCACCACTTCCTGTGGGTATCTCCCCGATGTTCAAATGCCGAATGGGGTCACCACATCCTGTGGGTATCTCCCCGATGTTCAAATGCCGAATGGGGTCACCACTTCCTGTGGGTATCTCCCCGATGTTCAAATGCCGAATGATGTTCAAATGGCATATGGGGTCACCACTTCCTGTGGGTATCTCCCCGATGTTCAAATGCCGACTGGGGTCACCACTTCCTGTGGGTATCTCCCCGATGTTCAAATGCCGAATGGGGTCACCACATCCTGTGGGTATCTCCCCGATGTTCAAATGCCGAATGGGGTCACCACTTCCTGTGGGTATCTCCCCGATGTTCAAATGCCGAATGGGGTCACCACATCCTGTGGGTATCTCCCCGATGTTCAAATGCCGAATGGGGTCACCACTTCCTGTGGGTATCTCCCCGATGTTCAAATGCCGAATGGGGTCACCACTTCCTGTGGGTATCTCCCCGATGTTCAAATGGCATATGGGGTCACCACTTCCTGTGGGTATCTCCCCGATGTTCAAATGCCGACTGGGGTCACCACATCCTGTGGGTATCTCCCCAATGTTCAAATGTCTTAGTAAAACACCATGTCAGTAAACATCATGTCAGTAAACATCATGTCAGTAAACATCATGTCAGTAAATATCATGTCAGTAAATATCATGTCAGTAAATATCATGTCAGTAAATTTATCCCAATATCAAAAAAGAACGAAGAAGCTTCGTCTTCTCCAACACTAAAGCCTGGTTTCCATATGATCGCTACGATCGCTGCGATCGCTCAATTTTAAAACCGGCGATCGTAGAGCGATATAATGCACTAATGTTGATGGAAAAGATGTCGAGCTTATATAGCCCATCATGCGCGCAAGTGACTTCCGTTCGTCACGCTTATCCGTTCGTCACGCTTATCCGTTCGTCACGCTTATCCGTTCGTCACTGGTAAATAAAGTTATTATAACTCTGTTCGCAACATAAAGTTGCCACCGGCCGTGTCTTCTGAAAGCCCATCAGGATTACTAGCAAATAAAGTTACTATGTGCCATCACCTGGCTGTAGTGTTGACATTTCACGATTGATGCGCAAATTTGCCGTTTTTCACCCACTTCGGCTTTCTGTCGATCGAAATACTCTTGGCTTTTAAAGAAACGATTACACTCGAAAAATACCATGACAGTTCTGTGTATAACACAGCTTACAGATATCTCCGCAAAGATGATCTTCGATTTTATCGCAGCCTTTCTTACAAATATGCACGCCTCAGATCACATCGCAATGGTTATCGTGTAAGTAAATACGTTTCGACGCCTCCGGGTCGGAATTAATCAGCATGTTTAAGTGCCCATCGAGACAATGTTAATTTGAGGCGATGTTTATTTTGTCGCCCAAATAGCTTTGAAACTTCGATACCGCACTGCCTGAGTGGAACGCTGGCTTTTTCGCGCAATTCGTAAGCAACTTCGCCAGTGGCCTTCGATAATCTTTAATGTATGGAGAGTGTTCATCGATTTGGCTTTTGCGACGAACCAGACAGAGATTACGAGGGTTTGTCATTAGATTGCGCTATTGCATGATTTTTAGACGTTGCTAAGGCCACATAAAAACATTTACTTGATTCTCATCACCGCCCGATCTTATTTTGAAGCCCGTACAATTTTTTTTGATTTTGTTATAAAATATAAATGTGCCGCCCGACCGAAAATCTAAAGAAAGTTAATTGTTTTATATTTTATATTCGATTTTTGATATTCCAAGTCGATAATTTCTGAACGGTATTATCTATCTAATTTGAGAAAAAATGCTTTGTGTGTTGAGGGACATGGCGGGACTTGGTGTGACTTTGAAGGAAAATATAGGAACTGTCGAACATTCTACGCATGTGCAAAAGGTACGTCATTGCAGATCACACTATCACAGATCTCGCACAAAATGCAATATGCTGTTTGTAGTGCGAGGTGAATCTTGCAAGGTGAATCTTGCAAGGTGAATCTTGCAAGGTTCTCAAGCCCTGGCATGGTCTAAACTCAATTTGAAAGTTTCAACTTTTGCCGTTTGGGCTGTACTAAGAATATTTCGGAAAACAAGGAAATATAAAAACACCTCCCGCTCCAATTTCAAAATTTTCAGGAATATTTTTTACATTTTGATATAAAATATAAAATATAAACCGCCCGCCGCCTCGATGTTTTCAAAATGTAGTGATGAGAATCAAGTAATTTATTTTACGTGGCCTTCTCATTAATCCCAATTTATCATTAATATAAATTGGCACTATTTGTCTAGGTTTGGAATCACGTTCGTTTTCTTCCCGTCCCACCGTTCGTCATCTCAACATGAAAAGGTGTATAGTTCGACTGGATCACTCGTTCGATTTCAGCTAATACTCTTTCGACAGTCAGTCGCATCCTAGACATGAACGGCAGCGAAATGGGATCAAGTTGAGTCGAATTCATAATGAACCGAAGCAACACCATATCGGTGATACGTCAGGTAAATTATTAAACACCTAGTGTAAACGTTTCAGGACATCAGCTATACCCCGTGAGTCACGCGTATGACATTTCGATTTTTGATATTCCAAGTCGATAATTTCTGAACGATATTATGTATCTAATTTGAGAAAAAATGATCAGCGCGCGGCGGCATCCCTTTGTACGCTATATGGTGGGGGGGTTACCTACAGGGGCGTTTTCTGACACACACCCCAGAATGTTTTTTTCAAATATTTTTTGATGTAGGTAAGGAAAATCCTAGATCCGCCCCTGTCAAATCACCACTAGAGTGGTTTTGTAGCTAGGACTTATCCACCGTATAAACTATACAGGCTTCGTATAACCAGCCTCAGATGTTTTATTTACATGTAATTTGTAATGTAATGAAATTTGGTGGCATGTTTATGATCATGCTATATTTTGGAAACAACCCATATAGTATGTGCCATGTTCAAATTAGCAACACATTTATAAAATGATTTATAATAACTATCAATTTCTTTATGCTTTTCATGCATTTTCATGCATTGCTTCTTAAGTCTACATGGTCTATCCAATAGCAGTAGTCACATGTGCACATTGCGTACCTATTTTTGTATCTATTGTATTTTTGTATCTATTGTATTTTTGTATCGTCGTTGATAGTTGATACTGGTTTTTATTGACTTTACGTTTCTCTCTCTGTTGAAGGGCTTAATTCGCTGTTCACTATTTCGTCTTTTCAGAGTTTTTGACCATAGTAATATAGTTTGGCCAATACTGTTGGCACTCTTGTTAAAAATACCTTTAATATACCAGCTTACATTGGGATTAAATTATGATTCGCTGGTGAATGTTGCAAAACGCCCTTTACACGCTTCTCGTCGAATCACATACGTCAAAAAAAAAGGCAAAACGTATTGCATATAGACGCGGGCCTTGTCTTGTGACTTGTGTACGTAGTTTAATGAAATTTTGCTGCTGCAACAAGTATGTTACGTTAAAAATCCTTCCATGTAAACTGTGATGTAAAAAGTCAGTGTCATGTCTCTTAGTTCAGATTGTAAACATGCAAAGAAAAACAGATATGCAGCTCGTATTCAAATTAAGCGTATCTGGAAGAATGTCCCCGGCGTATCAACTGGTCAATGAAATCTCTTGCAATACAATTTAAAATTATTATTGAAGTATGTGGGATATGCCTCGTAACGAGATGGCTAAATCCCCTTAGCCCTCCATTCCACCGCCTGTGGCCATTCGCGTATATGTATTTCAATGGTTGTATTAAATTTGAATCTCGAAGACAATCAGACTTATTTCGTTTTGATGGGCCGGATATGAAAACATTGGAACACCCACGAGAAATGCCAAAACAATCATTATTTTGATCATTATAATGATATGAAAACAATATCGTTTATATATCTGTAGCTTTGTTTTTAAGGAAAATAAAGGCTCCCTTTGTATATAATTTATCACAACGCACATGGCATGGCGTATTGTCATATAGGATTTCGACATCTGTTCGTCTCTTCGCATATACAGTTGTATAATAGAGTTATTGACTAGCTTCTATACATATATGTATTTCCTTTTATCACTTCAATTGAAGATTAACCTGGTGTAACAACATCGCCGATAACAGAAAATTAGGATTAAGCTAATTAAGATTGCAATCTAAATAGAAGCTTGGATATAATAAGAAAAAACAAACCAGAATGAACAGGGGTCAGTTCAGACCATCCATGTTCGTCTATTTAAAACATATTTTGGCATTGAATTAACGCTAGGGGTTAACATTTTGGCGCACTTTGAGGCTTTCATCAAATGAAAAATGTGTGTCTTTATTCTTTCTGGAAAGAACTGAAATGTGTCGCAAACATATTTGTTAGCACACAACATTGATTTATAAAATTACTGCGCCAATGAACTTATCAAATGGCTCGTTTTTGAAGCCGTTTAAGAAATACGCAGTACCTGTTTTATCAAGATACGCTCTCGTGTTTTAAATCAGATAAAACATTTGCCAATCTAAGTAAAATTTTGTTAAATAATCCCTCGCGTTCGTTATAGGACTGGGACTGAGAAGACATTTGTTTAAAATGTTTTATTCCTAATTGTTTTCTTAGTCAAATATCTTTAAAAAAAACACAAAGAAAAATAATGAGTAAATAAAAAACAACAACTTGTTAACACATAAGAAAAAAGCTGTTTTGCTCGGGGCTGAATCCCAAGCTTCCGCGCCGCATGCGATCTTTACCACTGTGTCACACTATGTCACGACTAAGTTATTCTAAATTTTATATTTATATGTTTTTTATATCTTTTCATTACATATTTACGTTTTGCCGTCGTTTGCGGTTTATCTCATGACACTGATTTTCTTTTTCCAACGATACCCATGTTTTTCCACAATTTAACAGTTTTTGCTGTTTCTTAACAACTTAAGATATTTTTTAGCCGAAAGGCCTGTTTATTTGATGCAATTGCCAATGGAAAGATGTTTGCATCTTTACATTTGCATCTTTCACAAACGCTTATTATTCATTCAAAGGAAACTTATAGTAAAGCGTTGCTCAAATTTGCTAAAGCAAGATATTGAACTGTATCTTGAGAAAGACTGTTGTTGGTGACTGACGTTTCGACGGCTTCAGCGGCGGTCATCTTCAGAGTCAAGTAAAGCCTGTGTGTCAGGTTTTGCCTATATATACGTCTGGTTCATTACGTCATCGTTTGTTTGTCATGTCATAATTAGTGGGTGAGTGGGTGTCGCGTCATGCGTTAAGCGTGGGCCAATATTGTTTGTAAGCGGGACAATATTGTTTGTCATGCGTTAAGCGTGGGTATATTGTTTGTCGGTAGGTCTATTATTCGTTGGTGCGTGCGAAGAAGGCTTTTGTATGGTGTCGGTAAAAGCGGACAAACATCGATGCTGACGTCATCTCGACGGAGCGCTATTGTTGTGATCTGTTAAGTGGTTTATGTTCCAAGTTGGTATACCAACTTTCTAATGTAAGTCGCTGTTTGTAGTTTGTGTTAAAGGCGATACATTCAGCCGAGTCGCAGTCAATATCGTGTTTTGTTTGTACGTGGTGTTCAGCTATTAGTCCTGTCCACGTTTCTAGTAGCTCGTTTGTGTTCAGCTAGTCTGATTTTTAGGTTTCTGCCAGTTTCACCAATATAAGTGTCCTGGCAGTCGGCGCACTTGATCTTGTAACCTGCACCCTGTCTTTCGTGAGGCTATTCTTTGTCTTTCATGTTAGTCAGTATATGTCGCAAAGTAGTCATAGGTTTGTGGGCTACACGTATGTTGTAAGGTCGTAAGATACGTGCAATAGTCTCTGATGTACCTTTAATGTATGGTATTGTTGCTGTTGTTACGGTTGTACTGCTGTTGGTCTGGTTGATATTGTAGTTGTTCCGTTGAACAATGTTATTATTGTTAAGTATTGTAGTTGTTTTTGCGAAACGCGCGCCGAAGATAGTCGTTTTCGTTGCGCAGAGTTTCCGGGTGAATCGCAAATAAGTTGTGCTCGTCTTGTTAAAGTCTTGATGGTTGTTGCTTTGTGTACCGTTGGGTTGTAAGATGATTCGTGCAGTAGTCTATCAGTGTGTGTTGGTTTTCTATAAACACTAGTCCTTAGTTTGTTCTTGTCACGTGTTACCAAACACTAAGGAAGAGTTCCATTCTCCTCAATTTCTTTTGTAAATTGTATGTCGCAGTTCTGTTCGTTAATATGTTTGTGAAAATCGTCGACGTCGTCTTCATGTATATATAGGCAAACCCTGACAAACACGCTTTACTTGACTCTGCAGCCTGGCCGCCGCCGCTGAGGCCGTCGAAATGTCAGTCACCAACAACGGTCTTTCTCAAGACTACAACAACCTGGACGATCAACTTCACGCATAATGATACTCCTAGGTTCCAACCATTTACTTTATATTGAACTGTAGACAGTAGTACAGTACATGACAAAAATTCAAATAAGAAACGAACTGAAGAGAAATGGAAATAAAATGGCGTTTCAAGAAGATTCTTATAATTATTTATATAAATGCGAATACTCGGCAAAATCAAAAGTATAAAATCAAATTTCCAAACAAACGAATCTGCAAAGTCGGTTAAAATGATCTGTAGTCACAATGTAAAAGTCTGTAATCACAGAGCAGTACGAAATTATAGTCTGCTGCAGACTTACAGCACAAAAACTGAAAAATCACAGTGAGAAAATAAAGTCCTAGAAATTGCAGAATACTGGAATTGCTATTCTGTTTTGGCTGAAATACAATATTAAAAATAATAAAAAAGCCAATCATGCATGTTCATGTTCAAGCGAAGTCATGGTTTTATAAAATGCAATTATTTGGAATAGAGCTAGGCTAGTGAGCTACTAATGTCTACTAGTGTCTTAATGTGCCCCTGCGACGAAATATCACATTACCTTTCCTGGCATTTTTTGTTACAGAACATCAGTTTAGGTTAATAATGTTCGCATTTGCCAAAAAATGAACAACAAACATTCTATCTCAAGAAATTTAACCTCCAAAGTCGCCCAAATTTTGTCTTGCTCAAAACTTATTCCAGACGAGCCCGCGATTCCACAGCAGAGTATGTGATTGTTACGTCAGAGTCTCAACACGTGACAAAGGATTATGGAAATTATGCGTCAAGTCACAATAGATTTACCCAAGTAGCTTTATATTCATACACAACAAGCCACGTGTTGAGTCTTTGACGTCACTTCCACCAATCGCAACCTAAGCGTCCGGAACATGTTCGAGTAATGGCGGTTGTATAATCTTGTATAAAAACAGTATGAAAAGGCGACTTCCCGTGCTCGCAATTGCTTGAAATTTGGCAAGTTAAGTAAGAACACCATGCTCTTTACACATGTAAAAATTCGGGATACCAAAAATTTGATTACAGGGACATTTTAAGGATGCCCATGCAACAATAGGAATTTGCAAATTCATAAGATTACTTCACCCAAAGCTTTTTTCGGAGTATACATGCAACTTCTCGCTTCCTCTTGGTTTTATTCAATATGCTCCTTAAACTTGTAAAGTTTATAAACTTATATAGCATGAAGCACATTAATAAGTATATCCCGAGATACAATATTCTGCCAAACAATACCTTTTAGTGTTTTAATATTCAAAGTAAGACTGGACACAAAAACATCAAAACAAAATGCATGCATATCCTTTTGTCCAAACATATTTAAATATGTTTTTATTTTGAACAAATTGTTTGCAAATGGTTTAATTTTTTAAATCTAATTTTTCTAACTCTTCCGAGTGTTTCATATTACATCTCAAACAAATCAATATTTTAAGAGAAAATCGAGGTGAAAGTTGGCTTAATTTATGTAATTTGCCTCCGATCCAAACCATCTCGGTGCTGATTTCCTTTGTTTTCGGCTCATGAATTATTAATGAGTTTGAAATTTCTCTACTACCTACGCAGCACAACACTTTTATATAAATTACATATGACAAAAAGTGATAAAATATTACTGTGAAAAGTGATAAAATATTACTGTGAAAACTGATAAAATATTACTGTGAAAACTGATAAAATATTACTGTGAAAACTGATAAAATATTACTGTGAAAACTGATACAATATTACTGTGAAAACTGATACAATATTACTGTGAAAACTGATACAATATTACTGTGAAAACTGATAAAATATTACTGTGAAAACTGATAAAATATTACTGTGAAAACTGATAAAATATTACTGTGAAAACTGATAAAATATTACTGTGAAAACTGATAAAATATTATTGTGAAAACTGATAAAATATTACTGTGAAAACTGATAAAATATTACTGTGAAAACTGATAAAATATTACTGTGAAAACTGATAAAATATTACTGTGAAAACTGATAAAATATTACTGTGAAAACTGATAAAATATTACTGTGAAAACTGATAAAATATTACTGTGAAAAACTGATAAAATATTACTGTGAAAACTGATAAAATATTACTGTGAAAACTGATAAAATATTACTGTGAAAACTGATAAAATATTACTGTGAAAACTGATAAAATATTACTGTGAAAACTGATAAAATATTACTGTGAAAACTGATAAAATATTACTGTGAAAACTGATAAAATATTACTGTGAAAACTGATACAATATTACTGTGAAAACTGATACAATATTACTGTGAAAACTGATACAATATTACTGTGAAAACCGATACAATATTACTGTGAAAACTGATACAATATTACTGTGAAAACTGATACAATATTACTGTGAAAACTGATAAAATATTACTGTGAAAACTGATAAAATATTACTGTGAAAACTGATAAAATATTACTGTGAAAACTGATACAATATTACTGTGAAAACTGATAAAATATTACTGTGAAAACTAATAAAATATTACTGTGAAAACTAATAAAATATTACTGTGAAAACTGATACAATATTACTGTGAAAACTGATACAATATTACTGTGAAAACTGATACAATATTACTGTGAAAACTGATACAATATTACTGTGAAAACTGATACAATATTACTGTGAAAACTGATACAATATTACTGTGAAAACCGATACAATATTACTGTGAAAACTGATACAATATTACTGTGAAAACTGATACAATATTACTGTGAAAACTGATAAAATATTACTGTGAAAACTGATAAAATATTACTGTGAAAACTGATAAAATATTACTGTGAAAACTGATACAATATTACTGTGAAAACTGATACAATAATATTACTGTGAAAACTGATACAATAATATTACTGTGAAAACTGATAAAATATTACTGTGAAAACTGATAAAATATTACTGTGAAAACTGATACAATATTACTGTGAAAACTGATAAAATATTACTGTGAAAACTGATACAATATTACTGTGAAAACTGATACAATATTACTGTGAAAACTGATAAAATATTACTGTGAAAACTGATAAAATATTACTGTGAAAACTGATAAAATATTACTGTGAAAACTGATACAATATTACTGTGAAAACTGATACAATATTACTGTGAAAACTGATACAATTACTGTGAAAACTGATACAATATTACTGTGAAAACTGATACAATATTACTGTGAAAACTGATAAAATATTACTGTGAAAACTAATAAAATATTACTGTGAAAACTAATAAAATATTACTGTGAAAACTGATACAATATTACTGTGAAAACTGATACAATATTACTGTGAAAACTGATACAATATTACTGTGAAAACTGATACAATATTACTGTGAAAACTGATACAATATTACTGTGAAAACTGATACAATATTACTGTGAAAACCGATACAATATTACTGTGAAAACTGATACAATATTACTGTGAAAACTGATACAATATTACTGTGAAAACTGATAAAATATTACTGTGAAAACTGATAAAATATTACTGTGAAAACTGATAAAATATTACTGTGAAAACTGATACAATATTACTGTGAAAACTGATACAATAATATTACTGTGAAAACTGATACAATATTACTGTGAAAACTGATAAAATATTACTGTGAAAACTGATAAAATATTACTGTGAAAACTGATACAATATTACTGTGAAAACTGATAAAATATTACTGTGAAAACTGATACAATATTACTGTGAAAACTGATACAATATTACTGTGAAAACTGATAAAATATTACTGTGAAAACTGATAAAATATTACTGTGAAAACTGATAAAATATTACTGTGAAAACTGATACAATATTACTGTGAAAACTGATACAATATTACTGTGAAAACTGATACAATTACTGTGAAAACTGATACAATATTACTGTGAAAACTGATACAATATTACTGTGAAAACTGATAAAATAAACAGAATTTCAAGTAATCTAATAAAATGTCGGATTTCATAATCCAGAGTTTAACCACTGCATCACTCAAGTATATCATCTAAAAGAGCATTTTCCATTGTTAATTAAGATGGTTTATATATTCAGGATTAACTTTTTGGGGTGTTGTACTGTATATAATCTTTAAACTATATGATCTGATAATATTTGTAAAGCAACTAAATGCCGATCCACCCATTTATATAATATAGATCATAAAATTGATCAATCAATAGAAATCTGATATCGAGGTAGCTATTGGATTAAATCCATATTTTGGATTTAGTTTTTGGTTTGGTACTGTGGAGAAATATCCGTATTTTCATAGCTACTTAACACCCCTCTCATCTTCCTCAGTATACCTGGCCTACATGAAGACCAATTTCTGCTATCCTCCCGCAAATGCGAGAGCTCCTTTGTGCCCCCCCTCAAGTCTCAACTAACTGGTTCCTGTCCTTTCAAATCTCAAGTTGTTTAAATTTAAGCCTTTTCACAATGTCTCTACTGTTAAACTATTAAGGATGCATCAAACTACCAACTATAACAAAGTATTATACAAAAATATTAACTTATATACGGCAAGCTTCATATTTGCAACTGCAAGTCGGAACCAAAAGGTTCTGATGAAGTGACCAATGAAATCTCTTTACATATCTATTGTGCATGTAAGGAAGTGTCCTATTGCATGCCTGTTAAACAGTTAATGCTGACACTTCCTAAAAATGTTGCACGGCAATGACTTGCTCCAACCTGTCAGATACCAACGTCGTACAAGAACAGCTACACCTGCAGTACGTATATGCATGAAAACATTCACACCTTCCAATTGTTATTGCTCAGAAATACTACATGTATAAATGTCATGTCTCGTTCTCAGAATCAAACTTTCAACATTTATACTTAATGGTGTACTTCCTAGGTGGGATACACAAAAATGAACTATGTACGGTATTTTAAAAATCTGTTATGGATTATTTAAAAAATCATTCATTTAAATCTTGAAACTACACTGACTGTGCTTCCACCGTATGATGCTAAACAAGCTTTGTGTCAGTGATAAAGTTGTAATAAAAGCATTTCTATGGCATGAAAATGACTTTTTGTGGTCATATGCTCGGACAATAATGAATGTTTAGTGTGTTGGATCCAGCTAGCTAAATGACGCGTAGGAAATATAGTAATGGTGGGAAACTGCCAAACAAGTGACGAACCTTTTGAGCGAACTACCTTCGTCAGTGAGAGTAAAGAATTTTGAATGATGGACAATAGACAATAGCCTCAATACCCAGGAAACAATGGCTCCAATAGAGATGTGCGAATCTGATCGGATTCGGATTAAACTTTCATATGTTCGGATAGGATTTAGTCTTTTTTTCTCGGATCTGATCGTATTTTCTTCTTATTTTATCGGATCGGACCTTTTTTTTCTAATTCTCAGTCCGCTAAAAGCCGGAATATAAAACAAAACTTAAATTACGTGATGTAACCAATGACCTAATCATGTTATCTTTATTGTAAATAATTTTGTATTTAAGTGTATAGGCGGTTTATGCTATGGAATATTGTATTGGCATTATCATAATATGTAGAATTTGAAATTTGATTAAATTAAATTATATATATACTATATTGGTCAGTGTATGTTACACTGTAATGATATTTTAGGGTTTCGAGATTTTAGGCGAACTCTCGGATCGTATATTGGGTCAATCCGATCCCACGCACATCTTATCAACCTCAATGTCATGCCCATTGAGAATATTGGAAGTGCCGGCCTACTTTTCACATTGATTATTTTGCGAATAAGTTTCACTCTGGCTCTGCACAAAGGGCCTTCGCTCGAAACGTTAGACCTCCTACATATTTACAAAAAGTATATATACTCGACACTCGTAATTCACCACAACTTTTCCTTCATTTGTTTCACCGAGAGTAAATGGCAAATATTAACTTTACTGATATACCTTATTGCATCACAGCCGTTACCATATACAGAACTCGTGACTAGGCTCAGGGCAACGACTTCTGTAGCTCAGCACTGGTCTAGGGATCCAGGCAGGGCCCTCATATATATATATATATATATAAGCACTGGTCTAGGGATCCAGGCAGGGCCCTCATATATATATATATATATATATATATATATATATATATATATATATATATATATATATATATATATATATATATATATATATATATATATAAGCACTGGTCTAGGGATCCAGGCAGGGCCCTCATATATATAAGCACTGGTCTAGGGATCCAGGCAGGGCCCTCATATATATATATATATAAGCACTGGTCTAGGGATCCAGGCAGGGCCCTCATATATATATAAGCACTGGTCTAGGGATCCAGGCAGGGCCCTCATATATATATATATATATATAAGCACTGGTCTAGGGATCCAGGCAGGGCCCTCATATATATATAAGCACTGGTTTAGGGATCCAGGCAGGGCCCTCATATATATATATATATATAAGCACTGGTCTAGGGATCCAGGCAGGGCCCTCATATATATATAAGCACTGGTCTAGGGATCCAGGCAGGGCCCTCGTATATATATATATATATATAAGCACTGGTCTAGGGATCCAGGCAGGGCCCTCTTATATATATAAGCACTGGTCTAAGGATCCAGGAAGGGCTCTCTTATATATATATATAAGCGCCCTGGATCCAGGGTCTCCCGGTTGCAGGGCATTATAATTCACCACTATACTTTCCTTCATTTGATTCACCGAGTGCAGTAAACGCCAAATATTAACTTTTAGAGTTTTCAATTTGTATTTCTACACTGCCATTACGCAGCACAACAGAAGCGAGCTAAATGTTTGGAGCGTTGGGACGCTTTGTGGCCGAATTATAGGGAACCTGGAATAGAAAATATTTCTCATACACACTTCGCTTTCGGTTTAATATCATTACCATATATAGCAAGCACATATACTAATTAAATGTAGGTCCACACATACGAAAATGGCGCTTGGTTGAAGGAAGTGAGAACTTGCCGAACATTTTACAGGACATATGAATCAAAAATTGAGATGACTTTGAGAAAACCATAAAGAATGGCGTTCGTAGCTCTCTCATACAGTATCTTATCTCGCTCTTACGGTGTACTCACATTATGGCAAATCTGAAAATGAAGCATATCTTCAAAACTATTGAACAGAAAAATGCTTGAAACTTTACAGTTCACTAAATTGAATATCCCTACGTCAACTTTCTCGTTGCCATAGTAACAAATTAGTTTCCATAGTTTCTATCAATAGATTAGACTCCTTTCTTCCATTTCTAAAACAATTATTTACTGTTGACTAGTGAAGTATATTTTAGTAGCATTGCCAAAAATCAAAATCTTTCCAGGCCATAGTAGAAAATATCATTTTTTGCTTCAGGATGAACTAATATGTTTAGGAACTAATCTGTTACTAGGGCAATGACAAACGGTTGTCGTGGGGATATTTAATTTAGTGAGCTTGCGCAAAGTTTCAAGCAATTTTATTCAATAATTTTGAATATATGCTTCATTTTCAGATTCATCATAATGGTGCATGAGTACGACATGTGATGTCATAGGTCGTATTATACAACCTTGAATAACTCAAGAACGAGATAAAATATGAAAGAACTACAAATTACACCATTCTTTATCGTTTTAGGTGAATAAATCAATAAAAAAAGTCATCTCAATTGTCGATTGATATGCCTTTAAGATTTAATCTCATGTTTGGACCTTATAATCTTTGGCACTAATTATTATAAAATTTGCTTGATCTTATTATCAGCTAAACATCTTCATGCCTTTTGCCATTGCTAAGTAAGCGCTGTTTTATACGTCGCACAATAGCCGCATTTAATTCAGACGAATTTAATTCAATCAATTCTCAACGCGATGGTTATGCGACGTCTAAAACCAATTGAGTTCGTCTAGAGAGTTAAGTAGCATTTAAAACACGAGAAGGAGCGTTTTATCATATTTAAAATGCGAGCGCGCATTTATAAATATAGTTAGAAATAGCTTCAAAAACAATTGATTGTAATCACTAGGGAGTGTACTGGTTTTTATTTTCTATGAGAGGTAAATTGGGTTGATGTTGAAATGCAAATTAGCAGGAATTTTATATAAAGTTCGTAGAGACTTTATATAATTTTCATGCTGATTAGTATTCATGGATTTTATCAGGTATAAAAGCCTTGCGCGTGACTAAATACGGAAATGTGATTGGACAATTTGGTTAATGAATATTAATGAGTTTTTGAAAGTCGTTTCAAAAAGTCGTTTCAAACACTCATTAATAATTCATGAGGAAAAGACAAAAGAAAATCATTACCGTATCGTATCTTTAAATGTGATAAAGATTCGTCCTGATTTACATAAACTTTATCTTTGATTTCCTCGGCCGGACAACATTGATTTTCAAAATTACTACGCCAATGAACTTATCAAATGGGTCGTGTTTGAAGCCGTTTAATAAACTCGCAGCACGTGTTTTATCAGATCTAAAACACTCGGGTAGATATAAAACACTGCTGCTCGTTTATTAAACAATACTTCAAACACTCATTAATAATTCATGAGAAAAGACAAAAGAAAATCACCACCGTATCGTGTCTTTAAATGTGATAAAGATTCGTCCTGATTTACATAAACTTTATCTTTGATTTTCTCGGCTTAGACAACATCGATTTTCAAAATTACTACGCCAATGAACTTATCAAATGAATGGGTCGTGTTTGAAGCCGTTTAATAAACTCGCAGCACGTGTTTTATCAGATCTAAAACACTCTGGCTACGCCCTCGTGTTTTATATCTGATAAAACACTGCTGCTCGTTTATTAAACAATACTTAAGACGTTGTATCTGTCAATAAAATGCATAAATTACCAATGCTGCTAATTGATTATTTAATATAACTCACATAGTCTTTTTGAGTACCTGAGTACTTGTTATTTTGTTCAACAATTAAATTCGTCTTCTAAAACGAAGTCGCATTAACGTCGACTAATCACGAAGCTAATTTCAATTAAATTTGTCTGAATTAAATGCGACGATTGTGCGACGTATAACCCATGCCTAAAGTTGGTTTACTATATTCATAGGAAGTGACGTCAACTCAGGGCTGTACAACGACGTTGCACAGTGATTCAACGATGGATTACAAAGCAAGTTTGGCAATTTAACAACTTTTTTCTAAACAGGTATGTGTGTTAAAAGGTCAGAGCAAACTTTCTATGTATTTCACTTGGGAACCATGCACTGTCCATTGTCTGCGTGTAACTTTAGCAGAGGGAAAGGACGAAAGGTATCAAGATGAAACTTCAGTTGATGATAATATTCAACCCCGTCACATGACACCCAGTATTTCTCGGTGTTTTGATATGATAATTTATTCATTCATTTGCCTTTGTTTACTTTGTTGGTCTGCATAATGAATGAATGAATGTATTCACCACTCTGCAGACTTGCTTGTTCATGTAAAGTATTCGTCGTTAAAGCAACAATCTAACATAATTCATCATACATCTACGATTTTCTCGTATAAATATTATGCATGAACAAGTGATATATCGAATGCAGTTCTTGATAATTAACCAATATATTTCTAATTCGCGGTAATAATTTAAATTTATTCATCTAAATCCGGATATTAAGAATTTAATATCTGGATTTAGATGAATAAATTATACTCTAGTTGAATTAATTGAGTGTTAAAACGGGCCAATAAGATTACAGAATCGACCGGCCGATCCACTGATCTCTAAATAACGACTGTATCGGGCCAAATGAAGCCGGGAATATTTCGCGGCGGCCATCTTGAATGGACCACGCTATATAGTTAGAGACTATCGGTCTCTGATCTTTTAAGATGCTAAAATGAGTCGGTTGCTCCATTACAGTAACTATGAAGCCGGGAATATTTCGCGGCGGCCATATTGGATGCCACGCGCTAATTCCGGCTTCATAGTTACTATTATGGAGCCGTAGTTTGTGTTCTATATTATGGGAAAACCTTGGACAACTTATTTATTTTAGCATCTTAAAAGGTCAGATAGTCTCTGTCGTCTATAGTAAAATTCAGGGCGCGTACAGGTATATATATATATATATATATATATATATATATATATATATATATATATATATATATATATATATTATATATATATATATATATATATATATATATATATATATATATAATATATATATATATATATATATATATATATATATATATATATATTTTCGCTTACCTCAAAACTGGTCTGCTACAACTTGTTTCATCTGTAAAAGAATCTTCAGGCAGTGACCAGGTCACTGCCTGAAGATTCTTTTACAGATGAAACAAGTTGTAGCAGACCAGTTTTGAGGTAAGCGAAAATCTATTATTTGCTCTAACTATATGTTGTTGAGCACTCTTTGCATTTCGTAGACCAAAACCTACACGTATATATATATATATATATATATATATTAGCGCCCTGGTAAAATTATATAACGTGGTCTCAACAAGATGTCCACCACGATCTACTTCCGACTACATTTTCTGAATAATAGTTACTCGATCCAGTCTTTATTTAGATATCAGTGGCCCGATCCCAGGGCCATTTTCGCCGACCTTACCGTGGAGGCAGAATACCCTGGGTATGAGGTTAGATAACTTCTGGGGATTGGAGCTTGTTGGACCGGAAAAGTCGGACCTAATTCGGTCGACCTAATCCTAATTCTGGCCGATTTCCCGTCTTTTAAGCAAACCAAGATGGCGGATACGGAAGCCAGATCTAGCTTTGTACTTCAATGCATATGGTAAGTTTTATATGTAGCACAATTTAAATGAAGAAATAGAGTATTAAATTGTTTCTTAATCCAATGAAATCTGAAAAACATACTAAACAGTTCACATGTTGTTTCAAAGAAATCCTGCGAGTCTGCCTGCCCGGCTGTATTTAGTGGCAATTCCGAATGAAAAAGAGAAAGGTTTTCTTCGAAATTATCGAAAAATCAAGCAGCCAAATAACATATGAGCGTCCTCATTACCAAGAGACGGCCGAGCAATACCCGTCTTTCATCAAAACATAAACATATAAACTGACCGGTCCCCGCGTGTGAATGGCCAGCGCCCTTACATTATTACTAATAATCGATCATTGTCAAATGCTCTTAGATTACGCACAATGTCTAACCCCCCGCTTAGAGTTTTGACCTCTTTCTCGCCCACCTCCCTTAGAAAGTCATTAAACTTATAGAATAAAGTATAATAAGGCTTGTGGGATTCTTAAATAATCTATTTATGCGTAATCTAAGAGCATTAATTGACAATTATCAATTATTCGTATTCTAAGACTGACGATATATTATTAATATCACAGGGACCAAGGAGCAGTGCCGAAATCGTATCATGTATAGGATGTCTAACATATTCTGTCACTTGCATTCGTCAGAGAGTGAAACTGAATACCTCCTACACACTATTTAACATAGAACTGTCACGTGCCACCTCGAAACTCATCTTGTTGATCTGGTTCATGTTCTCCATACACTGGCCGTAATTGCGCGAAATATCGAAGATTTTGTGTTATTTTCAGGATTTCGACTTTTAAGGTTTGGAATGAACTCCCCATCGCACCACTACCAGATTAAAATCCTGATCGAATGCTGATAAAATCAAATCCAGAACTTAAAGATCGAATAATGTTTTATTATTTTGAATAGGTCGTTTTAGGGTCAAATTAAACTGAGAAGACGAGGATGGAATGAGAGTATAGAGTATAATCATTGATATCCACTATTTTGATTTCTGGACTGGATGTCCTAAAATCAAACATTCTCGCTTGAGCGTTCAGTTTGGCACTGCTCCTTTAAATGGGGGGTCTAAAACCCGACCTCTGAATTGATGCCATTTCCTGCGTTTTTAGTCCACTTTTTGACGAAAGGTGTTAGGATGTATTTTTTACCACTCGTTTAATAGCAGACCAAACTAAGATGAAATCTGACAGCAAGGCTGTAGTGCACTTATTTCCTTTTAAAATTATAAAATAATTGAGCTATAAAAGAATCATATTATCATGGTGCGCGTGTTTTTTTAAAAACGGTTTCACATTCACACACAGAGATATATAGTACACATGTTTTTATATAGTTATCACATGATGCTGTATTTTAGAAACCATATTCAGCGAACTTAAAATATCTACTAAAAATAATGTTCCGATATTTTACTACGCAAAAAACCTTTCGCTCTTGCTTACATGATTACAAGTGCTTTTTTTCCTTATAATCACGTCCATATTAACTTATTGACAACGCTACACTAAATATTAAGTCAAACAAGACAACCAGATAAATAGAACTTATAGAAGTATTTAGATTATAGACTTTAGTCCTCTGTTTGTGTACATGTTAAGTATACGGTAATATTGTTAAACTTTTTTGAGTCCTTTTTCGAAGATCTATACCATTATGTTATTTCCTTGCAAAAAAAATGGAGGGTTATTGCCTCCTCCCCGCTCCCGCGATCCTTGTATTAAGCAATTTTTTAACCAGAGTGTGTCAAAGATTATAAATATAGGAAAAGGCCAAACAGAAGATAGTCACTTTAGCCTTGAGCTTTATGAAAATAAGTTTTAGTCGCTCAAGCTCTAAAGTATTATTTGGTACTTATTAAATGGAGGAAGTATCCTAAAAATAGCACTAGGTTTAAGACCATTTTTTTCGACTAAGCCGGACGCTCAGTTCTTAAGTATTAGATGTCTAGATTGCGTTGCAAAGTATTGCTCGTATATATTATCCATATTGCTTGGTACACCTTGATTAAGAAGTTGACACTTTATATTGGGTGTTGTCTTTGTAATCTGTCATTTTTCGACGACTTAATTTTGCCACTGACAAAAAACGCGGAAAATCGATCTGAAAAGCACTTGTGAGAAGTGTCCAGTGGTCTGGTAAATAAACCGTTTTTCCGCCCTGATTTGCAAAATCCAGATCTCGCGCATTTTTTTGTGCTGTTATCTCGAAAGATATCTCGAAATAAACTCTGGCTCCAACCAAACTGCTATGATGTCTGGCATGACTGTTGATTCGAATTTGGTCTTCGCCTTCACTTTCTTATGGCGCGTGGGAAGGTGCTAGGTAGCCGTCATCGAACGTGTATCAACGTATATCCGAAATCTTTTACCACTCCTTCATAAGTAGGCGAAATAAATCCGATTGAACTCGCTGAGAGCACTGTGTGACATGCGACCCGTGTTAAATGAATCTGTCGAGTTCATTTGCTGTCTAAGGTCTTTATTTCAATAAGCCTGTTGGTGATCTCGTAAGCTGCTGCCATATGATGTGCTTTACATCTTCTGAACTCGTTACTTCATCTCTGGTCATCACTCAGCTCAAAGTATAACTCTCAAGGCACTGATACTTCAAACCAGGTAGAGTGTAATTACATTGACTCACGATATACTTAAAGGCGAAATTCTTTTCATCAACGTTTGATACGCCATGATATAACCCATGTCAGATATATTTTCTTCTCGAACTTATGTATAGTATTTACGTCAGTTATTAAGCTTATCGATTGCTTGGAATCGACTCGCTTTAAGTTCGAGGTCGTCCCTTGGTTTAAATGCAGTGATCTAGCCACATGATAAGAAAACGCGCAATCGGTTGGACTGTCATCGGCGACAGGTAGACGGTTACGCGTTGTACAAATATCGTAAGAGGGCTTTGCCATCTGAGCCACGTAGCTCGGTTGTTTTTGAGCATCTCACTGACGAAGGTTTCGGATTCACGAACTCTGATCGTTTTCCATGTATGGAGCTAGAGTCGCGAAATTAATCCGCATAACATTGTTTAATTGAAGAATATACAGACATATATCATGACTCGCAACCTGCCAGACAGTGTACATATATCTCGCGCGCACCAGGCTGGCATACTAATTGGCATTGTAATATTTCTCTATTCACTATTGTAATCTTTGCTCGACTATCTGACACCACGAGGTTACAACGTTACATAAGAACACCTCACGCAGTATGGAATCAAAGCTGTGTTGTAATTCGTATATATATATATATATATATATTCTTGTTTTTTGGAACACTGTCAGGCGGACATAAATTGTAGATTCCTGCATACTCATAGTGCACCTCACCAGTAAATCTGATGAGAATTAGTGTTAGAGATTCGAATGTCGATTCTCATCAAGGACTTTGGTAGTCTGAAGGCTAATCTACACGATCTCTGCTATTGTCATCTTGATGTATGTGATTTACTGAGAACCATCTAATCGTAAACAAGAACTGCGTCGCGTACACTCAATTACATACGCCAGAATGACATAAGCAGCAGCGCATTTACCATTAAATCTAAAGTATCTAAGTCCAAAACAATAATTCGAAATTAGTCATTTGGGAATTCTTCAGACTCAATTTTAGTTTGTTTGTCCACATTTTGGGCTACTGTGCGCTACGCTATTTGAACTAAGCTTGAGATTAGTTAGCAGGGGCGGTTCACAGGGGGATTTCGTATGTTTTTATTTGTGAACGTAAATCTAGATTTGTATGCCGGACTTTGATCAAACTTTACTCGACAACGTCATACGTTATTAATCACCTTAGTTTGTTATATCTACATTGTATATATAGAGTACGTTGTCGTAGTAGTTCCAAAGCCAAACACAAATTTCTCATGTGTAGCTTTAAATATAGTGGTACATTGCCTGGAATAATGTTCCATCTGAGGCAAAAAGGCAACTTACAACGCTTTATCAATTTAAGCGTATAGAATTACCACATTGCCTTTTGTGGAGACATGCGGACTTTGCATGTTTGTCATTTAATTTTATTCTTTTTAGGTGGCTAGTTTAAATATACGCCCCTCCTACTTTTTAAAGCGAATGCACTTTTTTCTTTTAATCTTTTTAGTTTGAGAGAAATTTAGCTTTGTTTATCGTATTTTTGGTAAATTGAATGTCGCCATTTTGTTCTTATTGCGGGCGAATGCGGTCGATCCCATTATTTTTTGACGTCATTTATTAAGTGATAGAAATACTACACAAAGAAACCCTTCACAATAGCATGACAATAACGTGGTCTTAGTCTATTGTGCAGGATTTCTATTCACACTATTGTGAAGGATTTCTTTTCAAAGTGTTTCTATCACTCAATGACCTCAAAGATTAACGAGAGCGACCGCATTCGCCCGCAATCAGAACAAAAATGGCGACCTTCAATTTACCAAAAATACGATCAACAAAGCCAAATTTGTCTCAAACTAAAAAGATTAGAAGACAACTAATCCCTATTGTCATGCATGGGGATGGAGTATCGCTTTAACAATTTTTGTATTGAAACTAAGACGATGTATAAATATTGTATATAATTAATTATTCAATTACTTGAATTGTATTTATTTTAGTTTATGGCGTAGATTGTGTTAATATTTGTAAATAATCATTTGTAATTATGTAAATTCACGCCCCTCTTGGAAACGAGCATGTTGCTGAAAGGCTTAGTGTAAAATAATAATAAAGGTAAACTCTTACTTGCCAGAGTAGATGTAGTCTGTGCAACCTGGAGAAATAAAGCCTTGCTCTTGTTCTACTATTCTTCTAGTACGTTGATAACCATGCATGACTTTGATCGAGCTTTAATCTTGTCTCACTATTCATGTGATTGGTATGATTTCACTAATCAAACCAGGAACTGAATAATTTGAAAATCGTTGTTGCATATATTAAGAGGTGGGGAAGGGCGATCTTCTCGATAAGCAGAATCTTTATTTTAATATTTTCTCTCTATGTTTCCTCACTGTAAAATGAGACGGATTTGAAACTGAAACCAAGATTACTCCGGAAAGCGTAAAAAAAGTAATCAAAACCAATACCGAACCTATGCAATGAACCTAAAATAGGGCGAAGATCAACACTAGAGATATTTTATCGCAATATAATTATGTTTACGTCACAATCAGACTATCGAACCATATGTTATATAGAATTTGCAGCCCGGTGTTAATATAGTTATGTATTGTATCATACACCAGCTTTTGTACAATTTGAAAATATCTCAGTTACACCTGAGAAAGATTATCGATTCATCGAGTCTGAATCCCAGATGAGAATCGAACTATTGAGCTACTAAGTGGTTCGACAACGTCACGACCTGAGGGCTGAGACTCTGAGCTAGTAATATATATATATATATATAAACAAAGCTTTGAAATACGTCGAAACCATGGTGAAATGGTAAATATAGTTCTTACAAGAACTGTTCGAAATCACTACTAATATAATTATTATACACGATAATATATGTATAATATATAATCACATTTACCAATGGCGTAATGTTGGAGCAAAGGATAGGAAGGAGAAATGAGTTCTTAGAAGAACTGTTTAAAGATAGAGAGATAAATAATTAAAGATAGAGTTTAAAGGTAGAGAAATTAATAATTATATTAGTAGTGATTTCGAACAGTTCTTGTAAGAACTATATTTACCATTTCACCATAGTTTCGACGTATTTCAAAGCTTTGTTTAAGTTTATTACCACGACAAAATCGTTGTTCTAAGAAATATATATATATATATATGTCCCGGTTTGGTCTTAAAATGTATGTATTCCAACACTCGAAATTTTCCTTCACCGTAAATCCTTTCAACGTGTGGTTTGATCGAGTGAAATGCCAAATATTACCTATATATATATATATATGTGTGTATATGATCATTCTTAGTTATAATTTCAGTAACCCGACGGCGAGCTTGACTAGCATGTTCTTCAATATTTAAAGACTGAAATGCCCAGATCGCCTCCCGGTACGATAAGTGCTCGTTCGTCATGTCACTCACATTTTTCGAGGTCATTATATCTCGAGGTGTGTGTGCATTTTATTGTTTTTCTAAGTTAAACGATGTAATATGTCGATAAATAGCTCAACGATTCGCGCATTTTACAGGCGATTAGGCATTTCTGACATTTCCCTGCGTTCAATAGCTTGAGTACCGGGCACATGATTGAAACCTTGCATCTGTATGCATTTGTAACTGTAAGAGGAAACCGTTCGTATAGTATATGTGGAACCCTATATGGTCTCATAGAAAACATTCACACTTGTTTTTTGTCCCATGTTTTCATCGTTAATAATTTCTCCGTGATTAGTTCTTTCATCTGCTCGATGTGTTTCACTTAAACAACGTGTTTTTGTTTTTTCCCAAAAAGAATTCCAGGCGATCGCAAATTACCGAAGACACAGAGTCGTTCGCGGGAACGGATTTCACACATCGTTTGTTTAGCTTAGCATCGCGCGCGCGCGCCGAAGCAGCGAACCGCCGCCACGAACTTAAAACAACATGCGGTTGTCAAGCGAGCAGCGAGAGATTTATGGGCTACTTGATAAATGATTTGAAAATTACTTCAAAGGTTCCCCTTGCTGAGAACAAATTAAATTGTCAATACGATTCGGTATGGTTTTTAAATTTTAATTGAGATTGATGACCGCGGCAAACCTCTATTAACGATAGGGCAAACCTTGGATCGGCACAACAAAACGCGGAGCGACTGTGGAGAAATAACTCTGAAGACATATCTAGGATGCTTATGCAGTATATCCTCCTCCATTGACCTTGATAAGACCACGAAGCTTCACACTTATTTACTGACGACGACGTGCCGTTACGTTTATAAAACAATCACCAGCAAATAGAGACCTAATGTGTATCGCGACCAAAAACATATTTATTATACAGTATGGCTGTCCACAACCTAGAACGTTAGCACTTTAATAGTCTTAAAATATCAATACGCGAAAGTATTTATTATACAGGAAACGTGTTTCAGAATTGAACCATGACACACTTGTGACCTTCGCGATCTCAGTCTCCGTAGGTGAATGCTTAAAGCGTCTAGATCACAAGCCGTCAGAAAGTTTAGACTCGATCTTCATCTCCGTCTTGACTACTCATATATATTTTCTGACGCATTGAGTTTGTCAGGGCGTTTGGTTTGACGAGCGACACATGGCGTCCATGGTTCAGATAAATTAACCTTAAAAATGTAGACACAGACCTAGCACTTTATATTTAACGTGAATAACAAATCAGCGGCATCATCGCCTAACCATAGCTAACCTAACCCATCTCTGCGATCACAATGCCCGTCGGGTTCTCAGAGGCACTTCATTACAAGATGTGCCGTTCCATAATCCTCATATGTAACATCTTGGATTTGTTGGATCATTATATTGCGTTTCGAAGTGTGCGCATTTCTGTAGAATCAATAGACTCCTCGTTCTTTAGAAACTCCGACTGGGTTGCCATCATGTCATGTAGCGACATAATATTCCACATCACACGTAATATATCAAATGTAGCAAGACACTGAGACTTATATTACCGAAAGTATTGAAAGTAATCATCAATTACTTGTTCTTTAAAAGCTAAATAGTGTTGTGTTAACGTTTTAGAGTGCCATCAATTTACATAACAATCGTTCTCCAAACTCGAATTGTCTGTATAGTGTTTCCGTGTACTGGGCCAACCATATCAGAAAGCTAGATATAACCTTGAAAACTGGAGGCGGGTATTCTAATCTCTCTCTTAGATTAGGCCTTTCCTGGTCTCGCCTTGTTAGACAGTGTTTAGAGATTTACGAGGTAAACAAATTTCATCGCGGACAAGGCTATCGAAAACTATTAAAACAAAGGAGCGATTGCAGAATGCCCATCCACTTTTGAACTTGTGTTTACAGGTACAAACAAGAATGGAAACTCTTTCGAAATAGTTTAAACTTAAAGTAGAAAGATGAAATCGAAAGTATTTGTTGTTCTTCATTGATTTGGACGAGTGATTTTAAAGAACGAGGCAATTGAGGCAATTTGACACTGATGAAGGCCGATTAACAAGCGGAAGGCGTGAAAATGGACGGGTATTCTACAATCATACCAAAACAAATATAGAGACGCGATAATCGTGTCAAGATATTGTCTGTGTACAAAAGGCTGTATTTGCTTGATTTACGGATTACTTTTCGCGAGAATTGCAAAACCTTGGCAACTGGTCAGGGCACATTGTTAACTTAAATAATTCTTCCACAAAGATATTGAACAAATCAAGACTTAAATTTAAGTTCTAATAAGGTAATGCGCATGAGAAAGGCCTGTTTCTCGTGAGAGAATTTCGTGTTTGAGCGTCTTAATAAGAATTCTTATAATTGATGATTTTAAGGGGGGAAATCACATCGTTTTGCCAGTTGACGCGAGTTGCACTTTGGTGTGAATAATGTAATTGGGTCATTTCTGCAACGAGCAAAATTGCTTTTTCCCTCCCAGTTCTAATTTTAGGCCACAAATCGTTTTAACTTCTTTACGACATTCCACAAATCCCGCACATTGGACTTGCCATAGGCATGCTACGCTAAGCTCGTATCGTTGTCATGTCCGTTCCACATATATCATTCGCATGTCGACGAAGCGCCAAGACTTACCAAATGGTTCGATCTGTCACCATGCGACCCCGTCTGCCTGTGCCCAATAAATAGACACTGCGCGTTGTGACATCAACACTTCTGCGCTACGCTGCGTCACGGACGCATCTCAGTTGATCGGCCACCGAATCGATGCACTCTCGAATCTAATCCTGGAATTAACTCCCCTCAATTTACTTGCACTTGTATCGAGGTAAGCTTCTTATAGTCTTTTGTGTGTGATGTACTACTACGGTGTTTTTTTGTCACATTTTAAAGTCAATACAAGCTTTTGGTCGGAAAGCGCGTTGCCTGGTGTCTGCTTTCCGTAAGTTTGTTTTCTCCGCCCGACCCCTGTCCACTACCGTTTTTCACTTTCTTCGACAAACGTCTGGCGCCCTGGCGTCAATTCGTCCTCCATATTGCCACCCTTGGCTTTGTAAGGCCAACACGCGTCTCCCCGGCTCCCATAAGTAGTCATTCGTCTCGAAAGTGTTGTCAGTCTGACGGTAGCCTACCCCGCTCTCGATTGTTGCGTTTTGGGGTTATATGTGCAAATGACCTAAAGTGAGGAGAGTATAGAAAGCCAACAAGAAACGAAACGTTCTTCTGTTCTCAGGTAAGAAAGCCAGCAAGGAACTACACTTCAACCTGTTCTCGTAGGTAAGAACATTTTTGTGAATTTTGTGCAGGAATACTTTGGCTCGTTAAGCCAGCGAACGGAAATTTATATTGACACTGAATTGTGCTAAGAGTCCGCTAACCCAATAATACCAGACAATGTAACGACGAAATGCAAATATTCGCGTATTCTAACGTTTTCCTGTGCTTTTCCGCACTTAAAACGTAGTTTATATAATTTTGTCATGTGTTGTGTGCTTAGCTCCGAACTTGAAACATAGTTTGTGCCATTTTTTGTCGAGTGCTTTTTCGCGCTTGTAACATGTCAGCGTGCATCGGACCTGGAAAGTGTCTTGCGCGAATTGAAGAGCCGATGAAAGTTCACCGTTGGTCGACTAATGTAATTCCTATACTTAAGTCAAGAGGCTACGCTTTCTCTAATTGCTCAATATTATACGCTTCTTCGATTTAATCGAGAGGATCGTAATCCTAACAACTCCTAGTTCTGCTGCCCTATCCATTCGCCTGCGTACAGGCCAATTCATTCATTCGTGTATTCTAGTTTGTCCATTTTAAGAACAAAACTCTATAACCTAAATGACTAAACGTACTGAAGGGTACTGAAGTTTAAATAAATAAATAAATAACAATAATAATAAAACGTTCTCTATACTTCATAACAATAGCAGCTAATAGAAATTATTCCAATGCCAATGGGTCATTCCAATGCTTATTCCTACGGAACTCTAAGAACTACCTCCATACATTTTCCAATTATACTTTCATTTCATCATGCATTTCGAACGGTCTCAATAAATTGCGAAATCTGTCAATACTTTTAAACACGAAGCCGAGTGTAGTCACCTCAAGGGTAATAACGTGTAAAGTATCGCAGGTTATCAGCTCAGATTTGAGATTGTGATTCCTCTCTTCTTTATGTCGCTTAGCTCGAGGCTTAGCTATCAGACAGTAAGTTGGTTTCGTAAGGAACAGTCAGTTCAATGATATATACAGCAGCTTTGAAAATGACTACCATAATATGACACCTGGTCTTGATGATCGAAACAGAGTTGAAGTACAATTCAGACTAGATTTAGGATAGTCTGCGAAAAGTTGAAAATCTGCTTTGACAGAAACTTTCAGATAATTGTCGTTAAAATATAATCGTGCATGGTGCCGACGTGCCGTGTATAACGATGTTGTTGTATAGCAATGTGGCAATAGGAGAAAACATGAAGCTGGCGGAATCTCGAATGTTCCAATTCTTCAGATTATAATTGTTGCTAAGTTGACTAACGCTCTCCTAGCAAAACATGTGATATTTCTTCTTTGTTACATGCAGTAATTCCGACAAACGCCTAATTGACGATACATGGGCGATCGTCAAGCTCGTATCCCTCCCACATTCACTACAGCAGTGTTATATTAACAAACGCCTAATTACAATGATTTCATCAGTGATGATATTTCTCGCCATCAGTTGTAGTATACAGATGTTGAATATCAACTGTAAGTTGGCATTAATGGCATATTTCAAGAATAATAATAGTACATAATAATTTTTTTTATAATAATAAATATTCTTTATTCACTAAAAACTCAGATACATCTGCAAAATGATATAAATAGTAAATAACACTATAATTTACAACCAATTATAATAAAGACATCTAAAAAATTAAAAAAGGAAATTCTATTAACAGAATTTCCTCATAAAAAATTCATCGTCCATAAAAATTACAATTTTTCTAATCGACCTTCTATAAAACCTAGTTCAATGTTGGCATCTGGCATGCGATGTGCTGTGGAGCGTCTACTACCCCTTATCGCCGTCAGCATCTAATTAAGGCAAATGACAATATGCATCGCATCCATGTTAAGGTAGTACTATATTTTGATTTGCGCTCTAGTGCTAACATTTCCGCTATACGTTTATATGCTACTGTTGTTGCTTTCGCAAGTTCACCAGTAGTTGAAAATACTAAAGGCGTAAATGACGCGTGTTCAACCTCTCTAATTCGATCTCCATTCTCTCTCTTCTTTCCCAATTCATGTTGTCTGTGGTGCGTTGGGATGGAACACCCTTACATCAAAAAATTCATCCTGCTGCTTACTCCAAAAATCTTTAGCACGTATATCTGCTCTAGCTTAATCTCTCTTGTTGGCTGTCCTCGGTAGAATGGTCTCGCCGGTAAGTGGTTGAAGTTGTGGATCTTTTTCCACGTCGGAACAAATTTCATTAAGCTAGTCGGTCGTTATATCTCTTATCTCATTATGCCTAACAATTGTTAATCCTCCAACAGGGCATATCATAGCATGGTCAGCTGAAAAACTTTCCCACATTTACAATGAAGAGGTACATTTTTCAGTTGCCAACACTCAAATCAGTAGTGCGAGACATGGACGATTTTTTTATCGCTTCCGAAGCGACAGTTTTATTAACCGCGCGGATCAAATTTCACAGCATCACGCGGTGTATTTTCATGTACCACGTGATGAACATCCAATTATTAACCATTGGAATACATACATTTTAAGACCAAACCGGGACCAGTTGCGAAAAATGCTATATATATTAAAATATTAAAATATAGTGAGCGGTCTATTGACGTCTGCAAGAGTGCTCAATATCGTAGGGGATAGAGCAGATATATAGTTGTAAAAACTTAAATGTTTGTTTTTACTCTGAGTTTCACGCCGTTGGACGTATTGTCACTCGGTAATATGATGATGAGATGAAATGTTCTCGAGTAATTGAGCCTAAACAGCGGAAGCGATGGAGGTATGGGATTTATGATTTATATACTGAATTTCGTAAACATGCTCGTTTACATCGATCCAGTATCGAACAATACTTAGTTCAGACAGTGGTATGTGATGTTGTGATATTGCCAGACCTCCATCGCCTTGACCGTGTAGCTGAGATGGTTAGAGCGTTGAACTAGTAAATTCATATATATATATATATCAACAGGTTTAAAATGACCTGGTGACAAGGAAATATTTTTTAAAGAATATTTTGATTTAATTGTGTGAAGGGTGGGATGGAATTGGGATACTGAACGGGTGCAATGATAGAAAAATATTTTACGTTTATAAATTACTCTGGTTTGTTAGACCACAGCGTTTCAAGTCGTTAATCGAAAAACACGGCACACGGTAACGCAAGATTAAAAATTGAAATTCGACAAGCGCAAGTACATGAGATCCACTCACACGCCAAGTTTGATTTGATTGCAAGATGGCATTTTCTAGAAAAATGGAAGTTTTTCAACCTGATTTATGATAATTAATACTAATTTATATTAACATGTGTCTTGTTCTGAAAATTCAAAAGCATTGGTATAGATTTCGCAACAGTTATGGATATTTCCCGAGATATCAATAGAACAAAGAGGTAGTTCAATTTTGGATGTTTTTCAGCCAGACAGGAAAGAGTTACAGGTAAAGTGCCTATGACACGAAAATTAAGTTTGCCTTATTTGAAAGAACATCTTTTGAGGTTTTTCGTTTCCTTGCTTCGTTGTCAAGATATTTCAGTTTGTATAATATGCAAATGACAATAATGGCGCGTACACGTGCATAATGACTTATCGGAGTAGATTATATATCTTTGCTATTATAAAACCACATTTAATTTGAATGAAACATGTGCATGAGTATTTCAAAAAACATGAAACTTGTAGAATTTCAAGTGATTTTGTGTGATAATAACAAAGATGTATAACCTTCTCTGATAAGTCATTATGCACATGTACGTCACACCATATAATACAAACTGAAATATCTCAAGAACGAAGCAAGGAAACGAAAAACTACAGAAGATGTCACTCTGTCATGTCATAGGTACTTTAATTAAAAAGAACAATCACACACAAAAGAAGGAATTTTAACCCTTTATTTAAATAGTAGATGTAGAACTCTTAACTTCAGTAGGAAGATTAAATCACAGCATCTCTCTAACCAAACGACCTTTTGCGGAAATTAGTATTTGGTTTGGTAGGAAATTAAATTTTGTTTCACGTGTTGCATAATGATGTTCCGTTATATAAATAAATAATTTCTTACTAATCCTTGATTAACTTTAAACATTAATGTATACAGCTGTTAGTTTCTTTTTGTTTAGTCAAGATTAGGAATATTAAAATAATTCAATATTCGCAGTTGGCTATATTCGTAGTTATTCGTGCAGCTCTATTTTGTAGACGCTGCAATTTAACGCCGCAGAGTAGTTGCAGGAGAGTTGACAGGGCTGCGTGCACCTCAAACATTGAACTACCTCTTTGTTCTATTGATATCTCTGGAAATAACACTGTTGCGAAAACTATCATTTTCTGAAAGCCCAATAAACCAGCTGTTACACTGGTAACTGGTAGCTTTTAAATTTCCCGAACAAAATAATTATGTTAATCTAAATTAGCATTAATTATCATAAATTAGGTTGAAAAACTTTCATTTTTCTAGAAAAGCCCATCATGCACGCCCGCGCGTAGCATCATGAAAATGCCACTCCCAATCGCAGAGTTTTTTTATGAATCAAACTTGGCGTGTGAGTGGATCTCATGTGCCTGGCGCTTGTCGATTTTCTCCTCGCAAGCGAGGGTGATAATCTCGCCGCGGCAGGGATCCATATTTAAGCGGAGCATGGCAGGACTAACTCCTTATAACGAAGTAAAAAGTCGTTTTGGGTGATCCGTTTGAATCGGACAATATTTTTCAACGCGAAGGGCGGCCATTGGCGATTTGTGATCTGACGAACTATATAAAGAGGTTTTTACGAAGGGTATACACGTTCGCGTAATATAATAGGTACGTGCATGTGTTATGTATTTAGACTCGCTAATTCCAAATCTGTTTTCAGAATTGAAAACGGTTAAATATTGATCGAGATAATGTTCAAAATCTTATCGACAGAGACTACAAATACAAATACGCGATCTGGGGACTGGGACGGTAGTTGGTAGAAAAGGCGAGCGAGGGGATTATTGCGGATTCGTATTTCTAGTCGATTTGTAATCTTGCGTTATAGTGCGGTGTTTTTCGATTGACGACTTCATCAGTCTTGTAGGACTGATTTTTACTGACAGGAAAGAATTAAGGTAAATATTGCTGGGTTTGGCGAGCCGGAACGTTTGTCGAGTTTTAAACCTCCGGTAGCCCCAGACGGTAACGCAAAGCCATAAGAAATCTCCATGCGGAGCTAAGAAATATTCCCAAGCGTTTGAGTTTTCTCAACATCTGTCAGTTTTTGGTTGTTCACATATCGAGAAAGCGCCAAAGTTCGCGTGCTGGGGCGGTTAAGTCGCAGTTTTCTTGGTTTTATTTACAATTTAAGTTGATTCCTCAACCGTGGGGGCCGCAGTTCCTTTCCTTAGTGAAAACATTGTTTTAATTATATATCATATACGATAAATGTAAATGAATTGTCAATGGGACGAAAAAAAGTTTATTACACTGATAAATGTTCAGCATCTTTCTCACTATTAATAAAAATCTCCTGGGTAGTATATTGCAACCTAGCTTAAATATTCTCTGTTCCTCAGTAATTCTTTCTGAAGTGAAAATTTGCTGAAACTTCCCAGTCCTTGATATACTCATATTTTAAAAGGTTGGGGTCACCAAATTTGTTTATAAAATATAGCTGCCATTAATTAATCATATTTTTTCAACGATATATAGCAATTTTGACTAACATTTGATGACCGTTCGTCAGAGAGTGAAACGTAAAGTAAAGCCCAGGGTACCCGTTTTGCGAAAGTTTTTCCTCGGCCATAAAAGTTAAAAGGGAACTGTACCCAAAAATAAATTAGTTTCAAATAAAAGGCCTTTAAGTATAATGTTTAGAAATGTTAATAGTTTTACGCTATCTGCTCTTGTACTCGAGAAATAACGTTTTCATTCTCGTATTTTACGCTTCTGGACGCCGCCATTTTCGAGTTTGTGCGACGGCTCATTTTTCGAGTTTGACATCATTGTGTGCTTGTCCTTTGTTCCTTGCATCAATGACGTCACTAGACCTCGAGTCTGAGCCGTCGAGCAAACTGGAAAATGGCGGCGTCCAGAAGCATAAAATACGAGAATGAAAACGTTATTGCTAGAGTACAAGAGCAGATATACCGTAAAACTATTATATAAAAATACGAAACAGTATACAAATTTGTTTCAATGTTTTAACTAAGTCATGAATTAGCCACAATCCGAGGATGGACACTCAAAAAGTGAGTTTTATTATCCAAGCGCATGACACTCACTCAATTGGTCTGATATTTTCCCGTAATGACCGCGCTCTCGGTTAATAAGAGTTAATATATAATATAATATCATCATATATCATATATATCATATACAATATCATATACAATATCCCAGAGTTAGTACGTACCTATGGTCCAGCAAGCTCATTGTGAGCTCCATATATATGTAGAACTCACTGCTCTGGTATTACCTGAACCATAACCGCATGGGTACGAGTCTATACTACCTCTGACTTGAGTTCAATAACTAGCCCACCACTTAGTTTTGCAATTTTGCACAATATTACGACTGCCTTGGATTTTGAGGCAGCACTTCCCTTGCGATAGTAACTTCTAGTATATAATATAATATCATATATCATATATATCATATACAATATCATATACAATATCATACAATATCAATATAATTTTATATAATTTTAGATGTAATGTAATGTAATGTTACATGTACTGTACTATACTGTACTGTACTGTACGTGGCGCCGATTACAAGATTGTTTATGAAACTTTCCAGGGGGGGGGATCGTTTCCCCCAATGGAAATCAGGAAATAATAATAATAAAGATGTTTTAAGAGCATTACAACAATACATTTTTAAAGTTATACTTATCAAACTAATTATATTTCATTATAAAATAAAAACTACTACATGTATAACCAATAAAACTATGATAAATACAAAAACTATTAATTCGAAAAAAAGTCTTAACTGCTGACTCTATTTCAACAGCTTCTAATTTGATCTGCAGGTGATGAATTCCAGAGCGGCAATGTTCTGTCTCCATAGGTTTCGTTTTTGGCGCAAATCGGCAGATGATCTTCTTTATAGTCGTTTTAATTATTAGTCTTTCTATATTTGACGTTTTTCTTATTTAGTTTTAATATTAAGATGAAACCTATGTATATTAATTAGGTTATTTTTTAATGTAATCTTGATGACAATTTAAAATAATTAGAAAATAAAATAATTAGATTAGTTTTCCTTACTTTCAGCGCTTAGAGCTCACTTATCATAGGCGCTACATACGCGTTCTTTATTATTATCAATGCTTGTAGTACCATGGCTACTCTACTAAATGTTCGAAACCCTAATTGATGCATATAGTATAGTTTGACTGTACTTTGAGTGATTTGATGAGCGGTTGACGGTATAGAGAAAACATGTTTTGAGGAATTATGCCGAGTTGTTTGTGAGATCTTCAAATCGATTTGCTGCATACTTTGAAGTTTTGTCAAATCGTTTTGTTTCCCTG
This sequence comes from Chrysogorgia sp. JL179-B06, assembly GCA_035772405.1. Lineage (NCBI taxonomy): Eukaryota > Metazoa > Cnidaria > Anthozoa > Scleralcyonacea > Chrysogorgiidae > Chrysogorgia > Chrysogorgia sp. JL179-B06. The sequence goes on from JAYKKM010000348.1 coordinate 104,115, forward strand.
GTACGACCGTGCGGAATTTACGCGTGGGCCGTCGGGATTCGGTATATAACAAATAAAGAAAAGTAAGGCGTGATTAAACATGCATAAATCGTGGGCGTTTAACTATTTTGCATTCGTGTGGTTTTCACCGCCCTCGCGTCTCTAGTCGTTTTTACACCAAAGTCTCGAAGTGCCACCAGCCAGCAGGCGACAATTTATTGAGGTCATTAATATTAATTTAAACAGTTCTCCTCCTCGTCTCCAGCTGACTTCCTTTTTCATATCAAACATTCCTTGTAGGGCGGCAAAAAACACGTGTGATCATGTGTGTAATTACTCATGTATAGACATGCAAGTGCTCTAGACAAGTGGCTTGTTTTTGTCGTGTAAAAGATATCTTCTCGCTGTTTTTAACTGAGAGAGAAATTTGAGTCGGTCAAATAAGTTACGTAGACAAATGCCGCATAGATACTGTGGCCGGCCCTTTTTTATTGTGTTTTGACTGTGTACTTTCCTCACTGCTCTGTTCTGTCAGACAAGTTGCTTGTTTTTATTCTGTGTTTCATTTTATAGAGGACTTTCTCGACCTTTGACTGACATCTAAATCTCTAGCTATCGGTAAAATTAATAACTGGATAAATAGTTTGTTTTTGATCAATGTTGTTCAACGGATAGTTTCCTTGTTCATGTTTTACGACCAACGACGTTTGCCAATTGCTGCTAACAAATGCTAGAACAAGTGGATTGTTTTTAATTCTATGTTCCACTTTATAGATTATTTACTCGCTCTTGTTTGACTAACAACTATAATTACTCTGTCGGTATAATCACTGATAAGAACAAGTGTTTATGAAAGTGGCTTGTTTTTACTGTGTACGTGTTGTGCTAACAACGACATTTTTGTTGGTAAAATCACCGGAACAAGTGCTTGACAAGTGGGTTTTTTTGTTCTATGTTGGGCTACATGGTTGATTTTCATGCTGTTCTTTGACTAAAACAAAAATTCTACAAATGCATGCCAGATGAATCATTATGATAGCCGATATTCTTCCAGTGAATTCGTTTGATTGAACTTGTGCGCCGTATATCACATTTAGTGTGTACCTTGAAAATAGTTGTAGTGTACAAAATACAATAGTCACTAAAGTTCAAATATTTGTCGGACCAGTAAAATGTTGGGAAATTTTAGAGTACAACACGTATCGACTAGTTGTCGTATTGTGGCGTATGCAATTTATTCTGCGTGGCTCACAGTGTCACAATTCTTGTTTATGATTCGCTGTCAAATGTTCCATATCAACTCTTCCTCCTTATCAACTCTTTTGAGTTAATCACACACAGATGACAAATCAACTATGTGCTTCCTAGCTTTCAGGAGTGTTTTTTCTCTCTTCTACTATTTTAAACTTTTCCCACCGTTTCACTTTAACCGTTCAATATCTCGATGTTTCCGATTTCGATTTCCCCCAAAATTCCGTTTTTTCAAAAAATTGGCTTCACGACACGTAGCAGACCCGAGCAACTAAACTGGATGATATGATTGCAGGCTCAACCCTAACAAATTTCAATACTATCACTTTGTTGGGAGCGGTCAGCGGATAAGTGGATCTGTTATAAATTGCATTCTGACGATAGGCGTTTTGTTATATACATTCGCGGTTCGTTGGCTAATCTGCAATGTGTGTGTGTGTTTCTCACAGCTCTAATCAGTCTGGTGACTCAATGAGATCCGCCAAGATGACAATCGTCAGGAAGATAATGTGATAAGCTAGGTGTCCATGTACCACACTTTGGAGCTTGAAACGTTGACATCGCGCTAGTATCCAAGTACTTGTGTTAGTTTTGGCAAGCTACTAAAGTGCTAACACGAAGTCCTTGTGCGTTAATGATTGCTCTGTTACTTTTCAAGTTGCCCCCACAGGGCTTAGCTTCCGACTTTTGCGCGTTAAGTTGCCTAATCTTCTTTCGATAAGTTTAAATAGGAAATCCTGAGTTAATATTTTTGGGCCTGTTTTCTCTGTCGCGGCTCATTAAACACCACACACAATTGGCTATATTCAAGAAGCGCGGTCACTTTGCATGTCACGATTGGTAGAATTTCCTCGACACGATTTCCTACATGGGTGGTAACGCTGATCAACGCTTAGTAATCTCGCGAGTTTTATTATTCTTGTAAACGATCCCCCTGGCTGTTTGCGAGTTCGAAGAGAGAAACTGCAAACGAGTTAATTTCTATGCGAATTATATGTTTTGTATAGTGGTTGGTGCGTAAACTGTTGACATGAAAATACGTTGGTTAGGTTTAACCATAGTTACTATGGTTTAACGTTGACAAACTAATTGCAAGTGCTTTGAAAGTTAAGAAGCTTGTATGAGCTCGAAGATATCACATTCACAGTTCATTATAACTTTAATTAACCTTGGTTTATACTGAATAAGTCGAAATTGAAGCCAGTTAACTAACACTGTCGCCGTGCTCGTTTGCATAAGGTTCCTTGTATTGTCGGAATTACGCAGCTTTTCGCCTAATTTGGATAATCTTTCGTGTCAATAGACTTGTTCTCTCATTGTTTTTTAAATAACCGCTTAAGCTGGGTGGAGTAAAAAAGGGGGGAGGTTAATATCGTAATATAAAAAGCAATCAAGATCGAGAGATTTCTAGTGTTTATGATGTGAAGTATTCAGGAATCAAGTATTCAGGAAATATAATTTGTCCCCCAGGTATGAGCGAGCGCGTATATAATGTGAATTGTCAAGAGTCGTTGAGCATTCGTTCTCCAGTCCTTGGTAATTGTGTAAGGAGCTCTACCGCGCGTCGGCACATGTGAGTAAGAAATCTCGTGGTTTTGTTGTTGTATATGTATATTGATGTTTGTCTATTCACTCTGGCCCCGGTGGCTGGGCCCGGGTGGCTGGGCCCACCAGCCGTTATTTGATGATGTAGACAATACCCCGCGCGCCGGTGTATATATCTGAGAGTTGCCGTTCGTATTGTTAATTTTCCACATCATTGGCGAGGCTAAATTGGATTGCTAACTTGTTTTTGGCGTTGATAGCGCAGGCATGTACATAAACAAACCATTCAATACAATGCAGTAAAATTCGACCCAATAACGGCGTTTGTGCGATAAAGACGAGTACAAATATCCTGCGAATTTCTGTTTGAAACTAGTTTTTTCCCGCTCTTTCCTTCTGTAATCATTTTGAAAGCCTTTGTGGCTTTTTTGTTTGTTTAAAATGATGAAAGAGAAAAAGTAAGGTTTTTATAGAATTGGATAATAAATAACTTATATTAGACACTTTACTGTATATCTTACTCAACATTTGTATTTTGACTTGCCTAACGGGCTCGCGAAAATACTGAAATGATGAGTAAAATATCGAGCTGTACTTTACATTAAATTGTCTAATAAAGTATATTTATTGGCCGTTTGTGTACTTTTTGCACGGGACATGATAGAGATAAGCCTCAAGATGTCCGTTCCTTCGGCCAATCGCGACCCCGCTTGAGAAGAGTTATATGGTTGGGGGGTATCACGTTTCTCGTCGTTCAATCACTCACTCATGTAGTAATCCATCATGGTGATTACAATCATGGCCATTTAAACACAACCACATTTTAACTAATTAGTGAGAATTGAAATAAATGCGCTTTGTCGGTAGGGCGGCGTATGACGCGCTCGTGAATGTGCCTACATCATCTCATCTTGGATCCTCTCGTTTCAGTGCTCGCCAAAACTAGTGTTCGTGTGTCAAACCGAGAGAAACCGCCGTCGCCAACTTCTTGTTCTTCAATCTTCGACGATGAAAGACCTGACGAGGGTTCGTTGCTCGTCGCCACTTACACGGGACGTTTTGGTAATTATTTTCGTCTTTTTTGTGTTCTCTCGACTGGGATCTCGAGGCGTTCACGGCTCGTCCGATCCCTCGGCCGTTCACCATGTCGACGTGGAACCAAACCTGGTGAAGAATCGCCAAAACGTGGAAACGGAGGTCACCAAACGTCAGATGCTAAACGTATTAGGCCTAGACGAGTTACCAAAACCGAGACAGGGAATGGTTCCTCACCAGTACATGATGCACATATATCACAAAATGTCTACAAGGAAATCCGACTACAAAGGAGTTAACACCATCCGTGGTTTTGTCGATGTCGGTAAGTTGAAGCCAAAACGATGTTTGGTGAATTGTTTTTTTCCCTCATTCTTGGGATTTCATTTTATCGTTCATCGGCCGTTAACAAACGCGCTTGTTTTCTGTTCTAGGGGATGCTGACAGCTCGAACAGCCTAAGGTTTCATCAGATATACAGTTTTAATATTTCCGCTTTACCTGTGACGGAAAAAATCATCTCGGCCAACCTTCGGTTGCTTCGTCTGCCTACCCAACAAGAGTGGAGATACGCCTGGGCTCACGGCACGCTGTATAGGGCCAAGTTGTACTACAGGAAGACGATAAACCATATGTGGAATGGACGACTGTTTTCTCATACTCGCTTGCAGCTGCTTGGATCTATTTTGTTTGATATTAAGGAATCCGCTGTGAAATGGAAAGTTTTCAACGTGATGGACGCGCTGCGAACTTGGCAAAATGGTACGAATTGGGTGCACAGTTTTGAACTCCAAGTAGAATCTGTGAAGAGCGGGTACTTGATGCCGTGCTACGCGTTTGGGCTTTCGGAACATGCACGCGAACATTATGAGAGAGCGCTACTGGTCAGTTTCACGGACGACGGCCGCGTACGAGGGTCAGAAGACGGAGCGGAGAGCGCGAGCAACGATGCGAAGGAAGAAAAAGACCGCAGCAAAAGGGATACGAGGCGTCGAAAACGCAGGAAGCCATTGTGTAGCAAGAAGGAACTCTACGTGGACTTCGCGTTGCTTGGATGGTCCGACTGGATCATCGCGCCGCGCGGTTACAACGCTTATTTCTGTCAGGGCATGTGTAAATTTCCGATCGCCGAACACTTGAAACCAACGAACCATGCGATGGTGCAGACCACGGTGCACTACGTCGGGAGACGGCGCGTCCCCCCTGCCTGCTGCGTGCCTCATAAACTTTCCGGGCTGAGTATGCTGTTTATCGATAAAGGCGATAGCGTTGTTTATAAGGAGTATGAAAATATGGTGGTGGACATGTGCGGCTGTAAATAGCGTCCGCTCTCGTGTGCGGGACGGTGGTGCTAAGCGTGTGCGACAAGAAGCCTAAAATTCAAGGTTCAATCTATTCCGAGCGAAGCAGACGAGAATATGTGTCGAGAGCCCGAAGGAACTCGCTGGTGACGCATACAGACCTCGCGTCTTGGCCTAGCATCCTGTTAGGAGTAAAAAACAAACATTTTTTGAATATTGGCTTTTTGTGACAAATGGCTTGAAGACGAAATCGAGCCTCTCTCATGACGTCTTGTTGGCTCAAAGTGTTGTTTAGATACACCATCGTTGCTATTATCAGATCGACCAAGTTGGCTTCCCCCGTTTATAGGATTCTCGCGTTAAGTGCTTGTTTATGACACATGCGTTCGGGATTTTCAACTCCATATCCGACAATCTAGCTGTGATCTAATCGCATTTAGCGTCTGAATTATTTAATTAACTTGCACCCGTTTTGGTACCAAGGAAGAATTGGCTGAGTCTTAATGTGCAACAAACGTTTCAAAAAAGATTCTTGTATTGTTCACGTCTCGGAAGTATCTCTCCATCCTGTCGAGCAGGCACTGAAGACGTGTTAGCTAAATCGAACCGCAGTTGCGCTTGTTCTGTCTACATATTACCATATCGGAAGGAACTCGCAGCCTTAATTTTTCTCGCAGTATATTCGAAACGCTATATAGCTCTGATATTGATAAATCGCATTACGGTGAAATAATCTTGTTAGTATTACTTGGACCGGTGGTTGCGTCTTTTCTGCGCGCATTCGCGCACCAACCGAAATATAAACAAAGATTATCTATGCATGTGTACAGAAGATTCTGATAATTATAGTGTACCAAACATATATATATATATATATAAAAGTTTAACTTCAAAAGTTCTCTGCTACTCGGAGTTTCACGCCATGTGCGATCTTCAGGCAACCTGAAGTTGCCTGAAGATCGCACATAGCGTGAAACTCCGAGTAGCAGAGAACTTTTGAAGTTAAACTTTTATAACTCGCTCTACCGATTTCGGTATCGAGCACTTTGTATGTACTGCACACAATATATTCTAGTATTTATATATATATATATATATATATATATATATATATATATATATATATATATATATATATATATATATATATATATATATATATATATATATATATATATATATATATATATATATATATATATATATATATATATATATATATATATATATATATATATATATATATAACAGTATCGATATCTGAACGGCGAGGCGAACCAGACGTCATTGCATTGTCTTCGCTGTTGTCTTTGTATAGTGACCCTATTTATTATTCTAATATAAGCATGAACTTAATACTATTATACGAAATTCATTAAAACAATGTGAAAATCTCGTTTAATCTTTGTGTGTGTTAAATGTTCCTTCTTTTTATATCTGCATATGTGGACGTTTTCGATCGGTTTAAGTCCAAGGACTTTCGGTGTCACTGAGAAATTACAGAGAGCACTTGAGTGGAATTACAGGCCTTGCCAACGTGGTTTTTAATAGGACGTGGTGACCCTAAAAGCGAAATTGTTCCTCTATGTCAACAAGTGTATTATGACGAACTAGGTTGTTTGAAGCAACATCGTCGGATCACAGGCGTGAAGTGAAGCGATGTTTTGAGAAGGTTTGTCTGCGGAAATTTGTACAGTCCAAGGTCTGGAGCACGCAACAGGGAATTGTGCAAAGCATATCGGCCTTTCCGTGGTGTTGTATTCCCTGTGGTGTTGTGAACGTCTTGAACGCTTATACGCCTATTAGTCAGCCATTTAAGTTCGTGGTGCGAAGCGTTTAGAGTGGAAAATGTCCCGTTTTCATCAACCCCGCGGGAAGGCGGTGACGATGTCCGAACAATTTACGCTTCGTTTTGGTGAATGAATGACCGCCTTTATTATATGGCAAACTGTCATTAAGTTCATGTGCTCGTCTGAGCTGTCGAACACGCAATGATGGTTGGCGCAAACGAAACCCAGATGTGCGCCTTTTCGAATTTAATAGGAAAGTATGTGAGATCTGATAAATGATCAAATACCCCATAAACGCCGATAACAGCCCCTCCGTGTGGAGAACGGAACAGTTGGACGTTTAGACGTTTTCAAGATGGCGACCAATAACCTATCTTTGAATCGTTTTGAAAACAAGCTTATTATATTCGGGCGACGGCTAGACGCTAAAGTGAATAGTCATTGTGATTGTCATCGTTTCGTTTCTAACCGTGCTGTTAATCTGCCCTCATCCTTTATTCGTGTCAAAATTTATCTGCACAAGGTCGTCGTCTTATCTGTTGGAACACATGTGGACTAAAACGTGAAAACCGATGCCGATAACCTTTGAGTTAACTTGTCGAGAATAAAACGACGTGCGAGCGGTAAATATTCTTCCCACTCCGTGTATATACTTAGCGGCGCTGCGATAATTTGCGCTATATGTGATCAGATTCGAAGCTATTTCCACTGCCGTCAATGAGGCTCTGGTGTCGATTTGGTTTACAAATTTATACAACAAACAAATGGAAACGGAAACACAATAATTATCTTATTCGTGTATGCTGACGAATTATGTCGCTTCTAGACTAGGAAAGTCGTCGTAGGGACGTATAATAATGCAGTCGATTTCCGTGTTGTGTTATTGTGGAATCGAAGAATGGTATGGAAGTATGGTATCGCTCGGTAAAGCGAGGGGTGTCTCGCTATCGTTGGCTATTATCTTGCAACTTCACAGATTTTTTTATTCCCACCAGTCACAGCCGGAACACTTGGTATTTTTCCATTTGCGATGTTTAAGCGATAAGCCTTTCTCTGTTGGGGGGAATAGGTTAGGATTCAAGCTCATGGGTACAGAAGGCTTTCGACGATAAGTTGAATGCCACAAATATTTTGAGCAGCTTAATCAAAATATGCAGTATCTTTTGAACTGATGTTTTATTGGCATCCGTGCTTGTAGAAACGCCATAGTATCGACGCCAGAAGTTAAAGATACATTTTCCAATCATATTTTTGCTAGTACATCACATTCAATTTAACTGTGTCAGTTTCGTGATCACAGTGCACAACATTGATCAGTTTGAAAACCATACTACATCCGGCCATTTGCAGTGGGACATTATTCATAAGCATGTGGTCCAAAAACGTCAATTGAATTATCCACTTTGCCTGTTACAATGCAAACGAAACAATATATCCAAGTAAAAGTGGGGTTCGTTATTGCGAATGGTTGTAATTTTGTGATTCTGTCTCAACCTATGCAGCTATCGTATGTATTTTGGTAAATTCGTAAAGTTTGATGTTTATTCTAATTCTATTATCATACATCATCTCTTATCGGTATCTTCGCGAAATAGACGCGGAAAGTATCGATCGCTCCGCTGTCGTCTGTTCTTTGTCTCCCACTTCGTTTGAAGTGATTACAGTTAAATTAAATCTTCGGGGACACTTTAAGATATTGATCAGATAGCATCTAAAAGAGCATCCTTTGCGGTCGCCTCTGATTGGACACAAGGGGAATCTGGAAAATACATTATATGGGAACTTGTCCATCGATAGTTTTATAGGATTAGGATTTGTGTACATAAGGAGACCAAATGTCCTCCAGCTGCAGCCGTTGCCGCGTCTTATCACGATATAAAATAGAAACCAAAAGGACCTTTTCCCGCCTAAAATTCCTAATCACGTGATTGCTGAAAATCCAGCTTCATCACTTTCTTCATGAAAAGCTTAAGCCTAATTATTAAAGCCCCAAATACTCGGTTTGTCTGGCTTAAAACACTGTCACTGAGCGCTCATTTGTTTTTCTTTGCCCAGATTTTTTAGTTTAAATATTTAGTTTGTATCGTATATCTGATCACATGTATGGGTAGACGATACAACTCAACAATACTTTTTCCGTCATTTATCGGATTAATTACCTTACCAAAAGAATTATAGATGATTTGTTGCTTCAATCCGCTCTTTGGCATTCGACTTTATTTGTATAATAGTGTTTGGATTATATAAATCATGCTTAAGTAAGTCGAGCTTTGTGAAACTTGTTTACATCTAAGAACATTTTGAAGAAAAATGTCCTATAAATATCAGTTTAGCTTTCCAGTGTTGGTCTTGTTAACTAATTATTATCCCGCGAAATACTTTGACACAACAACACAACAATCTCATCGTCTATAAATAGGTGCTTTATAATTATTTTGAAATGTAATCCGTTTATATTAACCGGTTTTGTGTTTAAAATTAGAAAGCTAGAATTCCTTTTGGTCATCATTAATTTTTCTTTATTTGAGTAGTGTTGAAATACCACTCCAGAGGCAACATTTCACTTCTGATAAGAACTCTTAGTTTATTATATAGATACGGCAGTGTTTTACTGAGAAATATGCAGTGACATATTTTCCATATCCTCACTAGTGAAGATATCGATCACGTGATTAAACATTTTCTCACCTATTGCATTGAATCTATATAATAAAAAGAAAATTACAAGGTGGCTTGAACATGAACACATATATAAACATGGAAACGCTATGCCTTTACTAAGAGTGAATTGTCTGCAGTTCGCTTCCAATCAATGGGTACGAACAATAGCTTAAAATCAAGATTATGTGACACATAACAGAAAATGCGTCACGATATCATTTCCATGATGCAGTCTCGATCGACTTGACAGCCATTGTTTCGTCGACATTGAAGGTTCGGAAAGTTATATTTTCATGACGTATAGGCCTCATACTAGATTGTAGTAATTAAGCCTCCTCCGCATGCAATCCCAACCAAAACATTGCTCGCACAGCCTTGGAATTTGACTCGGAAAAAAGAAGCCACGGAGTTGCCTGCGGAGGAGGCTAATCATGATGTAATATTTCTTATCCGGAGAGGCTGTGTTTGCAGTGTAGCGTTCTCATACTCAATAATTCATTAACCAAAATAAAATCAGTTCCGTGACGGAGGGTTTGAAATAGGAGGAAGATTTTACATAAATTTCGCCAATTTTCATATTGTTTTTCTCTCAAAAGACAGGTTCGTTTGAGACTCGTAAAATGTTCTTCCTCTGAATTCAAAATATAATAAAAATAATCCTGAATAATAATTATATTTATATAGCGCATCATATCCACTGGTTGTTCATGGCGCTTCACAACAATGCTACTTGATAAATAAAATACAAAATTAATTAAATGCCCACATAATATAGAGACCCATCATCAACAAATTTAGTAAATAAATAAGTCTTTAGGGATTTCTTAAAAAGTAAAAGTGTACTAATTTACGAATACTAAAAGGCAGCTTGTTCCAAAGTCTTGGGGCACATGCAGCAAAAGCTCTGTCACCAAAACTCTTGGTGTGCGTTCTCGGTTGTGTCAAAAGCTCTTTAGATTCGGACCGTAGAGTTCTGGAAGACTTCTGATAATGTAATAAGTCTACTAGATACTTAGGACTATACCCATTCAGTGCTTTGTAAACAACTAAAACAAGTAATAATATCTTAAATATGATACGATAGTGGATTGGAAGCCAACACAGGGGTAATATGAGGCGGTGTTCTGAACAAGTTGAATCTTCTTCAGTCGATACTTAGGCACACCAATCAAGAGGGAATTACAAAAGTCTAGTTTGGAGGTGACAAAAGCATGCACTGCAACAATAGTAGACTCATTATTAAGATATTTCCTAATTCTTGACAAATTTTTCAGATGGTAAAATGAGGATTTGCATATCACTTCAATGTGGTTATCGAATGTCATATGTTCATCAAAAACAACTCCAAGACTATGAACAGTAGATGAAACGTTACGGATACCCTCTCACAACCAATTTGAACATATTCCAATGAACGACAGTCCCCTCGCAAGCGATCAGGTCGCGAAGCAAGGGTGATAATCTCGCCGCGGCAGGGTCCATTTCTCACGAAAGGTTTGTTAGGACCAACTCCTGATAAGGAAGTAAAAAGTCGTTTTGGGTGATCCGTTTGAATCGGACAATATTTTTTCAACGCGAAGGGCGGCCATTGGCGAGTGGTGATCTGACGAACTATATAAAGAGGTTTTTACGAAGGGTATACACGTTTGCGTAATATAATAGGTACGTGTATTATGTATTTAGACTCGCTAATTCCAAATCTGTTTTCAGAATTGAAAACGGTTAAATATTGATCGAGATAACGTTCAAAGTATACGAAGAAGCCGGTTTGCTGATTGCCGAATAATTTCTAAGATAAACCGATTTCTAACATAAACCATTTTTACGATGGGTATGCACATTCTCGCAATATAATATAGGTACGTGTGTTATGTATTTTGACTCGGTAATTCAAAATCTGTTTTCAGAATTGAAATCGAGTAAATATTGGCCGAGATAACGTTCAAAATCTTATCGACATGAGAGACTATACAAATACCGGTCTGGGCACTGGGGACCATGGATGGGAAAAGAAACTCTAGGGGTGGGATGGGGGATTAGTGGTAGAAAAGGCGAGCGAGGGGATTATTGCGGATTCGTATTTCTAGTATAAAAGGAAGAACACCCCCGTAAAATGCACTGAAGTTTTAAAACATGCAGGTGAATAAACGGTAAACAAGGCTAGAAAACTATGGCCTTGATCCAAAGTTTCTTTTGTAATTCACCAAAGGTCGATTTAGGAGCTATAGTATGGAACATTGTTGAAGAATATTACTTGAGTTAAAACAATTATAAGAAAACGGACTGTATATAAACTCAATAAAACGTAATTTTTCGATGAAAACTTCAACTAATGTTTTCATGTATTATCTTAAGCAACAGCTTCTATCCGTCCTTTAGTTGTCGTTGTTCTAGAGACTTAAGTGGATTTATTTGCCGACGATACTACCTTACTAGCCTCCACTAATTATAACGATGTGAATGAACTGAGGGTCAAATTATCTCTATAGAAGTATCCAATGTTCAAAATTGGGCCATTGCCAATCAACTACCTCTGAATTCTACCAAGACTAAATTTATTTTGGTTAGTGGCAATTGAACGTCTCCAGTCAAAGCTCACGCCTGAAAATCAAGTCCTTTTTTGAACGATGTTCCAATTGGAACAGGTTGAAGTTAAATTACTGGGCTTTATTATCGATGAGCACTTAAGTTTTCACATCCATGTTGAAGCTTTATTTCCAGCCACTAGTCTTTACTTCGAACCACTATAGTCTTTACTTCAAGCTACTAGTCAGTCTTACTTCGAGCTACTATAGTCTTAAATTTAGTTCAAGCTACTAATCTTTACTTCGAGCTACAAGTTTTTACTTCAAGCTACTAGTCTTTACTTCGAGCTATACTAGTCTTTACTTCGAGCTACTAGTCTTTACTTCAAGCTACTATTCTTTACTTCAAGCTACTATAGTCTTTACTTCGAGCTACTAGTCTTTACTTCAAACTATACTAGTCTTTACTTCAAGCTACTAGTCTTTACTTCAAGCTACTAGTCTTTACTTCGAGCTACAAGTCTTTACTTAGAGCTACTAGTCTTTACTTCGAGCTACTAGTCTTTACTTCAAGCTACTAATCTTTACTTCAAGCTACTAGTCTTTACTTCAAGCTACTAGTCTTTACTTCAAGCTACTAGTCTTTACTTCGAGCTACTAGTCTTTACTTCGAGCTACTATTCTTTACTTCAAGCTACTATAGTCTTTACTTCGAGCTACTAGTCTTTACTTCGAGCTAGTATACTTTACTTCGAGCTACTAGTCTTTACTTCGAGCTATACTAGTCTTTACTTCGAGCTACTATACTTTAGTTCGAGTTACTAGTTTTACTTCAAGCTACTAGTCTTTACTTCGAGCTACTAGTCTTTACTTCGAGCTACTATTCTTTACTTCGAGCTACTAGTCTTTACTTCGAGCTACTAGTCTTTACTTCGAGCTACTAGTCTTTACTTCGAGCTACTAATCTTTACTTCGAGCTACTAGTCTTTACTTCAAGCTACTAGTCTTTACTTCAAGCTACTAGTTTTTACTTCGAGTTACTAGTTTTACTTCGAGCTACTAGTCTTTACTTCAAGCTACTAGTCTTTACTTCAAGCTACTAATCTTTACTTCAAGCTACTAGTCTTTACTTCGAGCTACTAGTTTTTACTTCAAGCTACTAGTTTTTACTTCGTCTTTACTTCGAGCTACTAGTCTTTACTTCGAGCTACTAGTCAAGCTACTAGTCTTTACTTCAAGCTACTAGTCTTTACTTCGAGCTACTAGTCTTTACTTCGAGCTACTAGTCTTTACTTCGAGCTACTAGTCTTTACTTTGCGCTACTATACTTTACTTCGAGTTACTAGTTTTACTTCAAGCTACTAGTCTTTACTTCAAGCTACTAGTCTTTACTTTGAGCTACAAGTCTTTACTTCGAGCTAATATAGTCTTTACTTCAAGCTACTATTCTTTAGTTCAAGCTACTATTCTTTACTTCAAGCTAATAGTCTACTTCAAGCTAATAGTCATTATACTTCAAGCTACTAATGTTAGCCATAGAAGTACCGTATGGTTTCCTACTATTGTGTGTGTTACAGCAATTGTTATAATTTATATTGTACTTTTTATTACTAGTTTACCCAATCAAGTTGTTAAAAAAACAAGGGAAAAAAACAAAGCAAAAAACGGTCTATGCAGGTCTATAATTAGCCTGTGCACATCCGGTAACCCTCCGGTATTACCGGTAATACCGGACGGTTACCGGATGTGCACAGGCTATAGTCTATAATTAATATTTGATGCTAGCAGATCGTCACTCGATATTCGAGATGGAAACTAGTAGCTCGAAGTAAAGACTAGTAGCTCAAAGTAAAGACTAGTAGTTTGAAGTAAAGACTAGTAGCTTGAAGTAAAGACTAGTACCTCAAAAGACTAGTAGCTTGAAGTAAAGACTACTAAGCTTGAAGTAAAGACTAGCAAAGACAGTAGCTCGAAGTAAAAACTAGTAGCTTGAAGTAAAGACTAGTAGCTTGAAGTAAAGACTAGTAGCTTGAAGTAAAAACTAGTAGCTCGAAGTAAAAACTAGTAGCTTGAAGTAAAGACTAGTAGCTTGAACTAAAGACTAGTAGCTCGAAGTAAAGACTAGTAGCTCGAAGTAAAGACTAGTAGTTTGAAGTAAAGACTAGTAGCTTGAAGTAAAAACTAGTAGTTTGAAGTAAAAATTAGTAGCTCAAAGTAAAGACTAGTAGATCGAAGTAAAGACTAGTAGCTTGAAGTAAAAACTAGTAGCACGAAGTAAAAACTAGTAGCTCAAAGTAAAGACTAGTAGCTCGAAGTAAAGACTAGTAGCTTGAAGTAAAGACTAGTAGCTCAAAGTAAAGACTAGTAGCTCGAAGTAAAGACTAGTAGTTCGAAGTAAAGACTAGTAGCTTGAAGTAAAGACTAGTAGCTCGAAGTAAAGACTATTAGCTCAAAGTAAAGACTAGTAGCTCGAAGTAAAAACTAGTAGCTCGAAGTAAAGATTAGTAGCTTGAAGTAAAGACTATAGTAGCTCAAAGTAAAAACTAGTAGCTCGAAGTAAAGACTAGTAGCTTGAAGTAAAGACTAGTAGCTCAAAGTAAAGACTAGTAGCTTGAAGTAAAGACTAGTAGCTTGAAGTAAAGAGTAGTAGCTTGAAGTAAAGAGTAGTAGCTTGAAGTAAAGACTAGTAGTTTGAAGTAAAGAATAGTAGCTTGAAGTAAAGACTAGTAGCTTGAAGTAAAGAATAGTAGCTCGAAGTAAAGACTAGTAGCTTGAAGTAAAGACTAGTATAGCTCGAAGTAAAGACTAGTAGATCGAAGTAAAGACTAGTAGCTTGAAGTAAAGACTAGTATAGCTCGAAGTAAAGAATAGTAGCTTGAAGTAAAGACTAGTAGCTTGAAGTAAAGACTAGTAGCTCGAAGTAAAGACTAGTAGCTTGAAGTAAAGATTAGTAGCTTGAAGTAAAGACTAGTAGCTTGAAGTAAAGAATAGTAGCTCGAAGTAAAGAATAGTAGTTTGAAGTAAAGACTAGTATAGCTCGAAGTAAAGACTAGTATAGATCGAAGTAAATACTAGTAGCTTGAAGTAAAGATTAGTAGTTTGAAGTAAAAACTAGTAGCTCGAAGTAAAGATTAGTAGCTTGAAGTAAAGACTAGTTGCTTGAAGTAAAGACTAGTAGCTCGAAGTAAAGACTAGTAGCTTGAAGTAAAGACTAGTAGCTCGAAGTAAAGACTAGTAGCTCGAAGTAAAATTAGTAGCTTGAAGTAAAGACTAGTAGCTTGAAGTAAAGACTATAGTAGCTCGAAGTAAAAACTATAGTAGCTCGGAGTAAAGACTAGTATAGCTTGAAGTAAAGATTAGTAGTTTGAAGTAAAAACTAGTAGCTCGAAGTAAAGATTAGTAGCTTGAAGTAAAGACTAGTAGCTTGAAGTAAAGACTAGTAGCTCGAAGTAAAGACTAGTAGCTTGAAGTAAAGATTAGTAGCTTGAAGTAAAGACTAGTAGCTCGAAGTAAAGATTGGAAGCTCGAAGTAAAGACTAGTAGCTCGAAGTAAAGAATAGTAGTTTGAAGTAAAGACTAGTATAGCTCGAAGTAAAGACTAGTAGATCGAAGTAAAGACTAGTAGCTTGAAGTAAAGATTAGTAGCTTGAAGTAAAGACTAGTAGCTTGAAGTAAAGATTACTAGTATTTACTTCGATCTACTAGTCTTTACTTCGATCTACTAGTCTTTACTTCGAGCTATACTAGTCTTTACTTCAAGCTACTAGTCTTAACTTCAAGCCACTAATCTTTACTTCAAGCTACTAGTCTTTACTTCAAGCCACTAGTCTTTACTTCGAGCTATACTAGTCTTTACTTCGAGCTATACTAGTCTTTACTTCAAGCTACTAGCTTGAAGTAAAGATTAGTAGCTTGAAGTAAAGACTAGTAGCTTGAAGTAAAGATTAGTAGCTTGAAGTAAAGACTAGTAGCTTGAAGTAAAGACTAGTATAGCTCGAAGTAAAGACTAGTGGCTTGAAGTGAAGACTAGTAGCTTGAAGTAAAGATTAGTGGCTTGAAGTGAAGACTAGTAGCTTGAAGTAAAGACTGGTAGCATGAAGTAAAGATTAGTAGCTTGAAGTAAAGACTAGTAGCTTGAAGTAAAGTTTAGTAGCTTGAAGTAAAGACTAGTAGCTCGAAGTAAAGACTAGTAGCTCGAAGTAAAGACTAGTAGCTCGAAGTAAAGACTAGTAGCTCGAAGTAAAGACTAGTAGCTCGAAGTAAAATTAGTAGCTTGAAGTAAAGACTAGTAGCTCGAAGTAAAGACTAGTAGCTCGAAGTAAAGACTAGTAGCTCGAAGTAAAGACTAGTAGCTCGAAGTAAAGACTAGTAGCTCGAAGTAAAATTAGTAGCTTGAAGTAAAGACTATAGTAGCTTGAAGTAAAGACTATAGTAGCTCGAAGTAAAAACTAGTAGCTCGGAGTAAAGACTAGTATAGCTTGAAGTAAAGATTAGTAGTTTGAAGTAAAAACTAGTAGCTCGAAGTAAAGATTAGTAGCTTGAAGTAAAGACTAGTAGCTCGAAGTAAAGACTAGTAGCTTGAAGTAAAGATTAGTAGCTTGAAGTAAAGACTAGTAGCTTGAAGTAAAACTAGTAGCTTGAAGTAAAGATTAGTAGCTTGAAGTAAAGACTAGTAGCTCGAAGTAAAGACTAGTAGCTCGAAGTAAAGACTAGTAGCTCGAAGTAAAGAATAGTAGCTCGAAGTAAAGAATAGTAGTTTGAAGTAAAGACTAGTATAGCTCGAAGTAAAGACTAGTAGATCGAAGTAAAGACTAATAGCTTGAAGTAAAGATTAGTAGCTTGAAGTAAAGACTAGTAGCTTGAAGTAAAGATTAGTAGCTTGAAGTAAAGACTAGTAGCTTGAAGTAAAGACTAGTATAGCTCGAAGTAAAGACTAGTATAGCTCGAAGTAAAGACTAGTGGCTTGAAGTAAAGACTAGCAGCTTGAAGTAAAGATTAGTGGCTTGAAGTGAAGACTAGTAGCTTGAAGTAAAGACTAGTAGCTTGAAGTAAAGATTAGTAGCTTGAAGTAAAGACTAGTAGCTTGAAGTAAAGACTAGTAGCTCGAAGTAAAGACTAGTAGCTTGAAGTAAAGACTATAGTAGCTTGAAGTAAAGACTAGTAGCTCGAAGTAAGGACTAGTAGCTTGAAGTAAAGACTAGTAGCTTGAAGTAAAGACTAGTAGCTCGAAGTAAAGATTAGTAGCCCGAAGTAAAGATTAGTAGCTTGAAGTAAAACTAGTAGCTCGAAGTAAAGACTAGTAGCTCGAAGTAAAAACTAGTAGCTCGAAGTAAAGACTAGTAGCTCAAAGTAAAAACTAGTAGCTTGAAGTAAAGACTAGTAGCTTGAAGTAAAGACTCGTAGCTTGAAGTAAAGACTAGTAGCTTGAAGTAAAGACTAGTAGCTTGAAGTAAAGAATAGTAGCTTGAAGTAAAGACTAGTAGCTCGAAGTAAAGACTAGTAGCTCGAAGTAAAGACTAGTAGCTCGAAGTAAAAACTAGTAGCTTGAAGTAAAGACTAGTAGCTTGAAGTAAAACTAGTAGCTCGAAGTAAAGACTAGTAGCTTGAAGTAAAGACTAGTAGCTTGAAGTGAAAACTAGTAGCTTGAAGTAAAGACTAGTAGCTTGAAGTGAAACTAGTAGCTTGAAGTAAAAACTAGTAGCTTGAAGTAAAGACTAGTAGCTTGAAGTGAAAACTAGTAGCTCGAAGTAAAGACTAGTAGCTCGAAGTAAAGACTAGTAGCTTGAAGTAAAAACTAGTAGCTTGAAGTAAAAACTAGTAGCTTGAAGTAAAGACTAGTAGCTTGAAGTAAAGACTAGTAGCTTGAAGTAAAGACTAGTAGCTTGAAGTAAAGAGTAGTAGCTTGAAGTAAAAACTAGTAGCTTGAAGTAAAATTAGTAACTTGAAGTAAAACTAGTAGCTTGAAGTAAAGAGTAGTAGCTTGAAGTAAAGACTAGTAGCTTGCAGTAAAGACTAGTAGCTTGAAGTAAAAACTAGTAGCTTGAAGTAAAAACTAGTAGTTTGAAGTAAAAACTAGTAGCTTGGAGTAAAGATTAGTAGCTTGAAGTAAAGACTAGTAGCTTGAAGTAAAGACTAGTAGCTCGAAGTAAAGACTAGTAGCTTGAAGTAAAGACTATAGTAGCTTGAAGTAAAGACTAGTAGCTCGAAGTAAAGACTAGTAGCTTGAAGTAAAGACTAGTAGCTTGAAGTAAAGACTAGTAGCTCGAAGTAAAGATTAGTAGCTCGAAGTAAAGATTAGTAGCTTGAAGTAAAACTAGTAGCTCGAAGTAAAGACTAGTAGCTTGAAGTAAAGACTAGTAGCTTGAAGTAAAGACTAGTAGCTTGAAGTAAAAACTAGTAGCTCGAAGTAAAGACTAGTAGCTCAAAGTAAAAACTAGTAGCTTGAAGTAAAGACTAGTAGCTTGAAGTAAAGACTCGTAGCTTGAAGTAAAGACTAGTAGCTTGAAGTAAAGACTAGTAGCTTGAAGTAAAGAATAGTAGCTTGAAGTAAAGACTAGTAGCTCGAAGTAAAGACTAGTAGCTCGAAGTAAAGACTAGTAGCTCGAAGTAAAGACTAGTAGCTTGAAGTAAAGACTAGTAGCTTGAAGTAAAGACTAGTAGCTCGAAGTAAAGATTAGTAGCTCGAAGTAAAAACTAGTAGCTTGAAGTAAAGACTAGTAGCTTGAAGTAAAGACTAGTAGCTTGAAGTAAAGACTAGTAGCTCGAAGTAAAGATTAGTAGCTTGAAGTAAAAACTAGTAGCTCGAAGTAAAGACTAGTAGCTTGAAGTAAAACTAGTAGCTCGAAGTAAAGACTAGCAGCTTGAAGTAAAGACTAGTAGCTTGAAGTGAAAACTAGTAGCTTGAAGTAAAGACTAGTAGCTTGAAGTGAAACTAGTAGCTTGAAGTAAAAACTAGTAGCTTGAAGTAAAGACTAGTAGCTTGAAGTGAAAACTAGTAGCTCGAAGTAAAGACTAGTAGCTCGAAGTAAAGACTAGTAGCTTGAAGTGAAAACTAGTAGCTTGAAGTAAAAACTAGTTGCTTGAAGTAAAGACTAGTAACTTGAAGTAAAACTAGTAGCTTGAAGTAAAGACTAGTAGCTTGAAGTAAAGATTAGTAGCTCGAAGTAAAGACTAGTAGCTTGAAGTAAAGACTAGTAGCTTGAAGTAAAAACTAGTAGTTTGAAGTAAAAACTAGTAGTTTGAAGTAAAAACTAGTAGCTTGAAGTAAAGACTAGTAGCTCGAAGTAAAACTAGTAGCTTGAAGTAAAGACTAGTAGCTCGAAGTAAAGACTAGTAGCTTGAAGTAAAGACTAGTAACTCGAAGTAAAGATTAGTAGCTCGAAGTAAAGACTAGTAGCTTGAAGTAAAGACTAGTAGCTTGAAGTAAAAACTAGTAGTTTGAAGTAAAAACTAGTAGTTTGAAGTAAAAACTAGTAGCTCGAAGTAAAGACTAGTAGCTTGAAGTAAAGACTAGTAGCTTGAAGTAAAACTAGTAGCTCGAAGTAAAGACTAGTAGCTTGAAGTAAAGACTAGTAGCTTGAAGTAAAGATTAGTAGCTCGAAGTAAAGACTAGTAGCTTGAAGTAAAGATTAGTAGCTCGAAGTAAAGACTAGTAGCTTGAAGTAAAGACTAGTAGCTTGAAGTAAAAACTAGTAGTTTGAAGTAAAAACTAGTAGTTTGAAGTAAAAACTAGCAGCTTGAAGTAAAGACTAGTAGCTTGAAGTAAAGACTAGTAGCTCGAAGTAAAACTAGTAGCTCGAAGTAAAGACTAGTAGCTTGAAGTAAAGACTAGTAGCTTGAAGTAAAAACTAGTAGTTTGAAGTAAAAACTAGTAGTTTGAAGTAAAAACTAGTAGCTCGAAGTAAAGACTAGTAGCTTGAAGTAAAGACTAGTAGCTTGAAGTAAAGACTAGTAGCTCGAAGTAAAACTAGTAGCTTGAAGTAAAGACTAGTAGCTTGAAGTGAAACTAGTAGCTTGAAGTAAAGACTAGTAGCTTGAAGTGAAACTAGTAGCTTGAAGTAAAGACTAGTAGCTTGAAGTAAAGACTAGTAGCTTGAAGTAAAGACTAGTAGCTTGAAGTAAAACTAGTAGCTCGAAGTAAAACTAGTAGCTCGAAGTAAAACTAGTAGTTTGAAGTAAAACTAGTAGCTCGAAGTAAAGACTAGTAGCTTGAAGTAAAGACTAGTAGCTTGAAGTAAAACTAGTAGCTCGAAGTAAAGACTAGTAGCTCGAAGTAAAGATTAGTAGCTCGAAGTAAAACTAGTAGCTCGAAGTAAAACTAGTAGCTCGAAGTAAAACTAGTAGTTTGAAGTAAAACTAGTAGCTCGAAGTAAAGACTAGTAGCTCGAAGTAAAGACTAGTAGCTCGAAGTAAAGACTAGTAGCTTGAAGTAAAGACTAGTAGCTTGAAGTAAAGAATAGTAGCTTGAAGTAAAACTAGTAGCTCGAAGTAAAACTAGTAGCTTGAAGTAAAGACTAGTAGCTTGAAGTAAAACTAGTAGCTCGAAGTAAAACTAGTAGCTCGAAGTAAAACTAGTAGTTTGAAGTAAAACTAGTAGCTCGAAGTAAAGACTAGTAGCTCGAAGTAAAGACTAGTAGCTCGAAGTAAAGACTAGTAGCTTGAAGTAAAGACTAGTAGCTTGAAGTAAAGACTAGTAGCTCGAAGTAAAGACTAGTAGCTTGAAGTAAAGACTAGTAGCTTGAAGTAAAGACTAGTAGCTTGAAGTAAAGACTAGTAGCTTGAAGTAAAACTAGTAGCTTGAAGTAAAGACTAGTAGCTTGAAGTAAAGACTAGTAGCTTGAAGTAAAACTAGTAGCTCGAAGTAAAACTAGTAGCTTGAAGTAAAACTAGTAGCTCGAAGTAAAACTAGTAGCTTGAAGTAAAGACTAGTAGCTTGAAGTAAAACTAGTAGCTCGAAGTAAAACTAGTAGCTCGAAGTAAAACTAGTAGTTTGAAGTAAAACTAGTAGCTCGAAGTAAAGACTAGTAGCTCGAAGTAAAACTAGTAGCTCGAAGTAAAACTAGTAGCTCGAAGTAAAGACTAGTAGCTTGAAGTAAAGAATAGTAGCTCGAAGTAAAGACTAGTAGCTTGAAGTAAAGACTAGTAGCTCGAAGTAAAGACTAGTAGCTCGAAGTAAAGACTAGTAGCTTGAAGTAAAGACTAGTAGCTTGAAGTAAAGACTAGTAGCTTGAAGTAAAGACTAGAAGCTCGAAGTAAAACTAGTAGTTTGAAGTAAAACTAGTAGCTCGAAGTAAAACTAGTTGCTCGAAGTAAAACTAGTAGCTCGAAGTAAAGACTAGCAGCTTGAAGTAAAGACTAGTAGCTTGAAGTGAAAACTAGTAGCTTGAAGTAAAGACTAGTAGCTTGAAGTGAAACTAGTAGCTTGAAGTAAAGACTAGTAGCTTGAAGTGAAAACTAGTAGCTCGAAGTAAAGACTAGTAGCTCGAAGTAAAGACTAGTAGCTTGAAGTGAAAACTAGTAGCTTGAAGTAAAAACTAGTAGCTTGAAGTAAAGACTAGTAACTTGAAGTAAAACTAGTAGCTTGAAGTAAAGACTAGTAGCTTGAAGTAAAGATTAGTAGCTCGAAGTAAAGACTAGTAGCTTGAAGTAAAGACTAGTAGCTTGAAGTAAAAACTAGTAGTTTGAAGTAAAAACTAGTAGTTTGAAGTAAAAACTAGTAGCTTGAAGTAAAAACTAGTAGCTCGAAGTAAAGACTAGTAGTTTGAAGTAAAAACTAGTAGCTTGAAGTAAAAACTAGTAGCTCGAAGTAAAACTAGTAGCTCGAAGTAAAGACTAGTAGCTTGAAGTAAAGACTAGTAGCTTGAAGTAAAAACTAGTAGTTTGAAGTAAAAACTAGTAGCTTGAAGTAAAGACTAGTAGCTTGAAGTAAAGACTAGTAGCTCGAAGTAAAAACTAGTAGGCCTAATAAGCCTCATTCTTCGTGTGTAAATAAATGTTTGTTGTACTGTATTGTATGTTTAACTGTAAAATACTGCACGTTGGCTTAAATGGGAATTACCATTGAATAATATACAGAGGCCAGCATTTGTACACTTCTGAAAACCAAACTTTATGAAAACCAGAGGTTACCTCTGGTCTCCAAGGTATCTTTTGGAATACAATGTTGATGTTATATTTTATTTGCCAATATTAATGTCTGACAGAACAAAATAAAAGTTGGTGTGCCTTGCTCAAATGTCGTATAATGTGTATGTTCCACTGTTGTTGACGATGGCAAATAATGCTGAAGAAATTCCTGGACATACCATATCATGATGTTCAATATGTACCGATTTTAGCCAACGCAATACCTGTATATTGACATGTAGCCATATCTTTGGCTGCAATAATAGATAATCAAATAAAATATATTACTACAGGTCAAGGGAGTAACTGTCTAGTCTCATTACTAAGACACATGTACGCATCGCGTACCTATTTTAAAAAGATGGCAACAACCAAAAAGGAATTAACTGCAGAAAGAGCTGTCGAATGATATATAATTTATTTTTGTAATTGGCGACGGGTTCATCAGCTTCATGGACACAAGCAACACCACTGAAAATGTTTAAGCAAAACCAGCTGCCGGAAACGGAAATGAGTACGAAAAGCGGAAATGATCGCACGATTGCAGGCTCATGCTGTCATTGCATCCTTGTTGAAAAATAATTGCCTTTTCCTTCAAGTTATTACGATTTTTATCTTGATTTTCACGCAGTTTTAAAGTGATGCCTCTGACTGGTGGAATGTAGCTTTCAAACGTTTTTTCCTCGACGTAGATTTTGGGGTTTTTAAGCAAACATCCCTTGCTGGCTGCTTCGTCGGTTAATGCCGAAGGTACAAGCGCCCCAATTGACTGTGTCATTCACTCACTCGATAACTTGACGGTGGTGTTATAAATGAGGATAACCCTTGTTTGTACCGGAAAAGGTAGTCGTTTCAATTTCCCAGACACCTATGTTAATGACAATACCGAAGGCTTCATAGACCTCGACTCAGTTCTACAATTACTTCCTTTCTGTTATAATTATGCTTGCTGTATTCTACAAGCTCAAGGACACACTATATGGTCGCGTGGTGCTGTTGACTTTTTTCCTGATCGCTGTGACACCATTTGTGACTCATTATTACTTGACGAGACGATCGACGTCTGAGTTTGATTTCTACGTGAAGACCTTTCACGCGAGAACTGCTCTTGAGGACGCCGATGATTCCAGGTACAAGATCGTTGAATTGAAAAGAAACGTCGAAGAATTAGAACGGATTAAGTTATCGTTGAAGAACGAGCTGCGCGAACTCGAAGGAAAGAGGCATAGCTTGCTGAAGGATGTACAGGAATATTCAAACAATGTCGACGAAATTCGAAACAAAGCGACAGGCTTACGGACGGTGGTTCAGCGAAGACAACAAGAACTAGAGGACTTACGTGTGGCAAAGAAGGGAATTAACGACTGCCCCCAATTGCCTTTCCTCAAACCGTCCAAAGACCTTCTTTTAAAGCTCTCTGCTACCTTTGAGACGTATCCAAGGGCCACTTTGAGCCAGACAAGAGACTGCACTCTTTCAAGTTGCTTTAATTTTCAGCAATGTTCCTTTTTGGATGATTTTACAGCTCATGTGTATAACCCTGATAAACTAATTATCAACTCCCAAAATAACGTTGCCAAAGAAATATACTATTTATTAAAATCCATGCCTTACACAAAAGATGTGACTCAACCATGTATATATGTTGTTATAATTGGTCCAGTCTTTCAAAACAGGAGTATTGGAACCAAAGAATTGGAAAACTCCATTTATAATCTATCATTCTGGCAAGGAGATGGGCATAATCACCTTTTAATAAATCTAGCTGGGGAGGATATCCTACGTGGTGTCAACATTGGTAGAGCAGTTTTAGTGCAATCATCTTTTGGTGCTTATTTTCCATATCGTAGAAACTTTGATATTCTTGTTCCTCCTCGAGAAAGTGTTGTGAAGTTTGGACCAGTGTGGGCCCATTCTGAACCACAACTCCCTGCCAAAAGGAAATACCTTCTCAGCTTTGAAGGTAACTACAACCATATGAAAAAGCTGCAAAAGAAGGATGATTTTATTTCCATTGACAACCTAGAGCAACTTTCATCAGAAGCCAAAGATATACATATGGAGTTAGCTTGTGATATGGATAAGGTATTCTCCAATAGAAATGGTTGGCAAATTTGTGGAACACATACCTCTCGAGCTACTGTTTTAAAGAAGTCAACTTATACTTTGATTTTACAATCTGAGCACACCGATGATCAAACAATGAGTATAATACGGTTTGTTGAAGCACTTCAATATGGAGCTATCCCTGTTGTGTTTACTGACAACATTGTATTACCATTTGAGGACATGATTGATTGGCGACAAGCGATTGTAATGCTGCACAATGCTCAGTTACCTCAAATGCATTTTATTCTTAGGACAATCTCTGTGAATGATTTGTTGGACATGAGAAAGCAAGGTCGTTTTCTTTGGGAATCCTACCTCTCAACAACTGAAACAGTATTTTCCACCATGCTAGCTGCAATGAGAACTCGACTGTCATTGCCATCAAGATCCCATAAGGGCATCAACTATCCATCAGTCTTCAATGACGAGAATCAACCTATATTTAACTCTCCATTAAATTTTGATATCATTAAAGAACGTCCTATAAAATCCAGAACGTTTTTCCGTAACTTCACCTTGAACAATGTTTATGTAAGCCGGACATGGAATACATATCCTGGTGCCCTTGTGGCATTTCCAAGTGAGCCATTTGTCCCAATACTTCCTTCCTCGGCAGCATTCCGTAATTCGTCGTCTGGTTTCCAGCCGTTAGGGAATGGAGCAGGAGGTGCTGGAGTAGAGTTTCAAAAAGCATTAGGAGGGGATTATCCTGTTGAACAATTCACCATTGTCATGCTGACATATGAGAGAGAATTGGTGCTCATTGAGGCTTTGGGAAGGTTGAATGGTCTTCACCATTTGAACAAGGTGATTGTGGTTTGGAACAGTCCTCAGGACCCATCTCCTGATCTAAAATGGCCAACTATAGGTGTTCCCATACACGTAAGTACCCTAACTAATGTATATACTGGTATCTGCACATAATATCTAGAATAATGAATGTGGGACAACTCAGAATAGTGCTACTCTGAGTGATGAACCATCCAATCTCTACCTCGGTGACCTTCAAACCTCGGCCACCTTCGGTTTATTAGTACAATGCTCCACCGACTGAGCTACAAGGCCAAGTTATATAGTATAAGTGAAGCGAATTAATCGGCCAATTTAAAATTACCCAATTAATTGGCCAATATAAAATAATCAGTATACTATTCATCAGCAAAATAATCGGTGCATTAACTTTTCGCGAACGACGTGGAGCGAGTCCGTAAATTCATAAGCGCGAACACAATGGTCTTTATTTCACAATGAAATCTAACTGTCCAGCTCGTCCCAATCATAAAGGTGACGATTTTTAATCCACATACATGTCAATTTTTGAATGACTGAGCAATTACACACGTTGGTCATTGTAGGATGTGCCAAGGTGTGCATGAACATGCGATTGGACACCTCATATGAGTCTGACAAAGCGTGCTGAGAGTGATTTTGGTGTGAGTAAGGCGAATTTGCATAACTAATTACCAGTATACAGTAAATATTGCAGCACTATGGGCGCAGTGATAGGTAGGGATGAGCCGATTGAGAAAAATCCAATTTACCGATCCGATAAATTCCGATACGATTTACGAGCTGATCGGCCGATTTATTGGTGGTTACCGATATTGGTCACCACAAATTCTTAACAGTTGAATTTCGGGCCAAACTTCACTTCGCATTGAACGAGCCATGGTACGCATTACCAACCGCAAGCAGACTTAGACCGTCACCGATGCAAATGTGATGTTAACATTTAGGCTTCATGTTTGCGTCAGTTTGAAGGGTGGATAAGCTGAGGTTGTCAATGCAATCTGACCATCTGAGACAGCTCACATGTCTCTGGCTTTTAAAATGCGTTCAACTACAATCGCGTAATTTTAGTTAGAAAAACACCACTTGCAACGTTCTACTTCCAGAAGATATTGTATATATTATTGGGCAAAGATGATGTGTCGGTAACCAACTGCATGACAAAGTACTTTAAGTTATGAAGTACGAATGACGGAAGTCGGAAACAAAAAATGTTTCACCTATAAAGAGAAATATGTCATGCGCCATATCAAATTCATTCTGGAAAAGTATCCGTGTTATAAAAAGGTTGACGTTTTTCTTGACAAACAAAAGGAAATATTACAAGTTGAAAAGCGAGAATAATATTTATCGGGACCGCCGATATATGTTGACGCGATCGGCCGATAACCGATGAGCTTGAATGTTGCCGATTATCAGCTTCTACCGATGGATTTCCGATTATCGGCTCATCCCTAGTGATAGGATTGTTGTTGTTGCTGCTGCTTTAACATATCTGATGCTATATTAGGTGCTCCGACCACAAAAGAATAGCTTGAATAACCGATTCCTTCCACATGATCAGATTGAAACAGATGCAATTCTTTCTATGGATGATGATGCACACCTGAGACATGATGAAATATTGTTTGGTTTCAGGTATAATTTTATATTTCAATGTTTGTATAACACAGTAGAACCTGAGTTTTACGACCACCCTTGTTGCCAAGCAAAAGTAAGGAGCAACAATATATACTGATTCGTATGCACAAAGTTATTGGCGATCTTGTGTTATAAACAAAGATGGGGGATACGAAAATATAATTTACGAACCTCGCCCGCTAGGTTTCGAACATTTTCAAGCGTTTTACTAAGCGTAAAGTTAAATCAAAGATCATTTAATGGTCTACAACATACGTAAATTATGTTAAGCATTATGTTGTATCTCGCACTACAAAGATGGCAGTAACAAACAAATATTAGTCCGAGCTTTTCGTCAGTTTAGAAACGTTTCCCTCAACAATGTTAGTGGTTTAAGGGATTGGGATTGTCGCTAATACCCAACAGGATATTTATTATGTACTCTCAAAATGTGGTCGCTTGATGAAAGTAAGAAAAACAATACTAAAAAAGCAACAAGTGCATCTTCATGTTCATTTTGTCTCCTGTATTCGCGTGCTGTCAAAATTCTTGTATGTTTACTGCAAAAGACGAATGCTTATCTGCAAAAGACGAATGCTTATCTCGTAAAAAGTCACTCATGTTGATGACAGGTTAAATTTCGTGATTGGGACGCTAAAAAGTGGTCGCTGGTCGCGTTTGGCATGTGGTCGCTAATTGCAGGTACATTTTAACAACAAAATAATCATCTGTTCCTGAAAAAGTGGTTGTAAACGGCAGGTGGTTGTAAAACTCAGGTTCTACTGTATTCTAATCTGAATCTTGTATGCAAATGTTGTTATTGAATTTGATGGTGTTTTTGGTGACCAGGGTTTGGCGAGAAGCAAGAGACAGGATTGTTGGCTTTCCTGGTCGGTTTCATGCCTGGGATTTGAACTTTGGAGGATGGCTGTACAATTCAAACTATTCTTGTGAACTATCAATGGTTCTAACTGGGGCTGCATTTTTTCACAAGGTAATTAATTGCACACTGACTGTTTACAATGGGAACATTTCCAAATGTTCCTGGTTTATGAATCATATCACTGTTCCTCACTACTCTGTTTATTCATTATGATCAACACCATTTTTATGCTTCTGAGGAACCTTGTTATTCCAAAAAGTGCCTATAACCCCCATATTCCGTATTACTGATTAGAGATGAGCCAATTAATCGGAAACTAATCGGCCAATTTAAAATAATCGGTATAAATCGGCCATCGGTGCACGACATGCCGCGACTCCGTAAATTCATAAACATGAAATAGTCTTTGTTTCACAATGAAATCCTACTGTCCAGCTCGTCCCAATCATAAAGATTACGATTTTTAAGCCACATACACGTAAATTTTTGTCAGACTGGATGATTTTTCGTGTGACATGTTGCCACATATCTGTAACAATTAGTGTTACGTTAAAAATCGTTTGCAAGCGCTGTGAGTGTGTTCTCACAGGATGATCTTCGATTGAGGTAGTCACGACGGAGAACATCTCCACCCAGAAAAAGAGTCGCAGCGCTGGACCTCATCAAGTGATCAAGACCTATGGTCTTGGTTCAATAAGATCGTTGGGTCAAGCGACATCTGTCCATCACTTCAAAAGGCAGTCGTAACAATATTTTGTTTTTGTATCACAATTTTCCAAAATTGAACTTTGAGGTGTTAGAATGGTGTTTGCTGTGTTTAATAAACTAATAACATAACAATTGTATAACAATTAGCATAAACTAATAGCATAACAATTTCTCTTGTTTTTTCTTGCTATTTATAAAACCAAAATCCGGACAAAAACCAAAATTGATTCTCAAGGTTCCACATGAACATTTTTCTGTTGTTTGAAAGCAAGAATGGGAAATATGGAGAAACATGAATCTTGACGTTATTTGTACGCAGCGCTATTGTTTTTCGGGGTATTTCCGATCGTTTAAACAACCAAAACTTGCATCATGATCACCACGAGCCATTTCCGTTATATTTCGAAAATGTTGTTCGTCCCTAGCAATCCCATAAAACATTGCGATACTGCGCCGAGACTGGTAACCGGAAACATATCGCTAATCGGCATATACCGATTAATCGGCCGATTATTTCGATTAATCGGCCTCCAAATAATCGGCTTCAGTAATCGGCTATTTTCGTAATCGGCTATTTTCGTAATCGGCTCATCTCTATTACTGATATACATATAGATTCTACACAAAGTGAATTGTTGAATGGCAAACGTTTTATGATTTGAGCTTTGCATTGATGTTCTAGAAAGGTTTGTTTTTTGGAAATGCTGATTAATGATGTGACGTCAACCCAGTCATTATTTCAGATACAATATTCTTCTGCTACAGAAATGTGACCTAATTCAAACCTTGATGATATACTTGAATGATATAAGTACTAGAGATTTTATCAACTTTTTCACTCAAATCCTCAACCATCACATGGAAAGCAGGAAAGAAAGCCAAATTCCTGAGTTGACGTCACACTCATTAGCATGTGTTAATATATACACTGCTGTAGTGAATGTGGGAGAGAGCTTGGAGTAGACAGACTATACATGGTCGATCGTCAAGCTCGTATCCTCAGAAAAATTATTCTGAGATTGTCAGTATATATATATATATATATATATATCAATTGAACCAGTACATCATTGTAACCTTCACTCTAGTCTTCATCTGAGTCTCGGTAGCTCAATGGTCAGAGCGTCTCACTGGTAATCAGAAGGTTACAGGTTCGATTCCTGTCCGGGACTTAGAATCATTTTTCTGAGGATATGAGCTTGATGATTGTCCATGTACTCATTAGCATTTCGGACAAATACACCATGTTATAAAATAACATTTTGTAAACACAGGCGGTTATTGGCAGAAAGCCGTGTTTCTATTTAAATATGGGAACATGGAAAAAATGTTTTCTATTTCTTTTATAAAATAACCTGAAGGAAACAAGTAAAATGTGGCGTAGTATGATGGTGGCATAATAATGGCGTGATGATGGCATATCACATAATTTTCCATGTATTCCATACAGTTTTGTAAAATAATTTAACGCTACACGCGCCTTGATTGGTCAGATTGCCGGTCTCTATCAGGCTACGGAGAATTTGCATTAGGTAAATCAAAAGCATTAAATATCGTAATAAAAAGTATAAACAATTCAACCTCGTTCCCAGGGCCTTATCCCCACTCCGGGAGCGGACATAAGGATCTGGGAACGGACATAAGGATCTGGGAACGAGGTTGTAAGCAATAAGCCAGTTCGTAATGTCGACTGTGCATCCAAATGACGTGTTCTGCGTCGGGATAAAACTTATTTCAATTCATAACATTGGGCTAAAACCACAATAGACATTTGCATTTCTAAATTACACTTGCAAATTCGTTATACTGAATTCCCCAGTCTGATGTTATGAATTGAAATAAGTTTTATCCCGATGCAGAACGTGTCATTTTGATGCACAGTCAACATTATGAACTGGCTTATTGTTTCTGAATTATTTTATAAAAATAATAGAATACGTTTTCCCTGGGTCTCGATAACGTGATCGAAACCCTCATGAAGTAATAAACCCTCGAGAAGTTGGGAAAGCATTCCCTCGGCAGCTTGTGCTTCTTTATGAGTTTATAAAGAAAGCTATTGCCACATTTTACTTTTGGGTTATTTTATAAATGAAATAGAAAACCTTTTTTCCAGTGTTCTCATGCTCGAAACCTCTACTATTTCTTGTTCTCCCAAACTTACACTTGTGTTTACACGGAAAATGTTTTCTATTTCTTAACTAGAACAGCAACACAAAGTTCAAATCATAAAACATTTTGTCATTCAACTATGCACTTCATATAGAATATATATCAGAGTAATATCAAATTTGATAAACACTTTAAGTTGTGTCTTTGAGAACATACAGGTAGTTATTTCGCTTTAGTATAAATACACATGTGATTATAGAAAATCACACACGCTCATTGCACTGTTAATTCCAAGGAGTTGTTTCAACTCCAAATGGAGCTATTCTGTACCTAATTTAGCCTAAATTAGGTACAGAACAACTCCACTTGGAGCCAAATCAACTCCTTGAAATTAACAGTGTGGTCAAGCTTCTTCGGATTATTGCACGACAATCACCTACAACGTTTAGGAAAAATGGCTGCCAGCCACAAGAGTGGATGGGCTTTCCTAGTTATGTAATAAAAGTGATGAAGGAATTAGTGAATAGATGGAAAACCAAACATTCAGTGAAGATAGATGGGAAGAATGTGTTGAGTACAGATTCCAATTGTGGAGGATAACCTTGTAAGGGACCTAGTGCCCATATTGTTATGTTAGGAACGTGTTGGAACAGAGAATGAAAGCACTAGATCCAGAAAATGGAGAGACCTATAATATAGGTGTTGATCGCAGAGCGATTCTTGTGATAACTAAAGTACGTTTAGAAGAACGTCTTGCCAAAAATGTCATTGTGAACCGATTTCCTTACTCCATCGTGTCAAAAGTACTTGAGCGCTGCGTTTACAACAGACTGATATCATCAACTCCAGTTTGGTCTTTTAAGAGGAAAGTCAACCACATCCCAACTTTTACAGGTCCTACATGAAATTGGTCAGATGCTGGATAAGAAAGTACAAACTGACATCGTTTATCTTGACTTCGCCAAGGCCTTCGACAGAGTTGATCATCATCTCCTCCTAAAAAAACTACAAAATTTTGGCGTTTGTGGAAACTTACTAAAGTGGTTCGAAGACTACCTCACCAACCGTCCACAAAGGGTCACTCACGGTCCTTGGTAAAACATCACAGCCACTTCCTGTACACTCCGGCGTGCCGCAAGGTTCGATACTTGGACCTTTATTGTTCCTAATTTACGTAAACGACCTCCCCCAAGCAACATCTGCATCATCTGTTGCACTGTACGCTGATGACACAAAATGTTACCGTGGATTCAAGGCTACTCGGGATGTTGAATGTCTTCAACATGATCTTGATGGTGTAAACAAATGGTGTCATGTATGGGGAGAATGGATCTCAATCAATCCAAATGTGAAGTTCTCACAGTGACTAGGAATCTTCAACTTGTACAGTCCAAGTACCATCTAAATGACATTCCAATCACCAGAACAAATGTCCAGAAAGATCTTGGTGTTCTCGTCACATCCGACCTTAAATGGAATCAGCATGTGTCAATGGTTTGTGCTAAAGCGAACAAAATGCTTGGTTTCATTAAAAGATCTTCAATGGACATCCGCAATGACAACACCCGCCTCGCGCTGTACAAAACGATGGTAAGAAGTCAGTTGGCATATTGCTCGCAGGTTTGGTCACCGCAATCTGTCTCGTTAATTCTTCAAATCGAAAATATTCAACGACGTGCAGCGAGATACATTCTATCACTTCCATTTAGATCAGGGGTATCATACAAGGACAGATTACTAAAAACTGGATTGCTGCCATTATGTTACAGGCACGAATACCTAGACCTAGTCTACCTCTTCAAAAAATTAACTTTATCCGATGACTCAAACATCGAAATGAAAATCACACATCGTACGACCAGACAAAACAATGGAACTAATCAAATAACACTAAATATCCCACAAGTCAAGACCTTAACACTCCAAAGTAGTTTCTATTGCAGATCTCCAAGAACATTTAATTGCTTACCACCAAATTTACACCAATCAACCATCTCTATCGGACAGTTTAAACATATTCTACTAATCTATTACCAGAATCTTGCAGAAACAATCTATGACATTGATGTCCCACAATCATTTAAAACGGTCTGTGTAAAATGTCATTCATGTCGTCCCTTGTTTAGTCTTTCTGTAAAACTGTGTTGTCAGTAATTTGTAAATTCTTATTGTATTTGTCATGTTACGGTTACCCGTAATGGAGCAAAAGCTCTGTGGGACTAACCTGTCACTTGTGACAAAGATTGTAAATAAATAAAACATATCCGATGAATGTATGCCAAGTTAAACGAGATTGATATGATAATCAAACGTAATCTCCGTTTTAAAAGAATGCATGGAAGATTGTGCAGTGATGAAAGATTATATCTGCCTAGAGATATGGGAGGAAGAGGCTTAAAGAGTGTTGCATGGTCCGAGGACGAGCACAAGAAGGTAGCTTGGGAACAGGAATGTAACCGTGACTTTTCCTCGATTAAGAAAGAGGCAATGGAGAGCGTCCGTGCTGTGGGTAACACAATAGACTTCGTGAATGGGGTAATCACATGGTGCAGCACTGGATGTTCACTGGAGAAAGAGCTGGATAAAACTGAAAGACATATATCAGAGAGCTGTTATTAATAAGAGATGCATTGATTACAAACAGAAAGAATGGCAAAGCTGAAATTTCGGAATTTATTTTTGATATAGAAATTTGTCGGCTACAGGAATTTTTTGCGAAAATTGCGTTGCCTCTGGAAATACACACAATTTACAGGTTGCGTAAACGTTTCCCATTCACTTGCCACCAGTCTTCTGCATCCACTCCACCACCAGTCTCCTGCATTCACTCCACCACCGGCGCTTATCATGGCATTCAAATAGCAAAATTCAGTCACCCGTTCACATACAGCTCCCAGCTCCATCAGTCAACGTTCTCTCCATCTCAAAAGCCATTGCATTCCTCTCCACGTTTACATCTCGCACACCTGTAACTCACTCGCATCAACTCCCTCAAATGACCCTACACACCACTGCATCTCATCTGCATCTCCAATACACTTGATCGCATTCTTTCTACTTACTCCACTATGGCCCTACATAAACCCCTATGGCCAATCACAACCCTTTGGCCAATCAGTCTTCTCTTTTTGCTAAATAAAATGAGGAATAGAAAATTGCGGTATTCTTGTTTGTCAAGTTTCAACTACAGTACTGTACTGGTAATTAACATGTGTTGAATGTATTTTTTCAGTATTATGCCTATTTGTACTCCTATGTGATGCCCGAAGCTATTCGCAGCAAAGTTGATGAGTACACAAATTGTGAAGACATTGCCATGAATTTTCTGGTCTCTCATGTAACGAGAAAGCCTCCTATTAAGGTAGTGTACGTACTATAAATAGTACAGGTTGTTTGTTAATTTAAAGTTCAAATTTAAAGCTTTTGTTAAATCTGTCTTATGCATTTCTTTCATATCCAAACTTTGATTTCAAGCCATCGCGTTTATGTCCATTGAAGCAAATTCGGGTCTATAGTATCTATTGAGAGGAGTGATTTTTTGAGAGAGGAATTTGGAATAAAATGTTACACTGCTGTATGTATTGTGCATGTATACTGTAATTAGTAAATAAGCGTTGATTTTGAGTTCTTAATGACGGTTTTCCATTCTAGGTAACCTCGCGATGGACATTTCGTTGTCCAGGTTGTCCCCAGACTCTCTCCCAGGATGAAACACACTTCAACGAAAGACACAAGTGCATCAATTTTTTTGTTAAAGTTTACGGTTATATGCCATTGTTAAGGACTCAATTCAGAGCAGACTCAGTTCTTTTTAAAACACGGCTACCCCATGACAAGAGCAAGTGTTTTACGTATATATAGAAATTTAGAGAAACCTATATGAGAGATGTAATATTTATATAATTATTCAAGGTATCCTATGGTGTTACTATTTTTGATACTACAGTATTTTGATACATAGTTTAGCTTAACATTTAGAAGAGCTTAACATTTACATTCTTGTCAAACATAAATTATAATACAGATATTACATAGTGGCGAGAAGATATGGATTTTCTGTTTCAGTGGCAAGATTAATATCTTGTGAGTGAGTGAATGAGTGAGTGAGATATTGTTCTTGCCACCAGAACACAAAATTCATATCTTTGTGAGCACCATGTAATTTTCTATTTATTATATGGACAAAAACGTAGACCTGTGGACGTGATGTAGACAATCTGCAGGTAATCCGCAAAAGAAAATACAAATGAAAGATAGAACAGGTCAATAGTGGCTTGCCAAATAGGTGATTTTACTTGGAATATTGAAAGAATCAAAATTTCTGTCTCTTACAGTTCTTTATCCCTATAACAATAATTGGGAAAAGTGATGTGAATTGCCACTTGCGAGCCATATACACAAAAAATTTACCACTCGGTGTATCTGTATTGTGTACTCTATGAGTGTTTTATTTTCTGTTACTTCTGTAGCAGAGGTTTATACTTCTCCATATAATAAAAATGTTTATCATATGCACATGTGAAGATATAAAATATGATATCTTCACTGCTCACAGTGATTTGATCTTCATTGTGAAAATATCATCATCGATTTCATTATAATAAACAAAACATTATCATGGTCGGTATTTATTTAAAATCAAATGAGGTCAGCTACTGTGAATAAAAACTAAATTAATGTGAATAAAAAACTAATTTTAGACAACAATCAGTTTTGTTTTTTTGGGTGGGGTTATTCACATGAGCTGGCCTCACTTGATTTTAAATAAATACACATCATGCTACTGAAGGAAACTTTTACCAGATTACATGGTCGCTTGGAGATACGCCAATTGTATCTTCTCGTCTGAATAATATCTCTAACTTGTTTCCTTCGCTCCCCCCCCCCCCCCCCCCCCCCCCCCCCCCCCCCCCCCCCCCCCCCCCCCCCCCCCCACCCCCCCCCCCCCCCCCCCCCCCTGCCAGCACGCCACTCGTGAGAGAGATTACCAACACTCGAAGATAAAATTCGTATCTTCACGGTCATGTAATTAGATTAGATTAGATACACAATGGTAGGCTGACAATAATAATAATCATTCATATGTATATGGTGTGTAGTACTGCTTGTAATACCTTCTCCAGATTCAATACTTGTAACATTCATTTTATAACATTTGTACAACACAATATTTTAAAAACATTTTTTGTATAAAATAATATGTGTATACCTTGATAATTGGGATCCTGAAATACTTCAAAAGATTACATTACATTACATTACATTTACATTTACATTACGCAATTAATACAATACAATTGGTCTCCTTCCAAAAGAGCCGCGGAAGACTAGATACAAAGCGGGCGCGCAAGTGCACGTGGAACCGTTTGGAGGACATTCATATTGTGTTTGCTTTCGTGTGTGACATTTATCTAGCCAAACGACCCAGCAGGTTATTAATTTAGCAGCACTAGTTTTGCTGTGGGGTGTCACGCCCCCCGCCCCCCTTCGCGACGGCCCTGTTGCGACATAGAAGTCTCTGGTTTATCTTTTTGGTTACGTTTTCAATATGATCATGTCATGAAATTGAAATGGAATTACCGAATCTAAATACATAACATACGTACCTATTATATTATGCAAACGTGTATACCCTTCGTAAAGGCCTTTCTATGTATTTCGTCAGATCACAAATCACTGGCCAATGGCCGCCAGCGTTTCTGCCCAAATATTGTTCGATTCAAACGGATCACCCAAAACGACTTTACAATAGGAAGTGCAGTAGTCTCCTTCGCAGCCGTTCTTAGGGTCGGTCCTATTAGAAGTGCAGAGAATTTTACATTTAATTTTACATTTACCAAGTTCAAGTGACAGAGATTTTAACCTGGAGTTATAAGTGATTATAGAAGAAAACAGTAAATTAATTCAAAATATATCAGCCCGTTGAACCGGACCTGGAAATTGTAATGCTGGATTTAGAGGTAAAAATTGTTTATTTTAGTACTAGTTTTTTTCTTTTTTCAGATCAGTGGTTGTCATACTATTATATTGTCCAATATTTTCATTTAACCAATATTCCAAAAGCCTTGGAAACCAATTCGTCTATTAGTTCATATACGACGAGAGCGAATGGTATAATTGTTTTATTATACAGCCAAACACAGGAGCCAATCAAATTGCGAGATAGCTCATATTCTACTAACATTTACACAAGCGAACTTCAAGTCATTTTTCGTCAGTTCTTCAGAAGCCAAAGCTATTATGTATATATACTGTAAGAAATAATCAGTTGGGTTGGTGTTTCGAGTTGTTGCTATGTTTTCCCTAGATCCAAAACTTTAAGTAATCCTATTGTTCGATCTAAGCCAATATCAAATAAAGGTAATTGATATATTATATGCCATATATACCATAGCAATAAAGGAATCTTATTAAGCAAAAGCAAGATCCATTGAAATTATCTTGAGGCTTGTAGCAGAAGTTCAGTTCATACTCTTAAATACTCAGTTCATACTCAGTTAAAATTTTGCTTGCTAGGAAAAAGCAAAATCGAAATTGTTTATACAATTAAAACATGACCTTTAATTATTTTCCAAGCGCTATTATTATTTGGAATAATTAAGTTGCTTAGTAACGCTTAATAGGAAATTGGAGACAGTCGAAAGGGGGGTTGGGTTAACTCTTGACCTTTTTAGATGAAATTAAAGTATATAAATTATTAAAATTGATATTGTTTGTCTGAGTAATTTTTAAAACTACGGGGAGTAATAGTTTTACTTTGGCTTCTGGGAATTCTTGCACGCCTTACCAAGTAAAGTTTTCTTTCAATTTTAATATTTCTTTGGTTGCCTTTAGATTATGTTTTCTCCCGCCCCCCGTTTAGGAAGCTTCATTGAATTTAATATGTGGGGAGTATGCCGGCGAGTGGATAATTTGTAGCAGAGACTGACACGTCTAGGAGAAAAAATACAATTACTATTTGTTTTATCGTTTATTTAAACGGCAAAACCTTTGAGGGGATAAAGTATGATTGTTCGCAAACATTTCACTGATTTCAGATAGATACTGTGTAAGTCGAGTGAATTACAATAGAAAGATCATGGAAGCAGCTTTGCCGAAGAAAGAATCGAAAAGAGATCGGCGTAAGTATGTCGATAGCGAGCAAGGCTCCGAGGAAAGCTCATCTAATTCGGGAGAAAATAAGTCCCGTAAGAAGAAAAGCAAAAAAAGGACATCCATCCCGAAAGGGAATGAGTATCATAATGTGAAGAAAGAGGATGGCCATTTGACTGTCCTAACTTCGGACGTCCAAGGGGAGACAACGAGTCAATACGCTGGTGACTTAGTGGATGAAACTGAACGCCGGACGAATTTATTAACGAAGGAAAGTGACAATTCTATTCAAACGCCTAATGTAAATACAGCGAGAGGACATGTTGAAATTGAAGGTATTGTTGCTGTGGAAGAGTATAGAACTCAGAAAGCTGTGCTGTCGACAGTGGGAACAGGCAACTTGCCTAACACACTCAGAAGAAGGGCAACACTTACTGAGATGGGAGAAAGTTTGGAGGAGGAGGAGGAAAGTGATAGTCATGAGGTTCCATTAACTGAGGTGAGTGGAATTATGATACAAATACATGAAAATTATAGGTATATATTCATATACCCAGGTTTGGTACCAAGGTTTGGTACCCAAATCCTCAGTAAATGTTTCCCAGACAGGAATCAAACTGGTAACCGTCTGATTGCTGGTGGTACTCTCTAACCATTGAGGTAAAGACTCAAATGAAGAGCGAAGGTTATGTACTGTTTTAATTGATATTATGTACTGCTGATCATGATATTATGTACTGCTGATATGTGGCAGTCTGATCATAGACGGATCACTCCTCTAAAAAATTTTAACACAGTAATTTGATAGAACCCTATTTCGGGTTTACAGGGTCATTTAACTCTCTCAAAGGACCTGCCAAATTCATTGACTTGACAACTTAAAAAACCTTAGTTTTTTACTTCGAATGCCTTCTCATGTGCTCAAAATTTTCCGGGGTTGCTTTGCTTTCTAGCCTCTCGGCTGAGCCCTGAAGCACAACGTTTGGTGACGCCTTGTGTTGTTACCTCACCAGCTCACCCTCCTAAAATTTCTGGCACCCCCCTAGTAATAAATATGAAAATCCGTTTCTGAGTCTGATGTAGTAAATGTTGGTGGTTGGAGTAAATAAATGATATGTGGATGATCATCAAGCTCAAACCCTCAGTAAATGTTCTGGATATGAATCTAACCTGTAACCAGCGATTGCTAGTGTGATGCTCTAATTACCATTGAGCTCCCAAAACTCAAATGGAGAACAAAAGGTTAACGTTACAATTGATTAATTGATAGTTACATACTGCGCACATAAGACCCTCGCATAGCTATTGAAAAGTATTGGGATCACTTTTAATTTTGTGAAAGCTTGTTAAGAATGGAACTTTTTTAATTTCTCCAGTTTACTATATCTACAAGAAATTTTACTGGGTATAAATTAACAAAACCAGCATGCAAATCAATCAAAACTGGGTATGAAATGAACAAACCAGGGTACAATATGTTGAGTATATGATACAACTGGAGTATGAAGAAACTGCAGACACATTTACAACACAAACATTGGCAATGCTAGCATGTTACATTAGCTGAAAATCTGAAATTCTCAAATTTACCAGTGGCAACGTTTAGAACGCCAGAAGGGGGACTGTAGCCCCCCGTCGTGGAACCTTAGTCCCCTGTCGGGGGAAAATTAACAATTCGTCAGGGAATGAGCTGGAAGATAAAAAGAAAAAGAAGAAAAAATTTGTCTTTTGTACAACTTTCATCTCTGGCACAAATCTATCACCTCTGTGTTTGCCCCCAAAATGCAGGAAATATAGCATTTCAGAGGCTTAAAAAGTTAAAAATTCCCTGCAGGTGCATGTCCCCGACCCCCTAGAGGAATTACCACTACCTGTTAGCCCCCCTGTCTGGGACCTTAGCCCCGGAATTCCTTGCGCCACCCATGCTTAATTAATGAGTCTTTTTATAAGGTTTGGAAAGTGGATTCGAACTTTCTTAATATACGCTTCCACTACAGCACGGAATGATGGAATAATATTTGTTTCGGAGAAAGATGTCATACATATATTAATAAACAAGTAATCCGATGTGTAATTAAGGATGTACACTGTAGCTCGTCATATTTGAGAACTGTACCCATTTGTAGTAGAAATGCTTAATTGCACTCGCTATCATTCATATGATTATCTGTATTCGTCTGAATTGCAAAATAGTGACAGTCCTCACAACTTAACGAAAAGTAGTTGCGAGAAGGGAGCTGGGGGAGGGGTTAAGGGTGTGCGTTGAGAATCTCAGTTATTTATATAATTAACAAATTTGCCATAGCAAAACTTTTTGTTAGATTAAATAATAATTAAATTATGTCACCGACTGTTATTATTTTTTTTAAAAACTATTTAAAAAGTCAGTGGGATATCGAATTTTTAAGGTGAATAAAACACAATAGAATATTGATAACTTCATTTTTATTTAACACTTACCTTGCGATAGTAACTTATATCATAGCTTATATGCGTAATGCGTATATATTTTTGTTGGAAGTAGTTATTTTACATGATACTCACAATTAATGTGCACAATGTCAAAAATAACGAAAATTATAGAGCTTGTGTTTGTCGATGACGTCATTGTGACGTCATCAAATTACGTCACCAGACGAAAGACGTTTCCAACATATTCCACACATATTATACATATTATATTGTATACTAGAAGTTACTATAGCAAGGAAAGTGCTGAAAAGGCAGTTGTGATATTGTGCCAAATAGCCAGTGGTGAAGCTGGCCCTATGGCCCTATCTGCATATTTTGAAAACAATACATTTCTAAAGATCTGAATATGTAAATCATTTCATAATTTGCATAGCATGACCAGTTGCTATGGCCAACTTCGCTACTGCAAATAGCACAAATAAGTGGCGGGCTTATTGAAGTCAACAGATGTAAGTTCAACAGTTGCATA
Source organism: Chrysogorgia sp. JL179-B06 (assembly GCA_035772405.1). Taxonomy (NCBI): domain Eukaryota; kingdom Metazoa; phylum Cnidaria; class Anthozoa; order Scleralcyonacea; family Chrysogorgiidae; genus Chrysogorgia; species Chrysogorgia sp. JL179-B06. The sequence continues at coordinate 144,577 of JAYKKM010000348.1, forward strand.
AAAATGCAGTTGAACATAAAGATAAAATAGTTGTATAACATAGTTCTCTGTACAAGGCTTGCATAAAAAAATATGAACAGTTGCAGTTAAATATGAACACAAAAAATGAATGAATTGCAGTTAAATATGAACATAGAAAGTTGACATTATAGCTAGCAGTCGATAAACTAACAACTGCCAGACGTTCAGCACTAAAGCAGAACACGTTATATGACGATTGACGAATGAGGCTCTTCACAAAATATCGTGGCCCTAGTGGCGAGTTCTATCCGAACATTTGATTCAGATAGTTTCCGCATCCGGCGATTAACATCAACGAGTTACGTCATAAAACGTCATAAATCTGAGGTCTTGTACGAGACACAGCAACCCAAGTCAGTGTGCTGCCTATGGCAGGAAAAACATATTATACCTTGCATTTATTGTCCACCCGCGTAGTATATTGGGCGCTAAATGACCTGTCCTTAGCAACTGGTTGTCTTACTTGTCTAGCAACGGAATACGTCCCAATTAACACCTTTAATAATAAAAATACTCATCCCGTTCATCAAGTAAAACGCACATTCAATGAACCAGAGTTAATCTGGTGCATTTAACGCGTAATTTTTAGGATCGGCTTGTTTGAATAAAGGTCATTCGGACTGAATTAAAGAAAATAATTAACCAGGAGAACTATGTCGAAATTCGTATTTTATCATGAAATGATTACGTTCTCATACATCGGCGCTAGAACATTAATCATCACTCCAAACTAATCAATTAATCCGAACGTCCTGTTTGAGCTTTTCAAAGTCTTCCCTTGATATATGATTCAGCTGTTTGTCTTTGTAACCTGACTCTTCGCAGTCTGAAATCGAAAGTCAGTTTTCTTGTGTTTTGAGCAGGTGTTTCAAAACGAAAGTATGTAAACAATCGTCGATGTTTACGTTTTACGGAGCTTTTCCCATTACCAGGTCTGTATGATGTGTTATAGGCAGGTGTCTTGTGCAAATGATAAACAGTAAATTTTCCATGTGCAAACATCGCGGTCGCTCACTGGAAACGGTGGACCCCGAGGAGAATTACGAGGCGAGAATAAACGATAAATTCCTAGAACCGATTGGATATTAAAGGATGCTACATGTGTGCCATCGTCAGATAATAATATATAGAGGAGGACGTGGATACATGAAGCTTTCACTTGCTGTCTCTAACATCGTCTACCCACACTGTTAACTGGGAAGATTCTTGCGCCGGTATGAATCGATTGAAACGAACCAAATCCCGTCGCGTCCAGGTCTGTCTGTGTATGTTTTCAGTTTACAGATTAGTACATAGTATAACATATGTTGCATAGAAATGGTGTGATCGGAATATTTTCTGTGACGCGTATTTAATAAAATATATATGTAGTGTGTTGTCACAATGTTCATTCACGCAGGGGGGACACAGCTATATATATATTATACTATGATAGGTTTAACGGTTTTGCCTTTGTTGTATGAGTTTAAATATCAAAGCACTCACTTTCGTAATGACATTAGCGAAATGGAAGGGAAATATTGCGTAATATAGAGGGAGCGAAAATATCTCAAAATCCAACTCGCGGTAATTCTCAGTTGCCATTGCCAGTCATAAGGTGTCGTGGTACAGCGAACCAGCCTCGAGGTACAGCGAACCAACCTCAGGATAATTCCACGAACTCCTAAAGACGACACTGTGCAATGTTTCGTGCAACTTGTCTCGCAACGGCGAAACCAGAGGCGTAGGAACGGGTTTAAAGTTGGGGGGGGGGGGGAGGATGGGGGCTGAAGTCGACAAGCAGGTAACCAGTGACCGCATTGTTCGGAAAGACAATTTGCAGCAATTTGAGCAACTTTTTCATCTAATAATTCTACAGCGAGCAATGGCAAGCATAGTTCAAATGAATCCAAGCATACCTGCTGCCTCTTACCATGTGACCCCATTTTTTGCACCTAGTATTGACATAAGGGTCTGGGAACCGGTTAGCTGTTTGTAAAATCTCGTGTAGATGAAGCCCGTAGGTAGATTACCTTAAGCAGCTTCTCTCCTAGCCTCTATAGTCGTATTAATACAATTGGGGAAAAAACATTAAATTTAGCAACGCTTGTCCTGTTTTTTTTGGGTAAACCCCCCCGGTTCCTACGCCTAAAATAGCTTCCAAGGCTGTGCGAGCAATGTTTTGGCTGGGATTACAGGCAACTCTGTGGCTTCTTTTTTCCGAGTCAAATAGCTTCAAGTCCGTTTTGGCTCGCACAGCCTTGGAAGCTATTTGACTCGGGAAAAAGAAGCCACAGAGTTGCCTGCGCAGGAGGCTACGTTGGAAGTTATTTGATGCTTATATATAAGCGCCCTGCATTGCACAATGTAACATACCTTGCAACGGCGGAAATTGTTCTGCAATAGAATCGAGTGCAACATTTTCAATGTTGCACAATGTAACACCCCCATGATGGGCCCATCTGCAACTAATCTCACAATTTTCCTCTTTGGCGACTCGATGCACCTATACGTACTTTGTCACAAACATAAAGATGAGTTGCGAGTCAACTTGCATGAAACATTGCCTAGTGTAATACCTCCTTTCATGCAAGTGATGCAACTGCAACGTCGTAGCATAATATGAGCTTGACGATATATTCTGAGGATATGAGCTTGATGATCGCCCATGTATCGTCTGTCTACTCCGAGCTCTCCCACATTCACTACAACATTGTGTATATTAACTCATCCAGGCAGTACATATATCAATTGAACCAGTACATGATTGTAACCTTCGCTCTCCATCTGAGTCTGGGTGGCTCAATGGTTAGAGCGTCTCACCGGCAATCAGAAGGTTACAGGTTCGATTCCTGTCCGGACTCAGAATCATTTTTCTGAGGATATGAGCTTGACGATCGTCCACGTATCGTCTGTCTACTCCGAGCTCTCCCACATTCACTACAGCATTGTGTGTATTAACTCATGAAAGATTACAGTGAAACGTGGACCAGTGAGAATCGATAGACAAAGACTTTAATTGTATGGGAGTTATGAATGAATGAACAATTTATTTAAACAGAGTAACCCCTTCAGTGTAAAAACACTGTTATCAATGGGGCCCTGTATAAAACTTATCTTAATGACTCTCATTGTTCCTGGTCAAATGTTGGGTTATTAACTATGATCATAAGTTCGTGAGAGTCTGGTACTGCGCGAATGTCCTTTATTACAATCTATATAAGTGAGGGACGCTAAATCGAAAGGTACTTATATACATATTCCATATGGTAACTATATGGTCAGAATTCTTCTAACTATGATCATAAGTTCGTGAGAGTCTGGTACTGCGCGAATGTCCTTTATTACAATCTATATATATGTGAGGGACGCTAAATCGAAAGGTACTTACATGTATATATACTCCATATGGTAACTATGGTCAGAATTCTTCTAACTATGATCATAAGTTCGTGAGAGTCTGGTACTGCGCGAATGTCCTTTATTACAATCTATATATGTGAGGGACGCTAAATCGAAAGGGTCAGAATTCTTCTAACTATGTTCAGAAGTACGCGAGAGTCTGGTACTGCGCGAATGTCCTTTATTACAATATATGTAAGTGAGGGTGCTAAATCGAAAGGTACTTCAGCAAATACATTGTCTTAGTTACCAGGGATCGACGATACTGATGTACTAATCTTAAACCACATGAAATAACCGTAATCGTAGCCGTAAGCCATACCCCTGCTAAACCTTATATTATTAAGTTATATTATTTCTTTTCATGCCTTAGTTTATGGAGCCGCTGAGGGAGGAGACTCATGAGGTATCCATTACCGAGGGAATTAACCAAGGAGATGCAAGTTACGTGGGGCAATCTGTGATACAGCCCGAGGTCGATGGAGACGAGAACGAGATCGACGAGTCGAAACATGAGATAATCAACGAAGAAACAGTGGATGGTTTGAGACGAGTGAACTCAGATGGTTTGAATGAAAATGCTGTCCACGGTGTTTTTAATACAGGTTTTCAAGGTGATCTTGATTCAAACCAGGGGGTAACTGTGAATGTCGAAGGACAAGAGGGGTTGGTGAGTGAGGAACCCCTGATAGATGTTGTGGTCGTCTCCGAAGATGCAAGGCCCTGCGGCAATGCTGATGCAGCAGAAGGGGTGGAACAGGCTAGAACGATGGATGGAACTTGCGATGTCTCTGAAACAACTCACAAGGTGTCTGAAGGTAAATAAAATAATTTGAAATGCTTCAACAATAATTATTATAACTATTACTATTATAAGTAATATCATTAAAAGAAGTGTATTGACATATTAAACCTTTCACTAAATGACCCTTGTAATACTTTGAATCCATTGATGTCAAACCAGATCGTATTAGAACTAATACTAGGTTTGAGGTCAAGTTTCACTTGATATTTTTACACTATACTATGTTTTTTATTTGTGGTTGTAGATATAAACAAAAACGAAGTTTTAGCGGATGAAAGAGGAAATACTTCTGAAATGAATGAGGACGATTTGAATGAGCTACCTTGGGCGATGTATCGCTCGCTGGATCAGTCATACGCGAAAACAACGGGTGAGCAAGAGGAGGAGGAGGATTGGCCTCCATCTGAAGAAGAGGAGATCATTGGTATGTGTTTTACTAATATGCGACGACAGCAGCACAGCAACATCGACAGCAGCAACAGCAACAGCAACAACAACAATAATATCAGAAACGACAACAATAATTTAATCACTTCCTATGAACCTTGGCATATCGCAATAGCTAGTGCCAAATTTAAAAATACATAGTAGTTTGTTAGCCAATACTAACACTCAACTTATCATAACAACTTTTTGACCCTATGTCTCCAGATATGGTTGGCCATTATTACATTTGAAATCGAGCACCATCTAAGCAATAGTTTTCTCGCATCTTTCTTAATATTCAATCTCCTCAAGTCCATATACACACTTTGTCGGATACAACCTAATGCACCGAAACAAAGTACCACTAGACTCACGAAACGACAACAACAACAATAATAATATCAGCAACAACAACAACAACAACAACAACAACAACAACAACAACAACAACAACAACAACAACAACAACAACAACAACAACAACAACAACAACAACAACAACAACAACAACAACAACAACAACAACAGCAACGACGACGACGACGACGGCGACGACGACGACGACGACAAGCAACAGCTAGAGTAGCAACATTACGGACCTTAAGCTCTACGACGGCAACCTAGGACGGGGACGTCGTTCAAACAAAATAATCTTTATGCAAAACAAAAAGAATGAAGAATCTTTATTCCCAAGAGTAATCTCAACACCGTCCTCGTTCTGTTTATAACGCCACTGAGAACATTTTCACGTCTTTAGGACGACGGTAACTCGCGGAGAGATGAGAGCTGTTCCTTAAGACTGACTTAAACACAGACACTACAATTGTTTTAGAAATATTGAAGCGTTTTGGAGATAATAAAACAAACTTTGAGTGTCAAATACGCTAGTCAATCGACCGTGGTTTCATCCAAATACTAAAATTTATATTGCTTTCACTGCCGTCGCCGTCCTAGGTTGCCGTCATAGATCTTAAGGTCCCTAATGAGATCACGGCGACGACGACGACGACAACAACAACGACAACAACAACGACAACAACAACGACAACAACAACAACAACAACAACAACGACAACAACGACAACAACAACAACAACGACAACAACAACAACAACAACAAGCTAGAGTAGCAACAATAAGATCACGGCGACAACGACAACAACAACAACAACAACAACAACAACAACGACAACCACGACGACCACGACGACGACGACGACGACGACGACGACGACGACGACGACGACGACAACAACAACAACAAAAAGCAACAGCTAGAGTAGCAACAATAAGATCAAGAACAACAGCAACAACAGCAGCATTAAAAAGAACAACGATGAAAAACAAGAACACCAACAGCAACAACACCAAAAACAGCAATAACAACTAAACGGGAAAGAAAAAGTTCTGTAATACTACAGGTAATGTTGGACGACACATGGACGATCGTCAAGTTCATATCCTCAGAAAAATGATTCTGATTCCCGGACAGGAATCGAACCTGTAACCTGATTGGCGGTGAGATATTAACACAGGTAATGTTGTTAATTTTCCAGGTCCCGAAAGTCAGAAAGACTTAACTGATCTTTATGCTCTATTGGAAAACTTAGAGGAAGATGAACAGAATATGCTGAACTCCAGTCTTTTTACAAGCGACAAACAACAGGCCAAGTACAAATACATTGATGAATTAAAACTAGAAATGGCCGACTCCATTGTTGAGAAATACGCGGAGGACTTTCATCAGAATGTCGAAGATGAAATCCTAATGATTGGAAGTATTTCTCTTGAGGAAGTTCAGGTAGGCCTCGTATAGCATCTGACGACATAGGTGTAGCCTACATGCAGCCCGAGCCATTGTCGGGCTTCATGCAGAAAATAACTAAAGGGATCTCCGACTGTTGGAACAAATAAACATAAAAGTGTGAATATATGCTAATTATAAGTTAAAAGTGATAATAATTCGTTCTACAATCTACTTAAAATTTACGCTGTGACCTTATATATGTATATATATATATATGACTGACTGCATGCAGCCGGTCATGATTTTGAAAAATCTAAATGACCGTCAGTTCGTAATCGTAACAATACTCCTAACCCTAACCAAACCCTAACCTAAACCTGACCCTAACCGATAAAAATCGAGACAAAATAATGAAAGGAAAAAAAGTGAACTCAGCGCAAAGTTAACTCTGCGAACACTATCTGTAGTATGACCATAGTTATCTGTAGTTTTAATGTTAAGAAACCAGGGCCAGGGGCGGATTAAGGACCCCAGGGGCCCTGGGGCAAATTTAGATTGTGGGGCCCCAAACATCTAAAAGTTAGCAGGTTGCACCCCGGTCTCTGGGGCTGTGGAAGGGCTGTGGTGCATGGGAACAGTTATCACTTATCAGTTACTAATATAAATATTGACTGCTGAGTATGGGGTTTATTTTAACAAAACAATTTAAGTTAAATCCGTAGGTACACTGCATTAGAGTGTTACTGTTACTGATCTATATAATGATTCTGTAAAATATTTCAAGATTTTTAATTTTTTAAATTATATTTTGCTTTTGTGCTCTGTTTTTTTTCCTTCTGGGCCCTCAGAAGCTCGGGGCCCTCAGAAGCTCGGGGCCCTGGGGCACGTGCTCCAGTTGCCCATAGGTTAATCCGCCCCTGACCAGGGCCGCTCAACACAAGACATCGTTTCTTCACGTTGTAAGGCTTTTTAGGGAAACGAGATCGATGGAATAACGTGAGAGAACGGGAACGTTCTTCGACATAATGAAGTTCTCTTATTTGTCTTTTTCATGTTATATTCAGTTCTTCTGAGAATTTAGCAGTTTTCATATTTATTATTTTTATTAACACTTACTCCTGCTTCATACATAATCTATTCTAAGTATCGTCAGCTGCGCAAAGAAATACTTTCTTTCAATGTTTTGATTTTCACCTTCGTTCGCCATTTTTTTCGAACCTTTGCACGCGAATGCACAAATGGAAATTAAAGTTGCCCAACATTTTACACCCGATGGTCGCGTATCTAAATAATTAAGATTACGGATTGCTGGTTATTTATTTTTTTCAAAACCGTGACCGGCTACCGGTTAAATATCCGAGAGTGAAAAGTAGAGTGCTGCGTCGTCAGTATTTTGGAGTAAAGATAAATGGTGGTGAACTGCCGAGATGTTTAGTAACGAAATACTGACGAGTGAAACCCTTTACCAGAGTAAAACGAGATGAAATAAAAATAAATATGGTTTATATATATGCCAAAAGGGTGACGCAAGTAGAAAGTAGCCAATCAAATGCACGGGAGATAAACAAACTAATAATTAATGAGATGCGAAAATGTTAAATAATTTGCTGTTCAGTTTTTTACAGTTGATCAGCAAACAGATTGAGGGGGAGAACTAGTCAGGCGTGTAATGACAGGTTTAATACAATTCGTTGCATTGCTGGCGGCATTTTGAGCCCATTCATGATTTATAATAAAAACACACATAAGCGCATCACGCGACACATGGCGTGTTTGGTCGGGTCGCGGCCATTGTCCTAAATTTTCTCCTTCCATGGGTACACGGTTTTGTTGCGAAGATTTTTCGACGTTCTATTCAACGACCAAGGTAAGAACGATTAATAATAATAATAATACATTCGTTTAATGTATCGTCCACATTAAGTACAGTACTGCTTAGAAATAACCTAACAAAAAACATGTTCCGTTCCCGCGTTCCGGACGTGTTCCAGAACGCGTTCCCAATTGCGTCCGCAACGCGTTCCGGTTTTCAGGCTATCGATGTCGTGATCGGTTCGACCATATCCGGAAACTCTCGCTATTTTCCGATTCGTAGTGTCATATTGTTTCATATCGTCACTCCGCCATATTTACTGTGTGCAAGAGATATTTTACGATGGCAAAGCTTTCGTTATATGCAAGAAATAGAGTGATTTCTTTGAATCTGCTGGGGTAAAGATCCAAAAAATAAAAAATATTCTAGACGAGGAAGGAATTTAAACCTCAAAATATTTTTAACTTGCTTTTTCTTAATGCTGTTTACGCAAAATAAACGACGAATGTTTCATTCGGAACGAATACCAACAGCTGCAAACACTAAGCGATTAAGAGAGCAATGAAAACAGCGCTAAAAACACACAAGAAAATGAACTAAAAGACATAATAAATTACGTATTAGCCTCGTTTGTTCGGTCTGTACAGGAAAGTATTTGCCTTAGGTTTTTTTCGCCCAGACCTCGCTCCTTCTTCGCACCTCGCACCTTCTTCGCTCCTTCGACCTCGCACCTTCTTCACTCCTTCTTCCTCGCTCCTTCTTCACTCCTTCGACCTCGCACCTTCGCTCCTTCGACCTCGCTCCTTCTTCACTCCTTCGACCTCGCTCCTTCTTTGCTCCTTCGACCTCGCTCCTTCTTTGCTCCTTCGACCTCGCTCCTTCTTCACTCCTTCGACCTCGCACCTTCGCTCCTTCGACCTCGCTCCTTCTTCACTCCTTCGACCTCGCTCCTTCTTTGCTCCTTCGACCTCGCTCCTTCTTTGCTCCTTCTTCCTCGCTCCTTCTTCACTCCTTCGACCTCGCTCCTTCTTTGCTCCTTCGACCTCGCACCTTCGCTCCTTCGACCTCGCTCCTTCTTCACTCCTTCGACCTCGCTCCTTCTTTGCTCCTTCGACCTCGCTCCTTCTTTGCTCCTTCGACCTCGCTCCTTCTTTGCTCCTTCGACCTCGCTCCTTCGACCTCGCACCTTCTTCACTCCTTCGACCTCGCTCCTTCTTCCTCGCTCCTTCTTCGCTCCTTCCTCGCTCCTTCGACCTCGCACCTTCTTCACTCCTTCGACCTCGCCGACCTCGCACCTTCTTCACTCCTTCGACCTCGCACCTTCTTCGCTCCTTCTCCCTCGCTCCTTCTTCGTTCCTTCGACCTCGCTCCTTCGACCTCGCACCTTCTTCGCTCCTTCGACCTCGCTCCTTCGACCTCGCACCTTCTTCACTCCTTCGACCTCGCACCTTCTTCGCTCCTTCGACCTCGCTCCTTCGACCTCGCACCTTCTTCACTCCTTCGACCTCGCACCTTCTTCGCTCCTTCGACCTCGCTCCTTCACTCCTTCGACTTCGACCTCGCACCTTCTTCACTCCTTCGACCTCGCACCTTCTTCACTCCTTCGACCTCGCACCTTCTTCACTCCTTCGACCTCGCACCTTCTTCACTCCTTCGACCTCGCACCTTCTTCACTCCTTCGACCTCGCACCTTCTTCGCTCCTTCGACCTCGCTCCTTCGACCTCGCACCTTCTTCACTCCTTCGACCTCGCACCTTCTTCGCTCCTTCGACCTCGCTCCTTCGACCTCGCACCTTCTTCACTCCTTCGACCTCGCACCTTCTTCGCTCCTTCCACCTCGCTCCTTCCACCTCGCTACTTTGTCGCTTCAAGTAAATACTTTCCCATATTGACCTCACTTTCGGTTAATAAGTAGACAGTAATTCCATGGGTGCTGTCGCTATATTCCCTTTCGTAAACGATCGTTACCGTCCCGAGCTGTCGTTACCATCATTTCTGACAGTGTTAACATGGAACCGAGTAAGAATGCCTTAAGTGTATATTATATATATGAATATATGCATATTTATGGTAGGCTGGGTAGAACACTGAATTTATCAGGTGCAAATGTTTAAATTGTTTGTTTTTTTCTCTATATAGGAAGAAGAAAGACGTCTTCGTGACGAACATATTCAATATCAACAACAACAGAGTCACCTACAGAGGAAACAACTTGAGGACATTTCAGTGAGGGAAGAACTGGCCAAGAAAAATGCCATGCAAAGGTTAAAAGAAAGGAGAAAAGCTTTGATGAGACGAGAGGTATGGCCATTTTTTCTCTGTGGGTTTTTAGGTGCTACGTCTGGTTTACGGAGAGTAAAAACCCAAAAGACGAGGACCTTTGAACATCTCATTCGTTTGCCAGTGATGATGATGATGGTTATAGTGACAACGTTAGCAAAATAGGGATGAGGATAAGAAGGAGGATAAGATAAACATGAGTGTAAGGGTGCACATGGGGATAAGGGCGGGAGGAGCAGGAGGGTGAGCAGGAGCAGATGGATGAGGAGGACGATGAAGAGGGTAAGGATCGAGGGTGAGCAGGATGAAGAGGACGAAAGAGAATGAGGATAAGAAGGAGCAGGAGGATAGACCGATTGCAAAACGCCCTGGAAGCGAGGCTTCTCGGTGGTTACCGTTGCTAGGGCCCGATTCACGATATTTTATTGGGTGAAAATTGTCTGACATATAACAATGGCCAATGAACAAACGTGAATCGCGCCCTAGCAACGGTAACCACCGAAAAGCCTCGCTTTCAGGGAGTTTTGCAATCGGTCTATAGCATGATAAAAAGGAAGATGAGTGAATAAGGTGAGAATGAAAATGAGGAGGATGATGTAGATGAACAGGATAAGGAGGAGATAAGGAGGAGGAGATGAGGATTGGGGTGAGAATGAGAATGTAGTTGTAGATAAGGAGGATACGTATGTGGTTGTGAATAATAAACTTTCCCTCTTCTCCCTCGAGTATAGCAGGCAGTGTATTTCGTACTTGATATCACGCGCGTGTCATTATTCATTCATTTCAAATGATTCATTCTGGTATCTATGGAAAATAGCTATAGTAATCGTATATTTAGCAATATGTTCACCAAAGTGTTCAATTCTTTATTATTTTAGGAACACTTGATGCAGAGGGATAGACTTTTACAGAACAAGATCCATCAAGCATTTCGTAGGTCAGAACACCAGTTGTCGAAAGCACTTGAGGCCAGGAAAGGTGAAGTTAAGGTAACGAAAAGACAGGTCAGGTCAGATGTTAGAGCTAGAATTAGAATTAGAGAGGTTGGGGTTGAATTGTGATTCGAATTGGAGTTAGAGTTGGAATTAGAATTGTAGTTAGAGTTGTGGTGAAATTGGCAGCGGGATTAGAATTGGAGTTAGAGTTAGAATTGTAGTTAGAGTTGTGGTGAAATTGGCAGCGGGATTAGAATTGGAGTTAGAGTTGGAGTTAGAATTGTAGTTAGAGTTGTGGTGAAATTGGCAGCGGGATTAGAATTGGAGTTAGAGTTAGAATTGTAGTTAGAGTTGTGGTGAAATTGGCAGCGGGATTAGAATTGGAGTTAGAGTTGGAGTTAGAATTGTAGTTAGAGTTGTGGTGAAATTGGCAGCGGGATTAGAATTGGAGTTAGAGTTGGAGTTAGAATTGTAGTTAGAGTTGTGGTGAAATTGGCAGCGGGATTAGAATTGGAGTTAGAGTTGGAGTTAGAATTGTAGTTAGAGTTGTGGTGAAATTGGCAGCGGGATTAGAATTGGAGTTAGAGTTGGAGTTAGAATTGTAGTTAGAGTTGTGGTGAAATTGGCAGCGGGATTAGAATTGGAGTTAGAGTTGGAGTTAGAATTGTAGTTAGAGTTGTGGTGAAATTGGCAGTGAGATTAGAATTGGAGTTAGAGTTAGAATTGTAGTTAGAGTTGTGGTGAAATTGGCAGCGGGATTAGAATTGGAGTTAGAGTTGGAGTTAGAATTGTAGTTAGAGTTGTGGTGAAATTGGCAGTGGGATTAGAATTGGAGTTAGAGTTAGAATTGTAGTTAGAGTTGTGGTGAAATTGGCAGCGGGATTAGAATTGGAGTTAGAGTTGGAATTGTAGTTTGAGTTGGAGTTAGAATTGTAGTTAGAGTTGTGGTGAAATTGGCAGCGGGATTAGAATTGGAGTTAGAGTTAGAATTGTAGTTAGAGTTGTGGTGAAATTGGCAGCGGGATTAGAATTGGAGTTAGAATTGGAGTTAGAATTGTAGTTAGAGTTGTGGTGAAATTGGCAGCGGGATTAGAATTGGAGTTAGAGTTGGAGTTAGAATTGTAGTTAGAGTTGTGGTGAAATTGGCAGCGGGATTAGAATTGGAGTTAGAGTTGGAGTTAGAATTGTAGTTAGAGTTGTGGTGAAATTGGCAGCGGGATTAGAATTGGAGTTAGAGTTGGAGTTAGAATTGTAGTTAGAGTTGTGGTGAAATTGGCAGCGGGATTAGAATTGGAGTTAGAGTTGGAGTTAGAATTGTAGTTAGAGTTGTGGTGAAATTGGCAGCGGGATTAGAATTGGAGTTAGAGTTGGAGTTAGAATTGTAGTTAGAGTTGTGGTGAAATTGGCAGTGGGATTAGAATTGGAGTTAGAGTTAGAATTGTAGTTAGAGTTGTGGTGAAATTGGCAGCGGGATTAGAATTGGAGTTAGAGTTGGAGTTAGAATTGTAGTTAGAGTTGTGGTGAAATTGGCAGCGGGATTAGAATTGGAGTTAGAGTTAGAATTGTAGTTAGAGTTGTGGTGAAATTGGCAGCGGGATTAGAATTGGTTAGAGTTGGAGTTAGAATTGTAGTTAGAGTTGTGGTGAAATTGGCAGCGGGATTAGAATTGGAGTTAGAGTTGGAGTTAGAATTGTAGTTAGAGTTGTGGTGAAATTGGCAGCGGGATTAGAATTGGTTAGAGTTGGAGTTAGAATTGTAGTTAGAGTTGTGGTGAAATTGGCAGCGGGATTAGAATTGGAGTTAGAGTTGGAGTTAGGGTTAGGGTTAGAATTGGAGTTAGAGTTGGAGTTAGAATTGTAGTTAGAGTTGTGGTGAAATTGGCAGCGGGATTAGAATTGGAGTTAGAGTTAGAATTGTAGTTTGAGTTGTGGTGAAATTGGCAGCGGGATTAGAATTGGAGTTAGAGTTAGAATTGTAGTTAGAGTTGTGGTGAAATTGGCAGCGGGATTAGAATTGGAGTTAGAGTTAGAATTGTAGTTAGAGTTGTGGTGAAATTGGCAGCGGGATTAGAATTGGAGTTGGAGTTAGAATTGTAGTTTGAGTTGTGGTGAAATTGGCAGCGGGATTAGAATTGGAGTTGGAGTTAGAATTGTAGTTTGAGTTGTGGTGAAATTGGCAGCGGGATTAGAATTGGAGTTGGAGTTAGAATTGTAGTTTGAGTTGTGGTGAAATTGGCAGCGGGATTAGAATTGGAGTTGGAGTTAGAATTGTAGTTTGAGTTGTGGTGAAATTGGCAGCGGGATTAGAATTGGAGTTGGAGTTAGAATTGTAGTTTGAGTTGTGGTGAAATTGGCAGCGGGATTAGAATTGGAGTTAGAGTTAGAATTGTAGTTAGAGTTGTGGTGAAATTGGCAGCGGGATTAGAATTGGAGTTAGAGTTAGAATTGTAGTTAGAGTTGTGGTGAAATTGGCAGCGGGATTAGAATTGGAGTTGGAGTTAGAATTGTAGTTTGAGTTGTGGTGAAATTGGCAGCGGGATTAGAATTGGAGTTGGAGTTAGAATTGTAGTTTGAGTTGTGGTGAAATTGGCAGCGGGATTAGAATTGGAGTTAGAGTTAGAATTGTAGTTTGAGTTGTGGTGAAATTGGCAGCGGGATTAGAATTGGAGTTGGAGTTAGAATTGTAGTTTGAGTTGTGGTGAAATTGGCAGCGGGATTAGAATTGGAGTTAGAGTTAGAATTGTAGTTAGAGTTGTGGTGAAATTGGCAGCGGGATTAGAATTGGAGTTGGAGTTAGAATTGTAGTTAGAGTTGTGGTGAAATTGGCAGCGGGATTAGAATTGGAGTTAGAATTAGAATTAGGGTGAAAATTGCAGTTAGAATTTGTGTTTGAATTGGACATAGAATTGGAGTAAGTAAGTTAGAGTGCGTTAATGCTACAATTATTGAAAGGGGTAATTTATTCCTAGGGATACGTAACGGAGGGTTACTCATTACTAGAGATAAGTGGTTCCCTTACACCCAAGGATCCCTTACAGCAGAATTGACATCTGTACAAGACTTTGATAATCCCCGGAGCGTGTATAATATAATCTATTGACTACAATACAAAACACAGCGATTAACCAATCACAGTGAGTGATGTTGATTACTCCTTTAGACAATGTACGGTGAATTAGTGATGGCGGATGGAGAGTATGGAGGAAGTAAAGGAAGAAGATGGAAGGTTGATTGGAACAGATCACCACAACCAGTACAAATTAAACTAAAGTGTCTCCGAGGTATCAAGGATAAGTTACCAGGTACTGGAAATGTTTTTCTCTTTCTTTTCCTTCCAGCTGCTTTAGGTTCCTGTACCTCCTATATTGCGTTGTTCTAGTCTGTGCTTTACTGGAATGAGCTATCCTATGATATGCTAAAAACTGTTTTGGTCATCTTCACAGTCAAGTGAAGAGTGTTAGTCAGGTTCACCTGTGTATGTCAGGTTCACCTGTGTATATCAGGTTCACCTGTGTATGTCAGGTTCACCTGTGTATGTCAGGTTCACCTGTGTATATTAGGTTCACCTGTGTATGTCAGGTTCACCTGTGTATGTCAGGTTCACCTGTGTATGTCAGGTTCACCTGTGTATGTCAGGTTCACCTGTGTATATCAGGTTCACCTGTGTATGTCAGGTTCACCTGTGTATGTCAGGTTCACCTGTGTATATCAGGTTCACCTGTGTATGTCAGGTTCACCTGTGTATATCAGGTTCGGTGGGACGAACTGAACAAAAACGACAAATCAAGTCCGTGAATTAATTCAATCTTAAACGCAAACTAAGAAAAAATGTTTCGGAGCCCCAAAAATGTTTCTCTGGTTAGACGCTCTAACCATTATGCTAGCAGGACTCAGATCGCAGAATGAAGGCTACGTTGTGTCCTAGTTCGTATGCGCGACATACATACTGCTAAATCTGCATTCTCGATATGTCTGTATAAATTTTTTATAAAATATATCTTTTCTACTAAATTGAAATAACCGAGCTGCAGGTTACTAATATTTATCTGATGGAAGAGATATACAGACATATCGAGACTTCAGATTTAGCAACTATGTGCGTTGCTAGGAAGCCAATGATGAAAACACGTTGGCGATTTTAGCGATGAAAATGTACCCAACGTTGCAGTTAAAACATTCTGTGGTGTTAGTACCTTGATTAGCTTTGTATCCAGCTATTCTTTGACTTTCTTTTGTGATTTAAACTACTTAAAATCCGTCAAAAACGACAAAATCTACGCGAGGAATCACGTCAGCTTATGCTTTATTGAGTTATAATGCACGGTTTGGAGCTCAGTAACCAATCAGATAGCGTGTACTTGCTCATTTACTTCCGGTTATTTTATAATATTATATAACATGCTGTTATCGAGATATACGACAGACTTAGCATCTGTTGTTAGTTACTTTTTATGAAGCAATGTATAAACACATTACATTGCTCTGCTGCGCTGCGCTGCATTGTGCTTTGCTTTGCTGTGTTGCGCTGTGCTGTACTGTGCATGTGCATGTGCATGTGCATGTGCATGTGCTTGTGCATGTGCTTGTGCATGTGTTGCGCTGTGCATGTGCATGTGCTGTGCTGTACTGTGCTGTGCTGTGCTGCGCATGTGCTGCGCATGTGCTGCGCTTTTTTATTATGTGATAGGTGATTGACCTCAAAGCGGCCTTCATCTCTCCACTTGTTCTTCTTTCCAGCTGGCCGTTACGTCCTCATGGCGTCACTCTACGATCGCCTTGGTGGTCACGTAAAGAAATGGTCTAACTTGAAAGGACAACAGTGGGGTGGAGCAACCCTACCGTTGTTTCACGAAGGAGAGTTTTATAACATTGAAGTGAAGGTTGGTGGAAATATTGTTGTGACGGTATATCTCGTATTTGCTTCAATGCCCACGAAACTGAAAATGAGATCGTAATGCATTTACTGTTATATTTTATTTCAACCTCAATTTCGAGCCGTAGTAAATTCCGGAAGTATCTGTTGCTCTGAAACAACAAATAATAATCCTATGTTTGATATTATCAAATATAATGTCTTATATCATATGTCATATATCATATATCGTATATTGTATATCAGATATTATGTTGATATATCATATGTCGTATATCATATATCAGACATATATTTTTTGCTCTCTCACTATCTCGCTCTGCACCACCTTCCTGCTTTCCTCAGATACGTCCCTACAACCGAGGGGAAGTCAAAAGCTGGACAATTCGAGTTAAATAATAGAATACGTTTTCTCGGGTCTCTATAACGTTATCAAAACCCGAGTGACGTAATAAAAACACGAGAGAAGTGTAGGGAGAAGCACGAGCCGCCGAGGTGAGTACTTTCCCAACTTCTCGAGTGTTTTTATTACTTCACGAGGGTTTTGATCACG
This sequence comes from Chrysogorgia sp. JL179-B06, assembly GCA_035772405.1. Taxonomy (NCBI): domain Eukaryota; kingdom Metazoa; phylum Cnidaria; class Anthozoa; order Scleralcyonacea; family Chrysogorgiidae; genus Chrysogorgia; species Chrysogorgia sp. JL179-B06. The sequence continues at coordinate 161,410 of JAYKKM010000348.1, forward strand.
TTATAGAGACCCAAGCAAACGTATTCTATTATTTTTATAAAATAATTCAGAAACAATTTCTTATACTTTGGATAATTACGATATATAACGCTTTTGATTTAATGCAAATTCTCATTAGTTACTGACGTCATTCCGGTCTCCATAGCGTGCTCGAGACCGGCAAGTTGACCAATCACAGCGTGCGTAGAGTAAACATTTTATAATTTTTTATAATTAGTGATGGTAGCTCCTACAATAATAACATCCTACTGTTATTTCAGAGCTTGTTTCTTATCTTCTCTTTTTTTATGTCTACTAAAACAGTAGATCACTATGTTATCATCGAGTTGAGTATTTGTTGACTTGCTTATCTGTTTAACAAACACAGGGCCCAGCCGCTTACATTGTGAGAATTTTATTTGTGTTAGAATATTGTGCAGCAATTTGTTGTGCGAATTCATTCGATATGTCAAAATACCGACGTTTATCTCTGCGCTTTGTACATCTGTATCTCAAATCAAACGTTGGAACGAAGATATAGCGCTTGTAAACATAACTATAAAGAGGCGATATAATAAACACCATTATTTCAGTCAGGAGTCTTGTATGTGGTTCACAAGAAAATTATATTATTAAAAATATTAAAAATATTAATTATTAAAAATATTAACTTGCAGTAGACACAAAAATATTAACTTGCAGTAGACACATGTACGCATTACGTACCTATTTATCTTATCTTTCTTCTCATTGTGTTTCTGTTGCTTGTTTCTTTTCTATTCATCCTCTTCATCTTTTTCTTCTTCTGCTTCTGCTTTTCCTCCTATTTATTGTTTTTTCTCCTCTTTTTCCTCCTATTTCCTATTTATTATTTTGTCCTTCTTGGTTCTCTTTCCTTTTTTCAATTTTTTCCGTTGATAATGTTCCATCTCCATGTCATCTCTTTCCTCCTTTCTTACCATCATAATCTTCTCTTTAAATTACTTTTTCAACCTCTCTCATTTGAATGCTAGCCAGACATGCGCTAACCATTGTGCCATTAGAACTCAGATGGCAGGGAAAGGTTAATTATGGTATTTAAGCCTGGGACGAGTCGTGTCTAACGACATTGGACTGGAAATTATCTGTCACAACACGAGTTGTAGTCTAACAAGTACTTGTGAATAACAATTAACCTTTCCCTGCCATCTTTCTAGTGGCTCAATGCAGACCTGGAAAAAATCGATCCTGAATTTGCCTTTTTCAAATGCTCCTCAAAAGTGTGTAAAACAATGGAAAACTTGACCGTGCATTACGCGTGCAACAAAGTATATTTGACTATATTTATGTTATATTTATTATACTAAAAATATGGATGCTTTTACTGAAAAGTGTTATGACTTAGGCTCAATGTCCAGCTAGATCTCACAACATTCTTCTCGATCGATTCGCACAAGTAAGCTTTCTGGATAAATACTATTAAATACTAATAATGAAATAATGACATTCTCAGAATCTGGAACTCAAGCGTGTACCTAGAGCTACAACTAGAGCGTGTACCTAGCATTCAGAAGGTTGCGGGTTCGAGTATTGACAACTTAACACAGCTTGCACAGCAAAACCTTTACAAATTAACCTTTCCCTGCCATCTTTCTAGTGGCTCAATGGTTAGAGCGTGTACCTAGCATTCAGAAGGTTGCGGGTTCGAGTATTGACAACTTAACACAGCTTGCACAGCAAAACCTTTACAAATTAACCTTTCCCTGCCATCTTTCTAGTGGCTCAATGGTTAGAGCGTGTACCTAGCATTCAGAAGGTTACGGGTTCGAGTATTGACAACTTAACACAGCTTGCACAGCAAAACTTCAAGCTGCAACTACCTAACTCTCTAATTTTCCCCGTGTCACAGCAATATTTTATTTCCGTCTCAGATTGATCAAAGCGTGTTTACCGTGTGCCCTTCCCGACCCGACATTCGTCCAGGAATGGTTCTCATGTTCGAGTTATTCCTTCTCCGTGGTGCCGTGACACCTACAGACCGTGTTGTAGGCTGGGGATGTTTGCCGATCTCTGATTCAAATTTCAGAGTTGTGGAAGGAAAGTAAGTGAATAGAAGAACATCTTCAATAAGAGGTGTCCAGATCAGCTGTACTGTCTACAGGAAAAACAGACTGTGAAGAATAAATAACCTTATTATTTACAAATCTCATGGCCAACACAAAACTGTGAATATTTCTACTGATTAACAAATGAATTACATGATGAATAAATGAAAGAAGGAACCAACTATCTGACAACTATCTAACTAACTAACTAACCAGCCAAACAACCCAACCAACCATCAATCAATCAACCAATCCATCAATCAACCAACCAATCCATCAATCAATCAATCAATCCATCAATCCATCAATCCATCAATCCATCAATCCATCAATCCATCCATCAATCCATCAATCAATCCATCAATCAATCAATCCATCAATCAATCCATCAATCCATCCATCAATCCATCAATCAATCCATCAATCAATCCATCAATCAATCCATCAATCCATCAATTAATCCATCCATCAATCAATCAATCCATAAATCAATCCATCAATCCATCAATCAATCAATCCATCAATCAATCAATCAATCAATCCATCAATCAATCAATCAATCCATCAATCAATCCATCAATCAATCCATCAATCAATCAATCCGTCAATCCATCAATCAATCAATCCGTCAATCCATCAATCAATCCATCAATCAATCCATCAATCAATCCATCAATCCATCCATCAATCAATCAATCCATCAATCCATCAATCAATCAATCAATCCATCAATCAATCCATCAATCAATCAATCAGTCAATCAATCAATCAATCAATCAAAGGACGAAGCAACCAATCAATAACGTACCAGCTAACCATCCAATGAATGATAATGTTTTTATTAATATATTTTTACGATGAACGAACGAACGATTAATGTTTTTATGTTTATTTATCAGATACAAAACCCCTTTTCTTCGTGGTGACATGGATCCTGGAATCGATGTTTATCAACGGATAGAACAACTAATAGCTGGCGACATTGATAACTGGTTGTGCAATTTATACTTTGAAGTCGTGCTTTTGCCCAGGTACTTACCACATTACGCTTGTAGCTAATTGGAAGATGTTTATTTACTTATCACAATCATTATACATGCTCACATAGTGTTATAACTATGCTTTAAAAAGACTGTGATAAGTAATATATCAAACACAAAAAAGCAGTGTTTCATAAGATAATCGAACACCGAGAAGTGTATTGAAAATAGACGCGTAGTAGAGATTTTTAACTCACTTCAAGGTGTTTAGACACTCATTCAAGTGTTCAACATAGCTTCTCAAACAAATCCGTATTTTAGGAGAAAATCGAGAAGAAAGTTGGTTTAATTTATTCCAATTTTTCATCACAAATCCAAACACTTCACGCCACTGATTTTCTTTTTTTATGAATTATTAATGAATTTATAATTACGTATCACACTACTTATAGTGTTATATACACTACTTATCGTGTTGTATCACACTACTTATAGTGTTATATACACTACAGTACTTATAGTGTTATATACACTACTTATAGTGTTATATACACTACTTATAGTGTTGTATCACACTACTTATAGTGTTATATACACTACTTATAGCATTGTGTTATATACACTACTTATAGCATTGTGTTATATACACCACTTATAGTGTTATATACACTACTTATAGTGTTATATACACTACTTATAGCATTGTGTTATATACACTACTTATAGTGTTATATACACTACTTATAGCATTGTGTTATATACACCACTTATAGTGTTATATACACTACTTATAGTGTTATATACACTACTTATAGCATTGTGTTATATACACTACTTATAGTGTTATATACACTGATGTAGTGAATGTGAGAGCTTGGAGTAGACAGACGATACATGGGGACGATCGTCAATCTCAAATCCTAAAAAATGTTCCTGTTGTCCCAGACAGGATCGAACCTATAACCTTGCCACCGCGGTAATCAGAAGGTTAAAGGTTTGATCCATGTCTGGAAACATTTGAGATCGTGCATGTATATTGTCTATAATTACTCGTATGTGTCATGCGAAGGAGACCAAAAAGAACTTTTTAAATTTGACAAGGGAAATAAATTGTCAAGAAAAAATTGTTGACCCGTTCACACGGGTAAATAAAAGTTGTCAAGAAAAAATTCATACACATGAGCAATTAAACTTGGCAAGAAACTTGCCAAGGAAAACTTGCCCGTGTAAACTTTGTCCTGAAATTCTAATTCGTCGTAGAACACACGAATTAGCTTCACGGGGCATAAACAATGGTTTGAAAGATAATCTTATTCGCCCGCCAAAACTATTTGTGGAGAAAATGCTCGCTTTTCATTTTCTTGGATCATTTTCTAGGTACATGGCGGGCCAGAAGGAGTACGAGGTGGAGCTTCAGTTTACGTCAAACTTGCTCGGACATCCGAGTCGTACGAAGACTGAGGAGGAGTTTGTTGACGGGGAGGAGCCTGTGTACGGGTCTCGTAGCGACCTGCAGTCGCATAACTCCAACCGAAAAGACAGCAAAGTATCGAGTCTCTTAGAGTGAGTATAGAATTTACTTCTAAGAACGCTTTGGTGAATTCCCTAAGTCGGTCGACAATCTCGTGAGTAGGTCGGACATTGTCTGTATGGTACCGACAGCCTTAGATCGGATACGAAGTTTTATTATTATTATTATTATTAAAACAATCTTTTAACAGGAAAGCCCACATCACCATATAAGGGTTATAAGGGTCCTGTATAAGAATAATTTACAATATTAAAATATTAAAAACTAAAAGTTATAAACAAACTGTTAATAATATAAAATAATCAAACTAGAGTTTCAAAAGTTTCATTTTTTTCATTTTCCAATGCGCATCATTCTGCGTTGCCAAACTTCGTTATTTGGCGGCACGTTCACAACGAAGCTCTCGTGAACTTACGTTGTTTTAGCGACGAAACTTTGAATTGAGCTGTAATTTCTTATAAAGAAAAAAATAATGGCTGACGGCAAAAGCGATAAACTTCAGAATTTTCCAACACCGAGAGAAAGATAATTATTTTTGTCTTAAAGGGTACTCCAGTCAAAATACAAGTCTGGTTCACATGAAAGATCTGACTTTAGTTTATTTCCAAAGTTTCAACATTCAAATTAATTAAGTTAAGAAGATATCGCAAGTTGAAGTTGGAGAGTTTGTCCAATTTCGACGCCATTTTGTTTCTCAAATATGACGTCACTGAGTGGGTGCTTTTATGCCTAAGAAATGCCTCTACTTTCGTAGTTTAATCGAGTGAAATGCCAAATATTACTTGTAATATACCGAGAATCTTACAGTATCCCGGATAAAATACAAATGAAGTTCATGTGAAAGATCTTACTGACTTTAGTTTATTCCCCAAAGTTTCAGCATTCCTATCAATTTAGTGACGAAATTATAACCCGCGACCCTGCGATGCTAGTGCAGTGCTCTGACCACTGAGCTACAGAGGCCGTTGACGAGAGACTATAGTCACGAGTTCTGTATATATAGTGGTGGTAATGCCACACCTTTAATGTTTGACTCGTCCTCGTATTCGTTTTGGTCTGGGTAAACGCGGACCACAACAGCACATCAAAAGAGCCTCGTCCCAATCTCCTCCGCAAAAACATCCGTCTTCGTATCCAATCTAAAGCTCTCCATGAACTTCATCATTTTATTAATGTGCTTGCGACTTTACATCACGCCAGTCTTTTCCCAGTGAATCTTTTAGCCATTGTTGACATTTTAATCATTAGAGGAAGTTTTGCGAGTGAGGCAAAAGAATCGGAAGATGCGGAGATGAACGAGAAGAAACTTTTAGTGAATGGAGGACAGGAACTGCAGTTGCCAATAACGCCTCTTAAGGTAAGTAAATAATAATAATAATAATAATAATAATAATAATAATAATAATCATAATAATAATAATAATAAACTTTATTTAATGAAAGTGTGACATCTATTACAAATGTATTCCACCATGGCCTTGGTTAGTCAAAATTGAAGTTAGTATACATCAGATTAAGTAAAACAGTTACAAGTCAATTTATATTTACAAGTTAGACAAGTGAGCCAGCTTATTATTTTGTGCCAAGAAGTACTTTTTTAGTTCCTTCTTAAATGATGGTGGTGGTGTCAGTGCCTTTAGGTTTTCCGGGAGAGAGTTATACAACATAGCCGTCCACAATACGAGATCTTTGTTTTACCAATCTCACTTGAGAACATCGGAACTTTAAAATCTGATCACTAATAAACGACGCCTTACTCTACTTTTAACAAAGGGGACAGTCGGATGGATGAAGAGTAGGAAGGAGGGGATGGAAACGAATGAGAAGCGAGTGAGGAAGGAGTGGGATGGAAGGAGGGGAGGGAAATGAGGAAGGAGGGACGGAAGGAAGAGAGGGAAATGAATAGGAGGGAAGCAAGTGAGGAAGGAGTGGGACGGAAGGAAGAGAGGGAAATGAATAGGAGGGAAGCAAGTGAGGAAGGAGTGGGACGGAAGGAGGGGAGGGAAATGAATAGGAGCGAAGCAAGTGAGGAAGGAGTGGGACGGAAGGAGGGGAGGGAAATGAATAGGAGGGAAGCAAGTGAGGAAGGAGTGGGATGGAAGGAGGGGAGGGAAATGAATAGGAGGGAAGCAAGTGAGGAAGGAGTGGGACGGAAGGAGGGGAGGGAAATGAATAGGAGGGAAGCAAGTGAGGAAGGAGTGGGATGGAATGGAGGGAAATGAATAGGAGCGAAGCAAGTGAGGAAGGAGTGGAACGGAAGGAGGGGAGGGAAATGAATAGGAGGGAAGCAAGTGAGGAAGGAGTGGAACGGAAGGAAGAGAGGGAAATGAATAGGAGCGAAGCAAGTGAGGAAGGAGTGGGACGGAAGGAAGAGAGGGAAATGAATAGGAGGGAAGCAAGTGAGGAAGGAGTGGGACGGAAGGAGGGGAGGGAAATGAATAGGAGGGAAGCAAGTGAGGAAGGAGTGGAACGGAAGGAAGAGAGGGAAATGAATAGGAGCGAAGCAAGTGAGGAAGGAGTGGGACGGAAGGAAGAGAGGGAAATGAATAGGAGGGAAGCAAGTGAGGAAGGAGTGGGACGGAAGGAGGGGAGGGAAATGAATAGGAGGGAAGCAAGTGAGGAAGGAGTGGGATGGAAGGAGGGGAGGGAAATGAATAGGAGCGAAGCAAGTGAGGAAGGAGTGGAACGGAAGGAGGGGAGGGAAATGAATAGGAGGGAAGCAAGTGAGGAAGGAGTGGGATGGAAGGAGGGGAGGGAAATGAATGAGAGGGAAGCAAGTGAGGAAGGAGTGGGATGGAAGGAGGGGAGGGAAATGAATGGGAGGGAAGCAAGTGAGGAAGGAGTGGGATGGAAGGAGAGGAGGGAAATGAATGGGAGGGAAGCAAGTGAGGAAGGAGTGGAACGGAAGGAGGGGAGGGAAATGAATAGGAGGGAAGCAAGTGAGGAAGGAGTGGGATGGAAGGAGGGGAGGGAAATGAATAGGAGCGAAGCAAGTGAGGAAGGAGTGGAACGGAAGGAGGGGAGGGAAATGAATAGGAGCGAAGCAAGTGAGGAAGGAGTGGAACGGAAGGAGGGGAGGGAAATGAATAGGAGGGAAGCAAGTGAGGAAGGAGTGGGACGGAAGGAGGGGAGGAAAATGAATAGGAGGGAAGCAAGTGAGGAAGGAGTGGGATGGAAGGAGGGGAGGGAAATGAATAGGAGGGAAGCAAGTGAGGAAGGAGTGGGATGGAAGGAGGGGAGGGAAATGAATGAGAGGGAAGCAAGTGAGGAAGGAGTGGGATGGAAGGAGGGGAGGGAAATGAATAGGAGCGAAGCAAGTGAGGAAAGAGTGGAACGGAAGGAGGGGAGGGAAATGAATAGGAGGGAAGCAAGTGAGGAAGGAGTGGGACGGAAGGAGGGGAGGGGAGGGAAATGAATAGGAGGGAAGCAAGTGAGGAAGGAGTGGGACGGAAGGAGGCCAACATATATCTTGCTACCTAGAATTACCAGTAATCAGTAAGTAATCTAGTGTCTTACATTACCAATATGATGTTAATAGAAACTTGTAATCAAATGCTGCAAGCTGATTGGCTATCCAATTATCGATAGATATTAAATAGCGGCAAGTGACGTGATATGACGTAGTTTTTCGCCAAAAAAAACAATGCTTATGTCTCGTTTTTCGAAATAATGTGGAAAAAGTAACGAACATAAGTTTAGTTGAACGTGTCTAAAAGAATACCAAAAGGCTGTTTTTAAAAATGGAAAATTCTGCTTTGTCTAAGCACGCGTGCGTAACCAACTGAGATTGCGTGGGAAAATTATTACCACTAATCCCCGGTACCGTCAGAGACGTTGTCTGCATGCGACATATTAATAACGCCCACGCCGCAGATAATTGATAACGTCATCTTCGGATAGATAACGTCATCATCTTTAATTAATTTATTAATATAATTAATTTTACATAATTTCTATATTAACATATTTATTAATTGAATACATATATGTATGTTATGATGTAAGTTGAAACATATGTACTATTTCTTTTAATGTACTAGTACTATTTTCATTTTGTTTGTGAAATACCTGTAAACTAGTTGTTTAGCTAAGTGTATTCACTACAGTAATCTGTCTGTCTGTCTGTCTGTCTGTCTGTCTGTCTGTCTGTCTGTCTGTCTGTCTGTCTGTCTGTCTGTCTGTCTGTCTGTCTGTCTGTCTGTCTGTCTGTCTGTCTGTCTAATGCAAGACACTGGATCACTTGCTGATTATTGGTAATTCTAGGTAGGCGGAGGATTATTGGTAATTCTGAGTTGGGGAGGTAGTGGAACGGACGGAGGGCGATGAAGGAAGTAGTGGAACGGACGAAGGGAGGGCGAGGGAGGAGGTAGTGGAACGGAGGGAGGGCGAGGGAGGAGGTAGTGGAACGGACGGAGGGATGGCGAGGGAGGTGGAACGGACGGAGGGCGATGAAGGAGGTAGTGGAACGGGCGGAGGGAGGAGGCAGTGGAACGAACGGAGTAAGGCGGAGAAGAAATGTGGGGTGAACGAACGGATGGATGATAGTTTTAATCCAATTGTATGGCTCAACCCATTTCTCTCTCCTAGTCCGTTGCTAGTACTGAGGATAGCTACCATCGTCTTCCAAGCGCATCAACCGTCCTTCACACGTCGCGAAAGTTGGTTGAACCTGCTAATGTTCTGGATGGTCTGAGTGACAATAGTGAAACGGATTTCTCTGATGAAGAAGTTGCCGAGATGAGGAAAGAAGGCGAATTTAAGCCTGTTAAGGGCAAACCAGGAATGTATTATAAGGTTTGTAAATGTTGGCTTTTAAATGATGTTTTATTTAATGGTATACGTCACAAGAAGTAAATATAGAATCGTACGAAACATTTGCCAACAGTCATGGCGTATTTAGTGGGAGCGCCAGACCATCTTTTCAACCGTAACAACGGTAAGAAAAGATAACTGGTTATCAGCCAGTTGAAGCTTATTTGTGATTGGCTGTTTGGACGCTAAGCATTTTAAACTTGGATACTTGAACTGGAAGAGAACGATTATTAGATTCTTGTATTAGATTGCACAAAACTGTCGGAAGAGAACCAATCAAATCCCTTATGTGCCGTGAAAGAGAATTAAGAACGTACGTCTACCGGATAAAAATACTAATTATTAGTAAATTACCGAAGATACTAACGTTTGTTTAAAGATGTAATGTCATGACATGCTTGTTGTATGGGATTAGTAATAAAGACTTTAACATAGAGCCAGATCAAATACTTTCTCCGTACAGATTTGTACGAGGTTTTACCTGAGGTTTTAGTACAGACTGAGGGAAGCCGAGGAGCGAGGTCTGTGCGAAGAAAACTAAAATACTTTTCCGTACAGACCAAGCAAACGAGGTTAATGACGAATGTATTATATGACTTTTGGTTCAGTGTCCCGGCCACTACTGCACCACTGGACTAGGGCTAGGTTTTTATGTTCCTGTAAAGCTTCTGAATCGCGAGAAAACAAGCAAAATTCATTTTTCATGCATTGTTGTCATGAAGTCATTTACATTTCCTTTTTAACGTTTATTTCAGAAACATCTCAACAATCCTGTGGACACTTACCACAAGAAACTGTTCACGATGTTACCGAAGACTCCATTGCTTAACCGGCGAAATAAGAAAAGAAAAATGACTCATCTGGAAGAGCTTGAACAGCACACATTCTCTGTCAAGTAAGTCAATACTACACAGCGAAAAACAGGCATGTAATGCATATGAAAGTTTATTTCCTCATGCTGAAATTTTTACTGCATATTTATTTGCACTGTATATTTATTCACAGCATTTAAACAATCCTATATGTTTTGCATTGCTTTCCCTAATATGGCTTTACTATCTCGTACTTCATTGTAACTGTACTCGCTTTCACGTTAGGAGCCGTTGGTCTAACAAGGGTCGTATTCCTCACCATGGCACTGAGAAAATACAATACATTGGAAGGCAATTTTTATCTGAACTTGGTCTCTCGCAGTGGCGTTCACGTGAATTCTGGGCGATGATTTTGATGATCATTTTAACATGGTTTATACGAATTTACGCCCATTATGGTGGACAATGGATCTTTCTTATGGCGATTTTGATTCCGATTAACAAGTAAGCATAGATCAATTGGTTAGAGGGGTTTAATATCGGTCGATATATGGATAGGTTATCAAGGTTAACATCGGTAGATTATACGGGTAGTTTGAAATTGGGGGGTTATGAAATGAATGGATGTGGAGGGGAAAGGAAGAAATGAAAGGAAATCAAATAAACTAACCTAACCTAAGAATTCGAGGTTAATGAAACAAGTCGATAAAATAAGAGACTTTACTCTTCACAGACAACGAATAAACAAAAAAGACTTGACTACTCCATGTTTCTTCCATTTAGGTTTCAGTTTCTGCCGTACACAACAAATTTGAACTATCAAAGTACATTACTGCAAACAAGGCAGGAAATTTCTCTTGTCGTTCTTGGACCGTTTACCAACATCGTTATATTTTGCATGATGGTTTTTATGAGTTGGCTTATCCAGAATTTGTTTGGCCGTTTCCCCAACATACTGTCTCGTTTTGTAATGGCGTTTGGAATGAATGCATTGCTCGACCCAGTGTGGATTCTTATCGTAGACACAGCACTGAAGAGGTGATGTATAGTTATTAAGCCTAGTTTACACGAACCATCTTTGGCAAGTTTCAATTTGATAAGTTTTGTAGTTAAACTTGTCATGTTCGAAACTTATCTCTGTGTAAACGGCATGTCAAGGAAAATCTGATTGAGCTTTCTATTGTATCTGATGAGCTTGGTTTATTTTTTCATTATAAAAACAATTTGGGTCGGATAATTAATTTAAAAAGTTAAATTTGTGTGGAATACCACCTTAATCCAGTGGAAATTTTGTGAACGAAATTGTGAAAATGAAGGCAAAAATATTTGACGTTTTCTGTTCAGACAGCATACGAATTTTGAAATATTTTTCCCTAAGAAGTTTGAACTTCAGTTGTTAACACAAACAGCCGATTTAATTTTGACCTCGGAGCTGATCGACGTTTGAACACAACTGTATAGTTGCATCGAGATTGTGGCCGAGTTGTTCAAGGGGCTAGCAGATAGAATTTTCTTTTCCGTCTCTTTCAGATACCGGTTGTTAGGCGGCGATGCCCCCATTGGTGACGCTTACAAACTATACTGGCATTTTGATCGCTATGAAAAGAATGGTATCATTGGTATCTTTATCACTGTATTTTTGTACATAGTGACCATATTTTCAGCCTCCACCATGCTCTACATGTATTTCTTACGTGTCCACAACAGCGGCCGACTACTGGATGTCTACCACAGACTGAATGGTAAAGAGGAACAGTTTTTTGTGCCTTATGACCTGGAGATCTCGTTGGAGGAACTGACGTATATATGTCGCAAGGCCGAGCAGTGGCGTGGAGAAGAGGGCGAGCGACGGAAGGTCGCCGTCTATGATTACGTTTGGGAGGAAGAAGAGGTGAGAAGTCGGTTATATATATATATATATATAATATTTTTGGTGACAGCACCGTCATCAACGCTTGTCTCGACCAAAGCTGGGGTCCTACTAGTAGTCCGGTAGTCGCATTCACAAATTTCTCAGCAAAATACTTCTTGAGAAAAGTGCCAATTACCCATATAGGCTCCTGCCGTCCTCCTCGAAATGTTCGCCATCCATTTCCCAACCCAAAATTTTACAGTGTGATCGCAGTAAACCACACGTGCGCGGCTCGCATCTATGCGCACGCTCGCAGTGCGCCAGAAAGCCCGCGTCCGGAGTTTCATTTTGAATATGATGTGACGTCATGTGCTGGGAAGTACTTTTCGTACTTCTGTTCCACTTATCGCAAGGCCATGTATTGTCCAGTTTATGTTATAATAGCGATTACTAAAATAACGTTGAAAAGAAGCTTAGTTTCTTTGTATTTCTGCAAACACTGACCGCTTTACCCAGCACTGACGTCACAGGTCATGTGACAGAGAACCCTATACAACAATACGTGTTACGAGCATTTTTTCGACCTCGAACTACGATATTCCGTTTATTACACACGTGGAAGACATGAGTGAGTCGGACAAACAGATTTATATAAGTGTTGATGTTGTTGTTTTTATTTTTTGTGTTTTAATTTCCAACGACAAAAACAAGATAAGTAGTGGCGCGGGGGGAGAGGGGAATATTAATCTATTGTTTTGCCATAGTTATCATTCATTGTTTTCAGCCCCGCACTCCCCAGTTACAATAAAAAACCGCTACCATCTTTTCAGACAGTTCATGTACAGGAGCTATTGAATATATTCCCCGAAAAGAACAAAGAAAACCGAGCGATGTGAAAAATAAATAATTGTAGTAAATATCTAAAATATGTAATGATGTCGTCTTTGCAGCTGGATGAGAAACTTTGGGATAAAAACAACACTCGTCGTCATAAGAACAATCGAGAATTGACGTCACACACCTCCATTCACACGCTTCATCTGGACGGTTTGAGAGAACTTTATCGACATTTTCTACGCCTTCCTGATGGCGCCATTGTTGAGGTGAGCTTTGAGTCGTGATTACATAAACAGGAGGACGACGTTATAACACGCGCGTAGGAAAAACAAGGAGAACTGTAGTAAAAAAATGAATTACTTTTAAATAAAAGCCAGGGAGCGGGGGGAGCGGAGATAAGACACTGGGTACGAGGTTTCCCATAAATATAATGTTTAGGAAATAGAAAACATTTTCCGTATTTTATACAGTTATAGAATTGGGAGGACGAGAAATCGCTGTTTTACAACCGGGTGTCAATTTTACGGACCGATATTTCTTTGAATTACAGAAAAATGACATATGTGACCCTAGTCTGCGCCCCACACCAAATTATATGCATATTATTTTTATAATTTGGTCTGGGGCATAGACTAATATGACACGTTGTAGAATAAACCCTGTGAAAATATTTGACGTCGTTAAGGTAAAATAATGGCTGATTTCCAGTGCTTTTTTAGCCGTACGTCAACGAAAAATTGAATATGGTTCAACTCGTACGTTTACCTTTCAATGCATGTACTTGCACGTAAACATACGTAGGAGAAACACTGCTGGAAATCAGCCATAAGTCTACGTAACGCTGCATAATGTTGGTTTTTCACCCTAGTAAGTAAACGTACATAAATATATACATAGGAGAAACACATCACTGGAAATCTTGGCGCCTTAAAGGGTTACGCCAGTTAAAATACATGTGCACTTCATATGAAAGATCTGACTTTAGTTTATTTTCAAAGTTTCAGCATTCAAATAAAAACAATAAATCATCATTCAAATAAAAACAATAAATCATCATTCAAATAAAAACAATGAATTTTCATCATCTGACCGAAATCTGCTACTTGAGAAGTAAAATTAAGAATATATTGTTGTAAGAGCATTGAGACTATTGTATAATGCTCCTAATACGTCTTTATTATTATTATTATTATTATTATTATTAAAGAAGCACTCAATGATGTCATATTTTCAAAACAAATATGGCGTCAAAATTTCAAATTCATCTAGCCATATCTTCTTAGCTAAATTGATATAGAAATGCTGAAACTTTAGGAATAAACGTCAGTAAGATTTTTAATATTAACTTCATTTATATATTTTGGCTGGAGGGTGCCTTGACGTCCATCTTAACCGCCCCGTCTTTTTACCTATACTAGGTCTTTGGTGAAATGCCCGTGACAGGAATAGATGAAACCGTAAAACAAGCAATCTTGCAGAGAAATACGTTTGACAACATGGATATATTAAGTTCTTCGTGTTCATTACGTTCTCGTCGTGACTCGAGAAACGCCGGAAGCCGTCGCCAATCAAGGGTACAGTTTATTGACGTACCCAAAGATACACAGACTTTGGATCTTCCTATCAACAATAACGAAATGAATAATTCACCTGTCTAGAAAGGTAAACGAAAACCTTGGGTACTTCAAGTGCGGGGGGGGGGGGGGGCACCCAATTAGGAATATGATTATATAATATCGCTGAGGTTTCAATATTTCCTACTGACAATAGCGCTGATTACCAGAAATTAACGGCAAAATTACCTTGAGGGTTAATTAATATATGATCTTTCGAAAATGGCGTCCCATTTTACAGCGAGTTACATAGAGCAAAATTATTAAAATGAAGATGTCGGAAAATACATTTTCTAGCGGCTTCAGCCCATAATTCTAATTTTAGAATATCAAAGCCTCACCGTGACAGCCTCGTTAAGGTTCTTGGGAACGAGGTTGGACAATCAAGTGGGTGACTGGGAACAGTACTGTACTAATAGCGTAGAGTCTAGCTGCTATTAATAGCTCAAAAAGCGGACAAACAAACCAAATTTGACGCACAAATGATTGCAAATGAGCTATTTATTTTGTTATGGCCGCAAGAAGTATGGGTAAAAGCGGACAAACATCGGTACTGACGTCATCTCGACGGAGCGCTATTCATCAATTTTAAAGAGTGAATCTCAGGCATCGCTGAGGTGGCCATTTTACACTGCTGTGGAAAATGGCGACGTTTCATCTGTGAAAATTTGGGCCGCGTAAACAAATACCATATTAAAGGGAACTCCCAAAAAATAAATTACTTTTAAATAAAAGACCTTTAGGTATAATGTTTAGAAATGTTAATAGATTTACGGTATCTTTTGCACTCGAGAAATAACGTTTTCATTCTGTATTTTATACTTCTGGAGGTCACCATTTTAGAGTTTTAGCAAAGTGAAAAGGTGGTAAACTGCCAAGATTTTTAGTAACGAAATACTAACGTTTCGAGCAGAGCCCTTCATCATCATCATAGTAATAGAATTCATTAGAGTTTGTTTGACGGCTCAAGGTTAATCTACAGCGCTGGTTTTCTTTTCAATTTTGACGTTATTGAGTGATTGACTTTTGTTCCTTGCACTCCATGATGTAAAGATTGAAAACAAATGGCGGCGTCCAGAAGCATAAAATATGAGAATGAAAACGTTATATGTCGAGTAAAAGAGCAGATACCGTAAAACTATTAACATTTCTAAACATTATACTTCATATAATGTTTAGAAATGTTAATATTCCCTTTATAAATTACCGAAACATAGCAGACACTATGATGTACATTCCATGTGTTGGAACCTATGGTTACTGTAAACGTTTAAATTGTGTTCTATTGTATTGATTCTGTTTTAGACATAAAAAATCTAAAGTGTTTAAAAGAAGCGGCGTAATTCGAAGAGAATTGGTTTTACCAACAGCACTCTACAGAGATTATCGGTGTAACCTTACCCTGGTCGACCCAGAGGTTCTACCGGAAATGATTGATATAATCATTGAGGTTAAAGTGATCCAAAATCCTAAACATACATAGCTATAATGATTATGGGAGTTGACAGACGATCCATGGACTGTCAAGCTCAAATGAGTATTTGAGTTTCACAATCGTGATGGATCGTAAGCTCAGGAAACTTTAAAGCTGATATCTTGCCGATGCCCTACTGCGATCCCACAAATATTATATCCAGAAATAACACATTTGGGGTCTTGACTCCATTTTGGGATCACCCCTGATCTGTACTCAGACCACGTGATTATAGCAATGCAATGAAATGACTAAAGTATATTAGTTAGTCCATAATCGATACCCGGCTAACCACGCAAACTAACAACCGGTGATCAGTCGTCTTATAGTGGACGCAAGTTGTGTCTGTGAATCCCTGATAAACCGAAATCATCCTAACCCTCTGCGGTTAGTTTGCGTGATTAGGGTATCGATTAGAGAAATGCTTTCACTAAGTGCAGGGCTCTATATATAACAGCTCTATATATAACTGGTCTTTGTCAAAATGGTACATTTCTTATGGAGTCAAATAATATTAAAAGGACAAATAAGGGTTGCTTAAATAAAAGTTCTTTGTCTTATACTTCGGAATGAGTATTAATTTTTCTAGTCTTTTTAGTTTTAGAGAAATTTAACATTAAATTAGGTAGTTGCATCTCGAAGTTAGTAAAGTTGTAAAGGTTTTGATGTGCAGCTGTGTTAAAATATGCAAGCTGTGTTAAAATATGCAAGCTGTGTTAAAATATGCAAGCTGTGTTAAAATATGCAAGCTGTGTTAAAATTGCAAGCTGTGTTAAAATGTGCAAGCTGTGTTAAAATGTGCAAGCTGTGTTAAAATGTGCAAGCTTTGTTAAAATGTGCAAGCTGTGTTAAGTTGTCATTCGAACCCACAAGCCAGATGCTCTAACCATTGAATGATGACTCAGATGGCAGGGCAGAGTTAATTACAGTATTTAAAGTACCTGGTACGAGTCTTGCCGTGTGTTTCCGGGTTCGAGTCCTGTATGGAGCTGAGAGTTTTTCTATTGACAACTTAACACAGCTTGCACAGCAAAACCTTTACAAATTTAAAAGTAGAGTGCTGCGTAGACAGTGAGGTGGTAAACTGCCAAGAATTTTAGTGACGAAATACTGACGTTTCGAGCAGAGGTTTTCATCAGAGTAAGACGAGATGAAATAAAATAAATAGGGCTTATATATATATGCCAAAAGGGAGATAAACGAACTAATAATTAATGCGAAAAGTTAAATCATTACTGATCTACATGATTTAACTTTTCGCATCTCATTAATTATTAGTTTGTTTATCTCCCGTGCATTTGATTGGCTACTTTCTACTTGTGACATCCTTTTGGCATATATATATAAGCCCTATTTATTTTATTTCATCTCGTTTTACTCTGATGAAGGGCTCGAAACGTCAGTATTTCGTCACTAAAATTCTTGGCAGTTTACCACCTTTTCGATTTGCTTTACAAATTTAACATTGTTGAAAGCAGCCATTTTTGTTCTGATTGTGGTCGCTACTATTAATTGTTTGACGTCATTTAGTGATAGAAACACTATATACAAAGAAATATTTCATGACAATATGAGAACAGCGTGGTTTTATTCTATTGTGAACGATTATTATTCATGCCACTGTATGGTGTTTATCACTCAATGACGTCAACAATGGCGGCTTTCAATTTACCAAATATACGATAAACAAAGCCAAATTTCTCTAAAACTAAAAATATTAGAAAACCAATATCTATTCTCATGTAAGGCGACAAATAACTTTTATTCAAAGCAACACTTGTTTTGGGGTGGAGTGTTTTTTAAAAGATGTCATGGTAATTAGTAATCGTACAAAGTGTATCTTTAGGAGTCAAGAGTCGCGACTGCTTTTGACGTCACACAACATGCTCCGATTTGTTACTATTGAAGCCATGACGTCATAACCTCCCTTTTAACCTGTTCAGCTACGTTTTGCCACTTTAATAACGGCGTACAAAATTCCTCTTTTTACACGCATTTTTTCGTTGGAGAACCACTTCAATATCCGTTTTATGACAGCAGCCTTTGCTGGTCAAAGGTATGATTTATAGTGTTTATTTATATGTTTTGTCAATACCTAGTTACTTTAGTATTAAAAATGTGAACTCTGCTCAAATTTAATAATTTATATAATCTTGTACGCACAAACACAATGTTGAAGTATAACAATTAGTGAAGTACTTTTAGTATATACATACTGTATTTATCAATGTACACTTATTTTTCTAAATTAAATATTTAAATTTTTGTATTAAACACATTATTTGATGTTATGGTATACTCATTAATAACTTATATTAAAAAAATACAAAGACATGGCTGTCTATTTAGTAGTTGTATGTCGGATACAGACATATTCGTTTTGGTTTTAATACCGAATGAACTTTTACTTCTGTTTAAAAACATGATTATTTAAAAGCATCTGTGTATGCGTAACGCACAACTTAAAGTCGGGGTGAGCGTGACGCACATGTGCATAACGCACAGCTAAAAGTCGGGGTGTGACACACATGTGCGTAACGCACAGCTAACAGTCGGGGTGAGCGTGACGCACAAGTTCGTAACGCACAGCTAAAAGTCCGGGGGTGTTGTGACGCACATTTGCGTGACGCACAGCTAAAAGTCGGGGTATGTAATTTGGCCATTACATGATACAGCAATGAGTTTTACTCCTGTATGTACAATACTATGTCTACATCAATTTAATTTTCTCACTGCGAGATTTGACCCTAAATGGCCTCAAAAAAGGGAAATAGCATGCATGATCAAACATGCATTGGTCGACAGTTCGTAATAAATTTTAAACAATACATATTATATTTTATCAGTAAACAATTTATTACAAACTAATACCATGATCTGTTGGGAAATATTAGTGATTATTACACGATTGAGTCGGTTTTCTTTGATGTACCCTGGGCTTTATCTAGCATAAAGACCATGAATACTAATTAGATAAGAAATGAAGGAAAAACTAAGGGAAATCTTTGTCCAAGGTGGATAAAATGGACAACATTTTGTTGGAAAACCTCACTCGTGAAATAAGTCAGATAAAGCCCTCGAACGTCGGGATTTATGTTATATAAAGCCCTCCTTCTCGGGCTTTATCTCTTACTTAAATGTCCATCAAGCCTTGGAAGGATTTGTGAAAGTTCATCAGGCATACAGCCCTTGGGATGATTACCACAAATCCTCACTTGGCTTTTGGGACATCACTAATATCCCTCAGGTCATGGTATTACTTATAATAATTGCAATTCCTGTACAGAAAAAGCATAAAATCACAAATTTCAAGTTTTGTCATTGTCAATGTTCTCACAGAAAGAATAATTATAGAATGTCACACCCATTTATCTCATAATTCGTGCCAGACTGAAATTTCGTTCAGGAATGAATTACATCTTATATCGCAGACATGCAAATATTTAAATAAGACAAAAGGATTTTAACAGAACTTGGTGATGTTTTCACATATTGGGATGAAACTCATTCTGGCATCATATACACCCCCCCCCCCCTAATCTATTGACTATACCCCCTAAATTCTATTGACACTATTGCTCATGCTGATAAATTATGAAGACTGTGTAGATGATCAGCAGTTCTCTGGCTGATGTTCAAAGGAGCAAATACAGATAACAAGCCTGGTTCCTTCATTAAAGACAAACCACAAATGCCAAAATAGGAATGCAAAGCATCTAAAGAGAAAATAATAATGGTAGACTTCTTAATTGTACTTGTATAAGATTGTTTGTGGGAATAAATAAAATACTAGTTTGCAAGCCATAACAAGAATCATGAATTAAAGTACAGTATGAATGAGACTTGAATGCACAAAGGATGAACAAATGCACAATTGACTAAATGAACAACTTAAAAAATATAAATAAATAGTTTGAACCTAGGAGTGTCATTAGATGTGTGAAGTTGATCGTCCAGGTTGCTGTAGTCTTGAGAAAGACTATTGTTGGTGACTGACGTTTCTACGGCGTCAGTCATCTTCAGAGTCAAGTAAAGCGTATTTGTCAGGTTTGTCTATATATATATATGTCTGGTCGACATTATGTCATAGTTTGTTTGTGTCATAATCAATGTGAGTGGGTGTTGCATCATGTGTTAAGCGTGGGTGTATTGTTTGTCGGTAGGTCTATTGTTCGTTGGTGTGTGCGAAGAAGTCTTTTGTATGGTGTTGGTAATTGTTGTGATCTGTTAAGTGGTTTATGTTCCACCAACTTTCTAATGTAAGTCGCTACATTTATAGTTTGTGTTAAAAGTGATACATTCAGCCGAGTCCCAGTCAATATCGTATTTTGTTTGTATGTGGTGTTCAGCTACGTGATTAGTCCTATCCCCGTTCCTAGTAGCTTGTTTGTGTTCAGCTAGTCTGATCAAATGCGCCGACTGCCAGGATACTTATATTGGTGAAAGCGGCAGAAACCTAAAAATTCAGACTCGGCTGAATGTATCGCCTTTAACACAAACTACAAACAGCAACTTACATTAGAAAGTTGGTATACCAACTTGGAACATAAACCACTTAACAGATCACAACAATTACCGACACCATACAAAAGACTTTTATGCACACACCAACGAACAATAGACCACGGGCTTTAGGACAGGCTCGATGCGAGTATTAAAAAGTTGTTTCAACATGCGATTGTTAACATAATCCATTTATTTGTCGCACCTTAATGTTCAATAAACTTGCTTAACTATAATACAAGAGTTTAGAGTACGATACCTTGAAATCCTCCACAATTTGACTTGCAAATCTTCGTGTAAAATATTTCAGTTTGAACCGCCATGTTTACTTGACCCAATCCTTCCAACTGCCGCGCGGCTTAACTAGACCCACTCCTTCGAACATTTAATGACGTAACACGCCCTGAATGATCCTAAAATTAGGAGGGTAGGATCAAAGTGGGCGTGGTACCGACATAAACCAATCAGCTATCTCGATTACATACCATGTGATCTGTTTAAATCGTCAAGAGCGAGATGAACCGTCAGAACGTCTGCGACTGGGCTCGGGGACAGGTAGTTTCCATATATGGAAGTTGGGGACACGTTTGTACCATATATGGTAGTGTCATTTCATCTCGCTCTTGACGATGAAAAATCCAAGAGATCCTACCCTCCTAATTTTAGGATTATCCAGGGCGTGTTACGTCATAATATTAAGCCGCGCGGCAGTTGGAAGGATTGGGTCAAGTAAACATGGCAGTTCAAACTCAAATATTTTACACGAAGATTTGCAAGTCAAATTGTGGAGGATTTCAAGGTATCGTACTCTAAACTCTTGTATTATAGTTAAGCAAGTTTATTGAACATTAAGGCGCGACAAATAAATGGATTATGTTAACAATCGCATGTTGAAACAACTTTTTAATACTCGCATCGAGCCTGTCCTAAAGCCCGTGAATAGACCTTACCGACAAACAATACACCCACCCTTAACGCATGACGAAACACCCACTCACATTGATTATGACACAAACAACCGATGAGGAACAATATTGGCCTACACTTAATGCATGACGCAACACCTACTCACACTAATTATGACACAAACAAACTATGACGTAATGAACCAGACGTGTATATATCAGCAAACCTGACAAACATGCTTTACTTGACTCTGAAGATGACCGCCACTGAGGCCGTCGAAACGTCAGTCACCAACAACAGTCTTTCTCAAGACTACAACAACCTGGACGATCAACTTCACACATCTAATTAAAAAATATAAATGAATGGATAATCAATTTTTGTTTACCTGGATGTCCATCTGGCCACTTACTGAAACCTCCAACAGAATTTGCTTGAGTTGACATCAGGAATTCACGATTCTGTTCACAATTCACATATTCATAGCATTTTAGTAACTGAAAAGACAAATTAAACAATCATAATATAAATCATATGCTATATGTATAGAGTAGTGTCATAATATTTTAACCAACATAATTATTAAACCAATACCGCTAAATCCAACTAAAAAATATTACAAGTCATAAACGTTTTCTGTACAGCAATGTTTTAAGCAACATTGTTGACAAAACAGAAAATCAAATTTGTGTCCTCATAATTGTAACAGGGTAAATAAATGGTTTGAACTTACGGTTACGAGTATCATTAGATGTGTGAAGTTGATCGTCCAGGTTGTTGTAGTCTTGAGAAAGACTATTGTTGGTGACTGACGTTTAGACGGCCTCAGCGGCGATCATACTCTGAAGATGACCGCCGCTGAGGCCGTTGAAATGTCAGTCACCAGACTCACCAACAACAGTCTTTCTCAAGACTACAACCTGGACGATCAACTTCACACATCTAATTGTAACAGAGTTGGTATGCGGTTAAGCCAGTCAACACAAAGCAATCACATAGCCTTAGAAAATAAATTTCCACCTCTAATGAAGCACCAATCCAAAATGAGTAACATGTATCAACTGGCTTATTGGGTCTTCCATGAAAGCCAGATTTTTGACAGCAAATGCACCATCTTTTAATACCCTCAAGTTGGTTGGCAGTCAAGCATGTGTCTAGCCTATTCATTAAAACAAGTGATGCCAAAGCACAATATGTAGAACCACCTGAAAGAATTTAAAAATATTTAAGATAAATTTGAAGATATTTAAAAAAAATTAAAAATAAATTGTTGGTAAGTTCTCAATGTTATGAGGTCAATGGTTAACTGTTGTACATACCATGGGCTTCATCAAAGGGACCTTGGCCAAACCCATGTTCATATGACTTTGAGAAAAAAAGGTCAACATTGGCATCTGTTACAGTGCAAGTACAACCCACATTATCTTACTATACATATTATGTACTGTAGATGAGTAGATCTAACAAATCTTTTGAAAAAATATCTGTTACACTAGCTTGTGTTATCCAATCAGTGGGCCTGGCAACCAGTGGTTGGTTGGTCTGTCTGTCAGTCAGTGGTTGGTCTGTCTGTCAGCCATAATTGCTTGGTCACTTTGTAGTTAGTCACTTCAGCCAATCTGACTAGACTGACTGACTGACTAAGTAAAGTGCTGTGTAGACAGTGTTTTTGGATATGTTGCAAAGTGAAGGTGGTAAACTGCCAAGATTTTTAGTGACAAAATACTGATGTTTGAGCAGAGCCCTTCATCAGAGTAAGATGAGATGAAATAAAATAAATAGGGCTTGTATATATATGCCAAAAGGGTGTCACAAGTAGAAAGTAGCCAATCAAATGCACAGGAGATAAACAAACTAATAATTAATGAATGCGAAAAGTTAAATCATTTGCTATTCTGACTGACTGACTGACTGACTACAGTAGCTAATTAAATGATTAGTCAATCAAATCAATTGAGACTTACCAAGCTATCTTTAATATACTTCACAGCCTGCTCAATGTTAACTCCACTCCAGTCATTCAAGATGTAACTAATGCAACTAGCACAGAAAATAAACCGCATATCATTCTCACTTCCCTCTGGCGTTGGACAAAAGCTTAAAAAATAAATTAAGGAAATTAACATTAATTTGAATGTCTCAAATTACTATCTTTCACCATAAATTGCACAAAACCTCTCTCCTCCGCAGAGGCTTCCAATTCGCTAGACGGGGGTAATGCGGTAGGAAAACCGCTGAAATTCGGAACGCGTGCGAGCCGAGAAAAGAGAGTAGAAAAGAGAGTAAGAGAGTAGAAAAGAGAGTAGAAAAGAGAGGAGAGCTAGAGAAAGAAAACCGCTGAAATTCGGAACGCGTGCGAGCGGAGAAAAGAGAGCAGAAAAGAGAGTAGAAAAGAGAGTAGAAAAGAGAGGAGAAAAGAGAGGAGAAAAGAGAGTAGCAAAGAGAGTAGAAAAGAGAGTAGAAAAGAGAGTAGCAAAGAGAGTAGAAAAGAGAGTAGAAAAGAGAGGAGAAAAGAGAGTAGAAAAGAGAGGAGAAAAGAGAGGAGAAAAGAGAGTAGCAAAGAGAGTAGCAAAGAGAGTAGAAAAGAGAGTAGCAAAGAGAGGAGAAAAGAGAGGAGAAAAGAGAGTAGAAAAGAGAGGAGAAAAGAGAGTAGCAAAGAGAGGAGAAAAGAGAGTAGAAAAGAGAGGAGAAAAGAGAGGAGAAAAGAGAGTAGCAAAGAGAGTAGCAAAGAGAGTAGAAAAGAGAGTAGAAAAGAGAGTAGAAAAGAGAGGAGAAAAGAGAGTAGAAAAGAGAGTAGAAAAGAGAGGAGAAAAGAGAGGAGAAAAGAGAGTAGAAAAGAGAGTAGAAAAGAGAGTAGAAAAGAGAGGAGAAAAGAGAGGAGAAAAGAGAGGAGAAAAGAGAGTAGCAAAGAGAGTAGAAAAGAGAGTAGAAAAGAGAGTAGAAAAGAGAGTAGAAAAGAGAGGAGAAAAGAGAGGAGAAAAGAGAGTAGCAAAGAGAGTAGCAAAGAGAGTAGAAAAGAGAGTAGCAAAGAGAGGAGAAAAGAGAGTAGAAAAGAGAGTAGAAAAGAGAGTAGCAAAGAGAGTAGCAAAGAGAGTAGCAAAGAGAGTAGAAAAGAGAGTAGAAAAGAGAGGAGAAAAGAGAGGAGAAAAGAGAGTAGAAAAGAGAGTAGAAAAGAGAGGAGAAAAGAAAGTAGAAAAGAGAGTAGAAAAGAAAGTAGAAAAGAGAGTAGCAAAGAGAGTAGAAAAGAGAGTAGAAAAGAGAGTAAGAGAGTAGAGAAAGAAAACCGCTGAAATTCGGAACGCGTGCGAGCGGAGAAAAGAGAGTAGAAAAGAGAGGAGAAAAGAGAGGAGAAAAGAGAGGAGAAAAGAGAGTAGAAAAGAGAGGAGAAAAGAGAGTAGAAAAGAGAGTAGAAAAGAGAGGAGAAAAGAGAGTAAGAGAGTAGAAAAGAGAGTAGAAAAGAGAGTAGAAAAGAGAGTAGAAAAGAGAGTAGAAAAGAGAGTAGAAAAGAGAGGAGAAAAGAGAGGAGAAAAGAGAGTAGAAAAGAGAGTAGAAAAGAGAGGAGAAAAGAGAGGAGAAAAGAGAGTAGAAAAGAGAGTAGAAAAGAGAGTAGAAAAGAGAGTAGAAAAGAGAGTAGAAAAGAGAGTAGAAAAGAGAGTAGAAAAGAGAGTAAGAGAGTAGAAAAGAGAGGAGAAAAGAGAGGAGAAAAGAGAGTAAGAGAGTAGAAAAGAGAGGAGAAAAGAGAGGAGAAAAGAGAGGAGAAAGAGAGTAGAAAAGAGAGTAGAAAAGAGAGTAGAAAAGAGAGTAGAAAAGAGAGGAGAAAAGAGAGGAGAAAAGAGAGTAGAAAAGAGAGTAGAAAAGAAAGTAGAAAAGAGAGTAAGAGAGTAGAAAAGAGAGGAGAAAAGAGAGGAGAAAAGAGAGTAGAAAAGAGAGTAGAAAAGAGAGGAGAAAACAGAGGAGAAAAGAGAGGAGAAAAGAGAGGAGAAAAGAGAGTAGAAAAGAGAGTAGAAAAGAGAGTAGAAAAGAGAGGAGAAAAGAGAGCAAGAGAGTAGAAAAGAGAGGAGAAAAGAGAGTAGAAAAGAGAGTAGAAAAGAGAGTAAGAGAGTAGAAAAGAGAGGAGAAAAGAGAGTAGAAAAGAGAGTAGAAAAGAGAGGAGAAAAGAGAGGAGAAAAGAGAGGAGAAAAGAGAGGAGAAAAGAGAGTAGAAAAGAGAGTAGAAAAGAGAGTAAGAGAGTAGAAAAGAGAGGAGAAAAGAGAGTAAGAGAGTAGAAAAGAGAGGAGAAAAGAGAGGAGAAAAGAGAGGAGAAAAGAGAGTAGAAAAGAGAGTAGAAAAGAGAGTAGAAAAGAGAGGAGAAAAGAGAGAGAAAAGAGAGTAGAAAAGAGAGGAGAAAAGAGAGTAGAAAAGAGAGTAGAAAAGAGAGTAAGAGAGTAGAAAAGAGAGGAGAAAAGAGAGTAGAAAAGAGAGTAGAAAAGAGAGTAGAAAAGAGAGTAGAAAAGAGAGGAGAAAAGAGAGGAGAAAAGAGAGGAGAAAAGAGAGGAGAAAAGAGAGGAGAAAAGAGAGTAGAAAAGAGAGTAGAAAAGAGAGTAGAAAAGAGAGGAGAAAAGAGAGCAAGAGAGTAGAAAAGAGAGGAGAAAAGAGAGTAGAAAAGAGAGTAGAAAAGAGAGTAAGAGAGTAGAAAAGAGAGGAGAAAAGAGAGTAGAAAAGAGAGTAGAAAAGAGAGTAGAAAAGAGAGTAGAAAAGAGAGTAGCAAAGAGAGTAGAAAAGAGAGGAGAAAAGAGAGTAGAAAAGAGAGTAGAAAAGAGAGGAGAAAAGAGAGTAAGAGAGTAGAAAAGAGAGTAGAAAAGAGAGTAGAAAAGAGAGTAGAAAAGAGAGTAGAAAAGAGAGGAGAAAAGAGAGTAGAAAAGAGAGGAGAAAAGAGAGGAGAAAAGAGAGTAGAAAAGAGAGGAGAAAAGAGAGGAGAAAAGAGAGGAGAAAAGAGAGTAGAAAAGAGAGGAGAAAAGAGAGTAGAAAAGAGAGTAGAAAAGAGAGTAGAAAAGAGAGGAGAAAAGAGAGTAGAAAAGAGAGGAGAAAAGAGAGGAGAAAAGAGAGTAGAAAAGAGAGGAGAAAAGAGAGTAGAAAAGAGAGGAGAAAAGAGAGGAGAAAAGAGAGTAGAAAAGAGAGTAGAAAAGAGAGTAGAAAAGAGAGGAGAAAAGAGAGGAGAAAAGAGAGTAGAAAAGAGAGGAGAAAAGAGTAGAAAAGAGAGGAGAAAAGAGAGTAGAAAAGAGAGTAGAAAAGAGAGGAGAGAGAAAAGAGAGGAGAAAAGAGAGTAGAAAAGAGAGGAGAAAAGAGAGGAGAAAAGAGAGTAGAAAAGAGAGGAGAAAAGAGAGTAGAAAAGAGAGGAGAAAAGAGAGTAGAAAAGAGAGTAGAAAAGAGAGGAGAAAAGAGAGGAGAAAAGAGAGTAGAAAAGAGAGGAGAAAAGAGAGGAGAAAAGAGAGTAGAAAAGAGAGGAGAAAAGAGAGTAGAAAAGAGAGGAGAAAAGAGAGTAGAAAAGAGAGTAGAAAAGAGAGGAGAAAAGAGAGGAGAAAAGAGAGTAGAAAAGAGAGGAGAAAAGAGAGGAGAAAAGAGAGTAGAAAAGAGAGTAGAAAAGAGAAAAGAGAGTAGAAAGAGAGTAGAAAAGAGAGGAGAAAAGAGAGTAGAAAAGAGAGTAAGAGAGTAGAAAAGAGAGGAGAAAAGAGAGTAGAAAAGAGAGTAGAAAAGAGAGTAGAAAAGAGAGTAGAAAAGAGAGGAGAAAAGAGAGTAGAAAAGAGAGGAGAAAAGAGAGTAGAAAAGAGAGTAGAAAAGAGAGTAGAAAAGAGAGGAGAAAAGAGAGTAGAAAAGAGAGTAGAAAAGAGAGGAGAAAAGAGAGTAGAAAAGAGAGGAGAAAAGAGAGTAGAAAAGAGAGGAGAAAAGAGAGTAGAAAAGAGAGTAGAAAAGAGAGTAGAAAAGAGAGGAGAAAAGAGAGTAGAAAAGAGAGAGGAGAAAAGAGAGGAGAAAAGAGAGTAGAAAAGAGAGGAGAGAAAAGAGAGGAGAAAAGAGAGTAGAAAAGAGAGTAGAAAAGAGAGGAGAAAAGAGAGGAGAAAAGAGAGTAGAAAAGAGAGGAGGAGAAAAGAGAGTAGAAAAGAGAGTAGAAAAGAGAGTAAGAGAGTAGAAAAGAGAGGAGAAAAGAGAGGAGAAAAGAGAGTAAGAGAGTAGAAAAGAGAGGAGAAAAGAGAGGAGAAAAGAGAGTAGAAAAGAGAGTAGAAAAGAGAGGAGAAAAGAGAGTAGAAAAGAGAGTAGAAAAGAGAGGAGAAAAGAGAGTAGAAAAGAGAGTAAGAGAGTAGAAAAGAGAGGAGAAAAGAGAGTAGAAAAGAGAGGAGAAAAGAGAGGAGAAAAGAGAGGAGAAAAGAGAGTAGAAAAGAGAGTAGAAAAGAGAGTAAGAGGTAGAAAAGAGAGTAGAAAAGAGAGGAGAAAAGAGAGTAGAAAAGAGAGTAAGAGAGTAGAAAAGAGAGGAGAAAAGAGAGGAGAAAAGAGAGTAGAAAAGAGAGTAGAAAAGAGAGTAGAAAAGAGAGTAGAAAAGAGAGTAGAAAAGAGAGGAGAAAAGAGAGGAGAAAAGAGAGTAGAAAAGAGTAAGAGAGTAGAAAAGAGAGGAGAAAAGAGAGGAGAAAAGAGAGGAGAAAAGAGAGTAAGAGAGGAGAAAAGAGAGTAGAAAAGAGAGGAGAAAAGAGAGGAGAAAAGAGAGGAGAAAAGAGAGTAAGAGAGTAGAAAAGAGAGGAGAAAAGAGAGTAGAAAAGAGAGGAGAAAAGAGAGGAGAAAAGAGAGGAGAAAAGAGAGGAGAAAAGAGAGTAAGAGAGTAGAAAAGAGAGGAGAAAAGAGAGTAAGAGAGGAGAAAAGAGAGTAGAAAAGAGAGGAGAAAAGAGAGGAGAAAAGAGAGGAGAAAAGAGAGTAAGAGAGTAGAAAAGAGAGGAGAAAAGAGAGGAGAAAAGAGAGTAGAAAAGAGAGTAGAAAAGAGAGGAGAAAAGAGAGGAGAAAAGAGAGGAGAAAAGAGAGTAAGAGAGTAGAAAAGAGAGGAGAAAAGAGAGGAGAAAAGAGAGGAGAAAAGAGAGTAGAAAAGAGAGTAAGAGAGGAGAAAAGAGAGGAGAAAAGAGAGTAGAAAAGAGAGTAAGAGAGGAGAAAAGAGAGTAGAAAAGAGAGGAGAAAAGAGAGGAGAAAAGAGAGGAGAAAAGAGAGTAAGAGAGTAGAAAAGAGAGGAGAAAAGAGAGGAGAAAGAGAGTAGAAAAGAGAGTAGAAAAGAGAGGAGAAAAGAGAGGAGAAAAGAGAGGAGAAAAGAGAGTAAGAGAGTAGAAAAGAGAGGAGAAAAGAGAGGAGAAAAGAGAGGAGAAAAGAGAGTAGAAAAGAGAGTAGAAAAGAGAGTAGAAAAGAGAGGAGAAAAGAGAGGAGAAAAGAGGAGAAAAGAGAGGAGAAAAGAGAGTAGAAAAGAGAGTAGAAAAGAGAGTAGAAAAGAGAGTAGAAAAGAGAGTAGAAAAGAGAGTAGAAAAGAGAGTAAGAGAGTAGAAAAGAGAGGAGAAAAGAGAGGAGAAAAGAGAGTAGAAAAGAGAGTAGAAAAGAGAGTAGAAAAGAGAGTAAGAGAGTAGAAAAGAGAGGAGAAAAGAGGAGAGCTAGAGAAAGAAAACCGCTGAAATTCGGAACGCGTACGAGCGGAGAAAAGAGAGTAGAAAAGAGAGTAGAAAAGAGAGTAAGAGAGTAGAAAAGAGAGTAAGAGAGTAGAAAAGAGAGGAGAGCTAGAGAAAGAAAACCGCTGAAATTCGGAACGCGTTCGAGCGGAGAAAAGAGAGCAGAAAAGAGAGTAGAAAAGAAAGTAGAAAAGAGATTAGAAAAGAGAGTAGAAAAGAGAGTAGAAAAGAGAGTAGAAAAGAAAGTAAGAGAGTAGAAAAGAGAGGAGAAAAGAGAGGAGAGCTAGAGAAAGAAAACCGCTGAAATTCGGAACGCGTTCGAGCGGAGAAAAGAGAGTAGAAAAGAGAGTAGAAAAGAGAGTAGCAAAGAGAGTAGAAAAGAGAGTAGAAAAGAGAGTAAGAGAGTAGAAAAGAGAGGAGAAAAGAGAGGAGAGCTAGAGAAAGAAAACCGCTGAAATTCGGAACGCGTGCGAGCGGAGAAAAGAGAGTAGAAAAGAGAGTAGAAAAGAGAGGAGAAAAGAGAGTAGAAAAGAGAGGAGAAAAGAGAGGAGAAAAGAGAGTAGAAAAGAGAGGAGAAAAGAGAGTAGAAAAGAGAGGAGAAAAGAGAGTAGAAAAGAGAGGAGAAAAGAGAGAAAAGAGAGTAGAAAAGAGAGTAGAAAAGAGAGGAGAAAAGAGAGTAGAAAAGAGAGTAGAAAAGAGAGAAAAGAGAGTAGAAAAGAGAGTAGAAAAGAGAGGAGAAAAGAGAGTAGAAAAGAGAGGAGAAAAGAGAGTAGAAAAGAGAGTAGAAAAGAGGAGAAAAGAGAGAAAAGAGAGGAGAAAAGAGAGGAGAAAAGAGAGTAAGAGAGTAGAAAAGAGAGGAGAAAAGAGAGTAGAAAATAGAGGAGAAAAGAGAGTAGAAAAGAGAGTAAGAGAGTAAGAGAGGAGAAAAGAGAGTAAGAGAGTAGAAAAGAGAGGAGAAAAGAGAGTAGAAAATAGAGGAGAAAAGAGAGTAGAAAAGAGAGTAGAAAAGAGAGGAGAAAATAGAGGAGAAAAGAGAGTAGAAAAGAGAGTAGAAAAGAGAGTAGAAAAGAGAGGAGAGAGAAAGAAAACCGCTGAAATTCGGAACGCGGGAGAAAAGAGAGGAGAGAAAAAGCTTTCTCTCTCCTCTCTTTTCTCCGCTCGCCCGTGTTCCGAATTTCAGCGGTTTTTCCTCGTCCCATTACCCTCTACCGCATTCCTTATCTCAACCCATTACCCCCCTCTAGTGAATTGGAAGCCTCTGCAGAGGAGAGGGGCACAAAACATCAATGCCACAAAAAATGTATCAGTCATGATCACTTGTGAGTCAAAATTAGACCAAGAAATATGGTATTAAAATACATTTCTTTGGATAGCAAAAAACTTTGTTCAGAAACATTTATAATTCCCTGAGAGCCTCGTAACAGTGACACTTCACTATAATTCATCCATACAACTGCCAATAAGGCAATACTATTATCATTATCAAAGTTTTGAAGCTTGGCATGGCGATGTTTAATGAAATAAAATGTTTGCGGTTATACTGTACACCATGTTTATGTTATAAGTTTTTGTGGTGATACAAGCACATATGCATGCGCACATGCTCGGACGAAGATCTGAGTTTACGGGAGGAAAGCTCAGCGAATTTTATCTTTAAATAAACATGGTGTATAACCGCAAACGTTTTATTTTATTTCAATATTATCGTTTGTCTGGTGATCATTGATAGTTAAATATTTTCATCTGTCATACCAGTACACTGTATAATTATGTATGACATGAGAATCTGGTGTCAAACACTTCATCAAAATCCAAGGGGGTAACTAAGTGCTAACTAGAGGTGTGCGTCGGATCGACGTCTTTGAATCCGAAGGTTAATTTGTCTGAGTTCCCAATCCAAATTCTAAAAAATGTAATCTGATCCGAAAACAGTTTATTAAATCCGATCCAAATTCTAAAAAATGTAATCCGATCCGAAAACAGTTTATTAAATCCGATCCAAATTCTAAAAAATGTAATCCGATCCGAAAACAGTTTATTAAATCCGATCCAAATTCTAAAAAATGTAATCCGATCCGATCCAAAAACAGTTTATTAAATCCGATCCGATTCAATGCTAAAGAATCGTAATCCGATCCGGTTCGAAAAAGTCCGAACATATGTCACATATAACTTGCAATATCTGCAACCATGCTTAAAACAAAACCAAAACAAATAAATTGGAGAAAAGTGAAAAACCTCATTGACAGTGTTTACTCATAAACCTAACAAAATAAACAAAATAAACAAACACAATAATTATTCCTATATCCTAATTGCAAAATCTAATTATTTAAGAATCCATACAACACTAGTGTATTTTTTTGTTAACAATACGTCAAAACACTGTTTATAACACAGTAAAATAATGGGGAGTGGGGGCATTCTTTGAGCAAAATGTAAGTCGAACGTTTGAATGGAGTAATAATTCTTGTTTTGTCGTAGCTTCTAAGTGCTAAGCCATTGTGAAGCCATTTGTAAACGGAAAAAGCCAAAATAAAGTTGTAGAATATAGCACTTAATATAGCAATTAAATGTTTGCTTGTGAGTTGCAACTTGCGAAATTAATGATATTTTAATAACAAAATCTGACCCAATGCCAGGAAAAAATAAATCGGATCCGACAAAAACCTACAAAATCCGATCCGGCAGAAAAACAACAAAATCCGATCCGGGCGCGTGAATTTTTGTCCGAATCCGATTGGATTCGTTTTCCGATTCGCACACCTCTAGTTCTAACCTATCTAGTACGAGAAGTGATTCTGTGATCGTATTTTACCTTCCATCTTCTAGTTGTAGATCTTTTAAGCTTTCAATAACTGCTATTTTATGGACTCTTGATAAGTCATCTCCAAGTATAAGAAGGTTGGTCAAAGCAACATAAGTCATGGCAATATGTCCACTATCATATGGACTTACAAACTCCTCAAAACCCTATATTATTCAAATTAAGATTATCATCTTCAGTTTTGATGATGTTTGATGCCCGAGTTTTGATGGGTGTTTTGATGAATGTAATTTTGTCAAATATTAAAATTAATTCAAATTATTAAATGGACCATGATAAATATTATGACTTTTATATGGTTTTTGACAAGGATGTTCATTAGTATAATACTACTGTAGGCATAAAAACAATATAAGAAAGCCACGTGCTAACCGCAGATGGGGTCATTGGTCTCTCATGCCTCTGATGCCTGGAACACCATTGATCTATCTATTAGATCAATAACTGATGCTAATAAATTTAAAAAACGTTTTGTATAAAATGGATATTTAGTTTAGTCTATATATATAGCACTCTTATAATATTGTGTCTTGGTTCTTAGTTTAGTTTGTTTTAATTTTAACTATTGTTATCTTATCTTTTATCATATTTTCTTATTTGTTCATAAATCTTGTTCTAAGGACCCTAACGAGAAATACTGTAATTAGTGATTAGGCATCCTGTTTAAAGATTAACGAATAATAATAATTTTACTATAATTTAACTTTTTACAAATTATACTATATTTTGTTACCTTTAAATGCAATGTAGATGATCCTTTGAAACCACATTTTCTTGAATTAGTCCCTAAAAATCATCATTCACAATGCTTGTCATTGATTTCATTGTAAATGAAAAATTTTTAAAATAAATCGAATTTAACACGTGTAAATAATAATAATTTATAATAATTGATGGTTTATTTGCATATCATCGCATTGGTCAATGAATTACAATATGCTTACAAAATGTTAAAATACTTTTTGTCATGAATATTTAAACTTTAACTTTAAAACCCACCATTTGTAAAACCAGTACTTTCCAAGCTTCGTATTTTAACAGAATCGTTAAACCCAAGTTAGCCCCATTACATACTTTCCATAGTGCTGCTTCTTTTAAGCGTTTTCTTTGTAACTTATATTTTTCTTTACTTAATAATACTTTTGATATAGACATGTCCTGCACATGGTCGCTTGTGCGCGACTGCCCCTGTCATCGGGCTTAAACTTTTATGTATATATGTATTATTGCCCCTTTCATGTATTTTTATGATATGTTTTCCTACCGTAGGGCTGCGCCTCGCATGGGACTGTGTCCCGTTCGCGCAAACCCTGTTGGGCTCATCTTTTATTTTTTCTTGTATCTATGTATTTTTATTAGTATGTCACATAGACGTGTCCAATAAAGCTGTTAAACATAGGTAAGAAACAATATTTGCTGGTCCAACAGGGTTTTTTTCAATCAGCTTTACTTTGTTTTTCTTTTGTTACCTATTTCTCTCCATTATGAATTGTTTTCAAGCTCATGTACTCAGGAAATGTTTCTCAGTCCCGGACAGGAGATATTAACACATGGTTTGTTTTGTTAATGTTTTTTTATTCTTTGTTGATATCCTGGGTCAACCTAATTCAAATAAAGCTGTCAATTTTATTATTGTTGATTGCGGAAACAATTTACCTGTCATATATGATTGGTACTGATATGCAATGATAATAATTTTGTGGACAAGTTGATTGGATCACAATTGTTGGACCAGAAACAGCCAATCAATCAACGTGATTCAGATCCTAGCAATGGTAACCATTGAAAAGCCTCGTTTTCATAACATCGCCACCATATTTGCAATCGGTTTATGGAGAGCAGGTTTGAAATACTATAAGTGACCAGTCATTGACTGGTGAATTACATGATTTGGGCCCTAGCAACGGTAACCACCAAAAAGCCTCATTTTCATGACATCGCTGCCATATTTGCAATCGGTCTATAGCTCTTTGAATTTTATTATTTTGTTTATGTTCTCCTTACCATCTTTGTTTGGTATAACTTGCAATGAATAGATCCAGTCAATATAATAAGATTTATCCTTTATAATTTCATTTAATGCATCCAGTACATCCAAGCCAGACAAAGCAAAAAATGCAACAGTCAGCCTACAATGGTACAATAAAATAGTGTATTCATAGTCATATACTAGATAGATAGATATAAAGCAAAGTGAAAAGGTGGTTAACAGCTGAGATTTTTAGTAACAACATTAACATACTGACTTTTCAAGCAGAGCCCTTCATCTTACTCTGACGAAGAGCTCTGCTTGAAAACGTCAGTATTTCATTCCTAAAATCTTGGCAGTTCACCACCTTTTCACATTGCTTTTTTAGTACTCTCAGATAGATAGATACTGTAGATAGATGGATACTGTAGATAGATACTGTAGATAGATAGATACTGTAGATAGATAGATACTGTAGATAGATAGATAGATAGATACATAGATAGATAGATAGATAGTAAAAAAGTAGAGTGCTGCGTAGACAGTGTTTTGAATATATAGCAAAGTGAAAAGGTGGTAAACTGCCAAGAATTTAGTGACGAGATACTGACGTTTCGAGCGGAGCCCTTCATCAGAGTAAGACCTTAATACATAGATAGATAGATAGATAGATAGATACATAGATAGATAGATAGATAGATAGGTAGCAGACCTTTCAACTCTCACGCATTCGGCGTGAGACTCACACATTCAGTTTCACTCTCACACACTGGGCAGTTTGTGCTAAATTTTAGAAAAAAATATTGTACAATCAACTACTGGGCAGTTTTATGTTAATTTTTAAAAACAAATTACGATGCAGTCCAGTTCCAGAGAAGACAGATGCCAAAATCATTCACATCAGCAACTTGTTTCTAGCTTGTCAGCCATTTCTTATGGAGCTGTTGCTAGGTTGCCAGGGTCTAAACTGCTGTTATTATGACTGTGTATTCAGAAATAATACCAAAATTTATGCGGCAATTATTGTGAGCCTGTCTAGACAAATAAACTTTTTGTAATTTGATATTTGGGTAAGAAATGGGTTAAATGCTTTAGATTTAATTTCAAAGTGCTCTCAAAATGCAGAAAAACGGCATAATTCCATACATTTGAGATTCAAAAATTTTCCGGGGGCATGCCTACGGACCCCCCCCCCCCAAGTGGGTGTCGTCCCAAATCTCGCTCAGTCACAAATTTCAAAGTTGAGAAGTCTATAATCATAATATCTTAATTCTTAGGCAGTGGCTAATCTTAAAGTGCCCATAACCTCAAATGTTTTTATTGTTTTATTTGGAAGAACTTTTAAAATGATAAAGTAACTTCTTTTGAAGATTTTCAAACAAACTGATATATCTCAAAAAGAAAGCAAAGAAATGAAAATCTTCAAAAGAAGTTACTTTGTCATTTTAAAAGTTCTTCCAAACAAGACAATAAAACATTTTGAGGTTATGGGCACTTTAACTATTGTCTATTTTTATTAGTCTATTACGGTAGACTATTAACGGGCAGTTAGATTTATATTGGATAAACAATATAGGGTACACACTAAGGAACTTTTTAAAATATTAAATATCATGCCATTTGTAGATAGAATAAATTTCCGTACAGCTACATATGTATATAAAGCCCTCCATTGTTTAACACCTCAATATATATGTAACATGTTTTCCTATGTAAATAACAATAGGGTGACTCGTTCTTCTGTTAGACGTGATCTTGCATTACCAAATAGAAGAATTAAAATATCAAGAAAACACCTCCGATACAATGGGGCTAAACTGTATAACACTATTGAGCTTAAAATCAGGACCAGCGAAACTTTAAAGCATTCCAAGCAGCTTATATGACAAACTATTTTAGTACTTTTTAATCTATTTTCCTGTAATAATTTTAATCCGGATAAAACAGTAATTGTCACATTTGGTGAGACCAGCCAGATGAACATTCTCCGAAAACCTACAAGAAAGTGGTTTATCAATGGTATTGGAATTGATGAGAAAACGTCTTGGGATCATGTTGGAATTACTCTGAGCAGGAACTTTTCCAGTTATGAAAGGTCAAAAACGGCTGCGAAGAAAGGAAAATCAGTCATTGGTGAACTAATGAATGTGGGATTCCGACCAGCGGGAATAAATCCAATCTGCGGATCAAATGTATGGAAATCGTTCGGCATTCCTTCCATGCTGTATGGG
Organism: Chrysogorgia sp. JL179-B06; assembly: GCA_035772405.1. Lineage (NCBI taxonomy): Eukaryota > Metazoa > Cnidaria > Anthozoa > Scleralcyonacea > Chrysogorgiidae > Chrysogorgia > Chrysogorgia sp. JL179-B06. Next base: position 197,484 of record JAYKKM010000348.1, read on the forward strand.
TGTGAAGTGTGGTCGGGTTTAACAATGACAGAAGATACACTGTTGAAACAAACAAATACGTTTGCGGCAAAACGATTTCAAGGACTATGTCGAACAACCCATTCAGCCGGAGCTCTTGGAACAATTGGTATGTGGTCAATTATAGGTCACATAAACAAGTCAAAACTTTTGTTTTTACGCACCCTGTGTCACATGTCTCCCTTACGTCTGGAGAAGCAATTGTTTATCAAGAGGTTGTTCTCTTTTACAGAGAATGATCCGACATGTCTTGGCTTCATTCCTGATATCATAAGAATTCTAAAATTGTACAAATTATTTTCTTATTTTTGTGACTACTTGGAGGATTGTGTATTTCCCCAAAAAAGTGAATGGCGAAAGTTGGTGGTCGATTCGATAAATGAACATGAAACAGAATGTTGGCGATCAGATATGTCACAGAAACCCAACTTAGTCCATCTCAAAAATACACATCATGAGTTAAAGCCTATCATTCACTGGAAAACAGCAAAGAGATACCCAATATATAGAGGTGCCATCGCCAATTTGGTTAACTTATATTGTGGAAATGTTCCCACTCCTATATTCAACGCAGTGGTAGAGGAAGAATCGAAATATCTATGTAAAATCTGCAATAAGAAACTTTCGGATATATTGGATACCATTACATCATGGACTATGCTGGAACAAACAATCAAAGAGATGACATGTGGGACAATTTAACTGATGAACTGCCGATTCAAATTGTCTCTTCCTTATATAATCTTGATGATGAAGACTTATATGACACATTGATTAGTGGTAAATGTATTAGCATATCTAATGATAACAACACTGTTGATCGGTTTCTTATTATAATTGCACAGGCAGTTTTAAAAATTTTCAGAAAAGTCACTGACCTTTCCGAGCAATTCTAACTAATCGTATTTTTTATCTATCCTGAAAAAATTATATAGTTATGTAAATATTTTTAATGGCATTGTATTGTATTTTAAGCACTTTCTAGTTTTAGCATAATATAATTTAATATACGTATTTTGTAGATACGTGCTCTCCAGAATTGGAGGTAATAAAGACATTCTATCTATCTATCTGTCTGTCTGTCTGTCTGTCTGTCTGTCTGTCTGTCTGTCTGTCTGTCTGTCTGTCTATCTATCTATCTATCTATCTATCTATCTATCTATCTATCTATCTATCTATCTATCTATCTATCTATCTCTCTCTCTCTCTATCTCTCTCTCTATCTATCTATCTGTCTGTCTATCTATCTATCTATCTATCTATCTATCTATCTATCTATCTATCTCTCTCTCTCTCTATCTCTCTATCTATCTGTCTGTCTGTCTATCTGTCTGTCTGTCTGTCTGTCTGTCTGTCTGTCTGTCTGTCTGTCTGTCTGTCTGTCTGTCTGTCTGTCTATCTATCTATCTATCTATCTATCTATCTATCTATCTATCTATCTATCTATCTATCTATCTATCTATCTCTCTCTCTCTATCTCTCTCTCTATCTCTTTATTTTATCTATTAGACTATTAATAAGTGTTGAATTTATTCATTTTATCGTATTTGAGATACGCACCTATTTACAACGGAATTTCCGTTAATATAACAACATACAGCTTAAATTAAGTCCAAAAAATAATTATTTAGTATAAAAGTACCATATTGACCTTGTAGTATCGAGTGATGAATAAGAAGATGGCAGCACATTTAAACATCTTTTGAAGAACTTGACGTGCTTCTCACGAAGAAAATCCGTTCTGGTCTCGACCTCATCATCAACCATAGACATTTTCTCCTTAAAATTCCTAAAATACTCCACTCATCAAGAATTTAAAGTCACCATTTTAAATCCACCATTTTGAACTTCGACCAGCACCTCGGCCGCGCGGTGATTTCAAAAGAATGAGTACTAGTCACCAGATCTCCAGGGAGTTTGTTTCTATGTTTCTATAACAACGATAATTAACAGGGAAACATGCATATCTGATGAATTTTCAATTTTTGTAAACATTCTATTCTGCATGTTATGAATTACCTGAAGAGAGGGTCGAGAAAGGGCTTAGTGAAGACAATACATATTGCATCAGATGGGAGACAAGAAAAAAAAAGGTGAGAATCATTAGATTTTGAAATATGTTCGTGTTTTGTTATTGAACAGTTATGAACTTATGAGTTGTATTATGTTGTCTCGTGACTTTATATCGACACGACATGTTCTAATTTCTACCTATCATTCTCGTGCCTACCTATTTACTATTAAAAATAGAAATTCACTTTAATTTGTGATGAAATATTATGAGACTATTACAAATCCAAACTAAGATTTTCTTCTTGCCAAAATTTAGATCTATTCCTGATCAAGGTAGTGGCACAAACCTCCATCGACCAGAAAGTATTGTGGATAATACTAGTACATTAAGAGATAGCTTAGAGGTATTGTATTATTAGCAGTGGAGGGGCCCTATGATGCGGACGACCCCAGGACATGGAGAACAGTTTGCCCAAAGTGTGGCTGGTGTTCTCTGCTGCTGTGGTTGACATCCGGAAGAACTTTTAGTCTTTCTTATTTTATTTTTATTCTTACATATCTGGGACCCTGCCACATTTCTACCTTTTTGACGTACTTGTTTTTTTGTTATTATCCTTGTAATTTACCAGTGGCAAATCCAATAAAATAAAAATAAATAAAATAAAATGTAGAGGTCATGTCTGCAACTACACAGCCTATACTCTTTTTAGATGTTGCATAATGGATATTGAGCTACCTGTATGCAAGGCATCTGTATCCTAAACACATTTTTCTTTTGTCTAGAAAACTCAACAAGAAATTAAAAGATTGCGAGCAGAAAATCAAAGGCAAAAGGAGGGAAGAACTGTAGCAGAAGATCAGGCTAACTATCTTAAGAATTTGGTATGTTGCACTATAAACCATGTAATATTCTGCACTGCACACATGCACCTAGACATACTGATTATGGTTTTTATTATTAATTGCAGGAGGGAGGCCCTGGCATTACTTTAATCAATAATCCAATGCTCTCGGCCACTGTGATATTGGCTGATATAACAATTGTCCAAATAGCAAGCAGAACTGTTATTATTTATATTACAGTTGAAAGAAAGAGAATCAGAAATATTATCCCTGTCAACTAGAATTGAAGCTTTAATCGTGAGCAATAATGAGCTCAAAGAAAATCAATGTAGCCAATTGTACGAAGCTAAGATGCAGGTAAGTGATGTTTCAAATTTGTTAATAATGCTGCATTCTTTTCAGCAGCTAGTTGCAAAAACAAAATTTCTCTAATACAAATTCAGAAATAGCATTTGTATTAGAAAGCTAGTACTAGAAAGTCAACAGATTGGGACCCATCGCTCCAAATTCTTATTGAACAGTGAACTTTACCAGACTTTGCATCAGTCAGAATCTAATCTTTAATGATTTTTATATCCGCATCTGCAATACCTACAAGTTGTAGTTCCAAAATCCTTTCTCTACTTGTATTTTTTGTAGTATATGAGAGATGTTGAAATGGAATTAAAGAGAGTGAAGGATGAGTCAACAAAAATGGTGAGTGTGTTTTCCTGATTACACAATAATAATGACATTTTTCTCTTTCAAGTCTAGCCCTTTGTAGCAGAAAATGTAATTATTTGATGATTTTTTATATTTTCTCATGACAGGTTGCACGTTTACAGAAAAAAATGAAAAGACTTCAAGAAACTAACTTGAAATCAAAACAAGAGTATGCCCTAAAAGTATTTGCCTTAAAAGATGAGAAAAATAAATTGCTTGAGGAAAACAAGGCTTTGCAAGGTAAAAATGTCGAAGTCTGATGTGAAGTAAATTCTGAATCTTTTTACAAGGAAGGTTAAGAATAGTTGTGCATGAAAAAGGAATTTTGTTTTAGTATTCTTAAATGATAATATAGTGAAAATTACCCAAACAAATGTAACCTAAAATACATGAATTATTTTTTCCTTAACAGGGTATTTGCCAAGTCAAGATCTCAATAATACAATTTCCTCTGCTGATGACAGAAATTATGAAAATAACATCACACATTCCCTAGAAGATGAAAACTCCAAGAAAGAGTCCCGAAATAAACTTATTGTTCAGTTATCACAGCAAGTCACATCACTTGATGTTGAAAACCAAGAACTAAGAAAAGAACTTGAAAAGGCAAAAACACTTATAAATATGTTCAAACAAAAAGGAAGAACTCTGGAGGCTAGCACTAAAATACAGCAAAAACATGAAAGACAAGAACTATGTGTCAATATTGCAAGTTTAGATATTGGAAGTTCAAGTTCCGAGGTGGAACTTTTTGGATAATATTTTAACTCAGAAACAAGAGAGTATAAATATTTTCAGAAGATATGAATTGATATAATATTCAATAAAATGCAGATTTTAATTTTTTGTGCAAAAATACTTTGTTTTTCTGTCTCAAATCAACACACTGAACCACACAATAGCTAAAGTATATTATGGACATTTAGTATGTTAAGTGTATGATGGTGCTTGCATGGTAAACCAATTGTTTCAAACTAGCGGAACTTGGTTCTTTATTCAGTTGCTAAAACACTACTTTTTCTACAAAATGAAAATCTTTATCTACAGTATACATTCATGTTACAATTTACACAATTACTCACACAACTTGCATTGCCTGTGAATTTGATAAAATGGCAATTTGGCTGCTGCTAGGCTGTATAAATAGTATGCTAGATTTACATGACCACTACAAACTGATTCTAAACCCTACAACCATACTCCATATAAAATTGAGTATTGATAAATTATTTACTAGAGTGCTACAATATCTGCCAATTTGTGGGCTTCAGCTGAAAAAATTGATTGACTTGGCCAGGATTTTAACTAGATTTAAATTTGTTACATGAAGAGCTGTAACCAGTAGTTACAACACAACAGGCCTCACATTGACAATGAGCAACTCGCTTTCCAGATTATGCAACATACAGTACAATATTATCTTAGTACTGGCAATTAATCAGGGCTGCCGAGAGGACGGGTTCGGGGGCATGTAGTCTCATGGGCCCCTAAATGCCTCAGATGTCGTAGGTAGTTTATGGAAAATTCTTCACGGGCCCCGGATTTGCTTGGTGCCGTATTCGCGGGACCCTAGATTATGGCCGGACCCGTGGCAGTTTCCCCGGCTACCCTCCCCTCTCGGCGGTCCTGCAATTAATTGTGGTTAATGTAGAACGGTATTTATGGTAGTATTATTATGACAAGAGGGTGATTATAAGGGGAAAAAAGTTATCACCAGTGTTTGATGCATTGCAACATTTTCAACATTGCTTCTAATTTTTGTGCTGAAATTGATGTTTTGGCCAATCGTTTCCTGAAACAGAAACAAATAGATTGTTCAATGTACATACTAGCATGCTTAAGGCATTGTTTTTGAGCAACTTTTGTGTAAGGGTTCTTTTAATTGGTTCTGTAATCCCTTGAATAACCCTGGGTGCCAGTGGTTCTTCTTCGCTCGCCTCGCATCCTTGCGTGCCCCCGTTATCCCCCAACGAGCGAAGAAGAACCACTAGCACCCAGGGTATTGAATATACTGTACAGTACGGAAATTAATTTTTCACAAACCAAACTTACTTTGACAGCTCCGGCAACAATAGAATTTTGTTCCTTTACCCTTGCATCTATATCAACATAATGAACAACATTATTAATAAAATGTTTTCACTCAAAATACTAGGTAGACTAACTTTTCATGTTGATAGCCTTTTGTCTAGCTGTCCACCATTGGCTAATCTAAAATTCATACACCATTAACCAACATAGCAACATCATACCCTACAGAGCCTTTCCAGGTGCCAATTAATAAATAAATCAAACATCCACTCACTGCTACAAAGTAATAAATTTAACTCCTTCTGTCTACCCATATTTAAAACTCACTTTTGACACTTTTTAAATGTCTTTGGTTCAATCTCTGTTATCTTGCAAAAAGCACATGTATGCAGCTTATCATTCTCTGAACTGTTCTTCAACTTTCCCCTCCTCCTGTTCTCCTCTTGAACCATGTTATCATAAACTTCATTAGGATGAGGTACTCCTAAATGTAGTTCTGGAAATGTTTCTTTTATAAGCCGATCATTGTCATCATCACATTCCTCAACACTGACTCCATCTGATAACTTATTCTCAGATGAATTGTCCTCTGGTATTTTCATTTCAGATATTTTCCTCTCCAATATCGACTGTTCCTCGATAGTTTTCCCTTCAAAAGTATCACTGTTGGACAACTGCTTCTCAGTTGTTTTCCTCTCTTCCAGATCTGAAATCATCTGTTCAGAAACTTCCCCTTGGGATGTTTCCCCCTCCAATGGTTTTCCCTCAGACGTTTCCATTTCAACCATTATCTCTTCATCGGGTTTACCTTCGGGATTGTTTTCCTCAGATATTTCCCCAACTGATGTTTCCCCCTCAGCCGACTTACTATCAATCATTTTCTCTTTGGAAATTACCCCATTCGACATGTTATCCTCAGATGTTTTCTCCTCAGATGATTTACTATCAATCATTTTCTCTTTGGAAATTTTCATCTTGGATGTGTTATCCTCAGATGTTTTCTCCTCAGATGATTTACTATCAATCATTTTCTCTTTGGAAATTTTCATCTTGGATGTGTTATCCTCAGATGTTTTCTCCTCAGATGATTTACTATCAATAATTTTTTCTTTGGAAATTATCCCCTTGGACGTGTTATCCTCAGATGTTTTCTCCTCGGATGATTTACTATCAATAATTTTTTCTTTGGAAATTATCCCCTTGGACGTGTTATCCTCAGATGTTTTCCCCTCAGATGATTTACTATCAATAATTTTTTCTTTGGAAATTTTCCCCTTGGACGCGTTATCCTCAGATGTTTTCCCCTCGGACGCGTTATCCTCAGATGTTTTCCCCTCAGACGACTTTCTATCAATAGTTATCTCTTTGGAAATTTTCCCTTTGGATGCATTATCCTCAGATGTTTTCCCTTGGGACCCTTTCATATTTGTATCTTTTGAGTTTCCAATAATCATTTTTGACCCAGACATATCTGGATCTTTTCTTGATGCCTTTTCTAGTTTCTCCTCCTGTAAGTGCCTCATATGGGCATTGTGCATCATAGGATTGTGTTCATTGAACATCCGTTCCCTGCTGCTCCTTCTTCGCATCTCTTGTTCCTCGTGTCTGGACCAATTACCTACAAAATCGTCGTGATAAGTGGATGCCAGTTGCGGCCAAGGAAATCCTGCTGCCTCCAGATAAGCCGGGTCGTTGACTGCTGTGAACTTGTGATCACCAGAAGGTGTCCTTCGAATTTCTTGCACACCATCCCTGTCTACCTTGAACACCATAATTGAAGGTTTTTCATCTTTCGGTTTCTCCTCCTCCTCTTTCGGTTTCTTCCCCTCCATTTTTGTCCTCTTTTCCTCCCCCTTTGACTTTTTCTCCCCCTCTTTCAACTTCTCTTCCTCCTTCAACTTCAACTTCTTCTCTCCATCATCCTTCTTCTTACTCCTCTGAGGTTTACTGCTTAATTTCAGTGCAGCAAGTGTGGTTGGGATTTCATCTGCTTCCAGCCACCGCCGAAGGTAGCGACAGATGGAGCCAGCAAATTTTATATAAATTGGCAACAAACAGATGACCTAAAAGTCACAAAGAAATGGAAATGAAAGATTCGGGGTGAAATTTAAAAAATATACTTTTGAATTCTTGTGAATGAAGGGAATACCGAAAAAGAAGACAAAAAGGGCTGGGCCGATTAATTGGTAAAATCTGATCCTTTTTAGAGATTTACTGGGTTCTCTCTATAATATCTGCATATATCTGTATATATTATTTTAGAAGTCAATGCCTAAATTGACATAAAAAACCTACCTCGACTTATACAAAGGGTCACAAAATGATGGACAAAATCATAGATTGGATATACTAGTAGTACCCAGTCCTCTCTATGCTGTATCAACAACTCATTGATGCATTTTAAGTGATTCAATGCATTTTATTCTAAAACTTGTGCTAGTAAATGACAAAATTATGAAGCATAACTGAAATTAAAGTTTGTTTATTTTACCAAAAAGTCAGGGCAAAAATAAGGGGTCTATTAATAAGGAAATATTTTTATATGCAACTGGTTGACTAATACACAGGGAAATACAGTATATAATATCTAAATAATATATCTGGTGTCAGCTAGTTTATAATACTGTACAGATCTGCATGAGAAATGAGGTGCAAATCATATGTTAGTTGCTGGATACTGCACATCGTGATGTATCATTCAATCTCTTTGGACAAATAAACACAAAGAAACTGGGTTGATAAATATAATAATTATAGTAGATACAGGTAACTGGTTTACCTTAATACATGTGCCAGACTCACTAGGTTCACCAAACAATCTTCTAAAAACATCTCTGAAAATAATAACAATAAAATAATTAAAATAATCAGACAAACTATGGTATACATTGATGTAAAAAGTAAGTTGAATGTTGGCATAAAATGTAAATTGGTGAATCCAGGATTGTTGAAAATATAGAAAAAAGATTCTGCATAACAGTACAGTAATACGAATATTATTGATAACAGTGACTAACATTCCAGATTACTTCTTTTCATGTTTATAACAAAAACATTGTACAGGGACCACTTTGGTTTAAGTCCCTGATAAATTAAACTTGCCAGGGTAGTGGTCATCTCCCATATTTGGACACTTAGCAGCTACAGTATGCCACTGAATAGGGGTACAAAGTTAAACACTAAAATATTTTACCAGGACAGTAGTCCTTTATTTTGCTATGTCAAATTGCATGATTTTTGTTGGTGTACGGCTGAACATAGTGTGAAAGAGGTTTAACGTTTTGAGTGAAGTTCCTTCATCAAAAACTGAGAAAGTGCAAACAAGATAATTTCCTCAATTATTCAAAGTTTCAAACCACATGGGACAACAACTTCATTCTCAAACTCAAAAACTCATACAGTGTGAGTTTATACAAGAACTCTTGCAAAAGCATGGCAGCCCAAATTTTCGTAAAAATAGGACTTGACTTGTAATGTGTCCTACCTATACTTCTATATACATAGTTGTGGAATAAAACCAGACGTTAAGATTTTTTAATGGACTTGTCTCAGCACTTTACAGTAAATTTCAACTTCTGCCACTTAATGTACAAAAGCACTAGTTGTGAAACGTGTATTAGAGAAAACCAATACAGGTGGAGCATCAATCTCCAGGGAGCACAAAACATCTAAAAAGGTGTGCTACTGCAGCAGCTTTACCTTGTATCTTTATTAAAAAATGGATCCTTAGCTGAATGAGAAAAAGAATTGGTTAAAAACCCATCAAATGTACAGCTATTTAAATATTAAATAAATAAATTGATTTCACTGAAATTAAAATATTATAATATAATAATACATTTCAAACCTCCTCCAAATAAATATAGTTATGAACAAAAACACTAAAAGGTTGATATAGTTCTGGCTCAATTTCCATATAAAAGTACCCAAATGACGTCATCATTCTGCCTATATATAGTCACATATAGACACCGACAGGGGTACTGTTGCATAAGTAGTCTTATCAGCGTTATGTGCGTTATGTGCGTTATAGGCGTTATGTGCGTTATGTGCGTTATGTGCGTTATGGGCGTTATAGGCGTTATGTGCGTTATAGGCGTTATGTGCGTTATAAGCGTTATAGGCGTTATGTGCGTTATAGGCGTTATAAGCGTTATGTGCGTTATATGCGTTATGTGCGTTATAGGCGTTATGTGCGTTATAAACGTTATGTGCGTTATAGGCGTTATGTGCGTTATGTGCGTTATGTGCGTTATGTGCGATAACGCCTATAACGCACATAACGCCTATAACGCACATAACGCCTATAACGCACATAACGCACATAACGCACATAACGCCTATAACGCACATAACGCACATAACGCACATAACACACATAACGCCTATAACGCACATAACGCCTATAACGCACATAACGCCTATAACGCACATAACGCTGATAAGACTACTTATGCAACAGTACCCCTGTCGGTGTCTATATGTGACTATATATAGATAGGCAGAATGATGACGTCATTTGGGTACTTTTATATGGAAATTGAGCCATAGTTCCAAAATAATTTATATTGTAGGTCTATTGTTTTGCATGAAGTCTCCCACTATCTTCATTCTATGATACCTTCATCGAATTAATCGGTGTCTGACGTGGTAAAGAGGAGCCAATTAAGGTGGCTGGGACATGGGTTCGGGAAGATGATGGTGACTGGGTGAAGAGGTGTATGTCGCTTGAGGTTGATGGTGCAAGAGGAAGAGGAAGGCCAAGGATGACATGGGGCCAGGTAGTGGAGAGGGATATGAGAGAGAGTGGGCTGAAGAGGGAAGATCCACATGATCGTGGAAAGTGGAGGAAACTGTCATGGGAAACCACCGGCCAACCCCTGCGTAAGCGGGGAAAATGGCCGTAAAACGTCTGTTGTTGTTTTGTTGTTGATACCTTCATCGGAAATGGTAATATGCCAACATTTTAGAGTTTTTGTACAGTTTGGAAGTACACCAACCTTTTAGAACAATGTTTTCTACATTGACCAACAAGTCAAGGTTTTCTATACTGCACTCTGTTTCACTGACCAAATTACCAAAAAGTGGTGTTGCCAGGTGTCACACCTTCACAACCTCTTGGACTCCGTGGAGCCTCGCTATAGCGCGCATCGTTATAATGTGTGATTCGGTATAACACAGTTTATCCTTGGACCCCAAATACTGATTGTCGATCTGCCAAAAGGAACGCAAGGTCTGGGAAGTCTGATACTGATACATGTATTCACTAGGTACTGTAATATTTCAAGATGAATAACATAACAGAAAATGCATGTTGACTTAATATTACAGACATTATAAGGATCGAACAGAAAGTGCTTCTGGCAGTATCCAAGCTTGTTTAGTCAATCTAGTTCCCAGAGTCTGCATCCCCCTGCAGGTCAGAGGGAATGTAGGCTGTGGGAACGAAATTGTCAACAATATTGCGCAAGAGTACTGGGAACGAGATTTGCCCAATAACTCGCAATAACGTGTTTCATCGATAACGCGGTCTCCACTACGGATCCCAACTACCGTGCTATAGCGAGGCTCCACTGTAATTTACCCCTGCTTGGGATACTTACTGTATGATTGTGAATCCATAAATTGTATCATATGCTTGTTCTTTGCCACCATAACAGTATCATTCAGAAATTGCCTTGCAGCACTTAGTTTTCCTGATAAAACAAAAAAATTAGAAAAAGGTTCACTTAACCCTCCTGAGAGTTCCACTAAATAATTTGTTTATCCCATGTTTATCCTGACAGCAGCTGAAAGATTTTATATTTATAAACTCTTACCATTTACAAAATTATCAATGCCATATAACTTAAAACTATCCACAAATCTTTTTTTATTATCTTTCTAGAAATGTGAATAAAGAAAAAAACCATTGTCAATTAAAAATATAAAATGTTCAAATATCTACAACGAAGAGGCCTTCCGATTGCTGATTAATTTCTAACTACAGTACCTGTACATAAATAGGTTGTTAAAAAGTATGCATGTTCACGCAATATAATAAAAATAAAATAAAAATTAATAATAAAGACGTATTAGGAGCATTATACAATAGTCTCAATGCTCTTACAACAACTTAATGTTACTTATAAAAGTAAAACTAATTACAGTTTCATTATAAGATAAAGCCTACTACATATATTACCACTATGATATACCATGCCTAAAATAAGGCTACCACTTTCTAATTTGTTTCCTTATTACTGGTAATAAGGTAATACACAGCAACAGGATTGAACAAAACTGCAAGATACCATATGACTGTATATACGTTTGTGACTTTGTGTAGGTTGTAAGTCTACACAGTGGTTATTACCTTATTACTCCATTATCAATAAGGTAGTCACTGTGCAGACTTGCAAACTATCGTTGAGTATATATACACTATACAGTCATATCATGTATAACAGGGCAATATAGCAATAGTATAATAGTAATAGAGTAATAAGGTAATAACCAATGTGTAAACTTACAAACTATTGATGAGTATATATACAGTCATATGGTATAACAGGGCAATATAGCAATAGTGTAATAGTAATAGAGTAATAAGGTAATAACCACTGTGTAGACTTACAAACTATTGATACAGTCATATGGTATAACAGGGCAAAAGAAGCAATAGTGTAATAGTAATAGAGTAATAAGGTAATAGTCACTGTGTAGACTTACAAACTATCGATGAGTGTATATACAGTCATATGGTATAACAGGGCAATATAGCAATAGTGTCATGGTAATAGAGTAATCAGGTAATAGTCACTGACTGTGCAGACTTAGGGGATTTCAATTGATACCGGCAACGCACACAGAAATTCTTTCATGCCCTTATCACTCGAAGCAGAGCTCATATTCCTCAAATACGGAACCATATATACAAATCTCTGTTCTTCTTTGGCGATTACATTGCCTTCACCATCAAGCTAAAAATAAAGTTGAGAGAAAATAAAGTTGAGAGAAAACAATGTTTACTAATGTGAAAGTGACCTTAAAATATAAGTATTTAAGTATTGCAGCTGCTTAGGCAGCAAACGTACATTAAAATTCGACTCAAAATAGTCAGTGTTTTGCAATTTATAAGATAATTCCAATTGGTCAATACCCTCGCACAGAAATTTTTCCGCCAAAAAATTATTTTGCTTTTATCCAGTCTCGCAATATCCCACGTATTTAGAATTGCATGAAAAACCAATTCAGTATTTGATTGATCACCGTTTTTGTTTTTATTTCCTTTTTTATATTAAGAGTCATTGCAGGGTAGCCTGCCTGCAGACGCTTTTATTACTCGGGCTTCCCCCCCCTGGGGGGAGAGCACGAGTCTTAAAAAGGGCTCTGTTTATTATTTTTATTACTCGGGCCTCCCCCCCCTGGGGGGAGAGCACGAGTCTTAGAAAGGGCTCTGTTTATTTTTATTATTTTTATTTTGGCAATGTCGCGAAATGGCAATTATTGCATCATTGTTGACCAAATTAGTAGACTAGTGAGCGAGACTATGAATGTGGGATTACTATACATGCGCAGTTAAGTGCCCCCCGCTGTCGTTTTTAGGGCTAATTATTGCATCATCCCGATCAACCTGGTACCCAGGCTTTTCACCTTTGCGAAACTGAAAACACTGCATATATTCATGCGCCATTGTAATTTATTTACTCATCTGATCACCTTTCTTTGAGTGCTCTTCACTGAAAATCTTTGATGTGGCTGGCAAGTATCTTGATCTTATACACGCTCACAATCCCGCTCGCTTTCGAAATGGGTTGGTCTACGATTTCGAGAAATATGAGACTCAACATATGAATTAGGGTTTATTATGCTGTATGGAAATATGTCAACTGTTCTGAGGTAACAGTAATATTTTTATAGGTGGTAAACTGCCAAGAATTTAGTGACGAGATACTGACGTTTCGAGCGGAGCCCTTCATGCTTTGTTGCCTGTATTGTTTATTGTTATGTTATACAAAATATAATCGATGCTACAGTTTATTGTTTCATATATTATATTCGAATTTTACCCTGTTTCACTTGATGTTTTACCTGTAAGCTTAAATGGGGCTCCAAAATGTTGTTATCAGTAAGTTGGTACCGATTGTTCATCATATTATATGATATATAAATCTCTGACACCCATACCAACTATCAAGATCAAGGAGTAAAGAGTTTGTTATTGTTTGCTGGTTATCAATTCATCTATGATGAGCGATGACTATGCAATGTTGCCATTGAATAACCTTGTTTCACTTGATATTTTACCTGTAAGCTTAAAATGGAGCTCCAAAATGTTCTGGGTTATCAGTAAGTTTGTATCGATTGTTCATATTATTACATGCGAATGCTTACAAATGAACACACAGTATATAAATCTCTGACACCCATGGAAAGCGAGTTGGCTCGCTAACCGAGACAGTAACATAGTTAACTATGCAGTAATCTGTCTTTATATTACAATTAGCGAGCTGGCCGGCCCACTGGACTAGTCACTAGTATGTATAAAGCCTGTCAAATAATAAATATGCTAGCTTATGACACCTTGCTACTGCCAGCTAAATGGTTTGATTTACTGCTATGCCTTATACACTGAGAAAAAGATTAACTGATTTAATGCTTGCTCAAACTGAACCTGTTTGCCGGACTGACCATAGGCATATGAATTGTTATTACATGAGCACAGGCTGACCTTGTTGGCTAGAAAAACTCAAGTAGCCCGAGTTAACGCCTAGCGGGTGTCTTGTTATTATTATTTTGTCGTCGTCGCGAAATGGCAATTATTGCATCATTGTTGACTAAATTTGTAGACTAGTGAGCGAGACTATGAATGTGGGATTACTACACATGCGCAGTGAAGTGATCCCAAAAACTTTTTGTCTTCGTACCCAGGCTTTTCACCTTTGTGAAACTGAAAACACTGCATATATGCACCATTGTGCTTTAATATTTACTCATTGATCACCTTTCTTCGAGTGCTCTTCACTGAAAATCTTTGATGTGGCTGGCAACTGGCAAGTATCTTGATCTTATATATATACGCTCACAATCCCGATCGCTTTCGAAATGGGTTGGTCTACGATTTCGAGAACCTGTACTCGATCAAATTATCTGTTTCCATACGCTTTTTGTCTACTAAATGTTTAATAATTTATTATGAGACTCAACATATGAATGCTGTATGGAAATATGTTAATTGTTCTGAGGTAACTGTAATATTTTTATAAGCTTTGTTGGCTGTATTGTTTATTGTTATGTTATACAAAATAAAGTTGATGCTATGAGCCTATGTTAATGTTTAGTAATTAGTTGCTATCGAATTTTACCCTGTTTCACTTGATATTTTACATGTAAGCTTAAATGGAGCTCCAAAATGTTCTGGGTTATCAGTAAATTTGTATCGATTGTTCATACATGTATTATTATACACAAATGCTTACAAATGAACACACAGTATATAAATCTGTGACACCCATACCAACTATCAAGATCAAGGAGTAAAGAGTTTGTTGTTGTTTGCTAGTTTACTACCAGTGACGGGTCTGAATTTTGGCCTTGACTACATGGAAAGGGAGTTGGCTCGCTAACCGAAACAGTAACATAGTTAACTATGCAGTAATCTGTCTTTATATTGCAATTAGCTAGCTGGCTGGCCCACTGGACTAGTCACTAGTATGTATAAAGCCTCTCAAATAATAAATATGCTAAAATTATGAATATGTTTACTGGCTCAAAATGTTAATATAACTTCAAAGAAATAATGATTTTGAATTACATTTCTTTATTTTACTTATTTTATAATAGCTTATGACACCTTGCTACTGCCAGCTAAATGGTTTGATTTACTGCTATGCCTTATACACTGAGAACAAGATTAACTGATTTAATGATTGCTCAAACTGAACCTGTTTGCCGGACTGACCATATGAATTATTATTACATGAGCACAGGCCGGCTTGCTTGCCAGGCTGACCCTGTTGACTAGAACTGGATTAGGTCAGCATTTGGTGGAGCAGACTTCTCAGTAAGCCAGCTTGGATACTCAACTCACCTTCATACAGTGTGGTCAAAGCTGTTGGCCAACACTATGTTATGGGTTTGCAATGATGGAAAATTTAACCAACCATTGTATCTACAACTATAGATTTGTGTATATTGAATTCAAATCACTGAATTTGCCTACAATGTCTTTCAATAAGCCACTACTCAAGTAGCCCGAGTTAACGCCTAGCGGGCGTCTTGTTTCTTGTATTTAATCATCGAAACTACAAGCGTCTGCACACAGGCTAGTCATCGGTTGGATCAAAACTAATGATGTCTTGGAATGGCGGAAATAATGGCACTGGAAAAAATAGCACCCGGAAAAAATGGCACCGGCACAATGACTTATGCGGAAAAAATGGCACCGCTAAAAAATTGTAAAATAAAGAAACGAAAACAACAACAATTTTTTTTACGAATTTGAATATTTTAGTTTACTAGTTACTCTAAATTTAATTCTAGCAATACTAGAGTTCTCTTAACACATCTCCAACGAACGTGATTTGGTTTGGAAACCTGTTTGGTGTACATATAACCACCAAAGCACAGTTTCATTCCTCCCTTGTTGCTTGCAATTAATTCCATTTCGCTTCTAATTCCTGCACGTGTTACGAATACCGATGAATACAGACAAATGACATGCTAAAGTTGCACTATATTTATAGACACATCTCACATCAAACAACTCACATCAGTATCTATTTTTGAAAAATGCAATTACTTTAACAATAAGCATGTCGACTATTGTCAGCGCGCTTTCCGTTAATGCTCTTCAACAATACCCATTCAAATATCAACCATTAGAGGTGCCATTTTTATCGCAGTGAGATTTTGTTGCGAGAAACATTTGCCTTGGGAATGTCAACCTTTTTTTTGTTTTTTTCGTTTCTTTATTTTATAATTTTTAGCGGTGCCATTTTTTCCGCATAAGTCATTATTTCGGTGCCATTTTTTCCGGTGCCATTCTTTCCGGTGCCATTTTTTCCAGTGCCATTTTTACCGATTACCGATGTCTTGTGTCATAATTTATGTCATCATTCTCATTAGTAAATTTGCTCTCTCACCTGGCGCGGCATAGGTGCAGCGCGGATGCCGTAGCAGGATGCCGCGGTTAAAGTGACAAACGAATAACAGGATTACCAAGACGTTTGATCATCCTAAAAACAATCTGAACGACTAGATAGTTAACTTACAAACTCGATATTTTATATCCTACTAATATGATCAACATACCTAGTTATAACTAATTACCTAAATGTTTAACGTTTCATAAACTTGGTAACGTTTGATAAACTTGGCTGACAACCGACAAAGTGAATTTTTATTACGTTAGACCATATGGTACACATTTTTTTCTTCCTTGTGTATTTTTGTCGGTAATCCGCAGCACACAGTCCGCCTTTTCCACCAAACCTTAAACGAAGAGAGATTTAAAGACGCAGCTGGCTAACACAAGCTGTCAATTTACTGATTGACATTCGACTCGACAATAAATTGTTGACTTTCAGATGTTGTCAAAATGATGTGAAATGTCTAAAATTACAGAGTTTCAGTCTTCAGTTCTAGTTGTCAATGTGCAATATTAGCTGAACTGGTCGACGATGCGAAAAGCGATGATACCAGCAGTTTGTTGTTTAATCCACAACATGAAAATAAGTAAACCCGTTATACGGATCACTGACACTGTCCAAACTCAAAAATGAAACCGCATGTTTTGCTTAAATTTCAAGTTTTGGTCTAACGGCATTTTATATATTCTTTTCATTTTCTTAGTTCTACATTACTAGTATAAAAGAACCAATGTTTAAAGTTGTACCTGGACGTTTTCGTTTAGAACATAGGTTACCATGTCCACGTTATCCTTCTGCCGTCCAATTATAACCGCAGCTTTTTTTGTTTGCCACTCGTTCGCATCAGCCCAAAAACTCTTCTGTGGCTTGCGCAAAGTGCAAAGTTGGTTATCACTAATGTTGGTCCAAAGAACGCCACCTTTACACGCAAAGCTTCTGTTGATCGCGTTTCTAAATTGCTTCGCAACATTCATTTCATCGCATGTTACGTAGCACTCCCTGTTGTAAAATCATTACATACATTGTCAGTGGAATCTTTAACTATTAATCAAGTGATCTTTAAATCAAGAATACACCAAAATAGAGAATATACTTACATTCTCACTCCGTCGATACGCTCGACATCCAGGAGAAAGCCACTGTATCGGAGCAAGCTGTGCCCAAAATCCACAAAAAATTCCCTTGGCTTATTTTGACGTACAGGGTACGACGGCCAGCGCTGTCACCACGAACAGACAGCGATTTCTTTGGTGAGGGTGTCATTTGACTCATTTCGATCAAAACGAGCTAGGTTTTTTTGGGAGCACAGCTGCACAGAAGTCTTACACTAACGACACGAAAGCAACAATGAATAGATTTAAGCTAAGACAGCGGGTATATTAGATAATTCATTCACAGTCGGGGTGCGCACTAAGACGTAAGACTACAACACATTGTTGTGATCAATACTCGCTTCTTCGTGGTCAATATGGCCAACTAACACTCAAAGTCTATAAGAGCGATGCGTTTGGCTTTATTTTTGACAATAACTTTTTTATTATTTGCTAATTAATTTTACATTATTGGAAAACTTTGGTATTTTCTAACATCCAAAAACTAATTTTTGACAAGAATTTAGATTATATTTTCGAAAGAGAGAAGTGATTGTCTTAAACGGAAGTCGTAGGCCTTCAAATACATGCATAATCTCTATTGTTTATTGTCAACTGTATAACTGTATCGTGATTTCACTGATTATACTTAACATGTAATTATAGCGTTTTGATGTTGTTTCAGAACTTAAAACTATGCTAAATGCTGTTCCCTCTTCGATACACTTTTTCATATAAACATACAAGAACATAGGCATAGCTTTTGTCCGGCTAAAAGCCTTTTGTTATTTGATTCCAGCATTATGTGATTGGTATGTCACCACCACCAGGCGGATTATATAGCCATCTGGATGGGGTTTATATCTATTCTATGATATATACATGCACTAACTAAACTCATGTTCATTCTAAGTCTACCGTATATAATAACATTATTATGAGGCGTGCGAGGCATCGGGTTTTTCCCTTTGAAACAAAAGGATAATGAGGCGGTTTCGTTTGAATTAATAAGCTCGGCTTATTATGGAAAGTACGGCGTATCAGATGAAGTAGGCCTGAGTCACCAGATCACTTAAGAATCGCATAAAATTACTTACAATGCCCAGTACAGTGAATAAATCGAAGGACGACAAAATTGTTTGATGACAGCCGGTTAGCGCAGTTAGTCGTCGGCGTTTTCTTTGTACTTAACTCCAGGCAAAAATCCGCAGGGTTGCCAGTGTTTTCGTTAGAGATTTCCACATATCGATACAATTGTAACTAAACACGTAACGTATCTGCGCACTGAAGCTGAAAATAGGGCGAAAACTGAGGATATGTCCTTTTTCTTTAGGGTACATCTTTTTTCGTACGGTTTCACGCCTTGTCTGCACGCAATAGAAAAAGAAAAAGGTGCGTTTTAACAGAAAAACACACTAGTGTGAATGGTACCTTGTTATAGAGTACGCTCACCATTTGTAGCAGAATAAAGGCCATTATCAACTAAGAGTCTTCCCCACAAGACGCCCGCTAGGCGTTAACTCGGGCTACTTTTAGGGACATGGCGCGCATATTCCAGCTCCCAGGGTTGGGGTATTTGGCGCTCCGCTGAAAGAAAGTAGATGCGTATCGCACAGTCACAAAGTTTGAGGCAATGCCAATATGGTTGCCAGTGAATTTCCAAAATTCGTTGGCTATCCTTTGCTCTAAAGTTTCAATGATGTAATATTCTGTGTCCGGTACACGAAGTCCACGAAGTAGCAGCCCCAAACGAACGTCCATATTTAAAACGTAAATGCCAAAAAAATCGCATGCCAAACGCTATTTAACCATGTTTATTTTATGAAACCATGTGTAGTCTGCGAAACGTTTGAGTTCAGAAGATGGCGGATGCGCCGGTCGCCGGCGCCGGATGGCACAATTGCTTTGGAAAATTTCGAGGATTTGGAAAATTTGGAAAATTTCGCATACCTCCAGGCCAGCGGGTTACACTAGGCCAATTAACTTATCTTTTGGGGGAATAAAATGCCTATAAGAATAATACCAATATGAGCGCAATCAAGCGTTTTTTTGCATTCATTTCTTCGACTCGGAGAAGCGTACGGACACATTTTTATCAATATTTCATTCAATTGTCAACCAAATTTCACCAAAATTTAACGGATTGGTCCTTGGTATATAACCATCCTTTCTAGCAAACGTTTATGAAAATCTGTTCATTCTTTTTTGAGATATTTTGCTTACAGACGGACAGACAAACAGAGAGACGGACAGACAAACAGAGAGACAAACAAACAAACAAACAAACAAACAGAGAGACAAACAAACAGACGCACGGGGGTGAAAACATAATAACGGAGAAAAAAAACCCAACATGTTTGTTCAGCGTCCAACATGGCGATAGCGATTGAACTGCTGGATTAATAATAAACATGTTCAAGCACCGCCTGATTTCCAGCAGATTTCGCAAGAAATTTCACGACCCAAGTAGACCCAGAACTAAACCTAATGTTTCTAAACTTAATACTATACTTAATAATTTCTTAATACTTTTTCTCGCACGCTTCGCTGCCTCGCACGCTTCGCTGCCTCGCACGCTTCGCTGCCTCGCACGCTTCGCTGCCTCGCACGCTTCGCTGCCTCGCACGCTTCGCTGCCTCGCACGCTTCGCTGCCTCGCACGCTTCGCTGCCTCGCACGCTTCGCTGCCTCGCACGCTTCGCTGCCTCGCACGCACTCATCGACAATTTGTGAGTCTGCACAGTGGTTATTACCTGATTACTCTATTACCATTACACGATTGCTTACTCATCGATAGTTTGTAAGTCTACACAGTGGTTAGCCATATAAGCAATGACGTAGATCATACGATTGCTTTGCGTGCTTTGGGATGGGAGCCACTCCAAACAGAAAGGAAAAAAGCTAAAGCAAAAATGATGTATAAGTTATTAAACAAAATGGGTCCCAAATCACTCACAAATCTATTTTCGTATAAGAGTGAGAAAACTAATTATCACCTTCGGGACATTTCAAGTGGTCTTTGTTTACCAAAACCACGTACAAATAACATGAAAAATAGTTTTATGTACGACGGAGCACACCTTTGGAATTCTATTCCAAAAGAAATTAGGGAAAGCAAGTCACTTTCTTCCTTTCGAAATAAAATCGCTGCTCACATCAGTGCGTAAAAACTATTGTAAACAATTTACCTGTAAATAGCCTAAAACTTTCATTAATTTCTTACTATTTAAATACTCCATAATAGCTTATCATATTCTAAATGTAAAATTATTTTCTGGCACACGCCCCCCGTGGAAATCAGCTGCGGTTGACGGGGTCAGCGTGTATAAATAAAGTTATACTACTACTACTATTATTATTACCTTATTACTCTATTACCATTACACTATTGCGATATTGCCCTGTTATACATGATATGAGTGTATATACACTCAACGATAGTTTGCAAGTCTGCACAGTGACTACCTTATTGATAATGGAGTAATAAGGTAATAACCACTGTGTAGACTTACAACCTACACAAACGTATATACAGTCATATGGTATCTTGCAGTCTTGTTCAATCCTGTTGCTGTGTATTACCTTATTACCAGTAATAAGGAAACAAATTAGAAAGTGGTAGCCTTATTTTAGGCTTCATTTACACTATGAACAAAAAACTATTAATTTAAAAAAAAAGAAAAGATCCGTTGCGATGCGTAACAAGGCTACTAGGTTCTCCTCAGTATGACAAACCCCGCGAAGAATCAACCAAACAAAAAGGATAACGTGGATTGTTCAGAGCAAAATCATGGCGTGACAGTGACAGTGTGTCAGTGTGTCCTGTGACAGTGTGTCTACAGCGACTACAGTCACAGGGAGCCCAACTCTGACTCCTGTGATGTGTTTCTCTGTTTCTTTATTTTATTCTATATTGTGGAAATTCTGATGTTTCATATCTAATATTGAAAGAAAGCGATGCTTATGATACTGCGGCGCTATGGCGGTAATTTGAAACTCAAAACAGCTGTCACTGGGTGCCACGTGAATACGCGTGACGATCACTGAAATCTGAGACGATACAAAGCGGGGCACACTCAGGTGGCACCCAATGACAGCTGTTTCGAGTTTCAAATTACCGCGCGTGCAATTGTCGTCTCAGCTTTCAGTGATCGTCACGCGTATTCACGTGGCACCAGTGAGAGCTGTTTCGAGTTTCAAATTACCGCGCGTGCAGCCGTGTACTATTCACATAAGCGCCGCGGTATCATAAGCATCGCTTTCTTTCAATATTAAATATAAAACATCAGAATTTCCATAATATAGAATAAAATAGAGAAACACATCACAGGCGTCAGACTTGGGCTCCCTGTGCTACAGTTCGATTGTTTTATTCTAAGTTAATTACTGCACGCACGCACTTAGATCAAATTGAAGCACGCGCACTGTTGTCAGCATACCTAGCGTGCTTCGTTTGCTTACGTGTGAAAACCAACCGTTTTTGCGCCAGCTTGAAAAACAAACGCCAAAAATCTCGGTATAGACAATCCGGCATTTCACTAAATACCATTTAAATGGTGAAAAGGATACTTGGAGTTTCTCAGATTCCAATAGAAGAACGCTTTACCGACCGTTGAGCAGCATCACTATCCCGTTCAAAATCGTACAGGAAAAAATGAAATACAAAATAATCTGTGGAGTACTTCAGTGCACGTCCAAACAGTTTCACATCATCATGTCATAATAGACGCGCACGCATGTTATGTACATTGGAATTTGGTTAAATTTTGACTGAGATAACGTTCAAAATCTACGATGAAACAGCCTTTTCCAATTTGTGATCAACAAATACAGAGGGGTTATAATGATACTCTAATAGGATGACAGCATGAGTATATTTAGACTAGAGTGGTTTTACATTTTATTGATTTTATAAAATAATTTGGACTGGAAGCTCGTACTGGCAGGCAATAGCCTTCTATAATATCATTAGCAGGTGGGGTCTGCATGCAGGCTAGGGGTATTGTGGAGATATATTTCTAGTCATAGCACTATTAAAAACATGACTCAAGAAAACATGTAAGACATTCTTACCACTGATGATACAGCTTTCATTTCACCATGATTTAGAAAAAATTCACAAAAAGCATCCAAAAACTGCTGCTTTTGTTCCTTAGACTGTAAAAAAACATTTTAGGTATTCAGTAATGATTTATCATAACTCTAGGAAAGGAATGTTATTAATGAGACTATGGCCATTTACATAATTTAATAGGCCATTTTGGAGACAAAAAGGCCAAGCTTTTTTATTTGTCGAATGGATTTTACTCATCAATATTTCCCGTGCAGGAGGGTGAAATAAAATTAAAAATTAAAAAAGTAAAGAATTGTCCAATGACTGCATCTACATCTAAACTCAGAGTGTCATGATTGCAAATGTGAAGTTGCATGTAACTTTTTGTATATCACGACCGGAACTTGAAAAATATTGTTTCACTATTCATTCACCTGATACGTATTTATTAAAATGCGTTTAAATATTTAATAAAACAAATTCAGAAGGTATAATATACAAAACAATCTTTTTTAAAAGAAATGATACTTGGCATTTGTAATCAATGTAATAAATAAACGTTTTGATTAGTGGCACAATTATTATTATTATTATTATTATTTATTTTGCCCATGCATTTGAACTATTTACATAATTGAGAATTTTCATTTTTTGGGGGCTAGGGGTCTACTAGAAACCTAAAAGGCTTTTTAAATAAGACCCCTAGTGGAAGTTATTTGTTAATCTATTTACATGGACACATGTACAGTAGAATAATGAGGTTAACATGGTAAACTGTTTGCTACTCAAGCTTTTTAACGCAAACTCAGAAAATGTTTCTGAGCCCCAGACGGGAGGGAGGTTAAGCTTGACTTCTGATACCAATACAAAACTAATATTCTACACTTAGATTTTGTTTCCATTCAAACACAATCAGCTTGCGAGTACAGTCAGTGCACATACTGAAATATGGCAGTCGATTTGAATCAACATCATTATTGCCATAACATTTTATAAGTTGCAGGGGACGAAAAATTGGATTTGCTAACATTTGCAACATATTTGCAACATTGCCAAATATGTTGCAAATGTGAAATTTGCATTGGGTGTAAAAGTGCAAATGCCATCTTTGCACAAAAATCTATGCAAAGATGGCATTTGCACATTTACACTTGGCAATGTTGCAAATGTTAGCAAATCCAATTTTTCGAAGCCAGTTTGACTAGATGTGCACGTTTGTCATATAGTTTGCCTCAATTTTTGCATTCCCAACAATGGCAAAATGGTAATTTGGAATCATCTGAGAGTATTTTCGATTTGTTTATTGGAATTTTGTTTCTATTAATAGCAACCATACACAATCCTATTCTATTGATAATTAATTGCCAATTAATAATTGGAAGCAAAAGGGTTGTTTGGCAGATCAAATATCAGTACTGGAAGTCAAACTGAATCTCCCTAATATATATTTTTAAGACTCAACTGAGAGTATATCAATTGCCAAAAATGCAACTTGTGCAATAGCTACATGACTAGAGATGAACCAATTAACAGAAATGTATCAGTGGAAACCAACGATTGGCCATTTTGGTTGTCGTCAGTTCTCAACAATGCAAAAAATAAGGGTTGTGAAGTATATAGTTCACAAGTATATAATTCACAAGTATATAGTTCACATCATGACAATAAATTTTAAAAAGCCTTTACAAATGCAATAAATATGTTAAAAGGTAACGAATTTGCCTAAATCATATCGGAATTTATGGTAGGAAAATTGCCATAAACTAATGGTGACATCATTGATCAGAACAATGAGGACTATTATATTAAGACCTATAAACAGTGAAATTTGGTCAATATCTTTTAGACTTTTACCAATTACCAATAATTATATACTACAGTCTACAGTAGTTCTATAACGAATAATTAATTTAATAGCCTGCCAGACATATCGACTTTCACACTAAATACTAATTAATTGATCCAAATTCTGAATTTCTGAGTTATATGTACTTGCAGGGAGAATTCTCGACCTTTTGGCAACAGAAGAGTCCACACTACATTGAACACGTACTCACCTCTTCTTTCAGAAACCGTTTGAATGCCCCAGTATGCTTAAAGAAAAATTCATAGTCGTGTCCATTGAATTCTCCATCAAACATTCCAAAGTCGTGGCAACTAAAAGTGATTTTTTTCATTCTCCTCAATAATCAATGTCCACAATAGTATATGTTTCTGATAAAGACGAACAGCGGCATCAAACGTTGCTAAAAATCAAGACCTACAGTACAGTAAAAAGATTTTATTTTCGTTATCGGAATTCGGAAGTTATAAACACAGCGTGTGGCCATCTTATGATATTTGAGTACTTTATGTACGATTTATTTTAATGGACTTGCAACGGGAATTCATTCGATTTCGTTAAAAATATGCTAGAATATTACATAAATTAAGAAATAAAGTTCACTTACCTCTACACTAAGTCGTAGTTGTCGTTTCTGTGTAATGTGGTGTAAAATCTGGTGCAATTGAGGCATTTATACCGAGTTAAGTATCTTGTTCCCCACTGGCTCATAATGCCTCAATTGTGCCAGATTTCACACCAAATTACATAGAAACGACAACTATGACTTCATGTAGAGGTAAGTGAACTTTATTTCTTAATTTATGGCAATATTCTAGCATTTTAACGAAATCGAATGAATTCCTGTTGCAAGTCCATTAAAATATATCGTACATAAAGTACTCAAATAGTGTGATTGAGCGCCCGACATGGCTTCGGGCAATTTTAATTTTTGTCCTTCAATTTTTCTTCTTTTTAGGGTTAAAATTAGTGTTTTCTAAGGGTTAGTTAGAGTTTTATAGTTAGGGTTATTCTTTAGTTAGTGTAAGGTGAGTATTTTAGTTAGTGTAAGGTGAGTATTATTTGTCAAACTGAAAGATATTAATATAAATCATAACTAAGAAACTACGAAACTGATCTAACACTAACCTTTCATATCTCTGATGATCATGTTGTCAACTCAACAAAGGGTTGACGTCTTAAGGTCTTAGCGACCAACGATCACTGTGAAACACACCTTATTGTAGGGAACGGGTATTTCACCAGGGAAAGAGTGTTTCCGTATTTCTGGAATTTATTATCAAGTGTTGT
This sequence comes from Chrysogorgia sp. JL179-B06, assembly GCA_035772405.1. Taxonomy (NCBI): domain Eukaryota; kingdom Metazoa; phylum Cnidaria; class Anthozoa; order Scleralcyonacea; family Chrysogorgiidae; genus Chrysogorgia; species Chrysogorgia sp. JL179-B06. Next base: position 223,499 of record JAYKKM010000348.1, read on the forward strand.
CGCATCATTTATCACACATAAATAAAACCAGTAGTGAAACTCCCAATAAATATTTGTACTGTTTTAATATCAAAAACCTTAAACAAAAGCATATTTACAATTTACACTATTTTGATAAATCCAGACATTTTCAGTAAGTCAACAATTTGAGAGAGTCTATAGTTACAAAACCAGAAGCCGTAAGTTACACAAGATACAATGCCTGAGTTGGATGAATGGCCGGAGATTCTCAAATGCAAATAATTACACCAGCCGACCTGCGTCAAAAGGTTTGTTTTTTGTTCCTGCGCAAAGTAATGACGCACCAAAAATTGTGTGAGTACTCCTTTATCAACCAAATTGAAAAACATACGCAAGAAAAGCGGGCGTAATGAGGCTAATGGTGAAACGCATGAACCCAGATGCCATAGATGCTCCATTCGAACCAAGTTTACTCAGCTTTCCTCGTTTTCCGTTGCAAAAATCATCTTTGCACCACCTTATGCATCGCAACTTGCCACCTGTATGACGGTCACAACCGTTGAAGCTTTTCCAGCTTACGCCGCACCCGGCACTTACTACCCGAGCGCCATTCCTACGGAAGAGTTCTTTCTCCTCACGGAAACAGCCGTCATGGCGAGCTTTGCAAGTTTCGATCCCGTTTGCCAAACAGTTCGCCACATTTCGTTCGTGTTTGCACTTGTAACATTTGAGTGACGCCCCTAGTGAAAGAGTGACAACGAGGACAAGTGTTATGACAGTAACACCATACGAGAATAGGGACAATACATGGGTGTGTTAGGACAGTAACACCATCGTTAATATTGAGGTTAGGAACAATTCGTTGTAGGGATGACAGCCATCTTGAAGCCTACCTTTCGTAATGTATATATTCTCGTCAGTATATATAATACGTACCATAAGTGGCTGTACTTATTTGGTGCTCTACTTTAACTTTCTGGAAAAAATTACAACCCCATTTCTTATAATCGGATCATATGAATAGGCCTGCAATCACGAAACCTCGCAACATTTTTGTAGCAGCAAGTGTTGCACGAAAGGCGCCATTAACCAAACAGTTTATCAACGCGAGGAAAGCAGTTTTCGCAAAAGGGATCGGCTGCTATAGTGCAGCTGTTAAGGGAATTACTAAGGGCCTATAGGTCTATAAACGTGAGAAGTTTCATGCTTTTAACAAAACGCACAATTCAACTAATTGTTTGCAATTAACATCTGCACTGCTAGCAAAGCTCGTAGAGACAGCCCCTGTATCGACTGACTTACCTAAACTGAACAAGGTGAAACAAAACAACCAAATAACGAGAGACCGCATTTTGCCCCAGGCAGTATCCGAGATGCCACGTGTTCTGTGGCGACGTTCTGTGACGTCACCTGATTGATATATGACGTGCGCAATGCGTCATTTCTCCTCACTGGAAGACAATTTTAGACAGGAAATATAAACAATCCATCACACTTAAATTACTTTAATGTTTAATAGTTGTATTACAAGTATAAAATAGCTTTAAATAGTATTTACAGGCTTTTCGTAGAAGTGTTACCATCAAATCAATAAAAATCTCATAAATATATATGCTGTAGTTGCTGAGTGTTAAATACTAACTAAATAATGCACCTCGTTCCAAGGTAATAAGATAAAATGAAGTTGAGAGTTGATGAGAATTACAACTCCAACCATTGTTTGTTGTTGTTGTTGTTGTTGTTGTTGTTGTTGTTGTTGTTGTTGTTGTTGTTGTTGTTGTTGTTGTTGTTGTTGTTGTTGTTGCTGCTGCTTTTGTTGTTGTTGTCGACGTCGTTGTTGTTGTTGTTGTTGTTGTTGTTCAATCAATCAAACAAACGTTTCTTTCATTTGATTATACATGATTATCGCATTTAAAAAATAGTAAACTCTGATAAACTCTCATCTTCGTTTGACTGGGAGCAATGAGTATCGGGATAACTCTCGTATAACCTCTTGCCTACCGATTCTGTAATTCTCGCATTTTATGTTAGCACGAACGTAACCATTGTTGTTACTTCTTCATTCAAAGAAGCGTCACATTACGTTTTGCAGTTCCTTCGCATGCTTTAGGCAACTCAACGATGTACCATGTCAATTTACCATTTTCCCTTTACAGCCTCGTGTTTTTCTCGCGGACGTCGAGGTTATAGTTGCGTCGACTTGATCCCCGTAAACTGACGATTGGCAGGTGATCTCAGTGGGATTCTAGGAGAATGGGAACTAGGTATTGGACGTCGTTTCTCGGGTGAACTCTAAAGATAAAATATTTCAGAAATTGGAGTTAACGAAGCCTTCATCTAAAATTAGTTCATGAAACATTTCAAATGATCTTGACAAAACTGTTTATTATTAATATTACTGTCCGAGATTTACAGTTTCACAAATTGACGAGTTAAAACTGAAACATCTCTTACCTCGACAAAGTTGGCTGGTCTATTGAAATGCCCTGCAGGCAACTTATGGTTTTGATTAGGACGTCGTTCATAACCATTCTGGCTGGTCTTTGGCGTGTTCACACTGACACTACTCTTGGCTCCCGCCGTCGAATCTTGCGGCATTCTCGTCTCGGGACCAAGTTCTAAGAGCACTTTGAAGTTGAGCTTGTTGTTCGCTGACTCCGAGCGTACCTTATATAGGGAATCCTGGGACATGTGGGGACCAGAGTAGCGATGGGGGTTCAAGTGACTGCGATCTTCGCGAACCCGCGCGATTGACACGGAAGATTTTTGGACGGGAATAAGAGCAGGAGTGAGTGTTCTAGAAGGAAGGCGGGATCAAAATTACATTAACGGAGCTATGCATGTTTAGAGTGCTCGAGAAAGAAGGGGAATCAGAAGTGATAACGGTGCTATACATGTTTAGACGTAAAACCGAGCAACCCGTAGGTTGGCAGCTCCAGATTTTTTTCACAGATCATAAGTGGTTTTTGACAGACACAGTTTCACAAACAATACTTACACATCTGGCTCAGATTTATACAACATTTGCCTTTGTCGCGATCGAACATCTTCATATGATCTTCCTTGTCTAAATGAGACGGAAGATATCGAAATAAATAAGACCGCTGTTAGAATGGAATACTTAAGATAAATGGGTAAAAATATATAAAAATAACCTGGATAAATGCACGGAGATACTAAAATACACACGGACATATATTATAGAATACACAGGAATATAGTACAATATATAGGGATATACCTGACTACATGATTTACTAGGATATATGGGGATATACGTGGACGTACAGGGACATGGAATCGTCAGCAGGGCATATATCAATGGACATACATGAACATACTGGGACACTTGGGAATCTTGGGTATACAACGATATACTTTGCTGTATTCAGGGATATATACCCGGATATAAAGGGATATAAATGGATATAAAGGGATGTAATAGAATAAAACTGAAAGTGGTTAATTTTACCTTTCCCGAGTGACTTGGTGTATATTTTGTGTACTATCCACCCACTGAGCCGTTGAATCATAAGGTCCCTCCGTTTCAGAATAATGTTCTCTAAAAAACACAAAATGACACATTAGTGAAAAAGTCAACTGACTTGCGACACGTCCATAATAACTACCTTGCTTTTCTCTGTCTCTCGATATAGTTGGCGCCTTCGGTTTCTGTCCCACTCGCATCGCCCGCGGATGCGTAACCGCGGTTGTTTCGTCTTCGTCTGCCGTGCCTGTGAAAGAGAGATCAGCTGTGAGCTCAATCAACAAAATTGTCCTTCAACACTACATTATTTTACCTTTATCAGGGATTAGCTACGATCATTATTTTACCTTTATCAGGGACTAGCTACGATCATTAACACTTTAGTCATGAGCAAAATCAATTATTGCTCATCAATTTGGTCTTATACATCTGCAGAAAACATCAAGAAAATCCAGCTAATTCAGAACTTTGCAGCTAGACTGATTTCAGGGAATGCCAAATATGATCATATATCCCCCGTACTGAAGGAATTAGGCTGGCTACCAATAAAAGAGCATTTACAATTTAGAGATGCTATTTTAACTTACAAATGCATAAACAATCAAGCACCTCCGTACCTATGCCACAAGTTCACAAAAAGAAACCAAGTTCACGATCGTGCTACAAGAAACCATAATGATCTTGATATCCCAAAGTACCGAACTGTGACTGGTCAAAGAACATTTAAATACAGAGGAACGAAAATATGGAATGCACTAGACGGACAATTAAAATCTACCGGTGACTTAAACCATTTTAAATCAAAATTAAAATTAGGCCTTTTAGAAGGAAAAATAAGTTTTTAATCTAGTAGATTTGTGAACATTAGACAATTTTAAACGTATATTAGACTTGTTGATAACTGTTAACCCTATATAGGGTATTTGATCAATAGATAGATTATTTTAATATTGTAATAATTTTTGTAAAGTGTCATTGAAAAGCCCGTTCCGGGAATGTCACTATTTTTAATAATAATAATAATTTTAAAAAATGAAGTAAGAAACAAACTCCTAAAATCAACATCTTAATTGCCAACTCAAGATTCGATTTAAGAAAAAAACATAAAAAAACCACGGTAACATTTCGACTTTATTTCAATGATAATGACTTTGAAATAAAGTCGAGATGATAATACCGTTTTTATAATCGTTTTGTTTTTCCTTAATTCTCCAATACTGAGTTGACAAAGTTCACAAGCGGTTAAAAACTTTACTCATTCAGTTCACTTGCAACTAAAATCATTCTGCTGAAAAAATAATTCGAAGGATGTCAAGTTACGACAACGCTAAGTCATAAAAACGTTGCATCTACGCCTTTCATTAATGAATAGTGAATCCCCGAAGGATCACGTACCTTCTTCGTCGGACGTCCGCTTCGTCGTCGGATACGTAACTTCTACCAGCTCTTCTATACCACAAAAACAGATCAAGAATGCGCAATGTACCATTACGACAGTAGTTTGTAACGGTATTTCACAACAAGATTATTATATTTAAAAAAAACAACAACTAGAAATGAAAAGGTCTTACCGTCGACGAGGGGATTCTGAGTCACTACCACTCAAGCCGCCGCCAGGACGTCTACTAGGTCTACAGAGGAGAATATGAACATAATAAAACATTAACTGGTAAAGTGAACGTAACATAAATATCTGGGAAAGTAAACTTACTTTGGAAATTTCGCAACTGGATGGGATCCTTGGTTGACCATGTTGTCTCCACTGGTGTAGAGTCCTCTACGAGGGAGAAGGTATTTTAGTCGTGCTATAGAGTAGAGTATATCAGCGCAACATAGCGCAACACAACATAGCACAATATACAGAGCACATGAAGCACAGTATAGAGTATACTGTGCTTCATGTGCTATGTTGTGCTGTGCTTCATGTGCTCTGTATACTGTGCTTCATGTGCTATGTTGTGCTGTGCTTCATGTGCTCTGTATACAGAGCACATGAAGCACAGTATACAGAGCAACATGAAGCACAGTATACAGAGCACATGAAGCACAGTATACAGAGCAACATGAAGCACAGTATACAGAGCAACATGAAGCACAGTATACAGAGCAACATGAAGCACAGTATACAGAGCACATGAAGCACAGTATACAGAACACATGAAGCACAGTATACAGAGCACATGAAGCACAGTATACAGAGCAACATGAAGCGCAGTATACAGAGCACATGAAGCACAGTATACAGAGCAACATGAAGCACAGTATACAGAGCAACATGAAGCACAGTATACAGAACATATGAAGCACAGTATACAGAACACATGAAGCACTGCACAACATAGCACATGAAGCACAGTATACAGAACACATGAAGCACTGCACAACATAGCAGATGAAGCACAGTATACAGAGCACATGAAGCACATGAAGTATACAGAACACATGAAGCACTGCACAACATAGCACACGAAGCACAGTATACAGAGCACATGAAGCACAGTATACAGAACACATGAAGCACTGCACAACATAGCACATGCACAGAGCACATGAAGCACATTATACAGAACACATGAAGTACTGCACAACATAGCACATGAGGCACAGTATACAGAGCACATGAAGCACAGTATACAGAGCACATGAAGCACAGTATACAGAACACATGAGGCACAGTATACAGAGCACATGAAGCACAGTATACAGAACACATGAAGCACAGTATACAGAACACATGAAGCACAGTATACAGAGCACACGAAGCACAGTATACAGAGCACATGAAGCACTGCACAACATAGCACATGAAGCACAGTATACAGAGCACATGAAGCACAGTATACAGAGCACATGAAGCACAGTATACAGAGCACATGAAGCACAGTATGCAGAGCACATGAAGCACTGCACAACATAGCACATGAGGCACAGTATATACAGAGCACATGAAGCACAGTATACAGAGCACATGAAGCACAGTATACAGAGCACATGAAGCACAGTATACAGAGCACATGAAGCACAGTAAACAGAGCACATGAAGCACAGCACAGAATCAAGCACGGCATACCTACACACAAATGTCACACAACCTTATACACCTCACCACTACAGACTATGCCACCACACTTCACTAAACACAAACGCCTCGCTATAAACACACATCATCTTCTCTATGTCAGTCTACTTTCCATATCTATACGTCGATACGTCAGTTAGCACAATTTCTACTAAACTCACCCGTGCAGATTATTGCCTGCGACGCCATTTCCTTTTTCTTCTCCATGTCCAGCTGTATACGACCTTATAGAGATAAACAACATATACGATATTGCCTCAAGTTATAAAGTGATAATGTACGGAGCAAATTCCGAATATCTCTCACTACCTGGTCAATATACAAGTACAACATACCATTTGTTTTAAAATCAATCAATAAACTTTGTGGTTTCCACCATGTTTAATTAATTAATTCTAAGCTCAGAATTATTAATTAAACATGGTGAAAACCACTTTGTTTATTGATTGATTTTATAATATCGCCATGCAAACCTTAAAGATCATATACCATTTGTTTTGTCCATCACTTGAATGCGAGGAGTGACCTGTCGTATTCGAACCACCGTATGATTTGCGGGGTTGACTTCCTGGGGTTGCTAAATAATAAACAAGGAATTCGGATTGAAAAAGTTAAGTTCAAATACATCCTCGTCCCAAGCCCCTCGTTTCTCTTATCTCGGCGCACGAGAAAGGGAATAAATTTAAAGTTAACACTTTGGACCTCTTATTAAAGTGGGCAACTCGTTTTTAGTCGTTTATATGAGAGGAGGGCCAGCCCTCCTAGGCGAGATCTCGCTATTGACTACCCAGGATCTCGCCTACGAGGGCTGGAAATTTTCCATGTAAACGCACTCAAGAGGGCTGGTCCTCCTAGGAGGGCTGGCAAGTCAAAGCTCCATACACGCGACAAAGTTGCATGGTCTTCGCCCGTATATTTTAAGACTCTTTATTTCACAAGTTCTGTTTGTTCGTACGTATAGGTTTTAAATTGAAAACTTTCGCCGGAAAATGGGATTCAGCGGGTTACGTGGGAAAATCCATGTTGTCAACTAGGGATAGAATATTCCTATGTAAATGCGAGGTGAAATCCATCCCTTTTAATAGGCCCTACCGAGGGCCAGCCCTCCTTCATATAAATACACCCTAAGACCAAACCGGTACTGCACTTGCGAAAAATGCAACATAAAGGCCTTCTGGCTGGAATTAAACCCTCAACCCTGCGATGCTAGTGCAGTGCTCTAACCGCACTAGGATCGCAGAGGCCATTCCCGATAGCCTGGTCGCGATTTTTGTGTATATAATGGTGGTAATGCGGGAATAAGAGTTGGGTATATTACAAGTAATATTTGGCATTTCACTTGATTAAACTGTAACTCTTCTGCATTACAGACTATATATACATAACTCACGACTAGGCACTCGGTAACAGCCTTCGTAGCTCAATGGGCAGAGCAGTGTACTAGCATCGCATGAAGGGTCGCGGGTTCAATTCCAGCCGGACTAAGGCCTTGATGTTGTATTTTTTGCATCTGGTCCCGGTTTGGTCTTAAAATGTATACCTGATTCCAACACTCGAAATTTGCCATAAATCAACATAAATCCGTACAACATGCAGTTTAATCGAGTGAAATTCCAAATATTACTTGTAATATGATGGTTTAATTACACTGGTTTGAGTCTGACCATGCAAACGGTAGAATATCCTACCTTTTCGTTTCTCTTGAGAGCTCCGTCTTGGATACTTCTTACTGGCCTTTCTATGAGAACAGAAATACATAAAATCAAACTTCAGCGATAAAACGAAAAATCGCTTTTTGGATGAAGGGTACCAAAAACTTAGAAGATTACTCAATTTCAAGAAATAAGGTGGTACGAATGAAATCGATCTAGAAAACAATCGAAGCGATCTAGAAAACATGGCTAATATGTTCCAGCTATCAAATAACAAAAATTATCAACTTCGTAGTAACAATAGTAATTACCAATTGGACAAGCCAAAAACAAACTTATTAAAGAAAAGCATTAGCTACACAGGAGCTAAACAGTTTAAAGCTATGCTTGGGGATAGCGACAATTCTTAGACATAACAGGATAGATTGATCATCAATGTAACAGTTTTCATATTACTTTAATAATTATTAATAGTGTAACATATTGTAATTAATTTAGTAATAGTTTTGTAAGCCCTTGAAAAACAGATGCCTACGCGTTCTGAATGGTTACCGCTGTAAAATATTTGTAAATAATAATAATGGAAACTTTATTAAATGACTTTTTAGGTAATATACAACTGTAAATCTCGCTTATTTAAGGTAACTTACAATCGGCTACTTGAATCAACACCAACAATATATAACTAATAACTATACATAACAACATAAAACAAATATATAGCACAATAATTTTAAAAAGTTAGCAGTTCGGGATTTGTCCATTCCTTGTTTCGGCAACAGAATATATAATAGGTGGTTCTGATTGCGATCGTCGTCATTCTCTTAATACAATAATTTTGGTGAGTCTTATCAAGACTAAGATCATTTAGCATTTCTACGAATGTAGAACATTCTGCTGCAAAGACACCAAGGGAGCTGATCGATAGGTTTACAAATTTAACTGATCTGAATTGTTCACTTTGACTTTGTTCCCTAATCAATTCTGAATATTTGGATTTTTTACGATCGATGTTGTTTTGAAATAATAATAATAATAATAATAATAATAATAATAATAATAAAAATAATAACTTGTGTATACGCGTTTATGAAAGCAGAGGTATCCGTGAGTTGTTTCCGTATTTTTCGAGTTTTTACGTGAGGAACCGCTGACGAATGTGTTTGTGGGCGGATTTTTCTCGTTGCCCCTATCCACTGCCTGCATGATGATTTACCTTTCTACATCTGGAGCCAGTCGCTTTGATTTCTTAGTGTTTTCATCTAAGGCTTCTCGTTGAGTACGTCCACTGGAAAAAGACAGAATCCTAGGAATTAGTGATAAACCAGAGAATTAATCGTTAAAGTCGATCTTGTCTCGCAACTGAAACAAGTTCATGAACCATGCACAGTGTAACATACCTTACAACTGTGAAAATTGTTGAGACATAAGTTTCTGCAGCAACTTAGTTTTACAACGTTGTACAATGAAACACCCCCATCTGCAACTTGTCTTGCAACTGAAACAAGTTCATGAACCATTGCACAGTGTAACATACCTTACAACTGTGAAAATTGTTGAGACATAAGTTTCTGCAGCAACTTAGTTTTACAACGTTGTACAATGAAACACCCCCATCTACAACTTGTCTTGCAACTGAAACAAGTTCATGAACCATTGCACAGTGTAACATACCTTACAACTGTGAAAATTGTTGAGACATAAGTTTCTGCAGCAACTTAGTTTTACAACGTTGTACAATGAAACACCCCCATCTACAACTTGTCTCGCAACTGAAACAAGTTCATGAACCATTGCACAGTGTAACATACCTTACAACTGTGAAAATTGTTGAGACATAAGTTTCTGCAGCAACTTAGTTTTACAACGTTGCACAATGAAACACCCCCATCTACAACTTGTCTCGCAACTGAAACAAGTTCATGAACCATTGCACAGTGTAACATACCTTACAACTGTGAAAATTGTTGAGACATAAGTTTCTGCAGCAACTTAGTTTTACAACGTTGTACAATGAAACACCCCCATCTACAACTTGTCTCGCAACTGAAACAAGTTCATGAACCATTGCACAGTGTAACATACCTTACAACTGTGAAAATTGTTGAGACATAAGTTTCTGCAGCAACTTAGTTTTACAACGTTGTACAATGAAACACCCCCATCTACAACTTGTCTCGCAACTGAAACAAGTTCATGAACCATTGCACAGTGTAACATACCTTACAACTGTGAAAATTGTTGAGACATAAGTTTCTGCAGCAACTTAGTTTTACAACGTTGTACAATGAAACACCCCCATCTACAACTTGTCTCGCAACTGAAACAAGTTCATGAACCATTGCACAGTGTAACATACCTTACAACTGTGAAAATTGTTGAGACATAAGTTTCTGCAGCAACTTAGTTTTACAACGTTGCACAATGAAACACCCCCATCTACAACTTGTCTCGCAACTGAAACAAGTTCATGAACCATTGCACAGTGTAACATACCTTACAACTGTGAAAATTGTTGAGACATAAGTTTCTGCAGCAACTTAGTTTTACAACGTTGTACAATGAAACACCCCCATCTACAACTTGTCTCGCAACTGAAACAAGTTCATGAACCATTGCACAGTGTAACATACCTTACAACTGTGAAAATTGTTGAGACATAAGTTTCTGCAGCAACTTAGTTTTACAACGTTGTACAATGAAACACCCCCATCTACAACTTGTCTCGCAACTGAAACAAGTTCACGAACCATTGCACAGTGTAACATATCTTACAACTGTGAAAATTGTTGAGACATAAGTTCCTGCAGTAACTTAGTTTTACAACGTTGTACAATGAAACACCCCCATCTACAACTTGTCTCGCAACTGAAACAAGTTCACGAACCATTGCACAGTGTAACATACCTTACAACTGTGAAAATTGTTGAGACATAAGTTCCTGCAGTAACTTAGTTTTACAACGTTGTACAATGAAACACCCCCATCTGCAACTTGTCTCGCAACTGAAACATGTTCATGAACCATTGCACAGTGTAACATACCTTACAACTGTGAAAATTATTGAGACACAAGTTTCTGCAGCAACTTAGTTTTACAACGTTGTACAATGAAACACCCCCGTCTACAACTTGTGTCGCAATTTCCCTGTTTATATGTACGTTATCACAAACACAAAGCTGGGGAAACTTTACGGGTCAAGTTGCACAAAAACAGTGTAATACATATACATATATAGTGTAACACATCATTCTCGTGCAACTATACAACACAAAGATTCAGCCGTACGTTACGAGACAAGTCTGAAAAATTATGAAATCTTTCGCCACCTCGAATTAACGGTCCTTTTTACGCATTATCATGCATATGCATGACAAAATTTTAAAATTCTGATAGTGTAATTTTATGGAATAATGTTTAAAATTATTATAAATTATTATTATTATACAATATTATTATTACTATAAATTTTTTAATTAATTTTAATTTTTTTATAATTTTATATTTTATTTTATTTTAATATTTTTATTTCTTAAATAACACGATTTTCTCGTGCAATTTTGGGATTAATATACATGATCGTTGTTATTTTGAAAAACACATTCGTGCGTATTAATCTCCGAATTGCACTCGTATTATTATGATTATTCTAGCCACATTCAATAAGTGGAACTCCAATAGATAGATCGAGCACTGTTCGCGATTCTACTGAATGCATACTCATGATAGAAAATAACCCTGTCTTATTATTTTTCCGGTCCATATCCTTACCAAATCCTGAGCGCATACGGACCGCTCGACATACTTTCAGTTTTAAATGCGTTTTATAAGCCGTAAAATATTCTAAAAACATTTGAAAATGAATTCAAACGAGATTGAACATATTGAAAGACATATGAAAAGAGACTCTCAATTTCCTTTGACGAAGAAAAAGCACAGACTTTTCTTTTTTGTCCACTAGAAATACTGATGACGACCAAAAAACATGACAGTTATTTTTTGAGACCTCGGGAAATATTTCTCCATATACGGACCTCCCAGCCGGTGAACATTAACTCTTTCCTGTCTGGCTGAAAAACATCCAAAATTGAACTACCTCTTTGTTCTATTGCATGATATCTCGGGAAATATCCATAATTATTGCGAAACCTATACCTTTTCTGAAAGCCCAATAAACCGGCTGTTACCAATGCTTTTGAATTTTCCGAACAAGACGCATTATGTAAGTATAAATTACCATTAATTATCATAAATCAGGTTGAATCAGCTTTTTCTAGAAAAGACCTTCTCAAACTCGTTAGTAATTCATGAGCAAATTATTCAATCTGATCTTCTAAATTGAACCACGTGATGACACTAGAAATGCCAGTAAAGTACTGGGCAGAGGACTAGAAATATTTTTTCCAGTCCAAGGACAAGAAATAATATTTCCAGTCCGGTGCTGCGAATATGACGTCAAGAAATAATCGAGCATGAATACATACCGAAAGTTTAAGGCCGCAATGAAAACGCTAGCATGCTGTTATTCAAATAACTGAAGACATAAATTTTCTGCACCAAATTAAATCATCCATGCATGTATCATTAATAATCCACTTAGGGATTACATTTATCATTAATAATCCACTTAGGGATTACACTTAGGGATTACACTAATTGATTTTGAGAAGTCATTCAAAGGCCTCGAAATCGGACTAGACCGGGTTTTCAAGTACTCGGATTTGTTCCAGTCCTCGTACTTGAAAACCCGGTCTAGTCCTCTTTCTCGGCCTTTAAATATTACATCTTACACGCCCGCGTAGCATCATTAAAATTCAAAATGCCACCAATCCCAGAGTTGTTTATGAAATCAAATCAAATTTGGCGTGTGAGTGGATCTCGTGTATCTGGCGCTTGTCGAATTTCAATTTTTAATCTTGCGTTACCGTGTGCCGTGTTTTTCGATTGACGACTTCGGGACAGGAAAGAGTTAAATAACATATATATATATATATATTCCTATATAAACATGACCTGACACCAACCTGTAACGATGCTTTGATCCAAAATGATAAAAAACGTTGTAGTTGTGGCCCGTTCTTATTGTTCTTGTCCAGTCTAGAATCGTTTAAGAATCGAGAAAGTTGATTATGAAAAGTTGATTAAACAAAATTAACTGAAGAAAATTACCTGAAGAAAGCATGGTGTTCCACGCAGTTCTTCCACAGATGTTTGCAAGACGATTTTCGCGGCAAAACAAAGGTGTAACGGTCTTCCTTTTCCTGTTGTTTAACGAAAGGACGTGCTTTGAGTAAGCGCGCTTTTACATGTCATAAAGCCCGTACTGCAAGGATTTTAAATGTCTTCAAAACACAATTATTTCATACGTTTATTGGCGTAGTAATTTTGAAAATTAACGTTATCTCAGAGTCTATATGAGATGGTCGTGATTTTGCTTTGTGTTTTGCTTATTAATTATTAATTAGGTTTAGGTATACAAACTATACACAAGCACGAAATAGGTGGTGCGGGTGGTGGGAGGTAGAGGGAGATGATTGTTCCTTGCTAGTGTGATCCCTATGACTATAACCGTTGTAATTATAAAGTAATACAATGATAATAATAATTAACAATAATATTAATACTAATATTTACATGTTTTCCCCAAACCGAGAGATAAAACTTTATGCCCTTGAAATACAACTTCGATATCTTCGGCCTGAAGAAAAAGAAAAACACAAAATGAAGGTCGGAAATTAAACAGACTATCTAAACGAGAATCTCAGCTCTGCGTCAAGTTAAGAAATTCCATGCAATTTCATGGGCGCCGCCATTTTTGAATTGATGACGTTACACGACCAATTAAGACAATGGTTTGAATATTTACATTTTAAAACCAAACCGGGACCAGTTGCGAAAAATGCAACTTCAAGGCCTTCCGGCTGGAATTGAACCCACGACCCTGCGATGCTAGTGCAGTGCTCTGACCACTGAGCTACGGAGGCCGTTGCCGAGCTAGAGCCTAGTCACGAGTTATGTATATATAGTAGTGGTGGTAATGCCAGGAGAAGATTTGGACCTTACAAACAAAAGAATTCTTCATGAGACATGAAGAAGATAAATGCTTTGTCAGTCCACGGTTATTTTCACGTTGTCATGACGACGGTAACTCGCGCGTCGAGGAAGCTGTTGCTTGACTTCAACACAGACATTAAATTATCGTTTTAGATGCATTAGGAGTTTGTTTTATAACTTGCAAAACGCTTCAGTACTTCTAAAACAATTGTAGTGTCTGTATTGAAGTCAATCGGCCCTCATGACGACGTGAAAATGCTCAGAGTGGCGTTGTATATACAGGGTGTATAAAAAAAAGCGCAACCTCGGAATTTCCCAAGAAATCCACTGTGTTCTTAAACAAAAAATATTTTCGCCCCTGGGAATTTAAAATAGCTTGTAATCATATTCCAGGGGCATAACTGTCTAATTACTACAAACTCGAGCACGTAAAGCAGAATTGAATCGAAATTTATGCATTTATTTAATGGCAAGTTGTTTATTTATTAGCAATTCGACAGTTATGCCCTTGGAATACGATTAGAAGCTATTTTAAATTCCCAGAGGCCTAAAATCTTTTGTGCTAATAAAAACAAAGTGGATTTCTTGGGAAATTCCGAGGTTGCGCTTTTTTTTATACACCCTGTAGAGCGAGGACGGTATTTAGATCACTCTTGGGACTAAAATGTATTCATTCTCTTTGTTTTACATGAAGAATTATTTTGTTTGGAAGAGGTCGTCGTCCAGATTGTCGTCCTCTTACGGTCTCTAGGGACTTCAAGATCTATGACGCGGCAACCTCGACGACGAGGCCTTCAAAACAAAGAATTCTTCATGCGAAACAAAGAGAATAATTTGTAGTCCCAAAAGTATTCTCAACACTATCCTCGTTCTATTTACAACGCAACTCTGAGCATTTTCACGTCTTCAGGACGATGTGAACTCGCTGAGAGCTGTTCCTTAATGTTGACTTCAGCTTAAACACTACAATCGTTTTAACAGGACTGGAGCGTTTTGGAGATCATAAAACAAGCTTCAAACATCAAATACGGTAGTCAATTTACCATGCAGGCTTAAATTCACACTGCTTGTTTATAAAATTTTGAGGGCCGCGTCTTCGATTTGCCGCGTCGTAGATCTTAAAGTCCTTAATGATGAACGAAGACGACAACGATGATGATGATAATGATTCGGGTCAGGAGTATAATTTATAATTATAAGTCAGAAAGACAGAAACTGTAATAATAAATAGACCCGGTCGTTATCATGTGCATGGAGGTGAATGGACATTTTTAGATTCCTGTAAAAACCTTGAGTTTTTGAAAAACAAACAATTCAAATTAAAAGCGTTTTCAGAATTTCAGTGTATAACATGTCGGGAAGAAATAACGACCCCGTTTGAAAAATCCTGTGATGCTGCGCATATTGACGACGACGACGACGATGAAGAGCCAGATTATAAGGAGGGGACGACAGCTCCAGGTCCTGGAGAAAAATAGGCCCTTATATATAATATGCCCTTATATATAATAGGCACTGATATAATAGGCCCTTATATAATAGGCACTGATATTTGAAACATGAAAAAAGAAAGATTTATATATATTTTATAACGATCGAAAACAATATGCCCTAATGTCTTCACCAGGCCCAACGTGCCCTTAATCCCGCTCTGCGACGACGACAATGATATCATAGACCTCTTTCAGTCCCCGTACACACGGAAACGTTTTCCTTCGTTTTTGTATTATTTCAAGTAATGAGCTGATTGTTCTCGATTCCCTTAAGAACAGTAAACAATATAAAAACGCAGGAAAACGTTTCCGTGTGTACAGGGGCCTCATAATGGCTGATATAGATTATGCGCATATAGATTAGCCTAAACAACCTCGTTAGGAATCAAAGATTATTTTGAATTGTTGACACACAAACGAGGCCATAAAGGCTAATTTAGATGCACATAAAGGAATGTCGAAATTGGCCGTAATTATGAAAGAGGTCTATTGTGGTGATGACGATAGCTATACCAACTCGTACCAAACGTAGTTTCCAATGATGTTTCCTCTTTTCTTTACGAGAAGTCCCGAAGGTTTGATACCAAATTCGTAATCCACTCCATCATCCCCCTATACGGTTCGTAACAGATATAAACGTGAAAAAAATTAAAGTTTATAGACGAGATAAAGTTGATAATCACAATTAAATGGGTCATAACGGTACTGGAAATTCAAATTCATTTACCCTAACATGATGCATGTCTGCGCCATACAAATCCAACCACTTAGCTTTATCAAGAAATTCTAATTCGCAGTCACCAGGAACCAAGTCCCTGCAGGTAAACAAATACATGAAGAAAAAGCCTTAGTTTTATTTCTAATTGAATCTTTCTAATTGACATTATATAATGGCCTTACGTTAATGTCTTGTGTATTTCTTCCGTTTGGGCTTCCAGCTCCTCTGACTATCGTAAAATTGACAATAAACCGACATAATTACATTAATAACAAACTTTAGAATATTTCCCTTTTGCATCACAGTGCTAATACAACGTCGCTCAGCTAATAGCTAAAAATAAAATATTTCGCTCAGCTAATAACTAAAAATAAATGAAAACATTTAGTATCAAGCGCTACAAAGCCCTGCACAACAGTTATAGTTGTTATCAATAAGGTAAATTAAAGGTCTAGGTTATTGTAGTCTTGAGAAAGACTATTGTTGGTGACTGACGTTTCGTCGGCCTCAGCAGCGGTCTTCTTCAGAGTCAAGTAAAGCGTGTTTGTCAGGTTTGCCTATATACAGAGTGTCCCAAAAAAAAGGCTACCTTTTCAAATTCAAATGAGCGTGTTAATTCAAACAACCTATTGTGTTTAATATCCCATGTGTATAAAACTGTGTGTTTTTACGCATTCGTAGTTCAAAAGCGATAATGAATTTCAAAGAACTACAATAGGTTGCTTGAATTAACATGCTAATTTGAATTTGAAAAGGTAGCCTTTTTTTGGGACACCCTGTATATATGGACCAATATTGTTCCTCATCGGTTGTTTGTGTGATAATCAATGTGAGTGGGTGTTTCGTCATGCGTTAAGGGTGGGTGTATTGTTTGTCGGTAGGTCTATTGTTCGTTGGTGCGGCGAAGAAGTCTTTTGTATAGTTTGGTAATTGTTGTGATCTGTTAAGTGGTTTATGTTCCAAGTTGGTATACCAACTTTCTAATGTAAGTCGCTGTTTGTAGTTTATTTAAAGGCAAATTGTCCCAATAAGTCGTTGTCAAGAAGGCGTATCCTTTTTCGATATAATTCTTCGATACAAAAGCCACCTGGTGGCAATAATTACTCAAACGTAACATAGCTCTTCAACCACCACCATTTTTCTTATTATCTCAAATAACAACTCAAAATACCTGGTTAGGTAAGAAACGGAACTCTGAAACATAACCCATTGTGTGACGCTCGGGATCATGGTCTCCCAGTTCCGCTGAAATAAAAATATATGAAATTAGATATCAATGAAGCGAAATTATAACTCTTAATGTCCGTTTTGGTATCCGTTTTGGCATCGTACCTCTTATATAATACGAACTGGATAAGGAAACCACGTTAGGAAAATCGCAATTGCAATTTGCGAGACATCGCTGCCTCAGTTCAGATATTGGTCCCGGGAGACTGAAAATTAGTGTTACCATAATCCAATGAGCAGTGCTAATTGCAGGTCGGCTTTCTGATCATCATCAATGTGCTTAAATAAAACTGGGACAAGCTCCGGCTGGGTGCACCCGTACATTCAGGTAACAGCTAGTGAAAGAGGAGCATGCGGGTCGCATCCAGCTTCGACCGATCAACTTAGCTTAACTCCATTTTAGTAAAACTAGGTCCATAGTGCGTACTCCACAATGCCAGCTTCGCAACTGTACAATTTGTGCAAAACTCTGAACGGAATAGCTTGTGTTGATCATTGAGCTCTGTATAACCATCCATGTAATAACACTGTAAACGCATGATATCATCATGATGTTGATTCGGAAACATGGGTTCATGTAATTATATAGAAATATGTCATAATTCATGAAATACCTTGAACCACATAAGCAAAGAGTCTTGTGGCAACGGTGAATGAGCAATGTAACCTATACCGAGAATAAGAGGACAATGAAATCAAAGTTATAACTTGTAATCCACCCGCAGGTATATAACAAAGCGTTCACACAATCGGGCGGATTTCTTATCCTGCAGGTGCATGTAGTATATATAATCACGTCAGTATAACAAGGCCGAGCAATCGCAAGCACATCATGTCCCGATATTTTTATGAGTAAATCCTCGACATAACATGCAACCAGCTCGCAACAAGAGTAGCTTTTAACACGACTCCTTGGTATGGATTATGGAAGGTGAACCTTTGAACCATTACTCACCGAGATTGAAGGATATCTCTCTTCAGTTGCTGGAAAAACAGATACCTATAAACGAGCAAAGATATACAAGGATTCAGAGTAAATCAAATTACAGAGTTTCACGATTTTCTTTCCAAATAGCACTTGCAGTTAAGTTCTCGGAATTGTTCCACAACCCACGTGACCCTGACGTTTGCATTACTGTGATTGGTTAAGATCATTCTGAGGGCAAAACATATTCGCTCGATCGACCTCCATTCTATTATTGTTACGTTTTGTTTTGCCCTCAAATGCTAACCGACCAATCATAGTAAGGGGCATGACTTTAGGGACAGTGGGGGTGAAACCCGATATTTTTGTGCGCACTACAAATAAAACAGCTCACCTAGTGAGTTCCTCCTGCAGTTTACATGGATCCGATGAATAGAATTTCACTCCAAAATAGAAAACTGAAATATCTAATATGCAAGAGAGAAAAATTATCATAGGCCATAAATTATCATAGGCCATAAATTATCATAGACCATAAATTATCATAGGTCATAAATTATCATAGGTAAAAACTTTACCAGAAACATATATGAATTCACTTACTTCTGTTTTGTTTAACGACAGGTTTTTCTGGATCCAACCATCTCTAACAAAACAAAACCATACATTAATTTAACAGATGTTATCAGTGAGTACTGATATCCATCGGTATTGGTATGTCTCTCAATCTCTGTCTCTCAATCTCTGTCTCTCAATCTCTGTCTCTCCGTCGCTGTATCAGTCTCTCCGTCTGTGTCTCTCACTCTCTCCGTTTCTCCGCCTCCCCCTGTCGGTCTCTCCGCCTCCGTCTCTCCGTCGCTGTATTCGTCTCTGTCTCTCCGTCGCTGTATCCGTCTCTGTCTCTCACTCTCTCCGCCTCCCCCCTCTGTCTCTCCGTCGCTGTATCCCCCTCTCGGTCTCTCCGCCTCCGTCTCTCCGTCGCTGTATTCGTTTCTGTCTCTCCGTCGCTGTATCCGTCTCTGTCTCTCTACATGTTGAAAGGATTTATGGTGAATGAAAATTTCGAGTGTTGGAATACATACATTTTAAGACCAAACCGGGACCAGTTGCGAAAAATGCAACTTAGCGTCTCTCTGTCGTCTATCCCTCAGGCAATTTGGTTGCAAAAATTACAAAATAGGTCTGCCCGTGTTATTTGTGAAGTTGGTTTTGACATCAGATCGCTTACTTTAAGAGAAAATCTCGGTTGGGAAACGCTTGCTTGCAGGCGCATAAAACATAAAGCTATTATGATCTAGCTCCATCGTATCTTGTAGACCAATTCCAACTTAACTCAACTTCTCTGAGGTATGAACCAAAACCTAATACCGAATATTTAAAAAAGAGTTTTAAGTTTTCTGGAGCACAATTGTAGAATGAATTACCATTGGCAACAAAGCTGTATATACTTGTACTTACAATTTGTAAATAGACCATTTTTTGTATTCATATTTTTCGGCTCTCGTGAAAAGCAATGTAAATTGATCGAGATTCCGAGTTTAAATAAATTCTCTCTCTCTCTCACTCTCTCCGTCTCCCCCTCTCGGTCTCTCCGCCTCCATCTCTGTCTCTCCCTCTCTCTCAGACTCTCACACACGCTGATTAATAAAGAAGCACAACTCACCGGCTCTTCACAATGATCCATAAAACGCAACCCAAAATAATCCTTCTCCTGTAATTTGATCCTATTAAAAACTTCATCCAAAAGGTCTTGACCTATGGTGTTTGCCTATATAGGCGCCGAGAGAATTAAAAATAATGAACATTTTCCAACACTTTTCAGAGTGCTTCATTAAAATATTAAAGGTAAAAATCAGAGTTACAATGCCAGTACTGCACGAGTTACATACACTGAATATCGGAGGGAAACAGAAAAAGAGCCTTAAATATCATATCAAAGGGTCGTGCTGCGTGAGATAGTGTTAAAATACAAGTCGAACATGCAGTACTGCATCATGTCGAAAGAGCCGTGAATACACGCATGCAAGGTCGGACGTGCGAGGCATCGCATGTTAGACCTACTGCGTACTATTTCGGAAGAACATCAAACGTTTCTATTTGTATTTCTATATTTAGCAAAGGATTTTGGACGCCAAAAACTATATACTAAAACAATATTTAATTTCACACAATAATGTACGCTAATCCAGTGTTAAGCTTAATACCGCGCAGCTTAATACCGCGCAACCCTTATCAGACAACTGTGACCTGTTAGTGGCTGTTTGTGATGTGCAAGGTCCTGAATGAGTAGAATGAATGTGTTTTTGAGACATGTATATTGAAAAATTCTAGCCTTGTCTAAAATGTCACACTTTGGAGCATTTTATATTCATTTTAGCCTTGGTGAAAAATCAAACTTTGGCCAATCCAACTGGTATCAGTCTAGGCTGTACGTAGTCTGCACGCAGGCTAGCTGTACGTAGCATACTGGAAATATTGAGGCAATGAGCATGCTTATAATTTTCTCTTTTTGTAATATTTTAGAGTGTGGTAGTTTATATAGGTTTAACATTTTTATCTAACCCAACCAAGGTCTTCTTCTGTTAATATAAATATGGTTAGACATGCATCAATCCCATGATGTTGTATCAGAATACACCCAGAAGACAAACAGAAACCATGGCACAGTCAATCCTGAGAACAGTCTCTTCTAAAAATCCTAGATCCTCCACTGATATTGCCCAATATCCTGTTGAATATATATCATTATATGGTGCCATGTTGACTAAGTTATGGAGACATTTGCTGGGAACCACAAATACATATATGAATAGAGGTTCTATATTCGAAGTACTAATGCAGGTCTTGTAGTTCCATTTTCCAGCCGGCCCCCAGGGCCGGACTTAGCATGTGGGAGGCCTGGGGCCAGCCTTGGTGGGGGTGGGGCTCTTCATGCCAGAGGCAATTGCTTACCTTGAACCTTGCCTACATTATAATCTGTCACTGACCACAGATGAGATTAAAAAAAATTCAACTGATCTGGTAGGAGGTCTCCTCCTGGTGGGAGGCCTGGGCCGTTGGGCCCACCCCTTAATTGTGGCCGGCACCAGGTTTGAAAAGGAATATCAAACTTATTAACCCAGTAAATAACTCTTATAATAGTTACAACATTCTTATTAGAGAACATTTTATTAGCTAACGTTTTGTTACATATAGCAACACCATCAGAGCAGATTAACAATGTATTATAGTTCCTTATACACACACACAGATATTGTTGTTGGGTTGACTGGACAGTTTAGTCCGTAGCCAGTTTGAGGCTCATCTGTTTTGGACACGCATGTGTGCCACCAATCCTCCATGTCCCTTGCATGGACAGTTGCAGACCACACACGAGAGTCCCGTCAGATCAGCAATCTCCAGATGTTTTCTTCTCAGTCTCTTCTGGTGTCTATCCTCTATGCGTTTTCCTTCCAATTGTCAGTACCTTTCCACACAGCCAGTTTCCATTCATTTTGCCCTTCTGCCAGCCTCTCCCACTCAGTTTCTTTGATGTTGCAACTCTTTAGGTCTTCTCTCAGTGTGTCCTTGTATCGGAGCTATGGCCTGCCTGCACTTCTTTGTCCGATGCTTAAGCTCACTGTACATTGTTTGCTTAGGAAGTCTATCATCATTCATGCAAACTACGAGGTTGCTACATGCCCTGCCCAATGTAACAACAACGTAACAACAGCGTAACACACACACACATATATATATATATATATTCATCAGTCTTCAATTATTATTATTATTATATATTTGATGATGTTGATACAGTAGCTATATGCAACATAACATTAACTGAACAAAATCTCCTATTAAAATGTTGTGTATAAGTTATTTTCTGGCCCCAGCTTAGTTCAACCCAATAGCACTTTGTTGAGATGATGTCAGTACCCATGTTTGTCTGCACTAACCCATATTTATTGCAGCCATAACAAAAGAAAATAGCTCATTTGCAATAATTTGTGAGTCAAATTGTGTTTGTTTGTCTGCATTTTGAGTTATTAATATCAACCGCTGAAAGGGTTATTGAGTAGCTATTAAAAAAATTAAAACCTTCCTGACCTGGGAGCGATAGGAGAAATAAGATTAAATATGAAAGCTGCTAAGTTCTCAAAAGAACTGGATATAATATGAAAAGGAGAAATAAGTGAACGTCACCCGAAGAATGACACATTGTCAGAAATCTCGTCCATGAATATAAATGTAGGTACTCTTACATAATTATTTTTCGACAATATTGAAGTTCTCTTATTTCTCCTTTTCATATTATATCTAAGGAGAGATCATCCATCAAGGTTAGCCATCAAGATCATAGCAATTACAACACTAGATCTTAAAAAGGCTTTTCCTTGATAGCTTTAGAAAAAAATAACTATTAGTGTGCTGGTAGCATAGAGATAATGTCTTTTTGAAACTCAAAGTGAGTGTCTATTTTGGTACAAATCAGTTTTTTTAAGAGTCAGAATAGCAAAATTTTGCCAAATGAAACTTGCATCCAAAAGAAAAAGAAATAGGTTACTGGAGACTGCAGTCTATTATGGCCTAAACAAACAAATTGATATGAATATCAAGTGTTCATTTTAATAGCAAAAAGGGTCTTATAGTCAAAATAGTCAATAACAAAAGTATACCACATATCTATCTGTAAATCTGGCCAAATATAGATACCGTAATATATCTCCTCTATCCTACGAAACAAGTTAGTCCCATACATACGAGCAACTATGAGCAACCATACTCCCACTACCTTTAGTCTGTGGGGTATTGTTACCAAGACACAGACAGTTCTCAATATCCCGGTTAGGAAATCCAACATATTTTTTATGCATCCTCACCTCTGAAGATTCTTTAAGATGGATCAACGAAGTCGACCAATGAGTGGCGATAATTGCACGTCAGTGATAAGTCTTTTGTCAAAACCATTAAAGGATTTGGACTTTTGTTTCCGTAAGAAAGCCGGTTTAAGTGGCCCTCAAGTGTTCAAAGCTCAAGCTTGCTGACGGAGCAACAGCAATATACTAACGTACGTAAATATTGTTCACGAAACCAAAGCCAAAAGGCACTTCCAATACAAAACCGATTATTTATACTAGCTAAAAGCCACCTAGCCGCTAATTATGGGGAAACCTCGCAAACAGCTCGGCGCTAGCAACCAGTCGAAGCCGACTAATCCCATTTAATAGCGACAATCCCACCCGAGGTATTTTTCGTTGATACTCTGTCCTCACGTCATCGTAATTTTTTTTCATGAGATCCATTCAGTTTCCGAAATTCTGAATCATAAACTTTGGAATGGAGATCATTGTTTGCCGATAAGTTAATTTTAAAGCTTTGTCGACTTGTAATTGTAAGGTATTTCTCTCTCCCGCCCCCACCATTTATGAAACATGACTACGTACAAACTGTTCTCTTTCGTCGTTTCGAAAATGGCTGTTCAACAGCTTTTTTAGAATTCCAGAATGAGTTTATCATGCTAGAGTTTGAGAAGTCGACGTTTTAATGTGTAAAACTTCAGAGTTCAGTATGATTTGAGGGAATTTGGTAAATGAAATCATAAATAGACCACCGTTGTTTACATTTAGCTAAAGAAAAGGACTCACTCACACAGCACAATTAATATTTTGGGGTCATGCTGAAGTTATACTACAGTAATTGAAGCAGTCGAATAAACGTTGGCCTGTCGCAGAATATGTAAGGGAATAGCCAAACAATTTTGATTTGGTTACACGTTTTGAGATTATAAACGATAACCCGTTTGACTATATAGCAAACGACAAAGTACGCGTAATGTCTATACAACAAACGCTATCCTTCAATAGCTTGTAGCTGTAATTTTAATATACACCACGGATAATAATGCTCCAGTATAAAATATGATGTGATTAATAAAAGTAAACCTCAGCCCTTTCTAACTGACCTTTATTTCTACTGCGATTTCGGTCTCGTCCAACAACACCACAGGACAGACAACAGCATTGTTTTCGTTCCCGAAACAAGACATCACACCACAGGCATAAAAGGCCACGGACACGACAGTTTAGACAAAATCTTCCTTTTAGAAAATCAAAATCTCGTTGGTTTTACTATCTCATCTTCTGATATTGATAACAGATGATTAGGTGTCTAATTTTACCTGCAAAGCCTTTCAGTGTTTACAACACATGTGGAAACCCATGCTTCGGGGGACGCTTACAAAATTGCCCCGGCGGAAACCAAATATGGAAAATCATATTGTTTTTGCGACCTTATTTGGAACAAAACGGAAGTAAGTCGACAGTCATGTAAACATGAAATAATTTTAGCTCAGGAAAAACACTGTACACATTTATACTTGTGCCTGTTATTCTGTTACCTTCAGTTACAGAAGCTCCTGGTATTATCTTAGGAGGAGCTTTTCCTAATGGCAACAATAACATTGACACCCATTTTAAAACATGGCATTTTGAACGCAATTAATTCCGTGTGAGACTTTCTGCATACGTACAAATCGTCGGAAAATGTTCGTTAGATAATGATCAAGAAGATGGCGCCGTGTGGTTGGCACCATTAATTAAATTACATGCCAGGCGATGTTTTGATTACTTGGCCTTTTCTCTTTTTGATTACTTGCATGGACCTTTTCTCTTTTTGATTACTTGGCCTAGCGCTGCAACTGAGCGTACTGTGTATCCATATGCCATAAATATTAACTATACTTTGAGATGTTGCACTCAGTTGCCGTATTATTCATTATTTTGATTCAATCATAACTGGGTCATGGGTGGAGAAACCTGTTTATTATACAGTCATCAAGTTTACAGGCTGTAGGGGACATCGATAAAAATGACAAAATAATTGCCCTTTTTCCACATTTTTAGTCTTGTTTAAAAATTCAAGCACCGTATTAATTTTGAATTAAAATTCGCGGGGAATATTATATTTAGCGCAACGCGAAGATAGACCGAGCGTTTTCCGACAAACTTCGTGAATTGTTCGTATGACGTCCTGAAATTTCGCGGTAAAATATTTCGCGCCGATAAAATTGGTGGCTACGCGAAAAAAATGCCGCGAAAACTCCATGTCAATTTCGTCATTCGTCATGTCACTGTTAATAATTTCATGTGAAGATCGCAATTGATCACAAGATGGCAACAGGAGGCCAAGTGACGGACGAACTGACCGTGACAAGATAAATACGAAAATCCAGATACGTTTTTGGCTAGTGTTATAGTTTGTATGACCCTATCGTATTTTTTCGATAGTGACAAGGTGTTTACATAATTATAAGAGCTGTTCTTATGGAGGCAAAACGGTGCTTTAATTGTCGATTCCTAAGCTACAGACCAGAAGACTTCACTCTTCACTCAAACCAACGACAACCTTTGGATGAATATATATCATACAACGGTTTAAAAGCATTGTTTGGTGGACAGAGACCTACTGTCTGTGCCGACTGTGTGTACGACCGACTTCAAAACTGTCAACGCTGTTCACGAAAGGCTCCACTCAGTCTTTATAATGTCGACGAATGGTTCAAAAACAGCAACGAGCGAGTTTGTCAAGACTGTGTGGCAATACAAGCAACGCAATTGGCTTTCAGAAACGGGCTTATGCTTAAAGACACGTTGAATCAGTGCTTTGAATGTTCTGCTTTTAAATCCATGTACTCATTCCTCTCCTTCTGTCATCCAAGACAATTCGACATGGTCTGTAGAGAATGCCACATACACAAAGACATCACTCGATATCGTTTGGACTTGAAAGCAAGGTATTATCAGAACTGGAGCCAGGCACCGGCTTTGACTCAAACGGAGACCGTCCAACTAGTTGTCAGACAGCCTTCGCTTTCTTATGCGAGTGTTTTAAGACAAGGCCCAAAACCTATTATTGAGGATGGGATAAGAAACGAGGAAACAGCTGTTGAAATTTTGTCATTGCAATGTCTATCGGACGAACCTCCGTCTTTCTTTCAAACGACCATGGATGGTGAGTCTTAAATTAAAGAGCATTCATACATCTTTTTGATGTTATAAAATTTAACCAGGGGATTAAACTTTATGGTGTAATTTGAACACTTGATTTTAGCATAGTTATTATAGTGATTTTAGCTTCCTGTTCAGTTTTACACCTGTCCAAAACAAAATCGTTTGTTATTGATATTTTCAGTCTTTGTTTACCCATGGCGAAAAAGCGTATCTTATTTCTATTTAATACAGACTACTCATTTTTCGGGAGCTATGGACACTTATAAATGCCCCCCCCCCCCCCCCCCCCCCCCATAGACTGGATGCTTTTGCGTAATCCCTTTTTAGCTGATCCCACCTCAAGGGAGTTTAGGTTTGATGGATGAAACTATGTCAGGAATATAAACAACAATAACAAAACCAGCCTGGAATTCTATGTTGTTGTCAGGTTGGAATTTGTACAATATGGTGATGGGATGCCAATCAAGGCATCTAAATTTATAGCTTCATGTTACCTTGAGGGGGTGTTTGGCAAAGAGAAGGTTTTTGCATTAAAACAAGTTTTACCTATTCAGGGCCGTAGCTCCGAAAATAGCATTGGTGCGACAAACCATATGCCATGTACATGGTCGTTAGTGCGTGACTGTCCCTGTCACAGGGTCTCCGTTTTGTAATATAGTTTTCTTATTTACTTTTAATTTTCAACGGGAGAGCGCCTCGCATGGGTCCCTGAGTCCCGTTCGTGCTCTTCCCGTTTGGGTAACCTACTTAGCGTATGTTTTATATGTAATTTCTGTTGTGTAGGTTTATTTAATGTAGAGTTTTCCCCCAGAAAATTTTGAAAATTGAGACTCTAAAGTGGCGTTTCCAGCATTGAGACAACTCTAACCCCTAGATATACATAAAAAATCATGCAAACTCGTGGAGGTTGGATCGAGTGGGTTTGGAAGGTGTAATAGTCTCTATCAAGTCCGAATACAACTACAACTACCATGAGTTTTCAATGTTCTTTAATTTCTCTCTCTTGCTTTTTCGCTCTCTCTCTTACACATGGTTTCTTCTCCCCTCCTTCATTCCCCTCTCTCCCCTGTATCCCCTTGGGTCCTTATTTAGACATTACAGAAGGGGTTCCGAAATTTGGGAACAAACTTGGAACGTTGAGGAGAAATGAGCCTGGGTATGAGATATGCTTGAGTAGATGCCTTCAGTTGCTTCGAACAGGCTGTTTAATAATAAACTGGCTTTCAAAACAGTGCAACTGCTTCCATCATCTAGATATCAGTCACTATTCAGTATAAGTATTTCTGAAAAAATTATGTTCTATGAAATTATTGGTGCGACAAATGTTATACTGGTGGCTACGGCCCTACTATTAAAGGCTTTTGAAAAGATCAATTATAGTGTTTGTGTTGTTAAAATTAATTTAGATCCATGACAATAATGTCAAGTAATTTGGTACAGTATCACATGTTTTGGGCCAGGCCATCTGGTGTCTCTAACTGGATTCACAGTCAACTTTCTCTTAGACAACACCTCTCTAAGACAAACACCAGCTATAGTCTATGCAAGTTCATTCTATATTTCTACTTCAGTAAGACTCCTCTAAGATGGACACCTGTCTAAAGCCTCATATGATTCAATTTGATAGATTCAATTTTTGTGTGTATCAGAGTTAATCAGATTGTATGAATACCTTTAATGTCAGTGGGCTTCCAACATTTGGAAGAATTAAAATGAAAAATTCGGTTTTGAAAGTTGGATTGTGCAAGCTCACATACCTTTCCAAGCTAGCAATCATAGGGCCCATCTTAGAGGGAGTTGACTGTATCCAGTGTAAAAAGATGCCATCTGTTTGATACTAATGAATTCATCATTTGCATTTTATTGTTTGCAGTGAACATCTGCAAGATGGTGTTATATGCATTCAAACAATCTCTACAGGAACTTGAAGGTAAGACCAAACTAGAGCTACAGATCCTTCATCAGAATCCTAGTATATGGGAACTAGTGCTGCGGAGCAAGTTAGTTCAAATGTCACAAAAGTTCTCTTCACAA
This sequence comes from Chrysogorgia sp. JL179-B06, assembly GCA_035772405.1. Lineage (NCBI taxonomy): Eukaryota > Metazoa > Cnidaria > Anthozoa > Scleralcyonacea > Chrysogorgiidae > Chrysogorgia > Chrysogorgia sp. JL179-B06. The sequence continues at coordinate 252,120 of JAYKKM010000348.1, forward strand.
GCCACAAGCCGCACATCATTTCAAGAAGCTGAGATACGGTCTGCATACCTTGGCACATATTGTTGTTCTCATGCAAGCTTGGTTCGTGCTGCTGTGACATCAGGATGTTTTCCACCCTTCACCGAGTTTGTGAAAAGGAGCAACGAATCAAAGAGGTAATTGTAACTACATGGTGTTAATTAACGGTAATTATTTTCAAACCAACAAAATTACAAACAAGCTGTTCTTGATATATATACCCCATGAAATCATTGACAGAAACTTATATAACTTGATAACTTCTTAAACTGAACCTATAGCTTCTCTTCTTTATCTCTATGATGTCATCACTTTAGGGTTTGTAATATACCGTCGTAGTTCACCTGAATTTCAGTCACCTCTAACATAGTCGGTCTGACATTAAAATAAAATCAAAATATTACCATTTCACAGCTATCTTGTTTGTCTTAACCCTTTACCCTTTAAGCCTCAGTATGAACATATAAATTCTCCTTATTGGTCTCCAAACATTTCTTTTAGTACTAGTTGAGAGAAGCCTCTGATAGGTTATCTGACTAGTTGATAGGGCCTCTGTTGATAGCAGTGTTTTTTATATTTGTATAATAATCTCTGAAAGAGCTACCCTATTAAAATAAAGGTATCCTAAGTTAGTTTTAAAGTACTACGATCAAATATTTACCTATCGATATTTTTACGTATTTATAAAGCAGAGCTGCTAAATATTACTCAGTCAAAACCGTTTTGCGATTCGTCAATGGCAAGTATTTCTCTGACCATGAATCTGGAGTTGTTATGTCCGCCATTACCGTACTCGATCATGTTCCTGACCAACATAAGGAAGTGATGGCTACAGCTATAATTCTTCAAGTAAATCCATAGTGATCAAGGTCCTTTTTTCAAATTCTTCATCTACTTCTCGAAGAAAACAAGTAACCTCGACTGAAATTCAGGCGTAGCATTGAGAGTCTGACGTCACAAACAATATTACCATTTGAAATTGCAGGCTCACTTGGAACACGTTCTTGGTAATGTGGCCTAAATAGTAGTGATCTCCGAGCTCAAAATACTTCAAAATACCATTTTTTAGTTTTTTACATCGATGGTCACTTTCGACCCTGAAACACTATTCTATGCTAAAGAAAATCTAAAAAAATGGGGGTGAATGTTCATTGTAGTGCCGACTTTAAATATGTAAGTTAATCATTGGTGATCATTTCCTTTATTCTCATTACATTTATGCTTTATTAACCAATGATATTATTAGAAGAAGTTAAGTGCTGATCACCATTGGGCCATAAAGGGTTAACTGGAATAGTGAATTTACAAGATGTCGATATTCAGAGTTTGTTTTAATAGTGGTATCTAGTTCTGAACAATAGCTCTAACTGCGATATTTCCCCCCTCTATTTGCAAGCCCACTTCATGTTTGTTGTGTTGGTGCTGGACCTGGGAGTGAGGTGTTTGGATTGCATGAACTCCTGCCAAAGGATACACACTGGTATTTGATGGACAACTGTGAACAATGGTCTCACACAGCAAATTTACTACTCAAGAATGTACCAGACATCAAGTTCAACTACGGGGTTTTTGACATCATGTCACGGCTTCACCATTCTGATGACCCAACGTCCCCAGCTCAGGTCTTCAAGAAGGTGAGAACTTTCTTTGATTTTGTAATACTTTGTTCCTGTGTGTCCATCTGTTGTGATGAACAAAATAATTCTCCATGTAAAACAAAAGAATGAATCATTTTTAGTTTTAAAAGCAATCCAGATTTCACATCTTCAGGACAATGTCAAGTTACAAAGTGGTGAAAGCAATCAACATTTTTCATAAATGGCTGTCATTTTAAACATTGCATATAAATTAGCCTTTACTTTACAACCTAGTTAGGAAGCAAAGTCCTTTTGAATTGTTGACACACAAATGAGGCCCTAAAGGCTGATTAAGATGCACATAAAGGAATATTTAAATTGGTTGCCATTATGAAAGAGGTCAATAGAATTATTTTAGAAACCTTGAACCTTAATGTGCACAGTCAGTTCTCTCTGCTTTCTTTTAAATACTAAATTTGTGATTGTTTATTGTCATCTCTGTTGTCATCCTAGCTTGCTCAATGTTCCTCTCATTGCCCAATGATGAAACCATTCTACTTTGTCTTTCTTTTTCAGGCCACTCTATATGCATTTGTCAAGTTTGTCTCCGCCATTCACTTTCTGAAAAAGTCCACAACTCGTTTCCGAGAACTTCTCCGGTTAACCCCGCCCGGCTCAATATTCCTGTTTGTTGACAATGCCCACCACCGCGTCACAAGGTTCATTGAGAACCTTGTATTTCCGGATGGGATATACGAGGAGTGTAAGTCATGCCGGGAAAATGCCTACTACAAACTATACACATGCTATGCCGAGCTGCACCCGAGCGAAGAGAGCATGAAGTCGCAGCATGTCGCTGAACTCATCAGTCTGGTTAAATACTGGCTTGACAGGTCTCCGTTGTTGGATTTCCACGTGAATGTGTTCCTGCTTGTGAAGAAAGTGAACAAGCCAAGAGAGGCAGAGGTTCCAGCTACTTCCCAAGAATGTTAGGTGTTATTCATCCATAGTTTTTGTTGGACAGTAGACTCTTTGCAAGATCCTCTCTACAGTAAGGTAGACCTGTCAAAATATGCTGGCTAAGATTGGCTCGTCAACTGTAATTGTCTACACTTGTGTATTCCACTGTGTTGCGTCAAGAATACAAACCCACAAAAAAATAACAAATATACATAAATGTACAAAAAGAAGTATTTATGTGAAATTTATTTAAAGAATTTTTCCTTATTGGAAAGTAAATGCTAATTGTAAATAGTTAAGTTAGCTGTTTTAATTTATTTAGAAGGAAATGGGAGAAAATTTGAGTATAATATAAAGTTTGGTAAATTATATTTGTGGTGAACTCAATGTGGATTCATGATCTGTATATATACTAATCATTGTGTAATCCACAATGCCAATGAATAAAAAATTGCAACTTTTTGCATTGTTTGTAAATTTTCATGTTGATTTATAATAATAATAATAATGTTGGTTTAATAAGATATAAAATCGCACCATTTTGGTGAATTACTTTATATTTACATTGGTATTAGTGAAATAACTAACTAAAATGTTGTATATACAAATGTATATACAAGCATGCAAATTACATTTGTGAAATCCGGAGGACTGGTTCCGGTTACAAAATCCAGTTTTATAAGAAACAGTTTGTAAAACACATATACTACAGAGCTAAAAAGGACATACATGTATTATATGATTATATTATGCATTATATATTTGATTGAAATAACTTGTCATCGAAGGGAAGAAACTGCGCTTAAATCGTTCCGTATTACACCGATAAAGAGAAAGGTTGTTGTTACTGCGCAAATGTCGACCATGCGCACTTGACCTCATCTGGGGGATAAAACTGGCTAGTTGTGAAGAGCTATTCTTTCTTATTTTATTGAAGAGGTTTAAACATAGACGTTGTCTGTTATCTGTTAGTCGTGGGCAACCAGACGCAACAAGAGCTTCTCTATAGGACATATATGGATATATTATACAATATATTTTAATTGAGCATACTTCCGGCTGACGTTTCATATATGTATCCCAAATTTAAAACAGTCTTAATCCTAATACTGACCCTAACTCTCACGATGATGCATACTTCCAGTAAGCAAGGACACAGATACATTCATCAAGGTTATTTTTCAAGATTCAAAAACTCACTACTTCTAAACCAAACATTTCAATTCTGCAACAATCCCTGGTTAGGTGGGGGATTATTTATCATATGCTATCAGAAATTTGTTGGGATAACTTTCCAAGGTTGAGGCTAAAAGGGATAACTCAAAAGAACCTTTCTGTTTTTGTCTGGTCTTTATTTTTCATTAGGTTAGGATTGAGATTAGAATTAGTAGTTCTATAAAATGTGGAGTTCCTTTTGAGTCATCCCTTTTAGCCTTCACCCACTTTCCATGGGAAGCCATCTGATTGGCTAACCCAAAATAACTTTTATTTCTAAACCCCACCTAACCAGGGGGTTTCAGGGGCGGATCTAGGGTGTTGCAACTGTTGCACTTGCAACAGTCAGAATTTGCAGAGGAAATTGTAATTAAATTAGATATTTAAATGCAATACCAATTCACAGTCACGGACTCGCGTTTTTCAAAACTGCTTGGCTTCATTTGCGGCGCGAATCATGATGTATCATACTTTAGTTACTAGACCCTTTCCGGATCATTGGTGGCGCGCCCAAACCCCGCGATTCAGGGAGAGCCTGCACGCAGGCTAGGTTTTACAGTCCAGCCATTCTAGCATCGCGCTAAAGGCGCGTCGACGATTGCCGACTGCAACAGTTGCGCTAAATATAGCATGTTGCACGACGCGTTTTGTGTTGCAAACCAATCAAAACACCGGATTTTGCAACAGTTTGCAACAGATGTTGCAATAGCAAGCAATCGCTATTAACTTTCCGATGATGTGATATGGTTTGCTACCAACGTTCGTCCATTTTCAGCCTTGTTCAATCACAATGGCTTCCAACGTTTTACAACAACTGTTGAAGATGGATGTTGTTGTACACCATTGCGAACAACTTCTCACAAGTAAATTTAACAAGAAGGACGTCGATTATCGTACTTATTTATACAACTTTTCGAAGTTGCTGTTTCGGCACAGCCAGGAATTGGCGGTCCCTGTCTTCAAATCACGTATAAAGGACAAAGAGGTACAGACAATGTAAGCCTGCCGGCTCATGAATAATACATATTACGCTAATTAGTTTATATTGAATATGTTTTCATCTGTTCGTAATGTTAATATAATAATATTATCAGAAATGAATGGTCTTTGTTTATAGTCCAAAAGCAAATGTTGTTTAGTAATAGACCTTAATACTGTTAGTTAAAATTACCTTTTCAGTTTGTATAAACTGATAGTTCTAGCAATAATTATTAATGTTGTGTGTATTGTTTACACGAGGCCAGCCAGACCTCAGACCGGCCATGTGTGTTCACTATTCCATTGCTATAAATAAATACAAGTTGACCAGAAGGCCTAATGTGCCTACAGGTATATCAATCTCTTTAAACCAGTGGGAGATGGCAATTGTCTGTCTAATGCCTGTTCTATTGTACTATAGACCTCTTTCATAATGTCCGTCAGTCTAAATATTCTTTTATACTGTATGTCACACACACACGAACAAGGTCTTAAAGGCTAATTTAAATGAATATAAAAGAATATTTAATTTGGGTGCCATTATGAAAGAGGTCTATGTCATATTTACCTGAATGCTCTCTATTATATATTCCTTACACCCATTTGGTTGAGCAGCAGCACAATAAAGGTGCATTTATAGACAGGTCCTTGATTGATAGCAGCAATGTTTTTATTAAATAGCTGAATGACCAAGTATTAACCAGTCAAAATATAGCTGCATGTTATTATTATTATTATTATTTCATCATGAAGGAAATGCATTTGCTATGTATTTGTCTATGTATTTGTCAAATAATGCACTCAAACATTTGACAAAAGAAGATCCAATAAAGGCTATTGTTGCAGAACCTCACAATAATACTCATAACTGTCAATTTTCCTCATTTCTATGTCTCATGTCACTATCAAGTTCTATTAAACTTCCTTAGATGTGTGAAGTTGATTGTCCAGGTTGTTGGCTAAGCTATGTTTCTAAGCTATATATGTTAATTTTTTATTCAAATGAACATGTTCCTTACCACTATTTGGCTGCTGTACTAAGATGATTTTGAGCTGCTTTTTCTGCCCAACCACTTTTTGGCTATTTTTCTCCTAACCACTATTATTAATATTATTTTTTTATTATTACTGTCTTAAGAAGATTTTGAACTGCTTTTGCTTACTGATCACTATTTGGCTGCTGTATATAACTGCTATTCTGCTGCTGTATCAAGATGATTTTGAACTAAATAACTTTCCTAAATACTGCATCCTCATGCTGCTGTATCATGATGATTTTAAATTAAATATCTTCCCTTGCTACTACTATATGCTGCTGTTGCAGCACCAAGCTGAGGATTTGAAACTGATTATTCTGTACCAGTGCAGTGAAAGCTCCTAAATGTTGTGCTTCTGTACGACCATCATTTCTTTAAAAGCATATGTCTTAGTGGGGTTGCTGTCTAGTAAATTAGTATTACTGTTTTGTACAGGAAAAAAATAATTAAGCATCTACCTTGCATAAATTTGTTGTGTGACGTGGAAGAGCAGGTATAAAAGTACAGTAAGGGTAGGTAAGTTGGTCAATCGATACAGTACTGTAATGCTTTGCACAAATAGTTTGATATTGTTGACAGTGTTAAATAGTGTTTTTTTCATAAATATAAGATAACATGAAATGTTACTCTAAATTATATTTGATTCCTTGTTTTTGCGGAAAATTCGAACCGTTCTTGATGCAAAATTAGCTGTAAATGTGCGCTCAGAATGCGGGAAATCGGGTTTGAGAGGTTCTAGATTTCAAAATTTTCCGGGGGGGATACCCCCGTACCCCCCTAAAAGAATACACTTCACAAATTTGCAACAGTCAGATTTTGGGCTGGATCCGCCCCTGGGTTTCCCAAACGCCATTAAAACATTTAGTTATAGCCACAGTTTTTCCAAGTCACGTACGTCTGTCAACTACATTGGCTGAAAAGCTTCGTCTATCAACACTTTCGCTCGTATGTTTCCTCACTGTAGCACTGGTCTTCCGCGTCTCGGAATGAAACGATGGATGAATGACGTAATCATATCGTCGCGGAGGGATTGTGGGGCGGAAGAAAACCCTTGGCCCAATCATATTCTCGTAATTCTCCTCGCGGTACTTTTTCAGTGTCATCTTACAGATAGCCTCGAAACCATGCTCGGCACCAGTCCTAATATCACGCACGGTCACCGGCCTTGACGTGTACTTGATTTGATTGGTGGACTGCTTTGGTCGGGCGGTCATGCACCTTCGAGACACTAGCATTGGCTTTTTTTGACAACCGTTTGTTCCCTCGTACGATTTGTTGCTCTCAAGTTGATCCGAGCCCTTTCTCCTGCTGTCGATTGTGTCGTAATAGCCGAGCCTCGAGGCGAAAGGAGGTCGAACGTAGGTCGGTGGCGGGATCTCAGCTACACGGGACGATGACGAGCCGACGGGCCTTTTCTCGAGCCAAACGTGCTCCGGGACCTGCCGGTGACCGTAGAGCACAGATTTTGAATCGTTGCAAAACTTTTGAAGGTATTCCGTTTGATAGCGACTTCGCGAGAGCTTTTCAGATAGCACTGGTTGATTGAAATACAAAGACGGCATTTTCTAAAATCAATTACTCCCACCGCCGACAAAACAATATTAAATTTAAACAAGATCGCCTAGACCACGGCGCGTGTACTTAAACTTCACGGTTTAAAGTGTTTTGTTGATTATATTTCTCTTTCCTGTACGACGTTTTTATCCAAGAATCCTTTCAGCAACCAGTTTCCTTTATTAATTGTCCATGTTTTGATCCGTTCCTTGGACACAAAAATTCACCCCCGGATCTTTCAATGAAAATGTATATCAAATTTCTTGTTCTAAATACCGACACCGCAGGACATAAAGTTAGAAACTATTAATACAAACATTACTCCCAAGAGTACAGCATCGATGATAAGATTTACCATACTTAAAAATTCAATGGACACCTTCACGACAAAAGATCAAGAAAGCTAAGTTGTCCTTTTGCATTCCTTGCATTCCAGCCATTTGTTTAAGCTGTTGCTAACGGCAACAAACTTTGGCGGATTACACAGTATGCGGTATTCTCGTGTTAAATCAGCACTACTGTCTACCCCAGTCATTGTCGCTGACGAAGTATTGTGATCAAGATATAGTTGCCAGCCACATTCCTTATGAATCTTATCACAAATTTACTATATATTTCTTTGGATAGTTTGAGCGAACACTTGAGCATAAAATTTTACTCCGTTGTTATTACCTAGATTAGGGACCTTACGATCGGTGACGTCGTTCAAACAAAACAATCTTTAAGCGAAACAAAAAGAATGAATAATTTTTAATCCCAAGAGTAATCTCAACGCCGTCCTCGTTCTGTTTACAACCAGACCGACTTAAACACAGACACTAAATCGTTTTAGAAATATTGAAGCGTTTTGGAGATCATAAAACAAGCTTTTAGCATCAAATACGTTAGTCAATCGACCGTGGTTTCATTGTAATGGTAAAATTTATATTTCTTTCACTGCCGTCGCCGTCCTAGGTTGCCGTCGTAGATCTTAAGGTCCACTAGATGTAGAACGGACAGATTTTTAAAAAGTTTTATTCCATCAGCAACTAAACTTTTAATATTGAACCTGTAGTCCTTTTTTCTTGTATTGCTCTTATTTCATGTTCCCGATAGGTTTTGGGAAACCATGCGGTACGCCAACCGTACCCAGGGTCTTCTCTTCCCTCGCGCACTGAATGCGCCATCTTTGGTCGCTATTGTTATAAAGTTTACTGTTTTGCAATTATTGTTAAAAACAAATTTGAATTCTACAGTATTAACAACGAAGTATTAGTTTTTACATGAAGGTTGAATAACAAATTGCAATAATTGCAATTTGTCGACCCGAAACAAATACAGGAAGCAACCGAAAACTATAGACTCGGTTATACCAACGAAGTCAATTACGATTCAATATATTCATCCTATTGTAAAATGTATTTTTAACATTTTTGAATCATAAATGTACCGCTTAAGAGGAGATTACATTATTACGCCAGTCATAATCCCAGGGAAAATCATATACATGTCATATATAGGCCACGATTTTTCCTTGATGTAATTTTCATCGTGATTCACACCAAAGCGTACAAAGGGCATGCTAAAACCCCATCTACGCAAGAGGAATAGACTGAAAGCACTGAATCATCAGTTTGAACGCACCATAGAAAGCCGCAGCGGATTACAAAAAGTTATTCATGAACACCTGCGCATGTTTGAAGTTGGAACGAAGGCAGTCTTCGACCGGCGCACGCTCCCAACGTCTGCAAGTTTCATCGATGTCAAGTCGAAAAGGACTCATTCCAACTGACGATAACGCGAGAAATACGATGACTAGTAGTAGTAGAAAACTTGTGAAAGACGATCTTTTATAGTTCACAAGGGTACGCAATCGTGCCGTTCCAAAAAGGTTTTACGGCTAGAGGGAATGTGCTTCAAATCATATAATATCGTTAAAAAAAACGTCAGAAAAAGTGATCCGGAAAATAGCCTGAGAAAACAGACGTCCTTTTGCTCCTATAGTCCCCCGGAAAAGATAAAAAGCTCAGAACTGGTCCAGAATGAGTACAAACATTCTTTGCAGGTCTGGTATGAACGGTAAAGTTGTAAACAATTCAGTTAGTTTCATTAAAAGGATGGACGACTTCGGTAGTACGATTGCGTGGCCATGTCACATTAAACTCGAAAAAAAACAATCGTCGACTTTTGAATTGAATCCTTAAAAGCGCCATTTCAAAAACATGGAAGCAGACTATAATCGAGTTAAAAAGTTATTCGGCTTGAGTGACCGTTCCTGCACGAATAAAATTATTTCATTGTGAATAATGTCGACGTTTATCGTCACTTGCATATGTTTTACTATCCTAAAACCTTTCATCAATTTCATCTGTTTTGGTTAACTTGTCTTCCTTTGTCCACCATTACGTGTACTTGCTCTTCAACACTCCAATCGGTCTTGGAAGTACATCAACAAGTAGGGGGAAATTCTAGGAGTTAAACCAAAAGAGATTTCTGGAAATTTGTCCTTGAATATTAACGTGATATTAATTTATAGCCAAAGTTGAGTGACGGTCGGCAATAGACGGACAATGATCGTCGGGTAACGATCGTGATGAAGAATAGACTGAGAATATGACGAGACTTACCATGATGGCAAGATAAAAGAGACCGATATAACATGCTATACCAGCAGCGAGGAACAAATCAAAAATGGCAGGTTTGACCCTGAAATGAAAAACGTTCATACAGTCTAGCAGAGGACAAATATCAACACAAATAGGAAACTGTAAAGGCGGAGTAATACGAGCAACACATCTCTCGGCAACTTTTCCAACATTGCAACTTTTCCAACATTGCAACTTTTCCAACATTGTTGCGTTGCATTGTTGCAGCGCGAAGTTGCACGTATTACTACATTTTGCCTGCAACTTATCACGAAATCTGTGATTATCTGTGCTGCACGTTGACACCAAGTGTTGCGAAAAGTGACTTCGTAACATTTGGTTTCAACCTGCAACAAAAAAGTTTTTGCGAGACAAGCGGGTATAGTAGTACATGCAACATTAGGGACCTTCGTCGATTGACTATAGCGTATTTGACACTCAAAGCTTGTTTTATGATCTCCAAAACGCATCAATATTTCTAAAACGATTGTAGTGTCTGTGTTTAAGTCAGTCATAAGGAACAGTTCTCATCTCTCCACGAGTTACCGTCGTCCTAAAGACGTGAAAATGCTCTCAGTGGCGTTGTAAACAGAACGAGGACCGTGTTGAGAATTACTCTTGGGAATAAAAATTATTCATTCTTTTTGTTTCGCATAAAGATTCCGTTTGTTTGAACGACGTCGCCGTCCTAGGTTGCCGTCGTAGATCTTAATTCTTAAGGTGCCTATTGTGAGCAACTTACAACACAAGTTGCGAGACAAGTTACAGGACTAATATGTTGTACGAAATGCCACGAATTACTTCACCTTAAAGGTGGTAATACGAGAAACAAATTTCTGCAGCTTGCAACAGTTTTAAGTTTTATGTGGCTCCTGAGAAGTCACTCAGTTCAATTTTTCGCAGAATATTTGGCCGCAACTTGCAACACGAAATTTTTTGCGCGCTGCAACTCACAACGCAACAATTTTGAGACAAGTTGCAGAAATTTGTTGCTCGTGTTACCTCACCTTAAGTAAATCGTCTATACAAACCTGTACGCAAACATTGTGGTTTCAATAGCATCGTAAAATACAAAATCAGGATCTCTGGAAAATCAAAAACCAATGTTCATTTACTATGCATGAACTGAAATGTCACTCTTTGAAGGCTATTACAATTAATCAACAGAACTGTTATATTTTGTTATACAATCACGTGACTTATATACGCATTTTCGTTGGTTCTTGCCCATGATCTATTAAAGGACAGATACATGGATGGCGTCAAATCACGTCAGCAGCTGTGTTTTTCTTTTTTCATGCGCCAACAGCTTTGATAAACTTTTGGTGTTGTTTTTGATTGTATAAAACAAATAGATTCCATTTTTTGTTGTCTGTTCAGTTATACATACATACATACATACATACATACTTTATTTAGTTATAGATGCACAGAGGACGTCAGAACGTGGTAAGAACATCAGTGACCCACTTGACTATCGTCTCGTGCAGGGCCACGTTTTTGTTCTTACCGCGTTCTGACGTCATCTGTGCATCTATTTAACAATTAGACAACGAGTCCGAGTTGTCTATGAGCGAATAGTCAACGAAGGCGAAGCCTGAGTTGACTATTCGCTCATAGACAACGAGGACGAGTTGTCTAATTGTTTTAGTAGAAACAAATTAGTGGACTACTACAAATCATGCATTCTCAAAAAAATTATCCAAAAACTCATGTGAAACCTCCCAAAAACGAGAGTTTTCCGCCATTGTTTTAAACGCGTTTCCCAAACGTTGTCTATCACGAATAGACAACGGTTGAGTAGCCAATCAGAATGCAGCATTTGTAATAGACCATGGTCAGTTTCTACTAAAACTGAATAGACAACGGCAAAATGGAAGGTATTTGTTAATTATATTTGATGACAAACTGAGTCGTCGCGTTGGTACATATGCCGTTAAGTCGAGCTTGAAACATGAGTAACAACAGACTACAGATGGCAGTAGTTGTTATTCCCTGCAACTCAACACATAACGGTCCATCTGCGCGATACGATCTTTCCTTATGGTTTGTACACGACACAGTTCTTGTTTATCGAATGATGGTAAATTTTCCGTTACACAATTGTCAGTACTAGTAAAACTTTCATAATCACTACAACTGCACATTACAATCATTGCCACTGTAGACCGAGTCTCTTTCATTCCCAACAATTCTGTCTCAACTAGGAATGACTTTATCTCGGTCATTTAATCTCCTTCCTCTTCTCGGCTCAATTGTGGTATGGGGAAACCAAATTGAGAGCGATTCATAGAAGAAGGTTTGAAATGTAACGTGTGATATCTGCAACACAGTAGCATTACTATTACTGTCAGTGTCAGTGTTATTCTGTTACTGTTATTGTTATTGTTACTGTACTGTTACTAGTACTATAGTAAAAGTATTAGTACTAGTACTGTTACTGTTGCTATTATTGATATTATTGTTATCATTGTGATTATTACTATTATTACTATTATTCCTATTAGTGTTATTACTATTATTATTATCATTATTAATATTATTTTTATCATTAATATAATCATCATCATCATTATCATCACCACCATCATCATCATCATCATCATCACCATCATGATTACTATAATTATTGTTATTATTATTTCAACAGAAAGCCTACCTTTTTTCAGCTTTTATTTTAAATCTCTTTACTTCTTTCATATATTTTTGAAAGTGCTAAAACAAAATGAATGCATTTTCAAGGTCGCTACGGCGCTGTTCAACTATGGTTTGACAATGTACTATATTGATCCCAGAAAACCGCAAAACTTCCATTACATTTATGCTACTCACAATTCTCGTAAAATTCTCAATAAAATAAATGTGATCAAACGAAATGCACACATGATCAGGGCCGTAGCGAAGGGGGTATTGGGGGTGCGTCACCACCCAAAATTGCAATATTCGGAAAGTTCTATTATGGAAAATTGGGACCTGTTTTCTTTAAGACTATTTTAAGAGATTATGTCAAAATATATAAACTGTTTAAATGTACATTAGATGTATTGGTAACAGAAAACTTGTCAGTTGAACGTATGTTAACATGCAGATATCGTGTGACGATCAACACTGTAGTTGTGTCTTATACTTAATCTAGCTATACTGGAAGTAATTGGTCACATTTTGTGTAATAGTTTTAGTATATGGGTAAAATGCAGTACCGTTACTACCATAACTGTCATAAAAAATGTTTTTTGTCCTTGTCGTTAGGTTTTGGCAGTTAGCAAAGAATTGTGATTATTATTGCAAGAATTAGGGGGGAGGAATAATTCGTTCTGAAATTGTGGGTTGGCACCCCCCGCAATTATGACATGTTACCTATAGCCCTGCCCACGTGATCCTACCGTTGACAGAAAGCACGTGATGATGTTGGAACGACAAACGTCATTAATTTCTACTCGTCCTTCTACGTTTGATTTCGGAAACATATTTCTTCGGAAATTAAACGGTCTTCGTAAGAGGGATTATTTTATAGAGTGTGACAGTAACATTTGTACTTTCACGTTTGACAATTGTCCCAACAAGCGCTAGTGCTCTTGGGATCTTTGGGTCCCGTGCGCTTACTGCCCGTGCTTCCCGCTAATTTTTACGCTATGAATTTCGGCAGTTCAGTATGTGTAGACTGAGTCTCTTTCACACCTAGCTATGTGTGGGAGCTTGGTGTGACTTTATCTCAGACATTTAATCTCCTTTCTCTTCTCGGCTCAAATACGGTACGAAAAGAAACCAATTTGAGAGCGATTCATAGAGAAAGGGCTCAACTATCTCAACTAATTTTCATAGTCCAATATACTCTTACAGTCCTCCTCATATTATATCGAGTTATTTTGAGAATTTAGCTGCTTTCTTATTATTAAAATAATTAAAATAAAAACGTATTAGGAGCATTATACAATAGTCTCAATGCTCTTACAACAATATATTAATTCTTAATGTTACTTATAAAACTAATTACAGTTTCATTATAAGATAAAGCCTACTACATATATTACCACTATGAACAGTCTATTTTCTGTCTGTAGCACTCAGATCGATGAGAAATTATGGCTAGTGACTGAAAGGTTGGTGTACTGCCGAAATAGTGTGTAGAAGGTCTAACGTTTCGAGCGAAGGTCCTTCGTCAGAGAGTGAAACGTAAAGTGAATATGCTGGATATACTGTTGAATACTTACTTGTTCAAACTCTTGAAGTAACGGATGGTTTTTGGTGATAAACTGTACAGCCCTTGGATAGGCCGTTAAATGTGTTAACCAAGCCTTCACAAATTCCATATGCAAGCTCTGGAAAACAATTAAAGAATCGACGTGTAATCCTTCAGGGGTACAATTTTTTTGCTTTTAATTTCGCGCTATCTGCTGGATATCGATATGCTCCTGTACACGAAGTCTACAGTTAATTAACATTAGACAACTAATAAGTTTTTACTAATTAATTACTTTTAACAGTTACAAACTGATAAACCTTTAGACACTCACTGTGTTGAAACTTACCATTCTTCCATCGAATATTTCAAGGTTTTTTCGAAAAGCCTTTGAAGAAAGGAGAAAAGAGTTGTTGACAACCATGAAAACTCTTCATATTGGGGCAGAGAAAGTTATATATTAGTAGAAACTATGCGACGCAACTACTTCCTACCATCACACCTTAACTGGTATTATAGTAGTTGGTTATTTCTATGGGAAATAGATGTAGCTTTCCCGAAAAATTATGAGCCGAATATTGATTGTTAAAACGTATTTTTAAGTCATAGGTTAACGTATAAACTTTGCTTGAACATCTCACGCGATACATATCGAAATTGCCCCCAAAATTCCCCATCAAATATTTACAGGGGGGGATCCGGAGAACCCAGAGAAAAACCCTGGAAGCACAACTCTACTCACACGAGTCTGAACCTTGGAAGACAATACAGGCGTATATACCCAGACGGTCACCCATGCAAGTGCTAACTCCATCCAACACTGCAACAGGGCTTAACTTGCGCGGTGAGGTATAATGCGCTTATACTACCCGTGCTTCCCGCTATTTTACGCTATGAATTTCGGCAGTTTAGTATGTGTAGACTGAGTCTCTTTCACACCTAGCTATGTGTGGGAGCTTGGTGTGACTTTATCTCAGACATTTAATCTCCTTTCTCTTCTCGGCTCAAATACGGTACGAAAAGAAACCAATTTGAGAGCGATTCATAGAGAAAGGGCTCAACTATCATCTGTAAAGCTCAACTGTAAAGCTTTGAAAGTAATGATCATTATTTGAAATTAAGTATAAGTATTATCACATGCAAGTACTCTTACAGTCCTCCTCATATTATATCGAATTATTTTGAGAACTTAACTGCTTTCTTATTATATAGAGAAGGGTGTTTTACCATAGGGACTAAAATACTCGTGGAATCCATATTTCACTACACCCGGGAACCGAGTGGCGTATTTCTCGTATGTAACGCTCGGGGAAGGCTAAAAGGGATGACTCAAAAGGACCTCTCTGTTTTTTTCTGGTTTTTATTTTTCTTTAGGTTATGGATAGCTACGGTTATGGCTAGGTTTAAGGTTAGGATCAAGGTTAGGATCAAGGGTAGGGTTAGGGTTAGGATTGAGATTAGGGTTAGGATTGAGATTAGGGTTAGGATTGAGATTAGGGTTAGGATTGAGATTAGGATTAGTAGTTCTAAAAAATGTGAAGGTCCTTTTGAGTCATCCCTTTTAGCCTTCACCGTAACGCTCGCGAGTGGTACTGAATCCACTGATATTGAAAATTACCGCCAAAACATGGCCACACCGGTGGCCGTTTTGTAAACATAAGTGACGAGGAAGTAAACCAATTCTGGAAACAGCAAGAGAATGAAAATACGAAGAAAAAAAACATGGTACAACCTGAGCATTTTCGAGAAGTTTCATTCAAGTTATCACAGTAATGAGGACAGGGAAATAAAAGAGATTCCGCCATGTGAGCTTCAGTCGTTGTAAAGAAGTTTGTGTTGTTCCTAAGTGTATTTATTGTCCCTATAATAAATAGAACATTACACGGATATTGCTCTTGCCACTCGAATATAAAATCCATATCTTCTCGCCACCGTGTAATATCCCCTTTATCTTTATTCTTTATTACAATCTTATTTACTTTACATTCTTGAAATTGTGCTACCCTTCTTACTTACCTTTGTGGATGTGTTGTAGATATGTCTTGCGATTGCTTCCGCTATGAATCTGATGTGTGTCTCTAACGTGTTCATGTTAACGACCCTGGAAAACGAGAAGGATAATGCAGCTGGATGTCTAAAGCCCTGGTGTCTAAAGCACTGGTGTCTAAATCCCTGGTGTCTAAATCCCTGGTGTCTAAATCCCTGGTGTCTAAATCCCTGGTGTCTAAATCCCTGGTGTCTAAAGCCCAGGTGTCTAAAGCCCTGGTGTCTAAATCCTTGGTGTCTAAAGCCCTGATGCCTAAAGCCCTGGTGCCTAAAGAGCAGTATATATGGTGTTCTGACAATTATTTAAGGCTCAAGTTTTGAAAAAACTCGAGAAAATCCCAGATCGAAATCGAACCCGCGACCTTCTGAGACGTTCTACCCAGCCTCACTTAAGGAGGCTCCGGCGCTAATGTTCTACCTCTGGACTGCAAGGTAGCAGGCGCGTATTTGTGCGTATCTCGACCATGATCTAGTACCTGACAGTCTCACAAGCTGGTATTTACCTCGAGTCAAACATGGACGATCTTCCTGTTTCTTTCGGTTGACTAAAATGCGAGATTGTTCCAGCAGGCAGACGACCAAGCGAGAACATTTCGTGTTCCCAAGCCACAAGATCTTCAGCCAAGTTCACTTTTTTGTGCACCAGGGTAAAATTCAGCTCAGGGAACATTTCACCAACCTAGACAACGGATTCGGAATGAAAATACAGACAGACAGACAGACAGACAGACAGACAGACAGACAGACAGATAGACAGACAGACAGACAGACGTATACTATGACGATTGTTGTGTAAGATGCAGTTAGTGCGTGCATGAGAGACATTTGGGATTCTGTAAGGTTCATACAGTAGTTTGGTGTGTTCCGATGAGTTATGGTGGCCCACCAGAAGTTGGGAGAGTTTAGTACGACAGCATTATCATGTAGTGTAGGTAATTATTGTCCAAGTAATTTCACTCTCAGCACAGGGACGAGGCCAGAGCGTGACAGTATCATGGACTTTCAATCTCCTTTCTCTACTTGGCTCAGATGAGGTGAGAGAAACATTCACATTGAGGGTGTTATGAAGAGAAAGGTGGCCACCGAAAGCAATGATTGTGTCCTCCACGGAGTTCACGCTGCACTTTGAGTTCGGTCTTAGATCGAACTGAGAATCCATCCCAGATCGTTTCAAGATCCATCTCAGATCACTTTGAGATCCATCTCAGATAGTTTCGAGAACCATCTCAGATCGTTTCGAGATCCATCTCAGATCACGTTGAGATCCATCTCAGATAGTCTCGAGATCCATCTCAGATAGTCTCGAGATCCATCTCAGATAGTCTCGAGATCCATCTCAGATAGTCTCGAGATCCATCTCAGATAGTCTCGAGATCCATCTCAGATCGTTTGGAGATCCATCTCAGATAGTCTCGAGATCCATCTCAGATAGTCTCGAGATCCATCTCAGATAGTCTCGAGATCGATCTCAGATAGTCTCGAGATCCATCTCAGATAGTCTCGAGATCGATCTCAGATAGTCTCGAGACCCATCTCAGATCGTTTTGAGATCCATCTCAGATAGTCTCGAGATCCATCTCAGATCGTTTCGAGAACCATCTCAGATCACGTTGAGATCCATCTCTAGATAGTTTCGAGATCCATCTCAGATAGTCTCGAGATCCATCTCAGATAGTTTCTAGATCCATCTCAGATCACGTTGAGATCCATCTCAGATCGTTTCGAGATCCATCTCAGATCACTTTGAGATCCATCTCAGATTGTTTCAAGATCCATCTAAGATCACTTTGAGATCCATCATAAATCGTTTCAAGATCCATCTCAGATCACTTTGAGAGTCATCTCAGATCACCTTGAGATCCATCTCAGATCACCTTGAGATCCATCTCATACTCATATTGCTTCAAGATCCATCTCAGATCGTCTCGATATCTATCTCAGATCGTTCTGAGATCCATTTCAGATCTATTCCAGTGTTAACAGGCCCTACATGCAAGTTAAATGTATACCAAACTAACCTCTTTAAATGCTTCAATAAGCTTATAACCAGCAGTCTTTTCTTTGGGAGGTTTTGAGATGTGCATGTATAGTTCATTAGAACCCCCAATACTGTCAAGACAGAGCACATAGTCCACTTCATTCAGAACACTGTTGTCTGAAAATTAATAGAAAACATTGTACAGGCAACATGTACAAATGAGAGCGGTGATGGTTAAATATTACAACTTTCATTTTCATCATTGAAATCACAAATGACAGCACGTTGTTCTTGCCACCTTATGAGATGTACGCAACATTTATTTAAAGGACATTGGCAACAAGTTTGTCTAATATGAAAGAACTCGTAAAATTATAGAGAACACCTTTTACAACTTTTCCATATTTTTGAGTATATTTGAGTATATTATACAACTCGGTGATTGCTATGTTTACAACGTTCATTATCATGACGAGTTATTATACCAACATTTTCAAGTAAATTTGTGGAACAAACTTGAAGATGGAACTAATATTTTAATGAGTGAAAATTCTCTACCCTGCATCTGACGTCAGAGACCATGTCATTTACATATCAGACAAACTGAAATATTTCAAAAACGAAGTAAAATACGGAAAAGTTGTATAAGGTGTTACTCTATCATTTTACGAGTTCTTTCATATTAGATAAATTTTTGTTGCCAATGTCCTTTAAATTCAAATCTTCATAGAACTCAAGTACCTTTCTTAAACTCACCTGTATCTATCTTGTATGTGTTATCGTTATGGGTACCCGAGTTTTCAATTTGATCTTCCAGCCATTTTCTCGTGCCCAAATAATTAAATTTCCCTCCACCAGACAACAAAAAAACAATGTGATATCTTAAAAATTTCATTAAGAGAAACTGATCTTCTGTTAAAGTGATTTTATTGTATATTATTATATGAAAGCATGGCTCGAAAGTGGTCTCAACGCAGCTTTTCAGCAATCTGATTGGTTCCTGAGCAGTAAAGACCGTAGTCATTACTCATTACCAACAACTGAAAAGGTTTGAAAAAGGTTTGAAAAATGTTTGAAAAAGGTTTGAAAAACATGCGAAAAAATTGAGCAGATGTGAGAAATTTAACAAAAGCCACATAATAAAAACCTTAATACGGTAACCTTAATTGGTCAGTCTTTAATATTTATAGACTTAATTTTTAATTTTTAAGACTCGGCGAATTTCCGAAGTATTTATACCATAGCAAGTTAGCAACAAAGCACTTCAAAACACTTTGTTATCGTACGGAAAGATAAACACAAACGCGCAATGCACGACGGTTGACACTCACTCTTTAAAATGACACTGTATGAGTAGAAAGTAAACACCGTTTTTTCCTTATTTCCGGTCATTTGTTCTCAACTCCCGATAACTCGAACCTTTTTCTATTTCCCTTGAATGTTCGAGTTATTAGGAGTCGACTGTACTATATTATTATAGATGTAAGACTTTGTACGTTTAATAAACTGTTCTCCAAGGCATTTTAAGCTATCATAGTTGGGGAGCATTTTCTCCTGCCGCTATCGTAGTCGAAAAGGATACTTTCCCTTGGTTCTTTCATCATCATAAAGTCTAATAATAATAAGAACAGTGGATGACATATTTGATGGCATGAAAGAAGGAAAAACAAGTAAACAGACAATAAAGAATGATATTGTAAATAAAAAGATGAGAGAATTTCATTGGAAGTCAAGAAAATGTAAGAATTAATGTACTTATTTTTTCCCGGTCCATATCCTACCAAATCCTTTATGAAATAATTTTTTTACCAAATCCTACCAAATCCTGCTTTCTATGGACTACTCAACATAATTTCAGTTTTAAATGCATTTTATAAACCGTAAAATACTCTAAAAACATTTGAAATTGAAATCAAACGAGATTGAACATATTGAAAGACATATAAGTGAGTTTTTTTTATCCGAAAAGAGACTTAACTCGCAATTCCTTTAACGAAGAGAAAGCACAGACTTTTCTTTTTTGTCCACTAGAAATACTGATGACGACCAAAAAACAAGCCAGAATATCAAGGAAAAAATAAATAAATTATTTACCGTTTTGGTCGGTCCATATTGAGAAATATTTCCCTTGATCACAAAAACGTATTACATATTTCTAAAAAAATATTTCTCCATATGGACCTCACAACCGGTAAATAACATACTCAAGCCTGGACATTAGCGGCCGGTCACAGACATTGTCAGGTACAAATATCCTATTTCTAGAGATTTGACAGTTACATTATTAATTGTGTCTGTCATTTTGTCCGAAGATTATACTCAACTTTTTGTGTTGAATGGACTGTGTTTAGATTTCATATTGTACAATCTCAGATGAGAGACATTACGCGAATTTTTGAGACGTTACGCTAAGTTCTGAGACATTACACTAACTTTGGAGACATTATGCTAACTTTTGAGACATTACGCTAACTTTGGAGACATTACGCTAATTTTGGAGACATGCATTACGCTAACTTTGGAGACATGCATTACGCTAACTTTGGAGACATTACGCTAACTTTGGAGACATTGAGCGAAGTTATGAGACATTACGCTAATTTTGGAGACATTACGCTAACTGTGGAGACATTGAGTTAAGTTTTGAGACATTGCGCTAACTTTGGAGACATTACGCTAACTTTGGAGACATTACGCTAAGTTTGGAGACATTACGCTGTGGAGACATTGAGCTAAGTTATGAGACATTATGCTAACTTTGGAGACATTGTCAGGTTGCGCTAAGTTATGAGACATTACGCTTATTTTGGAGACATTACACTAACTTTGGAGACATACTGTATACTAACTTTGGAGACATTACGCTAACTTTGGAGACATTACGCTAACTTTGGAGATATTTACGCTAACTTTGGAGACATTACGCTAACTGTGGAGACATTGAGCTAAATTATGAGACATTACGCTTATTTTGGAGACATTACGCTAACTTTGGAGACATTACACTAACTGTGGAGACATTGAGCTAAATTATGAGACATTACGCTTATTTTTGGAGACATTACGTAACTGTGGAGACATTGAGCTAAGTAATGAGACATTACGCGTAAATTGGAGACATTACGCTAAGTTTGGAGACATTACGCTACGTTATGAGAGGTTACGCTAAGTTGTACGGTGACAGCTACAATTTTTTGGGTGTCCGTTACAATTTTATTTGCGCTGGTCATTCTGACATGTAAAACGAAAATAATTATTTCCAGCCTTGAACATACTACATATATGTGTTATCCTTGACAAAGCTTTGGGCAGTGTGCCCTTCTGGGCAGTGTGCCCTTCTGGGCAGTGTGCACTCAGTGTGCCCACAGCCCATTTTTTATATCATATCCAGTGTCCATACTCTTGTAACTTACCTTGAGAATATCCTAGCAATTTCTAACAGTGCTATAACACCACTGGCATTAGAGTCTGATCCTGTGTTCAAGCCCTTCAAATACAAAGAAAATGTTTCATATTTAAAGTGGCAATGCAATGAAAATTATTCCTTATTCTTTTTCTTTCAAAAGTAGATTAGGAAAACTGATAAACCTTTGTACTTTTAAGTCATGAGCATTCAAAATTTTAACTTGAATGTGTTATTAGTGTATCTCAGGAAGTATCACTTGCAAGTCAAGTAACCATGACAATGCACTTGGATCCAGACCCCTTTATTGCTATTTTATTAAATTTTCACAATTTCCCAGCTCATGGCATGGTTTGTAAGATTGTACAAGATTGCTTGCCAGTCAACATTATTGAGTTACCCAGGAAAGATTTGGACAAATCTTGGTATTTCTCATATTAAGAAAAATAGAAGGTTGTCTTCTTTCAACATGTTTTTAAACATGCACTTACTGGAGCAATACCATAAGAGTCGTAGTGAGTAACGATTGCTAGTGTTGGTAGTAGTTCATCAATTCCTTCACCAGGTAGTCGACCCTAAACACATAAAATGACTATCTCATATGTTGTAAGTGTACATATTTGCAAAAATAATTTTTGTCTTTTAAACTATAGTACCCAAAATTATGCTGTAATGCAGGAACTGAAAATACCGTAATACACTTTGTTATTAAACCATATTACATATAGAGTATTTAGGGCAAAGAAACAGTAGTTATTAGAAAGCACACCAATGTTATACCTGGATATTTGTGATGACCAGATCTTTGATTTGCTTTGCCTCACCAGTGTTGGCAACAATTTGGTAGCCACTAGTTGACGCTACATCCAGAAGTGCTATGAAAAATATAGTTTGCTTATCAAATATCAAAATGATGTTTTTACATGTTAATCTGCAAAGTGGCTAGAATACCTTTGAGGGCTGCAAATAACTTTTTCTTGGCAGGACAGATGTCTGACAATTTCCCATTCAATTTGGTCTATTATCTACTTTATTTCATCAATCATTTTTCTTTTATTTACACAGTTCATAAGCAGGTTTCCATGTTTACACTTCATTAAACATATGATCAAAAGGAAATCAGACTTTCTTTGTCAAAAAGAAGAGTTTCTCCTTCAACATTATGAAACAGAATTTCTTCTTGATCAGGACAGACATTATGTCTGATCACATAATTTTATTTGGACTTTTGCCAAATTTGGCTGAACATTGTCCAATGTCCAACAATAATTTGCAACCCTGCTTTGAAGAGTTATGTTACCATTACTGGGTCAACTATATAGTCAGAGTAAAAAGAGTAAAACACTAAAATTGTAACACTATTAAAATTGTAACTGGAGATTTTTAAAATGCAATGATGGAAAACCTTGAGATTGATATCCGCAAACCAGGAGATTGCTACAGTTGAGAGTTTTGAGAGAATAAATTGACCCTTTTAAAAATATTTTAAAAAGTAATTTATCCCCTCGCAAGCGAGGGTGATAATCTCACCGCAGCAGGGATCCATTTCTCACAAATAGTTTGTATATATATTTATATACAAATATATATATTTATATACAAATATATATATTTATATACAAATATATATTATATATATACATGGTAGGACCAACTTATAAGGAAGTAAAAAGTAGTTTTGGACAATATTTGAGCAGAAAAGCTAGCATCCATTGGCGATTTGTGATCCGACAAACTACATAAAGAGTGTATACCCTTCGTAAAAACTTACGAAGGATATACACGTTTGCGTAATGTAATAGGTATGTGTGTTATGTATTTAGACTTGCTAATTCCAAATCTGTTTTCAGTTTATTTTAACGTTCTATTTTAATTTTCCAGATCACTTATATATACACTATTAGAAATTCTTGATTACCGTGATAAGTGGCAGTCATACCGTGTGACCTGGAGAAACTACCTGATACCGGGCGTCTCACGGTGAAACCGTGATTTCACCGTGACAGTTGGTAGGACTGCACCCCATCACCACTACAATCACAACGACTATCACCATCATTATAATATGCCAAATTCATAAACATACTCTAGACATTTCACACACAGCATACCTTCAAATGCAGAACCAGCCTGGTCACTTGTGGTTGCTTTGCCAATATGCTCATAGATTTCAACCAACTGAGAATCTTCATAGCTAAAATACACTGAAGATGGAACCTCTTGCATAAGCATTTGTTCCTCAAGCTCTTGCAGCTTCTAGAAAAAGTGTACAGTACAAAAATAGGGGTCTACACATAAAAGCATCAGAAAAAAGTGGATATTGAACTTATACAGCAGTATGTAATTTAACTTTAGCTGGCCTTTAATATTCCCCCCTAACCTGTATTTCCTGCAAAGAATATTGCGACGTATTACGTGGCAAAAGAACAAGAACAGATCCTGCCCCTTGTTCTAGAATTTCTTTGAAGCGTTCGTAAGCCAGCTCTGCAATTTTTACAACGATGCAGCGTCGAGTTACTGTTCCAGATGTGATTGGACGAGCTTCCATGTTAACTAAAGCACTTCGTGAACCTTGCAAAAAATAGCATAATATTGCACAAATATATTATATTTAATTTCACAAGGCCAAGAAGTATACGTGAATACAAACACATTAATAACTCAGAACTGAACACATTTTGAACATTTTGTTTTATAAAAGAAACTCATCTTGGTGCCAATGTTAAATTATAATAGCAAACAAAAGGAAATTGGTAAGCTAGCAAAATATCCTGTTTAATAAATAAGTTTTAGCCTTAAAGGCCTCATTTTTACTTGCATGACTTGTGCTCCTATATTTTGCAAGTTTAACTAATACATTTGTTTCCATTCTAAATTGCCATGTTGTGGTTTCAATATTCTAAAATACAGAACTCTAGATGACAAGCATCAAACTTTTTTGAGTAAAACTTTTTTGACCCCCTATATATGGCATTGAAACTTTGTTTGCACCCCCTCCAATTTTCACCCCCTCCAATTTGGGGGAGGGGTTCCCCCATAAATTACAACTCCCTAAGAATCGAAACAGATAGTAAGGCCATTTCTCGGATTTTTCTGCTGTAGCAGTGACCCGGTAGGTCGGTAAATAAAAATAAATCAAATTTTAAACATCTAAGTGAACAGTAAATCTGCAACCACAGCAATATAGATCACCCTAGTCTGTTTACACAAACAGGACACCTAGAGCCTAGAACTTCCAAACTATTAACGCACGCACAAACACGTGAATATATTCATATAAAAATAAATGCCAACAGGCCCCCAATTGTGTTCTGACAACCAGTTTTTAAAATTGTTTGTTGTGAGACAGCTTGGTCTGGCCTAATATGACAAGTTACAAATATACAATTTTGATGATCATATAAGAATGCAGTCTATAAATATATTCTCTATACTGTAACTTGATACCAATAGTAGTAGGAGGATATATCTGATGTTCAAAGATTTTGTTTGGTAATCTCTAAACTTTCCTTAACCCAAACACAAGCGAATTTTACAGCACAAGGTTCTCGTTAGTTTAAAAGGTAGCTGGTGGTGAATTTGATAAAGTAGACAGTGAAGAACAACCCTGGCGCATAGGCGTACCATGCAGCGGCGTAGCTAAGGGGGGCCTGGCCTCCCACCATCTACACATTTGGCCCTCTTAATCCCCTGAATGTCTGATGCTAAATTCAAGTAAGAACTTTTACTTCTTTGAAATTTGAAGTGTGTTTCCGTTGGTAATCGTAATGCTGATAGGCTTACCACAATCACACACTCACACAAAGTTTAAACATACTGCACAGAATTACGCTTCCAAGAGCCTTCAGTCCTTTCGACCATATCCCTGCAAGATGAAGTATTAACCTTAAGTCTGTCAAAACAACCAAGGCTCTGCAGCATTGAATGCAAATATTATGATCCATGGACTGTGGTTATTTATCTTGTTGTCAGACTTTAACAGGTTGGTCTAGGATTCCCAAATTAATCTTGTTATCAATTTTATCTTAATATTTTTCAACCAGCCAGTGCAAGTAATTTTTTTCGGGAAAATTCCTCAAAAATCACAGGATATGCCCTGACAGGGCTTCGCAAATTCTAAATTTTCTGGGGGATGCCCCCATACCCCCTACTTTGATCACGGCTAAAGCCACGATGCTACACCATATAATGCTTGATAATTCTAATCTAACTGCACCCCTAAATTCTCTGTTGCTCCCCCCAAGTTTTGATCCTACAGTAGCTACGCCACTGGTACCAGGCAGGGTAGCCTTGTAATATTGCTGTTAAATATTTGTCGCAAACATAACTGGGCATTCCGTCCAGATAAGGGGTACCATATGGGGGGCATGCCCCCAGAATTATTCGGGTCATGTTTAATAATGTGATAGAATAATCTATTTTAATAAAAATATTTTCACAAAAATATCTGAATGATTTATTGTTTATGAGAAGCTATTACTGAACAATTATTTTTCTGCTCAAGTGAATAAAAAGTAGACAGTGAACTTTTAGCAGCTGGACACAAATTTTTAGCAGGTGATGGGAACCCTTGATGATTTCAAACGGCGCGCACATGGCCGGAATTAATGAGGGAAAGAACACACAAATATGTTTGTTGTAAATAAAATTCAAAATTGTATATGTTACTACTATGTGGAGCAACTCGTTAGTGGTATCTCTATGCGAAACAAACTAATCCTCTCCTCGACCAGGAATTATAATTTATTAAGCTAACGTTTGTAATTATATACCGAGAAGGCTGTATAAAAAACCTTACCATAAGCAACGCCATGCAAGTCATAATGCTGCATTCGGAAGGCTTTGAATTCATGGGCACCATACGCTGACGACGACAGAAATGCCACCGGCATCACGACCAATACAGTAACACATATAGGAAAAGTCTTAAAAAGCTCCAACAAGTCAATTTCAATCATTTTTAGAGGTTAAAAAAGCGAAAACTTCGTTACACAAACTGTTGAGTTTGTGTAAGTGTTGAGGAAATGCGACTGCAGTCTCCTTGGTTAGCAGTCTTCTTTGTGAGTCTATGTTCACGTGGTAACTTCTTCTATGCTCACGTGTAACTTCTTCTTCTATGTTCACGTGTAACTTCTTCTTCTTCTTCTTCTTCTTCTTCTTCTTCTTCTTCTTCTTCTTCTTCTGACCTTTGTTGTTTTGGGGTTGGTTACAATCCATGAGAAGACAGACCCCCTCTCAGGAGCGGGCTTCCCCCCTCCAATCTTGTACCCATGACTGATCTTCTAAAGACTTTATTACTCAAAAGTCAAAAGAGACTAAACTCTCAAAATGAAACAGTGTGAATAACAAGTAGTTACAAGTAATCGTTACTTTTTTGAGTAACTGTAGTCTGTAACGGTATTAACTAGTTACTAGTTACAACATTTCGAAATAAAAAGTAACGATAACTAGTAACATTAGCCGCTGACGGCGCCGTTACTTTTTGTTCGTTTATCAAGTTTTATTCGTTCACTTTTATTCGTTTTATGCTCTGGAAACGAGATTGATATAAAGCCTATAAAAGCAAGACGTCGCTCAAATTTGTACCCAGGCCCCTGGGTCTTATCTCCGTTCGACGTTTCTGCAATGCATCACTGACCCTAGCCTGCTAGCCTGTTCGCTGCCCGAAATTTCTTAGAAATTTCGTGCTGCGAGCAGGCTAACAGCCTGCAGGAACTTGATGATACAGTATAAACACAGCAAGATGTATTCGCACTAATCCATATGGCCGTATTTGCAGCTAAATGAGCTAATATATGTTCCATTTGAAATCACGAACATGCCAACTTGTTAGTTTGTTCACGGCGAAACGAGTGCGTGGCTTGCCTAACTTTGTTATCCAAGTTGCGTTAAAAATATGCATGTTCATGCATGTGTATTTACTTTTCATGGCTTTACTTTCTTTAAGTCACAACTTGTATTGTCCATTGCCAACTTCGATTGCAGTTTCAATATCGGTAATTGAAAGGCCAAGGCCAATGTATCTAACTTTGCCAAATAGTTACACATTTATGAAAGTAACTTTGTGACTATAACTAGTTCCTTTTTTGTCTTGTAACATTTACTGGTAACTAATTACATTTATCCTAATGTAACTGTAACTGTATAACTAGTTACAAAATAAAAGTAACTATTACAGCCCTGCTGATCAACACTAAGTCACTCCCCAACCAGCCTCCCTCCCTAGCTTTTTATCGTGGTTTTTGTTTTCACTTGGATTGTGACGTTTCAGTAATAGTGAAACGCGGTAATGATGTCAGTCAGTATATGTATGTTTGTCTGAGTTTTCTATAATTATTGCATTCCAAACAATACTGAAAAAGAGAATACCTTGAGAGTCAATTTCGGTTTGTTTCGGTCTGAGTAGTTGGTTCTATAAATAGCATTAACGCCGGGGATCAGTGTCTGGGCCGATAAACAAGAAATTACTCTTATTTTTTAAATACTAATAACCGGGAATATCTTTGTCTATAATGTTGATCTTGTTTTAGGCACTGTACTTCGAGGGGGTAAAGCTATGTGCCGCGGATATAACGATACCATCTCGGCATCTCATAGGTTCGCGAGTATATACTACAATAGCTGTGCTATATACGGAGCTAGCTCTTCGTCCATGTCACCGAGTTTTCACATGGTTTATTGAACTTTTAAAATGGCTGCGATGCTGCATGGTTGGCAGTCTCTGACCACTGACTGTTACGAAGGCCGTTGCCGAGAGCCTATAGTCACGAGTTATGTATATATAATGGTGCAGGTATATTGGAGTTGTGTATATTACAAGTAATATTTGGCATTTCACTTGATTAAACTGCATGTTCTAAGGATTCATGGTGAAGGAAAATTTCGAGTGTTAGAATATATACATTTTTTTAAAAAATTTTTAATTTTAATCTGTTTGCCCATATTGAAATTACAGAATTACAAATTAGAAGTTTACATGATTATGACTTGCCTACTAGAAACCTAAAAGGCTTTTATATAAGACCCCTAGTGGAAGTTTTTTGTTGCCAATTATATGTCCTTGAAGTTGCCTCAATCTACGATTTAGATTCTTAGGTATTATACCATCCTCAACGACTGCATGACTAATCCCGCGCATTGCAAGTTAGTGAAAAAAAAAACGCAGATACTATAAAAAGTTTTTCCGCAGACGAATAGGAGCCAGATTTCCGGAGATTATTCTTTAAAATGAGCGTAGACAGCGTTTCAGATCAAATAACTGAAGTAAAAATTAAGGGAGTGAACTACCGAAATAACTTTACCGAAATAATTTAAGCAGATTACTGACGTTTCAAGTGAGGGACGTCTTTCAACACAGTGAAATGTGGATTGAAGCTTACTTATATTTCTATTTCTGGTTTAAGGAAAACAAAACCTTAACGAGTCGGTAAAATTACGTGTTCCCTCCTGTCCATGCCGAGGAACATGCCAGCGCAATCAACAATGACGTTCCCAATGCCACTGATAAAATCATGTTTGTGAGTCTGTCAGCATGCATATCGCATGAACAATGGACACTACACAGCTGTTATTCATCCGGTAAACTGACCGCGCACGGAACGTACAGATTCATCGAGTCCTAACTGCGCCAACTGCGCAAATTGTTGTTTTCAAAACGAGTGTTATTCTTATTTGAAACAACTGAGATAAACGTAGATTTCCATAAGGATCTGGAATCTTTCTGACTATCAACTCCAATTTCAACAATTTAATAATCCCATCTTTAATCACCAGTGAGATCAAATAGCTTTCTCCACAGGCGCGCAATGTTTTGGACAAGACCCATATGCGTAATGTTTTGGACAAGACCCGTGTGCGCAATGTTTTGGACAAGACCTGTGTGCGCAATCATTTGGATAAGACCTGCGCGCGTAATCTTTTGGACAAGAGCATAACCAAACTCCTCGGCATATTAACGGCATTCATTCAGCCGGTCATGTTGAGGCATAAGCATATCTATAATTAGGTTGCTTATGTCAGTCATGTAAATACAATTCACGCATCATTAGGAACCTAATATTCACAGAAAATACCAGGTTATTAATGGTTCGGTATCTTAGCGCTATTTATATCGATGTACAGTATTTTTGCATTGTGATTTGGGTATTTGGTGTGCACAGCTGAGTACTCCCCATGGCCGTCCCTCAGTTAATAATATATGGTGATTATTATCGAATCAAAATAAAAAGAATCAGAGAGCTTCTCACAGTATAAATATAAATGTATACGTGATTTTGTATACCTTTCAAATTCAAAATTTAGCCATGATAATAAGTCAAGAATTTGAATTTAGCCATGATGATAGAGCTAATAATTTGAATATTTACCATGATGATAGAGTCAAGAATTGAATGAATTAACCATGATGATAGAGCCAACCATATGACAAAATAACCATATGTTTAGAAGCCTTTTCTGACGTTACTTTCGGATGGAAAAAATACGTATCTGATGTAAATCATGGCAAATATTAGATTGTTTCTTTTTATTGTAAAATTATTTTTGTCCTTAAAATTATTTCCTCTTCAGTTCCCCGCGCAACACGTTTAGTCCTTTTCGGCTTTTCCCACCTCTGGCTCTATTTCGTAACATGGTGTTTCGATGCCACCACCTTTGTTTGAAATTGTTACTTTCGGGGTTCGCTACTTTCGGGCGTCGTTACTTTGGGAACTTCATGAAAATGCAGAACACTAATTTTCCAGCGTTCCTTTTACGAGATCTTGTACAAAAGAGAGCTCTATTGTGTACGACCCTGAATATTGATGACGATATACAAAATGCAACTCTGAAATCGGCGTAGACTGTTGCGGCTACTCTTCCCCAAATTACTTTTCAATTGTTGTTGCTTCCAAGGTTGTTTCACATGTTGTTGTTGTTACTCATGTTATGATAATGTATGTGTACGGTAAACATGTGTGCGCATGTATTTTTATGGTATACATATAAATTGTATTTGTATAACGTATCATGTAAGGTAAAATATACATGGTTGGGAATAGACAATGAACCATATAGTAGGCTTTCTTACAAAATATCTTTCATATTTTTATCATTTTTATAGCTTATTCTTCTTTCTATTTTAAAACGTTGAACTGACCATAGACAAATCAATTAATAAATATAATGTAAATTATAAAAAGCTTGTAAAGGTTTCTAGCCCTAACAAATTACGACATCAATCAATGTAAATAAATAATACTGTATGGAATAAATATATATTTTGATTTGCCGCAAAACAAAACAAAATTAAAATATATACTGAACATTGAGAAATGGCTGGATGGCTAAGCTTATGTATGAGAAAAAAACGCACAATATACACGAATCGTGATACAACTGGTTAAGAAGTGCTTGGAATCGTATCGAATACATGA
The DNA here is from genome assembly GCA_035772405.1 of Chrysogorgia sp. JL179-B06. Lineage (NCBI taxonomy): Eukaryota > Metazoa > Cnidaria > Anthozoa > Scleralcyonacea > Chrysogorgiidae > Chrysogorgia > Chrysogorgia sp. JL179-B06. Next base: position 283,103 of record JAYKKM010000348.1, read on the forward strand.
ATCGTTATACAACTGGTTAAGAAGTGTTTGGAATCGTCTTATCCTTTCAACAAAATCTACCATGAAAAAGGGCAAAGACATAGAAAGACGCATTCTATGCGCTTGTATAAATCGTGCACGATATGAGCCCAACGACTAAAACTTAATTCAACAAAATCTACCATGAAAAAGGACAAAGATTTGCGTGCGCACGATTCGAAACGACATGAGGAATTTGTAGAGTGCCATGATCTTTCGTTTTTAGTATAAACAAATTAATAAACATGCACGTTTATGTTTGTGTAAACAATATACATCGTTTCTCGGAATTTGTTTATTCATTGTTAATGTAGCAGGAGTTCCGTACCAAAATGGCGTAGAGATATAAGAGAAGGCTGGAAGCGACCTCGCGTTATCTGAAACGACAACCATCTTGCGCTGAAAGCTCGCGTGATTTGACAGAGATAAAACAATGTCCCGCTAAGTGGACCAGGAAAACAATTTGTATTTACACAAAGAAATGATCAAAACTGAAAGGTTATCTATATACATTGTATAACAAAATAACACAACATAAAGACGAAGGATTCGAGGCAGTCCGATAAGGCCATTATGACGCACAGCACACACTTGAGGAAAATAACTATAAAGATCTGAAGCATGAACTCTATGCAACGACGATAAACAAAACGTATTTAAGTTTTAAGCTATTATTCGAGCAAAATCCCATATTGAGGTTTTCGAGAACTACTAGTAGGTTACTTAGTGTAAAAAACGATCGACAAATTTGCTCATTCAACGTTTACCAACTGTCGTGCAATGGATACTGAACCGAACTGCATCTAAGCCTCGTATTCGTTGAGTAATTTGTAAAATAAGTATCGAGTAGAGATTGCTTTATAGTGTACAAAGTTTCGAAATATTTTGTGAAAAATACTCTCGTTGTTTGCGTTAGTTGCTTCGTATACACTGTCGTCTGTTTACGCGCAATCGCAATTTCCGAAACGTTGGAATCCAAAATCAAAGTTGTACATACATGTATTTATAGCTATTATACAGAATACCCGTCCAATTTTTGCGAGCCATAGCTTGCGCGACTAAACAGTCGGGCGTTGTGAGACACTGAGATATAACTTAAAAGTGAAAACTATATTCTAAAAAGATATACATATATTGTGGGTCACTGTACAAGTTTTCAAAGAACGAGAGATTGTTGCATTTCTAGGACATATATACCACTCAGTGTCTTATTATACGTAGGGACATTGGGATGTTTTTTATAGCTACATGATTCGTAGTTTCATTGATCCTATACCAGTTGGTTTGTCAATTGTGTCAAAGCTTGTGCTTTAGTGTTACCCAAAGCGACTGGTAAATATTTATGGAATATGGCTGGCTACGCACTCATGACAATGTTTAGTGGACGGGTATGCTACAAATGAATCTACGGCCCATCTCTAACTACATTACTAATGATAAGAGCAAATACCAGCATCCATGGTAACACATACGAGCGGAGGGATGCACAGGAACTGTTCCTAATGTCTTCTTCTCCGTGTATAATATCCGTATGATGGTATTCAAACACCGGCATTCCAGTTCCGTCCATTCCGGGCAGACAGTGCAGTTGTTTGGCGTGAGCTTGTATTGCGCGACAGTATGCTTCGACGAGACCATCGCACTCGCAAACAAACCAATATTTTCCGTGTTCGTTTGCCAGCAACTTATTTTGCGCTTTCATGCATTTGTCTTCGCATTTTACCCCATTTATCATATTGTTACAGGCACGCAAGAAATGGTTCTGCAGTTTATTGCAATGACTATTACCGCTGCAGTTCGTTCTCGCCACTGTGCAAGTCGTTCTCCTCCGCCAAGCGTCGTCGGCCATATTTAAGCATTTGGCTACGCGCGCCTTGAGGGTCAAGCAATCACCGTCCAATTGACAATCGCAGTTGTACAATTCAGATCCTTTTTTCGTCTGCTTCAACTTCTCGATGGCCTTCACACAAGCGTTAGAACAGTTTCCAGAAATCGTCGTATGTGCGTTAGAAACATATATTTGCGTTCCGATGTGGGGACAATCCGTCTTGAACTGCATGGACGCGAAACCACACGACAAATCCTTTTCGCAATCTCTTTGCACATCGATACATAATTCTTTGGTGTTACTATATGGCGTTGTCTTGGTTGCCGTAAGGGCATGTAGAAAGCCAGCGGCCAGGAGAAGAAGCAACGGCGCCATAGTTGAACAGTCTCAACGTTTTGTATTTCCTCTCTCCGCCAAACAAAGCAAGGAAACTCGACACTATATGTGTCAAATAGCGCACAGCAGGTGCAGTCGCGTTCCAGGGCCCGATCCAATGATACAACTCGCTTTGGCAATAAATACTCTCGACAACGGAAGTTATCAAAGCCTTAATGAGGTCATCCATATTTAATGCCAGAGAGATAATAATAATATTTCGCCGCAAAGTGCCGTTGCCTTCAGTTTCTCATCTTTCACACACATTGCGAGCTCCGGTGGTGTTGAAGCATGACACCACGCCAAAAATATATAATGTTCGATGATGTACTCTTATATGACAATATATAGGTTGATAGGTTGCATTTCAGAATCGGTGAGATGCTCCAACCCTTGAGCTGCTCGGATCAGATTTGCAAATATAAGTTTAAAAAGCCAGTCTTTCACGTGAAGATGGCTTTTGTCGAACTATCAGACATTTCAAATATTCTCTCTTGGTTTTCAACTATTTTTTTTTGGAGAGGTGTTCAGTCATTCGTTACTTTAAGGTACCACGTTTACTATATTGCGTATAAACAAAAAATAGTTTGTAACAAAGAATACTTTGTTTAAGCTTTAATTGTGTCAGTGAAGTCAACGCGAACAGAACCGCTTTTATATACCAACTAAGGCTCTGTAAAACGTGTTATGTATATAAATACAAATCAAATCTCAAAAAAGGTTGGTGTACTGCCGAAATAGCGTGTGAGTTGTCTAACGTTTCGAGCGAAGGCCCTTCGTCAGAGCCAGTGAAACTGTGTCAGACTGTGTTGGCAGCCATAAGCCATTATGGACACCATCTGCACGCTACGATATTCCTTACGATTGTCATCTTGATGTAATGTTATTCAGCGACGACAGGCTAGGGGACGTTTTGCAACATGCCAACATATGCTTGACAAACGTAAAAAACAATCTGATCGTGCAAATATAAATAATAATAATAATAATGACGTATGAAAAATTTTGCAACAACACTCAGAATGTTCTGTCACCATGGGTGACGGTATTGGTTTTCGGCGCAAATAAATGCGTCTTTACGTATAGCTTGTGCGTGATATTCTCGCGACAACGCCATTCTAGAATCATCCTTAGACATCAGGGCATTGCTGTGGGTAACATAAAACTGGAGAAATTCGTGATCCTATTCAAATGCTAAAAGATTATGTGCAGCAGGAAATGCGCATCTTCGATATGGATCATGGGATCACACTGTGGTGACTCGAATTTCAATGCTAGAAAGTTTTTCAAGACTTGAAAGATCACAATAACAGTATTTTAAATTTAAAGCGAATGTGTTCTTTCAATTGACTTGCTCTTAGCTTTCTATTTAATATCGGTGTAGATATAATTATTTTGTCCTATTTTTAAACCTTGCGGTACTCGTAAACCTTTGTCCGTTTGTTTCCTGATATGGAAACATGATCATTATAAAGCACTTAACTACATTGTTTCTAATCGCTTGACAATATCTTTTCCCAATTTTGGATACCAGCAGGGGAACGTTCCTGAAGTTACTGGGGGAGGAGCCAAATTGTTAGAAAAAGACAAAACATGCATGCTATAGACTCGTATTGTCGAACGTCCTATTTACTTTGTGCGAAGAATCCTACGAAGACAGACTCGTTTCTACAAAACTACAACCACTTTCCTACTGGCACGAGTATATTGACTTACTGTTCTTCTTTGGGTGGGGGGGGGGGGGGGGGGGGGGGTGTCCACTTGAATTTGCCCGAATATTATATTTTTTATAAAATTGCCCGAATTTTATTGGATGCACGTTAAGACATAACAACCACAAATGTTGCCATATATGTTATATCGTACCCGAAGTGAACATCTTGTTCCCTTAAAGCTTACTAGATCCTCAACAAATTTCAATGCAATCTCATTCCGTCAACGTAAATGTAAAACAACTACTTTCAATCGCTCATTTCTTAATAGAACAACTATGACTTGGAACTCTCTCCCTGAACACGTAAGGCTAGATCATTTAAACACATCGCGAAGCTTCACTGAACCCATAACTTGATGTTATTAGTTATTATTTTATTTTTGTAAAGGCCCACTGTAATTCAGTAATTGGTGTTTACTGTTGTGGTGACCCTGCTTCTTCTATGTATTTTTAGGAGGCGAAGCTAAATAAATAAATAAAGATTTGTTATGTAATAGATAAAATACTCGTGGCAGATCTGTATGGGCGAGTGTTTTATCGTACCTAACCAGTATATTCAATCTTTATTGAGCTTTACAAAGCTATACATGTGACCAAAATACCACGCTGTGCGATTGTCGCATGACCAGCCTCCACTCAGGGTCTTAAAAATAATTGAGGAGAAAGTGCTGCCTTTGCAACAATATCAGCAAATGGTAAATGAAACAGAATGGCTCTCTGTTTCTCAATCATTATCGTCCGAGAAATATGTGTTTATTTGTAAACATGCAACTAGATGCCGTATTACGTCACGTTTCTCACAAACTAAATAAAATTCACAAGATGAGGAATATCTCTGTAAATAACAAGCAGAATGTTTTGAAACATTGCATTTGCACATATGTATGCCAATGATGCGATCTGTATGGAAGTTACTTGGCTGGCGAGCCGTTTAAATCCGAACAGATCGGTTGCGAATGCTTTGGTGACATGAGCTGTTTTAGCCGAGAAAATTGAAGTTAAAGTTCATGTATATTAGGAGAAATACTGATAATTGATTAAATATTAATTTATTTTGAATTTTCTTCATGAATTTGTATTTAATGCAGTGCATAGATTCGAAGATTCGTACACATGTAGGTATTCGTACATATTGTATTGCTGAGGTCTAAATCATCTTATTCTTTTAAGAAAGAAACAGAAACTAAGATTTTAGCTAAAACCTGCTTCCTGGCGATCTCCATGGCAACAACATACTGGGCATATATGTGCAATGTTTCAAAACATTCTGCTTGTTATTTGCAGAGATATTCCTCATTTCGTGAAATTTTTTAGCCCGTCGGAAGCGGGGGGCTCTGGGCAGGCTGTAGCCTGAGCCGCAGACGACTACGTCTACGACTACTGCGCCGCAGACGACGGGGTTTAGTCGTCTGGCTGGCAGGCTGCTGCAGCCCTCTGTAACATTCTTTTGAAGATGCAAAAATCTGTTATATATTCATTGCCCTGGGAACTAAATTCCGTATTTTATTGTTCTATACCAGTTTGGAAGAGATAAAATTTAATTCTGACAACTTAAAAATCAAGATAAATAAATCTTGATTGCGGTCGACTTTTTTAGGGAAACATAAACGACATCTTTGGCGAGTACGGCGACAAACGACATATTTGGCGAGTATTGCTACAAACGACATCTTTGGCGAATACGGCGACAAACGACATCTTTGGCGAGTACTGCGACAAACGACATCTTTGGCGAGTATTGCGACAAACGAGAACGAAAATAATGCCAACAAAAAGTCGAGTGCGTTGTCGACTTGGCGTCGTGTTCTCAGCAAGAATATTCTAATAAATATATCATTCGATGCCGGGTTTGGAAGATGTATATTACGGGCAGGTATTTTACTCGTTTCACGCACTTTTCCTCGCACTTTAAGGCCGGCTCGGAAAAATACATTCGAAACTCCTAAAAAATACCTGCCAGTATTATCAAGCCATCGAATGATATATGGGACGATATATAATCCCGAGGGGTAATATTTTGTCGAATTCCCCAAGTGGAGTGTCTATAAATTATATAATAGGAATCCGCAATAATACCCTCGCTCTCCTTTTCTACCACTGCCCCCCACCCCACCCCTAGAGTTTCTTTTCCCCCATCCATGGTCCCCAGTGCCCAGACCGCGTCTGTCGATATCAAATCCCAAGGCCGGTTTGTCGTAGATTTTGAACGTTATCTCGGACAATATTTACTCGATTTCAATTATGAAAACAGTTTTGGAATTACCGAGTCTAAATACATAACATACGTGTCTATTATATTACGAGAACCTGCATACCCTTCGTAAAAACGGTTTATGTACTTAGAAATTATTCGGCAATGAGCCAGCCGCCTCGTCGTATATTATTTTGAACGTTATCTGGATCAATATTTAACCGTTTTCAATTGTGAAAACAGATTTGGAATTAGCGAGTCTAAATACATAACACACGTACCTATTATATTACGCAAACGTGTATATCCTTCGTAAAAACCTCTTTCATGTGGTTCGTCACTCATATCACCACTCGCCAACGGCCGCCCTTCACAACATTGCCAAAATATTGTCAATGGCCATCTCTTCTTCTCTTGCTCGACCGTGTGCATGCAGGTGACTCTACAGGCCAGATGTGACACTCCAATGTTCGACTGTGCGCTGCTCTTTTGCTGATCATCCTTGTGCACCTTCATGTGCCTGCTCAGTCCTCCTGCTTACTTGCAGACTTCGCCACAGAACAGGCATGCAAAGCCACAGAACGTGCACATTACTTGCAGGTCGTGGCAAGGCCGCAAGAGGTTGTTGTAGGCAGCTTGGTTTTGGCTCCGCTCACGTGCTCGGACGTGATTCACGAATCCCGCTCTTGATAACAACACTCGTCCATAGATATTGCATGTCAGCTCACGCTGGAGATCTTCGGGCAGCCCATTGTGATTCTGCTTTCGAAGGGCAAGTTCTCTGCTCCTGTAATACAGCACATATGAGCTTCCTCCATTTCGTCCTATTCTCTGCTAGAGTTTCCCAGCTGTTTACGCGGTCAACTTTTAGAGTCTTGAGGTTGTCTTTAATTACATCTTTGAATCGCTTCCCCGGCTTGTGTTGGGGGCGCTTTCCTCTGACCAGCTCGCCGTAGAGAAATTGTTTTGGCAATCTCGAATCCTCCACTGATAGAAAATACGGCTACTATTAAACGTAGAAAACATTCCCTTAAACGCTTCAACTTCCGACTTAATTAATTCATCTTTGAGGTTTCTTGGTCTTCTAAAATTTAACATATGTCTTATAGGTAATAACATCCTAAGTCCTGCGACATGTCAACCAATACCTGAAGATCTTTGAGAATCTGGTAGACATCAAGAACAGCAGGATGATAATTCAAGACAAGTGTATACGTTCTGATTTATTTCGATCATAATTTCTCTCCTTAGAAATAAGTTAAGAACGATGCTAATTTGTCTTTCTAACAAATTCCCAAATACAAACAAATACAAAAATGCGTTTCAGGGCACTGTCCCATTCCAGGGTTCATACAGGTTAGAGAGCGAGAAATTCAAGGACTTTTCAAGACCATATATCAGGAAATTCAAGGACCAATTTCAGAAAATTTCATAAAAATTAAATCACGAAGGAATCAAGGACGTTCAAGCACTTCTTCATAAATTCAAGGACTTTCAAGTCCTTCAATTTGTTTCTCAAATTCAAGGACATTCAAGTACTTTCAAGGACATTCAAGTACTTTCAAGGACATTCAAGTACTTTCAAGGACATTCAAGTACTTTCAAGGACATTCAAGTACTTTCAAGGACATTCAAGTACTTTCAAGGACATTCAAGTACTTTCAAGGACATTCAAGTACTTTCAAGGACATTCAAGTACTTTCAAGGACATTCAAGTGCTTTCAAGGACATTCAAGTTCTGTACGAACCCTGCCCTTCTTCAGATAAACTGTTCTTAGTACGATAAACAAAGTTGTTTTTTTTCAAATTAGAACGGGAAGAAGAAACCTAATTTTGATGTGGTTAGGTGCAAGACTGAAAAGTAGGTACGTAACGCGTACATGTGTCTGCTGACATTTGAGTTACAGAGAAATGTGAGATAAGTAAGTTCATTGGCTTGTGTCCATTCTTTGTGAGTATGTCCGAGAAGAACGGGTGCTGAACTAGAAGATAGTTTCGCGCTAAGTTGTTATGATATACTGCGGAATATAAAATGCAAACATTTTAAACATATTTGAAAATTATAAGTTTATTCAAATCATATAGGTTGTAGGCTAATGAAATCATATTTCTTTCACTGTTATATCTACGAAAGTTTAATCCGGGTTATGATATAGGTGCCACAACCAAACAACATTTCGATAACAAAGTGTGTGCAGATACAAAAAGGAAGAACTTCATTACTAGGTCCCATAGCATATCATTAATATCATTTCATATTTGGATCACCATTGACTTTGTCTCTCGACGCAATTATCATATACTATATGTCGATCTTATCTTTACTAAACGTTAATTTATTACTACAACACTGTATACTGATGAACTATTTAAGATACACTTCCAATTCCTCTTTTGTATTACCTACAGAACTCAGTTAGTATCATCTACAAACATTCTTGTAGAAAAATTCTCAGAACAATTTGGTAAGTCATTATAATGTAAATATAGGAATAACAACGGACCCAAATTTGAACCCTGTGCACACCACATCTATTACATGCATGTCGCTCCGATACAACTTGATCCCAGTATTGATCCGCAAAGGCCATACACAGAAAGCTTTCTAATCAAGATCTCGTGGTCAACACAAGCAATCGAAAGTTTTTTTAAATCCAAAAATATAATCCCATTTATCGTTGTTAACAAACCAGTTATTTGTAACCAATAGCAGGGATGTTTGTGTTAAATTCTGAAACTGGTGAAAGAATTATATTGTTATCCTGTGAATATGTAAAAATAGGTACGTAATGCGTACATGCGTCTGCTGATATTGATTAATGACACATTGTTGATGACACAAAAAGGGTAGACGAGATGATTGTGAATGAGTTTAATTTATATCTTCCGCTCATTTAGTATTTTGTGCGCTATCTGTATGATGTGATGTTTTCAAGAATATTGAAGACTTGTCATAGATCTAACGCGAACGCCACCGAGATCGAAATTGTCGTTTACTCTCCTGCATACCTATATAAGAAGGACACCTACATAAGTAGGACACCCACAATATTTTAGCAAATTTTAAACAAATTGATAATTGTTGTTGTTAACGCGAAGTACATCTTTTCAGTTTTTTATACATAAGTATTTTACATAATTATTATAAATATTGCTTTATTAAAACGTATCGACCATGGTGATTGGTAATAAATTTAGAACGTTCTGCTTCGGTCATTATTTATGGTCGGGGGCCGAAGAGAAATGGATTTGGTGCTGGAAAATAATTTGACCCAACCAAATTAAGATCAGAAATTTAACCATCCCAACCATTTATGAGTAAAGAAAATCTTTTACCCAACCCAAGAAGAAAAAAGTTAGATAAAGCCCAATTCCCAGCATATCGTCGCGATACAATTTATCCGGTGCGGTCAAGATGCATGTAACCAAGCCTTGGCACTAAGATATTGAGCAATTTGTAAATCATTTGTATGCATCGAACAGCGACAGAGACATTTTGGAAACAATCTGTAATTCTTCACAAATTGTTCAACATATTGTTCAATAATAATAATAAAAGTTGTTATGAACTTGAAGTTGTTGTGATGTTATCTTGTATATTACGTATATATAATTATCTATTATATTCTCTGAAGGGCGTGGCCCTGTATATACATTAGTTGGGGAGTCGATCATGGGATAGGAGTTTGGAAATGGGACCCTTCCTTGTAGTTTAGGTTTAGGGCTTACGGTCATTTGAGGTTCACGTTTGGTACCTCCTAACCCCCTCTAACCCGAACTCCCCACATAACCCTAATCATAACATTAATCATAATCGCTAACCCCCGTAATTTTAATGATTAATTTCTAATAGTCCCCAACATCGTTGTCTACAAAATTTGAAAATGAATTGTTTACCTGTCTAATTTTTGGGTTTAGTTAATTCTGATCACTTCTTTGTATAACCTCTGATATATAAGTTTATTTTTTTGCGGTCCGGTATCCATCTGATTCGCGCTCTCTGATTGGCTAGCGAGCGGTCCGGTATCCTACGATACGGACCCCGATACCGGACCGCTGTGGATTTAAAAACAAAAACAAAATATATTTTTTTAATATTTCGTATACTCGTCGCTTTTTACTACCTTTTGAGACAATAGACTGCCAGTAAAAACAAAATAAGAAGGATATAGTGACAATGAAAGCTATCACAGCGAAAGCGAATTTTATTTTCCCAAAGTTGAAGATTTTATATACGAAAAAGAAAAAACCCAGCGAAGTGGCAACATTGTGCAAGATAACTTGGACGAAATTCAAAATTTTATTGAAGAACAACGGCCTGAAAATACAGTTAAGTGTACCTACGAGATGAATGTGTGGAACCGCTTCTGTGCTACAGTAGCGAACATGAGAAATGTTCTTTTGTGTCGGTTTTTCATGACCACCATAACAGAGAAAGACGGCAGTGTCGGAAAGGCTTGATGCTTTTACAGCTTTAATACAAAGCAGCTTCAGTTGTCCACCACTGCAAGATTTCAAACGTCCCGAATTGCTTAACAGTATCGCAATAACATCAACAACCACAGCAATTACAGACTTGTTTTCCGGAGCAAAAATTGGCAAGTTTGAAGGATATATACTTTCAATTTCAATTTCGCTTCAACTTTAGTTCTGGCGACACATCGAGTGAGAAGTTGACAAAGACAAGGCAAGATTCCGATTACATGTATCATACGAGACAAACAATGTTTTCAATTTTGTTTTGCATGATCAATGATGAATATTAGTCCTAGTTAAGTCCTGGTTTGCTCTGTTCAACTGTACCTGTCGAATTTCCAATCTTGTTTATTAAAAAATTGACCTGAATGAGTTTTGTCCTTTGTCAGGTGATTTTCTATATATGGTTCGCCTCTTTCCAAATATGGGCAGCGGAAGTGACCGCTAGGGCAGATTTTCTTGTCTTACAATTATTTATAACAAAAAAATAAATATGTTATTTACCGTTTTGGTCGGTCCGTATAGAAAAATATTTGCCCTCGGTCTCAAAAATGTCCCTCGGCCTGCGGCCTCGGGCCATTTTTGAGACCTCGGGCAAATATTTTTCTATACGGACCTCCCAGCCGGTAAATAACATATATATCTTCGTGGTGGGATGTGATATTTTTTATTAATCAGCAGCGGGTGGAAACCTAGGCATTCTTGCTATTTGATTGGCTGCCCGAGCGGGCGGTTTTTTGTGACATCTGACCACAGTCACGGAATCCTAAATTATGCCAAAAAAATTTATTGTGATTTAATTTCTCGTAATTTAAATGGAATTTAATTAACCCAGACAAATGTGAAGTTCTCTGAATAACGCGAAAGAAATCAATGACCCATTATGACTACACTCTTCATGGTAAAGTTCTTAGGACAGTCACAAGTACAAAGTATCTTGGAGTAGAATTGTCACATGACTTAAAGTGGAACTCTCACATCAGCAATATAATACTGCTAAAGGAAATCGCACCTTAGGCTTCCTCAAACGCAACCTGAGGGTAAAGTCCTGTTCACTCAAGCAAAAGGCGTATTTTAGTCTTGTACGCCCACAGCTAGAGTACTGCTGCAGTATTTGGGACCCCAGACGCGGGGTTGAAAACAACGGTTCATACAGAGTGGAGATGGTCCACCGTAGAGCTGCAAGGTGGACACTATCACGCTTTCATTCACTGGCCAGTGTTGACGGAAACGCTGACAGAACTCGGATGGCGCTCCCTAGAAAAAAGACGCTGTGACGCTCGTCTGATCCTGTTGAACAAAATTACTCATGGCCTCGTAACTGTTGTAATCTCCTACGTCCAAAAACCAGAAGTTCTCGAAATACGTTTTCTACCCCTAGTCTGCTTCACGTCCTATCACCAACTGTCCTTTTTCCCGAGAACAATAAATCAATGGAATAGTATTCCTCCAGACATTTTTGAAAATTGTAGAAACACTGATACTTTTCGCCAGCGTATCTCTTCTACTGTTCTTCCCTAGGTTTTGTTAGTTTATTTATTATTATTTTTATTTATTTATTTACTTTTATATATCTATTATTATTTTGTCTATAACTCTATCTATATTTTGCTGACCCCGGCAAGTAATCCTCACATAGAGGGGTTTGCTGTATTGGGAGATAGAAATATATTAACTGGAAAATGGATTACAAAAACTAAAGTATTTTGGTTTGTTTTTCTTTCCTTATGAAATAACACAGTTTTACCGAACTAAAGTAACTCAAGTCTAATAATAAAAAATAAATATGTTATTTGGCTTGAAATAAAGGATCTCGTCTTTTTTCAAATGTAAACAAGGCCTCTACGATCTAGACATCTCCTCTTTTGTTACCTTTTCTTCTCACCTCTCGTCTTGCACCAGTCTTAGCAAGGACAATTTGTTTCAAGCCAATCCTTGCAGGACTTCTCTTTTTAGGGACTTCTCTTTTTAGGGACTCCTTTTTTAACCGATTGTCTTTCTCTGGAACAATCTCTCCGATCATCTGTAATAGTACGCGTCTGTTTTCACTTTTAAACACCAACTTTATATTTACTAGTCTTTTCAATTACTCCTCTTTCGATGTAAACAGAATGCGCACTTGGAAAACTTACTGCTCTAAGTGCCGTTCTTCTAAGTTTAAACTGCTGTTCTATCATATGTAGTGTATTAATAGTCCTTGTCTTTAATTTATGTCTATTCCGTAATTTTTTGTCAGTTTGGTCTTCACATGGGACTCATGTCCTGTTGACCATACCTTCAACTATGTTCAATGCTCCGTTTTTATATTTAACTTATATTAATTATTTTGCATTCTTGCTTGGTTGTAAAGTTAATAAATGAAACTTCGGGCAAGTATTTTTCTATACGGACCTCATATCTGGTAAATAACATATATGTCATATTTGGCCAATATCTACTACGTTCTTAGCGATTTCTTTGGTGTCTTAAGCCCACCGAACACGAGACGAAACAGCTTAGCAAATTAATGGCCTGGCTAGGCAGTTTGCTCAGCTGTTTCCTCTCGTGTGCGGCGGAGTTTTCGTGAGAATTTCGTCACGCAAGGCCGAGAGGAAAATATCTGTCATGTTTGATATTTTTGGCCTCGAAAGGCAGATTCCTCTCCGTGTGCGGTGTGTGAATTGGGCTCAGCCAGATTAATCAATTAGCCAATGAAATTGGATTACTTGCTCACGTGACTTCAAAGTTGAAGATGGCAGAGACTTTCAAAATATAATTTCGGTTCAAGATGGCGGACGAAGATAGGCAAAGCGACAAGATTGCACTAACAGCGCTTTTAGTAGTTCTTTTAGTTTAAAAAATCCGTCGCAGGAGATCTAGACGCAGAAAGACATGGGCCAAAGAATGGATTTTGAGAAGTCAACAACAAGGGGAATACCCAAATCTTTTACGCGAATTGAATGTGGAAGATCGATTGGATAGAGTCGTTTAAAACAGTCGTTGCCGTGGTTGGCCTCATATTACCAAACATGCGTAAATGTCTCCCTCCAGGCGAGAAACTTTCAATAACTTTACGATATCTTGTCACAGGTAAGTAATATAATTGGCGAATCATGCAAAATAAAATAAAACACATCGTCTGACTCTCACACCTTGAACAAAAACCTGCATATTTGCATATTTTCATTGCTGAAAAGATTTTATGAGCTTTATGCAACGGTTTTATGCATTTATAGGTTTTTCGAACTAAAAGAACCACTAAAAGTGCTGTTAGTGCAATCTTGTCGCTTTGCCTATCTTCGTCCATCTTGAACCGAAGTCCGAAATTATATTTTGATAGTCTCCGCCTTGAACTTTGAAATCACGTGAGCAAGTAATCCAATTTCATTGGCTAATTGATTAATCTGGCTGAGCCCGATTCAAACGTTCACCGCACACGGTGAGGAATCTGCCTTTCGAGGCCAAAAATATCAAACCTGACAGATATTTTCCTCTCGGCCTTGCGTGACGAAATTCTCAAGAAAACTCCGCTGCACACGAGAGGAAACAGCTGAGAAAAATGCCTTGCCAGGCCATTTGCTAAGCTATTTCCTCTCGTGTGCGGCGGGCTTTAGTTTTTATATCACTCGTTCCCACATAAAGAATCAGATTATCCACTTCTCTCCTCAAGCATGACGTGTTCAGAAGACGTGACGAAGTACTGAGAGAATACAAGATTAATCGAGGAATGGCTATACGTCATCGAACGACCAAATCAGTTGGTTTGCGATCTCGAGATCAGCGGATCCACTGATGGAACGGTCAGCAAAAGTAAAGAGACTATCAAAGATTCAACAGAAGGAGTTGGGGGCAATGTATGTATCGAAAAGAAGGATCTGTTAACCATGCGAGACGTTCAAGAAAATCAAAAACGGCGGCAATATCGTCGGGATAGCATGAAAAGGATTGACACGAAACAAAAATAGGTACGCAGTGCGTACATGTGTCTACTGGAATTTTACTCGTAGCCTGAAGATTCCCCTTTCCGAAGTTCAAAGAGAGACTGGTGAAGAGTTCGGGCCGCAAGGAGTTATGGGGCTGATTTGGAGGACGAAGGGTATACACGTTTGTGTAATATAATAGACACGTCTGTTATGTATTTAGATCAAATCTGTTTTCAGAATTGAAATTGGTTGAATATTGGCCGAGATAACGTTCAAAATCTACGACGTAACGGCCTTTTGCCATTTGTGATCTTTTTATTTATTTATTAGAATTATTAGAAATATAATACATATCAATTACAAAGTATTACAACTAAAAATTGAATGTATTAGGGTAAACCAAAAACAGAATTCAAGATTCCCTCAAGATTGGTCACCTTTTACAAATACAAATAACATTAATATGACATAACGATTAAAAGACTACGGATTAAAAGCAACAGGAAAAGGTTTGAAATAATGCTGAGAAAGTAGCCTCTTAAAAGACGACAATGTGTTAATGGCACGTATAGAGTATGGGAGAGAGTTCCAGAGCCTAGTGACACGAACGAAATAAGAACACTTAAAGACATCTGTACGGGCATAAGATACTATAAGAGTCAAGTCATCAATATTACGCAAACGACGACCCGTACTTCTCCAAGAAATGAAACCATATGGCATGTTTACTACGCCGTGAATCATTTAAAAAGGAAGACAATATCTGTTATTTCCCTACGCAGTGAAAATAAATATCCACAATTTTAAAAAACATAAAGAAACGCTCAATTGTTGGAAATTTGCTTAAAGTGTATTATAAAATGTCTTATTAGGATGAACTATTTTAAGGGACAATGTCGTTTAACACATTTCTATATCTCACTCCATTCTGGAGATATTCAGATTTGAAAGATATGCAAATCAGATAAACAATGACGTAAAAACCTTGACACAACATTTTGATTTACTGTGTAATCCAGTTTATCTTCAAATTTATTTCACCAAATAGGTGAAACAAGGTGAAAAAAACCCATGGTGTAACTTAGCACATTAATAGGAATTACTTAACTTAGCACATTAATAGGAATTACTTAACTTAGTACATTAATAGGAATTACTTAACTTAGCACATTAAAAGGTGTAACTTAGCACATTAATAGGAATTACTTAACTTAGTACATTAATAGGAATTACTTAACTTAGCACATTAATAGGAATTACTTAACTTAGTACATTAATAGGAATTACTTAACTTAGCACATTAAAAGGTGTAACTTAGCACATTAATAGGAATTACTTAACTTAGCACATTAATAGGAATTACTTAACTTAGTACATTAATAGGAATTACTTAACTTAGCACATTAAAAGGTGTAACTTAGCACATTAATAGGAATTACTTAACTTAGCACATTAATAGGAATTACTTAACTTAGCACATTAAAAGGTGTAACTTAGCACATTAATAGGAATTACTTAACTTAGCACATTAATAGGAATTACTTAACTTAGCACATTAATAGGAATTACTTAACTTAGCACATTAATAGGAATTACTTAACTTAGTACATTAAAAGGAATTACTTAACTTAGCACATTAATAGGAATTACTTAACTTAGTACATTAATAGGAATTACTTAACTTAGTACATTAATAGGAATTACTTAACTTAGCACATTAATAGGAATTACTTAACTTAGCACATTAATAGGAATTACTTAACTTAGCACATTAATAGGAATTACTTAACTTAGCACATTAAAAGGTGTAACTTAGCACATTAATAGGAATTACTTAACTTAGTACATTAAAAGGTGTAACTTAGCACATTAATACAAATTACTTAACTTAGCACATTAAAAGGTGAAACTTAGCACATTAATAGGAATTACTTAACTTAGTACATTAAAAGGTGTAACTTAGCACATTAATACGAATTACTTAACTTAGCACATTAAAAGGTGTAACTTAGCACATTAATAGGAATTACTTAACTTAGCACATTAAAAGGTGTAACTTAGCACATTAATAGGAATTACTTAACTTAGCACATTAATAGGAATTACTTAACTTAGCACATTAAAAGGTGTAACTTAGCACATTAATAGGAATTACTTAACTTAGCACATTAAAAGGTGTAACTTAGCACATTAATAGGAATTACTTAACTTAGCACATTAAAAGGTGTAACTTAGCACATTAATAGGAATTACTTAACTTAGCACATTAATAGGAATTACTTAACTTAGCACATTAAAAGGTGTAACTTAGCACATTAATAGGAATTACTTAACTTAGCACATTAAAAGGTGTAACTTAGCACATTAATAGGAATTACTTAACTTAGCACATTAAAAGGTGTAACTTAGCACATTAATAGGAATTACTTAACTTAGCACATTAAAAGGTGTAACTTAGCACATTAATAGGAATTACTTAACTTAGCACATTAAAAGGTGTAACTTAGCACATTAATAGGAATTACTTAACTTAGTACATTAAAAGGTGTAACTTAGCACATTAATAGGAATTACTTAACTTAGTACATTAAAAGGTGAAACTTAGCACATTAATAGGAATTACTTAACTTAGCACATTAATAGGAATTACTTAACTTAGCACATTAATAGGAATTACTTAACTTAGCACATTAATAGGAATTACTTAACTTAGCACATTAATAGGAATTACTTAACTTAGCACATTAAAAGGTGTAACTTAGCACATTAATAGGAATTACTTAACTTAGCACATTAAAAGGTGTAACTTAGCACATTAATAGGAATTACTTAACTTAGTACATTAAAAGGTGTAACTTAGCACATTAATAGGAATTACTTAACTTAGCACATTAAAAGGTGTAACTTAGCACATTAATAGGAATTACTTAACTTAGCACATTAATAGGAATTACTTAACTTAGCACATTAATAGGAATTACTTAACTTAGCACATTAAAAGGTGTAACTTAGCACATTAATAGGAATTATTTAACTTAGCACATTAATAGGAATTACTTAACTTAGCACATTAAAAGGTGTAACTTAGCACATTAATAGGAATTACTTAACTTAGCACATTAAAAGGTGTAACTTAGCACATTAATAGGAATTACTTAACTTAGCACATTAAAAGGTGTAACTTAGCCATTAATAGGAATTACTTAACTTAGCACATTAATAGGAATTACTTAACTTAGCACATTAAAAGGTGTAACTTAGCACATTAATAGGAATTACTTAACTTAGCACATTAATAGGAATTACTTAACTTAGCACATTAAAAGGTGTAACTTAGCACATTAATAGGAATTACTTAACTTAGCACATTAATAGGAATTACTTAACTTAGCACATTAATAGGAATTACTTAACTTAGCACATTAAAAGGTGTAACTTAGCACATTAATAGGAATTACTTAACTTAGCACATTAATAGGAATTACTTAACTTAGCACATTAATAGGAATTACTTAACTTAGCACATTAAAAGGTGTAACTTAGCACATTAATAGGAATTACTTAACTTAGCACATTAATAGGAATTACTTAACTTAGCACATTAATAGGAATTACTTAACTTAGCACATTAAAAGGTGAAACTTAGCACATTAATAGGAATTACTTAACTTAGCACATTAAAAGGTGTAACTTAGCACATTAATAGGAATTACTTAACTTAGTACATTAAAAGGTGTAACTTAGCACATTAATAGGAATTACTTAACTTAGCACATTAAAAGGTGTAACTTAGCACATTAATAGGAATTACTTAACTTAGCACATTAAAAGGTGTAACTTAGAACATTAATAGGAATTACTTAACTTAGCACATTAATAGGAATTACTTAACTTAGCACATTAATAGGAATTACTTAACTTAGCACATTAAAAGGTGTAACTTAGCACATTAATAGGAATTACTTAACTTAGCACATTAAAAGGTGTAACTTAGCACATTAATAGGAATTACTTAACTTAGTACATTAAAAGGTGTAACTTAGCACATTAATAGGAATTACTTAACTTAGCACATTAAAAGGTGTAACTTAGCACATTAATAGGAATTACTTAACTTAGCACATTAATAGGAATTACTTAACTTAGCACATTAATAGGAATTACTTAACTTAGCACATTAAAAGGTGTAACTTAGCACATTAATAGGAATTACTTAACTTAGCACATTAATAGGAATTACTTAACTTAGCACATTAAAAGGTGTAACTTAGCACATTAATAGGAATTACTTAACTTAGCACATTAAAAGGTGTAACTTAGCACATTAATAGGAATTACTTAACTTAGCACATTAAAAGGTGTAACTTAGCACATTAATAGGAATTACTTAACTTAGCACATTAATAGGAATTACTTAACTTAGCACATTAAAAGGTGTAACTTAGCACATTAATAGGAATTACTTAACTTAGCACATTAATAGGAATTACTTAACTTAGCACATTAATAGGAATTACTTAACTTAGCACATTAAAAGGTGTAACTTAGCACATTAATAGGAATTACTTAACTTAGCACATTAATAGGAATTACTTAACTTAGCACATTAATAGGAATTACTTAACTTAGCACATTAAAAGGTGTAACTTAGCACATTAATAGGAATTACTTAACTTAGCACATTAATAGGAATTACTTAACTTAGCACATTAATAGGAATTACTTAACTTAGCACATTAAAAGGTGTAACTTAGCACATTAATAGGAATTACTTAACTTAGCACATTAATAGGAATTACTTAACTTAGCACATTAATAGGAATTACTTAACTTAGCACATTAAAAGGTGTAACTTAGCACATTAATAGGAATTACTTAACTTAGCACATTAATAGGAATTACTTAACTTAGCACATTAAAAGGTGTAACTTAGCACATTAATAGGAATTACTTAACTTAGCACATTAATAGGAATTACTTAACTTAGCACATTAAAAGGTGTAACTTAGCACATTAATAGGAATTACTTAACTTAGCACATTAATAGGAATTACTTAACTTAGCACATTAAAAGGTGTAACTTAGCACATTAATAGGAATTACTTAACTTAGCACATTAATAGGAATTACTTAACTTAGCACATTAATAGGAATTACTTAACTTAGTACATTAATAGGAATTACTTAACTTAGTACATTAAAAGGTGTAACTTAGCACATTAATAGGAATTACTTAACTTAGCACATTAAAAGGTGTAACTTAGCACATTAATAGGAATTACTTAACTTAGCACATTAATAGGAATTACTTAACTTAGCACATTAATAGGAATTACTTAACTTAGCACATTAATAGGAATTACTTAACTTAGTACATTAATAGGAATTACTTAACTTAGCACATTAATAGGAATTACTTAACTTAGTACATTAATAGGAATTACTTAACTTAGCACATTAATAGGAATTACTTAACTTAGTACATTAATAGGAATTACTTAACTTAGCACATTAATAGGAATTACTTAACTTAGCACATTAAAAGGTGAAACTTAGCACATTAATAGGAATTACTTAACTTAGCACATTAAAAGGTGTAACTTAGCACATTAATAGGAATTACTTAACTTAGTACATTAAAAGGTGAAACTTAGCACATTAATAGGAATTACTTAAATGAAAAATATTACCACACGTACACAGTTCCTATGGCATCAGTCATCATAAAATGACATACTATTTAAGAAATAGAAAACATTTTCCGTGTTTACATACAGTTATATAAACACGAGTGGAAGTTTGGGAGAACGAGAAATCATAGTGGGAACACGAGCCCATAGGGCGAGTGTTTCCATGCGATTTCGAGTCATAGTCGCGATTTATAGTCGTATTGAACAAAAGTTTCATTGTTCAACAATATTATTCCATGTTATGAGTGATAAAAGCAATTATAGGAAAGCAAATATGGTCAAATTATGTATATGAAAATTTGACTACCCCAACCAGGAATAGAACCCAAGGTCTCCGAATCAACGCATCGGTGCTCTAACCACTGAGCTATTGAGACACGGTCAGAACAGTCAAACATCATGCACACTACAAACAAAACAAATGTCAATGGCACGAAATAAATAAATTATTTTCTATGTTTAAGATGGTCTGGAAACTTAAATAAAAATCGTATTAGGATAGCAATGTTTGTATCTATCCATGTGCCAAGTTTCACATGATTTGGTAAAATAATTGTGAAGATAAACTGGATTACACAGTATATCAAAATATTGTGTCAAGGTTTTACGTCATTGGTTATCTATAATTTGCATATCTTTCAAATGTGAATATCTCCAGAACGCAGATGATAGAACGGAGATATAGAACGGAGATATAGAACGGAGATATAGAAGTGTGTTAAATGACATTGTCCTTAACTTTAAAGACTTCATTCCAATAAGACAAACTTAATTTTCATTACATATACACATTAAGTATTTCAAAAATTGCATTCTTCAAACGGACTATAATTAGTTAGTTAATAATAATAACTTTATTAAATAACCATCTTTGGAGAATAAATACAATGGTTTTACATTCAGTATGAATTTAAAAAATGGGTATAAACATTATACATTGTTTCATTAAAATTTAGCACACATTCAAAAGTTTAATATATATGTACACCTATAAAATTTAAAATAATCTAATCGCACGTGGTATAAAGGATTGTTGGTGTCTATCCGTTCCAGATAGAGATACCATAGGCTTATTTGTCCTATTTGTTCGAAGATTGTACTCAGATTCATTCGTTATCGAAAAACATTTTGTACAAGGATGTTGATCATCGTTTAGAATGCGAAGCAGCTCATTCTTTGTTGCCTTGTCACGCCTAATACTGAGATCTTCCAATGTATCTTTGGGAATGCCAATGATTGACAGACTCCTTCTCTGCACCCTTTCTATTTCCGAATCGAGATAGTCCGGAAGACCACCCCAGATAGGAGCTGCGTATTCGAGGAGAGATCTTATTCTGGTACAGTACATAGTAACCCCTACCTCAGCAGGTAGTCTTACTTTCCTGCATTCACGTAAGAAGAAAAGTCTCTTATTTACTTTAGCCGTAATTTCTTCAACGTGTTTATTCCACTTTAAATTATTTTGGCAGTGTACGCCTAACAATTTAAACTCTGAAACCCTCTCGATGATTTTACCTTCAAGAGTGAGGCAGCTAAAGGTTGAGGCATGTCTCGAAATGCTATCCACATGTCCTTGGTCTTCTTGTAGTTTAGTTTCATTTTGTTCCCAATACACCACTGATTCATGCTATCGAGTACTGTTTGTAGATGACTTGAGTCTTCAGGGCCAATGGCCTCATACAGAATAACAGAATAGTTAACAGAATAACATGTTATAGAGATCCTGTAAATGATATATGAAATATTACCATACTACAGTTTAAAAGATGACAACATATCATAAAGATTGTGCATTGAAATTATTGCAACAATAGGAGTGTGCAATTGTTTATTGATTCATGCGATTCTCGACGGCTTAGAGTTATTGGGTTTTTCGGTTCTGTGTCGTTTTCTTCGACGTTCAAGGGGACATAATACTTTAATGTGGATATTTAGATTTAATTCGTTGTATGTATCAACTTCATTATTGATTCACACCACAATATATCCAGTATATTGTTTAATCGTCACCTCCATATTTGCAGTTTGATGTAAAATGCGCAGGCAAATGGGGAAAAACGTCGAGAAAATCGGGTTTTTCTTCTCATATATTCGTCAAAAATGCGCGGATTTTGCCAAATTTCCAAAAAATGCGCGGACACACCCAATTTGTCTCGGAAAATGCGCGGGGATAAATTCCTCGCACACGACAAACATTCCAGTCTGTCGACGAACAACGTCCAACTAACAACTCGCTATAGTCGGTGTGGTATAGTGGATCAAATACAATCACTTGTTCAAGTTTTAAGCGAGTCGATGTGGTAGTGAAATAAAAATCACTTGTATCTTTTTGTTATCTTTATTATAAACGCAATGTTAATAATGTGAATGACGCAAGTAAGTCAAGCAGAGTGAAGGCTCAAGTGGACAGTGTTACTGACCAATCAAACATCATTATTACTAGTAATCTTGGGTCTGTAAATGAGAGAAATTAAATCAGCGTACGAGAAAACATCGTAACGATCGATTTAAATATCTACATTTTGAAGTGTTATCTTACCTTGAATGTCGAGGAAAACGACAGGCAGAAGCGAAACCAAATAACCGTAAGCCGTCAAGAATCGCAGAGCTCACAAGAGTAGTACATCATGTAAGTTCGGAAATATCCGGATCATTTCTGTAAATCGGTCACGTGACGGTCAAACACAGACAAATAAACAGACAAATTAAAGTCGCAGTCGATAGTGTCTGCTTCCCACAGACAGAAAAACAAACGAACAGCGTTAAGCTGCTCAAACACTTTAATAGGGGGGAGTGCATGTGAGAAATGTTTACTAAGCAAATTTATATTTTAGTGTGACAATACGTGGGAATTGGGGAGTGAGAGGACTGGGTGAGAGATGCGAAGACATTGACCGTGATAAATGCGAAGTGATACAAGTTTATTGTGATTTGTGAAACATACCAAGACATTCAAGTTTATTTTATTATTGTTAGAAATATATACTTTAAATATAGTGAACAATTCAGTGCATGTCACTGGAAATTACGAATACTCACGTGGGGTGTTTCTAGCCCGCTGATTGGTTAAGTCACATCGTACCCAGGCACTTGTTTTGCTTTCCGCGGCTTATTTGGTACGAGGCTGACGTCAGGAAATAATCCGAACAATTCACGAAACCAGAGAATCGCGAGAAAAAGTTCCCATCTTGAGTGCTACAAGCCGATTTACAGTTCGGGTGAAAAATATCATCCAAGATCTTCTAATACGTCACGAAGCTGTGTCAACAATCTGATGTTATAGTTTATCGCACCTTCTCCAACAAATATTTGAATATTTCAAGAATGAAGAGAGATGAAACCTATCATGGGGGGTTACCGAAAAAGACGCCGTGCACATATTTTGTGTATGGCCATGTTATCTAGTCTGCGCGCAGATCATTGGGTATGGTCTGCGTGCCCCTTATCTTGATACTCCTTAGCTTAAACATTCTGAATATCTGATCGCGGGACATTCCAACCTATTAAAACTAAAAAAAAACTTACCTTTAATTATAGACAAGTGATAGTATATATTTTGGAGATCAAATACCAAATATCAATATAGGTTCCTCCCTGGAGGACTGGTAATAAAACGCCGGAAAGCTTCCGGCTGTTTTCGACGACAAATGTTGTGAGAATTTAGTAAAATTTACACTAAGTATTTTCTTATTGATTTACCGTAATATTTTGCAGTGGTGTGTTCAACGGACACCTTCATTAATTCGAGGGACATTAGGAAGAATACATATATTGTAATAATGTACACCCTCTTTAAATAAAGATTATTATTATTATTATTATTATTAAGCGATCATTTGACTAAGTTCTGAAACTTCACTCCGTTTAAATAATGTAAAACAGACCTCTATTCAACGGAGACCTTCATTAAACGGGCAGCATTCACCTTTCACAAAGTCCCAACGCGTTATTTATTTTGTATTTTGACCTGTTTTTCAAAACTAAGATGAAATGTCTTGGACGACCTAAAGGCACGTAGCGAGAAACTGTCAGCGGAATGATTTGTGGGCTCATAATCCTTAACTCTTCTTCTAATTCCTATCTTACCATGCATCGGCCTGATTAATCGCAGTGTGTGAACCTTCGGCGTATTTAGATTTGCAGACCTTATATCTGTTGCTAAGGAAGCTTAGAATTAACAAATTTGCCATAGAACTTTCAGATTTAAGAAGCCATCAATATGTGGACAAAACTCTTTCGTTTGGTAATGTCATATGATGACGTCATCATGATTCATGACGTCACTGAGAAAATCCTATAATCTTCGAAGGTCTTTAACTAAAATTAGTTTTTAGAATGGATTTTGAGAATTTTTAAAAAGTAGCCAGGATTATCCAATTTTTATGGTGAACAAACACTGTAAAATATTATTGATAACTTCATTTTAGTTTAATTTATCAACAAATCCATACGTACTTTTTCATAGGAAGTAATTTAGTTTCACATGGCACTCACAAATGTAGCATATCAAAAATGACGAAAATTATAGATCGATGACGTCATCAAATACGTCACCAGACGAAATAATTTTGCTTACATATTCCACACATAAAATATCTTGTTACACCTTGAATTGAGCTGTCCTTAGCAACCGGTTGTCTAGCAACAGAATACATTTAACATATAACGCCCGGCGTTTCTGATTGGCTGTCGTGCCTGTTCCATTTCTCGATGGAGCACGGCAGGAGTTTCAAGCGACCAATTAGAAACGTAATAATAATAATAATAATAATAATAATAACTATAAAAAGTATAACAACTATCTAATGGCTAAAATATTTAGTAAATAAATAAGTTTTAAGTGCAGATTTAAAAATATTAATCTAAAGTTTTAATAGCTACAGGAAGTTTCAAAGTTTCGCAGCGACAACTGCAAACGATCTGTTCCCATAGTTCTTCATGTTTGATTTGGGGACTACAAGTCTTTCGTGAGGAGAAAATTATTTTTAATTTTATTTTAAGAGAAATTTATTTTTAATCAGCGAAATTTATTTTTAATCAGTTTTCATTATTTTGTGTCTTTCCAAAGTTATAAAGTTATGGTTTGGCGAGTTAGATATAGTTGGACGAGAAAAGCGCACGAAGACAGCGCACGTAGAAAGCGCACGAAGACAGCGCACGTAGAAAGCACACGAAGAAAGCGTATGAAAAGTTTCTGCGCAACTTTTTTAATATATAGCTTTTCTTAACTCGAGACAAAAACTTGGCAGAGTGAGAGATCTACATCGACATTTATTAATGTCGGTAAAATCTTTCGATATCACACCAACTATTACATAAAACCATTAAAATCTATATCATGAGATGTTTAGTTTAATGTACACCACAGGAAAGTTATATATATATATACTGATACAGGTTGAACTGTGTATATGGTTGGTAATCACAACACTAACGACACGTCTATCTAAACATTGTTGAGTTATTTCCGCAGTTCCGACCAAGTGGAAGATTTCACAGCAAGAACTTATTAAATCAAGAATTGATTGAGATTAAGTCTGACGTATTATATGGTGAATGATATCGTCTAGAGAACGTTAAAATACTCTTAATAATCACGCTTCAAGTGCAGATAAACTGGTGATACCCTTGATGAGCGAGAAGAAATATAAACGGCAGCCCACACACGTTTTCCAAGTAACTGGTGGAGTTCAGTTCTCTGGTATAACTATGCTGGTTTCATGCGTATCACGGTGTTACCTATAGAGGCACCTTCGCGCGCAAAAATCTAAGTTGTCCGATCTCACGTAGTCTTTGCGAGTTCACGCCGTCCGGAAGACGTAAAACTCAGATAGCCGTTGGAAACAGAACGAAGACGTCGATAATTTTTATACCAATTTCCTAACATTATTACATTAATAGGTTTCAATTCGGACCACCACTCAGGGTCTTAAAACAATTGAGAAGTTGCTGCCTTTGCAACAACACCAGGGAGTGGTAAGATTTTCGGGTCTTATCGGAAAACAACCTTAAGGTTTACGACCTCGGAATCCCTATCAGTTGGGTTTTCCGTTCACCCTAAGAGTGATAAACTAAATAGCGAGATCTTAAAACATGAGCCTCTGATAAATAGGGCAACCTTATCATGCGTGATCAACTCTAAATAAATCATACTCATACGGTGTACAAATTACCCTTCATGGGACGAGTACAAAACATTCGTTCGCTTTGTTTTGCATGAAGACATGAGGTTTGCCCGCGTCGTATTTGCTAAAGCTCTCATCAACAGTAGGAAATTACAGTTTGATGTTTGTAAGTAACTCGTTAAGTTGTTGATGTACAAGCTGTAAATAGGAAAAATCCTGATGAGTGGAGATGGGAAACTTATTTCGTTTATTATTGTTAACAGTTAAAGTGCCCATGACCCCAAATACGATATTACTGATATAGATGCTACATGAAGTGAAACGTTGAATGGCAAAATATTTTATGATTTGAGCTTTGCGTTGATGTGCTATAAAGATTTGTTTGTCAGAAATGGTAATGATGTGACGTCATTTCGGATACAATATTCTACTGTTAAAGGAAATTAATCTAACTCAAACGTTGATGATGTACTTGACCACTATAGTAAAGATTTTATCAACTTTTTCACTCAAATCCTCAACCAGTCTATCACACGGAAAGCAGAAAAGAAAGCCAAATGCCGTAAATGACGTCACACTCATTAGCATTTCTGACAAACAAATCTTTATAGCACATCAACGCAAAGCTCAAATCATAAAATATTTTGCCATTCAACGTTTCACTTCATGTAGCATCTATATCAGTAATATCGTATTTGGGGTCATCATGGGCACTTTAATCCTAGTTTTCACTAGCGACATAAGTATTATACGCAAGCGCAGTATCTCGAAAGAAGACTGGATCGAGCAACTATTATTCAGAAAATGAAGCCAGAAGTCCGCCATTACTAAGGGACTAACTGAGGACCCTATGAGGTTTTTTGTTGTATTATGTGCTCTTACATCGACAAAATAAAATAATTTTACTATAAAGAGGACCAGAAGACATTTTCCAAATTACTGGGTAAAACGATTCATGTCCTACATACAGATTTACTGCGACTTTTTGGCTCTAATTATCCAGGGAGAGAAGCCTAATATGAGACCTCAAATTAGGTTCAAGATTTTATGCATTTAATGTTAACAAAGAAACTATATTGGCCAGACACTAAACCTATTTCGCGAGCATCAGTTTGATTTACTTGCAAACTCGGAGCTTCTAATGATCTCTCGTCAATTTACATTATGCAAATATGCAAGCTTCAAAATCAGCTCATCAGATACAATAGAAAGCTCAATCCAGTCCTATTTTTGAGATCAATGGGTTAACCCCTTTGTACTTAGCAAGAACAAACTGTTAAATAGCGTAGCGTCTGGCTGCTATTAATAGCCCAAAATGCGGACAAACAAACAAAATTTGACTCACAAATTATTGCAAATGAGCTATTTTCTTTTGTCATGGCCACAAGAATTATGGGTAAAAGCGGACAAACATGGATACTGACGTCATTTCGACGGAGTGCTGTTGACCATGAAGTGCGAACTGCGCTTGCGTACTAGGCTTTAAGTTTAAGGTTAGGACACACAAGGCGACAAACCGCGGCGGGCATGTCGCGGAGACATTTCCTCTGTTGAGGACACACGAGGGGACACATCGCGGGGGGCATGTCGCGGAGACATTTCTCCTTTTGAGGACACACGAGGGGACACATAGCGGCGGGCATGTCGCGGGGATATTTCCCCTGTTGAGGACACACGAGGGACATGTAAGAGAAGGAAAAGGAAAATAAAATAACGTTCTTTGATTGGTTTATTAAAATTTTGTTCCCGCGACAAGATTTCGCATGGTGCATACGACGGGATTTGTCCCTGCAACATGTCCTCGTGATTTAGGTAACTTCAACGGTGTCAACGCGCCACTTAATGCAAATTCAAAATAAATTTTTGTCCCAAGAGTTTCTGGTTATGAATACGACGACGTTACTCAAGATGAAACTCAAGTTGTTACTTAAGACTATACAACCTTTTAAAAACTTAGTCATAAAACTTAGTTTTAGTTAAATTGTCCGCGATTTCTTTTCAATGCGAAATTTAATACCAAAGGATAAAGTTATAAATTTTCCATTCAAGCGACACTTTTGCCAAATCGAACTTCACATTTGTAATATTTGCTGAATTGAAGACTTATCTGACTGTCATATTTGAAATCGAACAAACGAACGGGAATACCCGATCATGCGGGATGTCACCGATCTCAAAAACATTGAGGTTAGTGTATCCTTGAATTAAGACGCTGTCGTCTGTTGCCGAGTTCCACTCGATAACAGGAATGTTCTCATGTGTGTTTAAAAGCGCCGATAACTGCTCACAAAGGAACACTGAAAATTTATTTATTTACCGTCGTGGTTGGTCGTCTTCTCTTGCTTTGGGCAGCTGCATGTTGACGTGAGTATGAACAATACATTAGGCAGTAGTGGAAGCGGCGGTTGAGGATTGGTTGGGCGCGGCCCCAACATTTGACTTGGGGGGCACAATGTCTTTCGGCCCCCATAAAAAAAAATCTAACTATTTCTCCAGTGCGTTTTTTCTTTCTTCCATAGTAGTCTTAAGTATTTCTAATGGATTAAAAAGTATTTTAAAGTGGTTAGCTAATAAAAGTTAACAATGACGCTTTCAAGATTTCTAGGTCATGGCATTCATTTCTAGGTCATGGCATTCAAATCCAAAACGGTGACTCATGGAGACAGAACATTCTCGGTTGTAGCACCAAAACTGTGGAATTCATTACCACAGGAAATTAAGCTTTGATATGTAAAGTAGTTTTAAGTCAGCACTTAAGACTTTTCTTTTTTAACATTAATAGTTTTTTGTTCATAGTGGTAATATATGTAGTAGGCTTTATCTTATAATGAAACTTTAATTAGTTTAATAAGTA
The DNA here is from genome assembly GCA_035772405.1 of Chrysogorgia sp. JL179-B06. NCBI lineage: Eukaryota > Metazoa > Cnidaria > Anthozoa > Scleralcyonacea > Chrysogorgiidae > Chrysogorgia > Chrysogorgia sp. JL179-B06. Next base: position 312,276 of record JAYKKM010000348.1, read on the forward strand.
AAATTAAGAATATATTGTTGTAAGAGCATCGAGACTATATATGATGCTCCCAATAGCCCTTTTATTATTATTATTATTCTCTCAGCTGTCTACGTTTGTCCACAGACTGTAACTATGTGCAAAGTAAGGTATTAATTGTGAACTCGAACTATAGCCGATCATATCGTGACGAGTTAGGTGTATGAAAAAGAAATGAGTGATATTGTAGTCACAAAGGTTATTTATAAAGGTTACAAAATAATCCAATATCCTTGGAGTCACGTGACCAGCCACTCCCATCACGGGCGCTCCCTCCGAAGACCCTGGGTACGAGGTTGCAAAAACAATAGAAAGCTCAATCCAGTCCTATTTTTGAGATCAATAGGTTAACCCCTTTGTACTTAGCAAGAACAAACTGTTAAATTGACCATTAGCTTACCCGTTATCCGTCTTTTCTATGGAACTATAATTATCAGCTCTCCTCATTTGCACCATGAAATAACGATATTTTAAGCCACAAAGGAAACTGAGATTGGTGAAACCAGTGAACTCTATATATGGAACGCTAACTCCCAGTCATAAGTCGGGTAAAAAGTGAGGCAAGGTTTCAGGCCCCCACGCGGTTTGCAGGTACATTTTGAATTTTTTATTTTTGGATGTTAGAACAGTTAGATTATCCGCTCTTTTTAAGAAAACTACGTTCGCTAGCCGGATACGCTGTACGCATATTGTAAACACATAATTTATCTTTGTTTTAATATATATTGTAGCTTTGGGAGTTGATTATTTCTCAAGAAAATGTTCGTCGAAGACAGCCGAAAGTTCGTGTTTTTTTTTACAAGATGGTATCCGTGACGAAAATTATATTTTTGGGCATGTTCGGTTACCGCTTTTAAAGAAAACTAAGTTAGCTACAGGGATAAAGCTGTACGTATATTGTTAATAGATAATTTATCTTTCCTTTAATATATTCTATAGCTTTGGGGGTGGTTTATTTCTGAAGAAAACGTTTGCCAAACATAGGCGAAAGTTTGTGTTTTTGTTTTGAAGCTGGCGTGCGTATTACGAAGTCAGTTACTCATGAGCGATTCACCAGTTCAAGCATGGATAGTGAAATAAATTAATTTTACTAGCTATCCATGGTTCAAGTAAGTTATTTACCAAAAATATTATAAGGTCTACAACTACAAAAACGTTTACCTTGAAGCAGAGACTGAATATATCAGGGCCTAAAATCTATCTGCAAACCGCGTACGGGGCCTGAAATCTACCTGCAAACCGCGTACGGGGCCTAAAATCTACCTGCAAACCGAGTAGGGGCCTGGAACTTTTTGCCTCACTTTTTGCTTTACGAGTTATCGTTCCAGTTATATATATATAGAGTTCACTGGGTGAAACTAGTTCTGCAACGGCCTTTTATGGACATTTTAGCAAACTTGTTATCCATCGTGCATTGCGCCGCGTCAATGCGTAACTTATACAGTAATGTGATGATGTCACCAGTGAGGTCAGTTTTAGTGAAAATCTCTTTTGCGTCTATATAATATGCTGTATATAGTATAATAGTCTGTAAATATCAACATGTTTTATAAGAGATTTTAAAACCCCAGAAAATTGCCCCCAGGAAATAACATTTTACTATTGCCCTCGGCCCCCGCAATACGTCTTCTTACGCTAATGACATTAATAGGTTCCGCTCATAAAACGCGTTCGATGTCTGAACCGGGCCTAAAACTCTTAAGGCCCCACACATACACCAAAAACGCGATGAGGTAGAGCTACGCGATTTTCCAACTTTTGAAAGCGAACAAAATCACCCTTTCTACGTACATTTATAAAATAACACAGTAATACGGTATATATTGTCAAAGTTTGAACACACGGCCTCCAATGATTTCGTTGCAGGAAAAACTGAAAAATCTCGTCGCTCTGCCTGTGTGTGGGCCTGAGCATGTACGAGCGATATAAGCACGGTATAAATACGAAATCAAAGCACGACCTCTCCTCTGGGACTTATACAAAGACAAAACAACGAGAATTTTTCTTTGTCTCGTCTTTTGCTCTCATGCTCTATGTCGACCTTAAGGATTCATTTCATTCCTTTGTTTTTCCTTTCGTTTTGTTATGTTCACGCTTATGTTCAAGTGGAAACCAGGCTTTAACGTAACTTTCAACACCGTCTCGCTCGTCGCTAACGAAAAAAATTCCACATTGACGTCATGTTTTTTAAATTTTTAGCCGCGAAGTTTTTTCTCCAGCGGTAAACGAAACTACCCTCTTGTCCTTAGTCAACAAAATATTGGTGGAGATTCAAATCTCAGGGACTTTTTCAGGTTATCTAATCGGGATTGTTACGATTTGAGGAGTAACAACAATACACTAATGCGATGAAACGAACTTTCGGGTATCGAGGTGCCATGTTGTGGAACTTAAATCACGAAAACAATTTTCTATAAGAAAGTCATACTGTAATTTATTGTGCGTATTTTTTCAAATCACTTGTTATATATCTAATTTTAGATTCGCATTTACTATTTAGTTAGTTTTTAATATTTTTATATTCTTCTCTGTAAATAACACATGGCCCCGTGAAAAACAGACCTATGTAGACTGACGTGGTTATCGTGTATAAAGATTATTAAATAATAAATAAATAAAATAAAGTAAAAAATGCAGGCCTTGCAACTCTCCGCAGACTGTTGTGGTCACGTGGTTACCGCGCACAGTGCACACATGTCTAATGGCACAGGTTCAAATCCTGGGTCGGTCTACCACTCAGGGTCTTAAAAATAATTGAGGAGAAAGTGCTAGTAGGACTTTCGGGTCTTCTCGGATAACAACCTTAAATCGTAGGCCGTCGAAACCCCTATCAATTGGGCTTCTAGCCTGTTGGGGTATTCCGTTCATTTAAACGGCTCGATTTCCATATAAATATCCCCAAATTTAAAACATAGTGGCTAACCCAAACCTTACCCTAATCCTAACCCTCCACCTAATATATACTAACCCTAACTCTTACGATAATGTTTTATTTTAGAAATAACAGCTGATTTTAATTTCGACTTTTACTACCGATAGTCTATGTGACGTCATTTCGGGATTTTATATGGAAATTCAACCATTTAAACAGAGTGCTAAAACATAACAAGCTTGGTTAAACTCTATTGTTGACATGGCAACGCTGTAACAACATTTTTATCATATTTGAATAAAGACATTGTTGCCTTTTAAACGTTATAACAACGTTATATAATATAATTGCTCAACAGTGGTTTCAAGAATACTGTTCAACATTGTTTCAGGAATGTTATTCACTCAGTGATTGGTTGTTGGACTATGTCGTACAGAGCCGTTATCTGAAGTGTTGGCATGACAACTCTCAGCCAACTCAAGTACAGAATGGCAAAAATCGTAGGTGAACAACATTGATGGATCAATAATAATGTTCAACATTTTTTCGACTATATTGTTCAACATTATTACAGCAATGATTATTTACAATTGATGAAACAACAACGGCTGTTAGTTCATGAATGAGTCGGTTTTCTTTGATGTACCGCGGGCTTTATCTAGCATAAAGACCATGAATACTAATTAGATAAGAAATGAAGGAAAAAACTAGGGAAATCTTTGTCCAAGGTGGATAAAATGGACAAAACTTTGTTGGAAAACCTCCTCAATCATGAACTAAATCAGATAGATCCTCGAATGTCGGGCTTTATGCTATATAAAGCCCTCCTTCTCGGGATCTAACTCTTACTTAGTTGTTATCCGACATCTGAACAACATTGTCAGTATGTGTTACACCGCTGGAGTGAATGTGGGAGAGCTTGGAGTAGACAGACGATACATGGACGATCGTCAAGCTCATATCCTGGAGTCCCGAAAGGAATCGAACCTGTAACCTTCTGATTGCCGGTGAGTCGCTCTAATCACTGAGCCACCGAGACTGAGAGCGAAGGTTACAATGCTGGTTTGATTGATATATGGCAGTACATATATGGCAGTACATGTATGGCAGTACATGTATGGCAGTACATGATGGCAGTACATGTATGGCAGTACATGTATGGCAGTACATATATCAATCGAACCAGTACATCGCTCTCCATCTCAGTCTCGGTGGCTCAATGGTTAGAGCGTCTCACCGGCAATCAGATGATTCCTGTCTGGGACTCAGAATCATTTTTCTGATACGAGTTTGACGATTGTGAGGTTGTTCCCTAGACTTACATAGTTTAGATTTCACTGAGCGCCTGAATATAAACCGTCCCTATCATGCATTATTAACGCCTTATTATGACCTGAAGAAGGACACGTCGTGCGAAACGTCGTGCATGATACACCTAAGGCTAAGTATACTCTTACTTAAGTATTTTCAACACATTGAAGTTCTCTTATTTCTCCTTTTCATATGATATCCAATCCTTAACAACTTCTTCAACATTTATCTTCTGGAATAAAGGAGAATCGTGAAAGGAGTGATAAAGCTTATAATACCGTTGTGCGAACACTCCAATATAATAGCGTTCTTTCACAGCTTTTTCGACTTAACCACCCATGACGATTTTGACAATCTGAAAATGCTATTATATAGACTCAGCCAACTCAAGTGTATAGAATGGCTAAGATTATCCCTATTTTCTGGTTTCAAATTTTATGCGGTTCTTTTGAATAAAACCTAAACACACAATCTGTCAGTTCTCTTTTAGGAACATGCTCTGCTTAGAAACTTGGCGACTATTGGCTTATTTTTGTCACGTGATTATTTTGCGTGTAAAAGTTATTTCACTTTACGTTACACTCTGTGACGAAGGGTCTTCACTCGAAACGTTAGACTATTTCTGTAGTATACCAACTTTTTAGAGTTTTCGATTTGTATTTCTAAACTGCCTTACGCCCAAAACACTTTTTCATTACTGTTAGTTTTCGAACACTTTGACAATTGACAGTTGTATGGGGGCTATGTCACGATTTGCCTGGTTACTCAGCTAAGCGTACTTGTAGATTTTTTGTTCAAGATAGCAATCGTGGCCTTCCAGCTCCTTCTCGTTTCCCACCACGATTAGACATTAAATTGTCATTACGCTTTACTTATAACTCGTCCAAAAATAACCCACCAACATGAAAATAACAAATACTGATCGAATAAATCGTTGAGCTTTCGCTTCGCTTTGATTCCGAATCAAAAATAAAAAAGTACGCTTAGCTGAGTAACCAGGCAGATCGTGACATAGCCGCTTTAACCTGAAACATATATTTATGAACTTCCTTAGAACATGTAGTAATATCAACCCAAGAGTTAACAAATATAAAAATGACAAGATAACGATCTGCGCGCTTATCCCCGTAGCATATGGGAAATGAAAAACTTAACTACTACAACCCTTTGGATCTTCAACCTGACTGTGGAAATATTTTGAACCCAACCCATATTGTACTGCAGTATTGGAGCTACAGATGAAAAAGATGAGGATACTAAAGAGATTTCGTTGAGTAATGACTCCAAGAGGAAGAAGAAGAATCTGAGAGTAAACTACTATAGTACTATATGAACGCTCCCAAACAGATCACCAGCGTTTTTTTTCTGGCCATCAGCTTTTCTAAGGAATACGATGAGTATTGTTGTACGTAATTGCTACGGCACAATAGTTTTATGTCTAATACTCCGCCACTATAAGTAACTTGTGACTCAAATCTATAGTTTCCGTTTCCTTGTTATTCCTTCGCGCTGTTTACTTTTCTCTTTGTTTTCATTGATATCATCAAATTCGCGGCGAAAAAATCTCGAAGGGATTAAGTTTCACACGGGGGAAAACAAAACGTTGGGGCGAATTATGGTCACGGCGACATCGCGTGGCAGTCAATCAAGATCGGTAGCGAGCAACGCACGGTTCATGGACGGTACTACGCGACTAAATATGGTTCTCTTCATTTTCCTGTGTCTACTTGAAGGGTACACGATCGTATGTGCATCTAAAGACCGTTACGTGGCACTTAATGAGTGCAACGAAGACACCAAGTGCTCTCATAAGTTAAATAATTATGCCAAGGAGTGTGGAACGATTGTGGATATCTCTAGTTCATTTGAGAACAGCACACAGTTTCCGTGTTCAAAGAGTTGCGTGAACTCGATCAAGTCGTTGATGCAGACGAAGAACGGCAAAGCGTTGTGGAAATGCGAGTGCAACCTGGACGCACACTGTCTCACACTCAAGTCGCGAACTGGAAAATGTCTCGCGATTGCGAACGGCACTTATCGAAAACGACTCGGTTGCACCGCGGTCTTACACGCATGTATAATGGACCCGAAGTGCAAGAATGCGCAAATGGAGTTCCTGGTGAAATGCTACAAGATGTTTGTCCTAACGGATTGTACGCGAGAATGTTTGCGCAGTCAGAGAAGGCTGTTTAGCTTGCCAATGGGAAAACCGTTAATAGATTGTGAATGCGATGGCGTGAATGAGATGTACTGCCTAGGACTTCGCGCTTACGCCGACGAAATGAAATGCAACCCATGGAGAAACCGACGCATTCGGCGCAGAACTGTCAGAAGGCAGAGACGCAGGCAACGAAAAGGAGACGCGTTGCCCGGAAAACGCAAGCGACGGGAAGGTTGAAACGTACAGTAACCTGTTTATAATACTTTGAACAACGCATGGGAGCTGGTCTCTTCCCGACGCGTTTCGTCACTGCGATTGGGTGTCAAAACGAAGTTTTTAAATAACTGCCTGTATCAGTGTCTGGTAGAAAGTATGCTTTGTAGGTGGCAAAATAATTTGTGGTCATCGTCTTGGGTCGGCGCGGTTATTTGATTCCAAGAACGATACTCCTTGATTTTATACGTACTTCAGTGGCTGGGTTTAGCGCGGCATCGTCATTTCACGAACATCGCCGGAAGGTTAGTTTTACGCCAAAAATAATATTGCTAATTTACGAAAAGAGTCGAGGAACTTTTTATTAAGAACGCCACATTACCAATAAGCTCCTAAAGTGGAATCATCTGGTACACGTCCGGAGGAAAACATACTGAAATGTATTATACATCTCTTCTGGTGTCCTACGTTTTTAACATGTGAATTTTACGCGTGTGATATGTCAGGCTTGCGATTCTTTCTTTAATTTTCAAAGCAACAAATAGTGTATCATAGCTTCGTTATTAAAGTGTTTTATATAGAGATCGTCAATTGATTTAGGCCATGTCACGTAAAGCAACACGCAGAGAGGTTGTAATGTGGACTAATAGTTTTTCCTGACCGTATAGCAAGCAGGTGTGATGTTACACAATAATGAAAACGTAAATATATTGAGTTGCCAGGGTACGACATTGTGTTTTCAGTACAAATAATATAAATGGCTATATGGCGTGGGTATATAATCCATGACAGCATTTAACCTACGGGATACGGCAAACTTGATCGGGGATTAGTCAAGATGTGCAAGGAACTGAATAAGCGAACAATTAGTTTCGTCTTTTGACACATCTGCCGCGAAAAAAAAACCTATATCAATACTGTGTAAACAAAAAAGTGTCAGGACTTTGTTTGGAAAACAAAGATGGCTGAGGAAATTGTATCTTTAATGGCAGTGTCGTGTATTTAAGGTATTATTAAGAATATTTGACGAAAGTAAAAGATGACATTCGTTGATATAGTAATCGTAGAACTATGTAGACTAAAATTACGTACTTTGTATATATAAAAGCTTCAATATGGTGAACTGACGAAATTTTAAACTAAAGAAAGTTTTCAGGTAATAATGTAATGTAATAATTAGTTTATTAGATTTATCACTCTTAGGTGAACGGAATATACCTCAACAGGCTAGAAGTCTAATTACGGGGTTCCGAGGGCCTACGATTTAAGGTCCGTTGAGAAGGCCCGAAAGTCTTACCATTTGCTGATATTATTACAGTACTTTCTCCTCAATTATTAGTTTAAGACCTTGAGTGGAGTTGAACCTGTGTCTCGCAGTTCATAGACATGTGTGGTAACCACACAACAGCTGTTTTTTTGATAATACAATAATACACTGTGTCACTGTCTACAAAAAAAATTCCATTTTTGTTCATTTCTTTTGACTAAAATCCATAACTAGCCAACGAAAATAAAGAATAAACATAAACCTTGAAGAACACCAGTACCAATTTAATTGTTTCATTCATGTTAATAGGCGATGACATCTCTTACTCCTATGTCTATATATATTATATGTATATATAGTAAAATATAGTGAGCGGTCTATTGACGTCTGGAAGAGTGCTCAATATCAGATGTGTTTGTTGTTACTCGGAGTTTCACGACGTTGGGCGATCTGGCAACGATCGCCCAACGGCGTGAAACTCCGAGTAACAAAAAAATTTAAGTTTTTACAATTATATATATATATATATATATATATATATATATATATATATATTGGTTTGACAATGACTAGTGAAGAGGTCAATCGTTTCGTATGAAGGTCCTTCGTCAGAGAGTAAAACGTAAAGTGAAGTGAGAAAGCTTTATTTTAACTCGAAATTCCATCAGTGTTAAAACTGCTTTACGTGAAAGTTGAGATTTATATTAAAAAACTAATTATATTAAGCCTTATGATAAAATCTACGTTAAAATAAAATTAAATAATCATGAATTACGACAAGGACACAAGGGATTGTAGAGCCTTCTTGAAAGACGATAAGGATTCACTAGATTTTAATTCATTGGGTAATAACTCTTAAAAACTCCGTTAAAGGTTAAAGGTTTCCGAAGAACTAGACAATTTTCTCTATTGGGGACGTTATGAAAATGTCTGAACATTAAACATCATTATAGCGTAAAGCTTCAAGACAATTCTCAATCAATTCAAAAGAATATTCCTGGGATTTACGAAAAAGGTTTTACAACCACACAACGCACTACTTTGTGCACGTGGTAGTTTCACTTTGCGCATGCGTAACTGAAGTTTCCCTGTACGTCATTCTGTCTCATCATTAAAGTAAGAAGATGGCTAATCCTGTTGACATTCAACATGACTTTCCGCACTTGTTATAACATGCCGTATAACAATGATGTCACAAACACGTCATCGTGTGCTGCCACGGTAACATGTCTTGACGATATCTATTTTCCGTAAATTCCACGTATAGCCCATATAGCCCATATATGCATGAGTTGGGAAACCTTGCGAAATATAAAAAAACTCGCGTGACCATTCGTGTGCGCGATCGAGAATGTTCGCCAATCAAGGCCATTGAAATGACGTGGCAAAGCAAGTTGCTCACGCCATCTCGCGCGCCGATTTTCTGACGCCGCCCAAAATTCCGTTGTTTCAATAAAAAGTGCCACCTGTGATCTAAGCTGAAATTTTACACGACGTATTCGCTAACAACTGCCTCCATACCAAAAATTTATAAATTCTGTAACGCCAAAAAATGTTATCAAAGAAAATTAATATTTTTCTTTCAGAAAATAAAACTAGTTTCACAGATTTTTATAATCTGCATATCGATTGTTCATGCTGAAAGAAAAAAACAATTGGAAAAATAGGGGTCACTATGCTTATTTCCCAAATATGCAAGGCAATAGGCCATCTTGCTAGGGGAACTCACTAACATAGATAGGGTATATTATGAATAATACTGGCATTTACACTCGATAATTTGTAAAGAAAATCAACACGGGAAGGATATTTTGCGAGTGTGGAAAATATCCTTCCCCCCAAAAAACTATGACGTAATGAACCAGACGTATATATAGGCAAAACCTGACAAACACGCTTTACTTGACTCTGAAGATGACCGCTGCTGAGGCCGTCGAAACGTCAGTCACCAACAATAGTCTTTCTCAAGATTACAACAACCTGGACAATCAACTTCACACATCTAACAGAGTTTGTTGTCATAGCAACTAAGAGCCTAGTTAAAACATATCAAATCTAAGACTATCATGCACCTAATTCTTAAAAAAAACTGTTTGGAGCCACCTTAACGCTTTGCAGAGTTAATCTTGTAATCTAGAATATAATAGTTATTTTCAAATTCTTTAATCTTTAATCTTATGTAATTATTTTTATATTTATATTGTGCAACAGGACTCACATTGATATCAGACTTATCGACAATCTCGGTCCCAGGGTCTTAGTAGTAAAGAGCAATGAGCCAGTGTACAGGGTTGAATTATTGATTGTCTGACGGGATTTTACCCTGTTGAAATAAAAGTTTTACTATTACTAAAGATTTTTAAGTAGGTTTTTTTATAAGTTTTTTATTCCCAGAAGTATTAAGTTCTTCACCATATGTGATTATATACACACCAACTATGGCAAGCACATATAACTCCCTTCAAGATAAAAGACGTCGCATGGCGCTCCCAATACGAAGCTAAAAAGCCTACCAAACATTCATAAGGGATTTCGTCTGAGAACACCAGCAGAGGCAGACTGAGATTAAGTCGAACGGCAGACTACCGAATCGCCGATAAAGTTTGTATTTGGATGGATTTGTGGCTAATTGCTTTAAAAAATATCCTATTTGTTAAGCTAAATTGAGCCATTTGTCCGACAGTATATTTACTTTGCTTAATGTGCTTAAAAGTTAAATCTTGGTATCGATATCGTGGTTCAATGATTCACTTTATGTCATGCAAAGAATTTTGAGACCTAATGCGACATTAGCCGCTGAGACGGAAGACTTTACACAACAACAACAGAATTCAAGACCTCAACAATATCATATAGAGTTATTCATTCAGAAACAAAGAGAGTGTATGGATAACTTTTAGCATTCAGAAACAACGAGAGTGCATGCATGGATAACTTTTAGCACCAAGTGTTCGCCGTCCTACTGAAAACAACAACTACGATGCAGAAATAGAGAGACGACCGATAACACTTGCACGTTTCGTCATGAGCAAGATAAACGCATGAAGCTGTTTCTTGAGACTGACAAAAGTCGCTCTTTAACCATACGATACAAAGGAAACAAGAGAAAACACCAACAAAATTTTCATCCAAAAGTTAATCAACCTTTCCGACATTATATCACTCTAACAACAACCTCATCACTTACGTTCTGCTCTAGAAAACAATTACAATATAGATGGCCCTCGCTCGTGGAAAACAATTTGTCTTAAATGTTATAACACGTGACTGACTAACAAAACCGCTTTCATGTTGTTTCTAGTTTGTATATCTGTATCTGTATACTGTAATTATCTGTAACTATATAGGTATAAGATGTGTATTGTTTAGTTTACATGTAATAAGTGATATTTAGTAAGGACCACATGCAGTAATTGGTCAAAGCTGTTGTGGACACCCTGCCATCACCTTGTATATGTTATTGTGTAAATATTTGGTCTCTATTCTAGATGTGGCAAAACTTTTTTTGTGGTAAAAAAATTCTTTCCCCGTAAAAAAAGATTCTCCGAGATAAAAAAGGATTCAAGTGTTGCTTTAGTTTATTGGATTTTTGTTTGGTAATAATCATTCTTGACATAATGTCACATAATATGCGAGCTTTAGATTTGACTGTGAGAGCGAGATTCTCCATATTTTGTTTTCGCTGCCTCATCGGCTAAAATAACAGCAGCGATAATATGTAACATCGATCGTCAGTTATAAGCAATGAAGGGTATAAGGATAACATGTTTTGTCCCCAAACTCACGACGTTTTGACGGCGGTAATTCCTTTCGTAGCTTAAAAAATAGCTTAAAAACAGCTGAACAGACAGCTTTGTGAGAATTCTACTTGAAGTGGCAAAATCTCACCAGATGAATTATATTGCTAGTACGTGGATGCGAGAAAAATGAGAAGAAAAATCGCGGTTGAACATATCAGTCTCTCATATAAATCTATCGGTTGGTTTCCTTTGATATCACGGCGGCAATATTTTTCCATATCGATTCAATGATAATCCAGTATTATTAATCTTATACAAGTGTTTTCGCTACTGGTCACTCGAACGAACCACCGAACGAGACTGATATTGGCTTCGCCATTGCTTGTCCGTCAATCTAGAGAATGTTAACGCGATTATCAACCAGTTTGTTACAAACCTTTGGTCCACAAAACGATGCAATGTTATTTTTGTCTTTGTGCGGATAAAACGCAGGAAATTATCAAAATAGTATTTATGTTTGCCCCATCTTGTGTTATATAATCAGCTTTTACCTTTGTCGGTGAATACCACATACCGCGGTCACGTGATTCCTGCTTGTCCAGGCCTGCGTTACACAACGGTCAGCGTTCGTAAGTAGCGTTTCTCCATTTCGTCTCTCCCTGATTTGTTTCACATTTTCAGTGGGGTCAAAGCATTTAATCAAAGTGCTGTCCATGCTTTTGGCCGTTATTGAATACAACACAACCCTAAGCAAAAAGAGAGTTCTTTCACTTTGTTGTTAATAGAAGCTGAACTACCTTATTTTCTATACTCCCTAATTTAGGAATCACATGTATGTGTTAATATATACACTGCAGTAGTGAATGTGGGAGAGCTTGGATATATAGTGACTGCCGCATAGGCAGGTACATATATCAATCGAACCAGTACATCATTGTAAGCTTCGCTCTCCATCTGAGTCTCGGGCTCAATGGTTAGAGCGTTTCACCGGCAATCAGAAGGTTACAGGTTCGATTCCTGTCCGTGACTCAGAATCATTATTCTGAGGATACGAGCTTGACGATCGTCCACGTATCGTCAATCACATGTATATTGGCGAATGTGACATTTTGGTGCTATAGTTATAAATACGCGTGCATGCTCCTCAAGCTTTTAAGTTCAGAAAATGTATGCACATTCATGAACAATCATTCTTTAATATATATATATATAATAGCGATTGATTCACAATGCGAAAACCGTAATCTTAGCATAAATATAGTGCCCAGCATGACACCGTTAAGCTACAAATCCGACACCGCCTCATTCATGTGACATACATATATATATATATATATATTCTCTTATTATATGGATGCGGGTATCTTACTATAGGAACTAAATCGTCTTCATAACACACTACATCCGGGAACCGAGTGACGTATTTCGCTGTGGCATATCGACATGTCAGACGTCACTATTGCAGCCTTTAGTTAGTTTTGAATGAAGTTAAAGCCAATAAGATTTTCATGTTAAATAATTTTTTAATCACTTTTTTTGACATGTACCAGCTGTTGTGGTCCAGTGGTTGCCACTGAGAGACCCGGGTTCAATCCTGGGTCGGACCACCACTCAGGGTGTTAAAATAATTGAGGAGAAGGTGCTGCCTTTGCAACAACACCAGCAAATGGTAAGACTTTCGGGTCCTCTTAAAAATAGTAGGACCTCGGAATCCCTATCAGTTGGGTTTTCCGTTCACCCTAAGAGTGATAAACTAAATAGCGAGTGCTTAAAACATGAGCCTCTGGCTCTGATAAATAGGGCAACCTTATAATGCGTGATCAACTCTCAATAAATCATACTCATACGGTGTACAGATTACCCTTTGAACATGGGACGAGTACAAAACATTCGTTCGCTTTGTTTTGCATGAAGAAATTTTTCGTTAGAGGGACCTGTCTTCCATGAGGTTTGCCTGCGTCGTATTTGCTAAAGCTCTCTAGTATCAACAGTAGGAAATTGCAGTTTGATGTTTGTAAGTAACTCGTTAAGTTGTTGATGTACAAGCTATAAATAGGAAAAATCCTGATGAGTGGAGATCGACTCTCAAATTTATCAACACCACATCTACGTTTAAAAAAAATGACGTGCTAAAAGATATGAATTTTTTATTCTCGTGGCAGGAAGATATTTATGTTAAAGTTCTACTGAGATGAAAAATTCCAATTTTGATATTATCTAACTGTATTTTGAAAATGAAACAGAATGGCTTTTCCGTTTCTCAATACCTCGTCTCGTTCCAGAGATATTCAGATTTTAGAAACATGCTAATTAGATGACGTATGACGTCATTTTCTCACATAGACAAAATAAAATTCACAAAATTATAAATATCTCTGCAAATAACAAGTGGAATGTTTTGAAACTTTGCACATGTATGGCAATAATGAAAGTACACACCACGGTGCATAGTATGTTGTTGCCATGGAGATCGCTTGGCGTCAGATGTCTTCAATTTGTAAAACAAAATTTATTCATTTCTCCTCTATCAAAGAACGCTTATTGCAGTGCATAGATTCAAAGATTTGTACACACGTAGTATTGTATTTTGGAGGTCCAAATAATCTTATTCTTTAAGAAAGTGACAGAATTAAGATTTTAGTTTTTTAAGACTGCTGCTTCCTAGTGGTCTCCTTGGCAAAAACATACTTCACACAGTGGTGTACACTATCATCATTGACATACATGTGCAAAGTTTCAAAACATTGCACTTGTTATTTGCAAAGATATTACTCATTTTGTGAATTTGATTTTGTCTATGTGAGAAAATGACGTCATACGCCATCTAATTAGCATGTTTCAAAAACCTGAATATCTCTGGAACGAGATGGCGCATTGAGAAACCGGAAAAGCCATTATGTTTCATTTTCAAAACACTTTTAGAAAACATCAAAATTGGATAGACGAATTTTTCATCTCGGTAGCACTGTAAGGAAATATTTATGGGGGTTTGAAAAAACTATGGTGATCCGCTACTTGTCTGCTGCATGTATTAACTTACTGTCGTCAACTTCCTGATCAATTCTCATCGAACTTTCTTCGGATAACTAAACAAAAGCAAAACACGAACGTTAAAACAAACATAACATTGGTCTGATAAACACCTTTTCTTTCCTGCAATTACCCTGAAACAAATTACCCTTAAACAAAGAGAATACAAGTGCTGCACATTCTCATCAGCATTATCGTTAACATTGACTCGATATCCTACGAAGGACTTGTGCTTCGGTAATACTTGAAGAAGCGAGTTCAAATCAACTGAATTTCTCAGTTGACTTCACAGAATATAGGTTAACAACTTAACCATTACTATAAGTAATTTGTTAATCAAATAAACATTAAATAACTGAAAATTTGAACTAGTAAACTACTTGAAGAACCAATAACACAGCAGACAGAATAACAACATTAACGCGCTTCATAACAACTGTCCTTTAACTAAAGGCACAAATGTGAATAGTTTACATTATATAGTACCTATTAGCTTTTAGTTTTTACCAGAATTATTCACAAGGAACCGCTTTTGTCTACATTTCGCTTCGACAGCTAAAATTGCCAAAAACCAAGTTGTGGCGGGAAAACCATTGTCCAATCAAAACGCGTCATCGATATACGAGTTTTCTACCCAGTAATAAATCGCATCAAGGATCAAAGAGCCGATACGATACTTTTCCGCTAGTAAAAAAAGTTGAAGAGCCAACGAGGATCTTCAAATTTACTTGTACATGACTGTTTTTATTCGTATCATTCTTTGTGTGAAAACACTTTTGTTGATTCTGAAGACGAGATATATATTGAATTGAATATTTTTAAGACCTAACCCCCAGTTGTAATTTACAGCCCAAAGACTGTATTATACCGCTGACCACATCTTTTTAGTTTTTGTCTTGTTTCATTTTTATGAGGCCCGTAGGTTGGATCGTATTTCTATTTTGCCATTCCACCCAATGTGGTTTAACAATAAAGGAATATGGGAACGAGAGTTACTGTCTTTACAATCAAATCGTCGGCCCGACGGGCCGCGGGTCTACCGACGGGCCGCCGGTCGGGCCGCCGGGCATACGGTCGGGCCGCGGACCGTGCTTTTAGTAAAACCCTCATAACATTACCTTTAAGTAGGCTTTGATTTCTTCAGCTCTACCCATGAATCTTTGAATCTATGAAAGTAAAATGAGCAGGGTAAAACTGCATGTTTGATATATACAGGCATGCTCACAACGAGACGTAAGGTAGTAAAATATTTTAGTGCACCGATAACGAAAACACCAACAAAGAATACCTCTGATCCTAAAACTTCTTTCACTTTGCCATTAGGCAGCTCTAAAGGGAATCGTTAAAAATAAATTGTGATAAACTATGTTGTGTGATTGCCGCTAAATAGAAGAAACGGCCTAGAGAAGGGGAGGGGAGAAGAAGTAGTAGAAGACGAACAACGACGACGACCGAAAGAGGAAGATGAGGAAGAGGAGGAGGAGGAAGAGGAAAAGGAGGAGGAAAAGGAGGAAGAGGAGGAAGAGGAGGAAGAGGAGGAAGAGGAAGAGGAGGAGGAAGAGGAGGAAGAGGAGGAAGAGAAAGAGGAGGAAGAGGAGAAAGAGGAGGAAGAAGAGGAAGAGGAGGAAGAGGAAGAAGAGGAAGAGGAGGAAGAGGAGGAAGATGAGGAAGAGGAAGAAGAGGAGGAAGAGGAGGAGGAGGAAGAGGAGGAAGAGGAGGAAGAGGAGGAAGAGGGGGAGGAGGAAGAGGAGGAAGAGGAGGAAGATGAGGAAGAAGAGGAAGAGGGGGAAGGAGGAAGAGGAGGAAGAGGAGGAAGAGGAGGAGGAAGAAGAGGAGGAAGAAGAGGAGGAAGAGGAGGAAGAGGAGGAGGAAGAGGAGGAGGAAGAGCAGGAGGAAGAGCAGGAGGAAGAGGAGGAAGAGGAGGAGGAAGAGGAGGAGGAAAAGGAGGAGGAAAAGGAAGAGCAGGAGGAAGAGCAGGAGGAAGAGGAGGAGGAAGAGGAGGAGGAAAAGGAGGAGGAAAAGGAAGAGCAGGAGGAAGAGCAGGAGGAGGAGGAAGAGGAGGAAGAGGAGGAGGAAGAGGAGGAGGAGGAAGAGGAGGAAGAGGAGGAAGAGGAGGAGGAAGAGGAGCAGGAGGTGGAGGAGGAAGAGGTGGAGGAGGAAGAGGAGGAAGAGGAGGAGGAAGAAGAAGAGGAGGAAGAGGAGGAGGAAGAAGGAGGAGAAGAAGGAAGAGGAGAAGAAGAAGACGACGACGAACAACAACATCATCAACAACAATAACAACAATAACAATAACAACAACAACAACAATAACAAAGAAAGGATAACCTTGCAGTATTGGGATTAATATTGCTAACGCGGTGCGATACTGTTCCAAAGCATGACTGAATGCTTCTTTTTCATCCTACCAAAATCAGGAAAAAAAATTTTTCTCTCAAGATATATCCTCTTGACTATGTACTATGTATACCTTCTTCCCACAATGATGATATAACCAAAAATATATAATTACTTTACCATCAATTTAACGCAGCATATCTTACCCTCAATTCAGCAATTTCCGCCAATTTCAAGCCATCTTGAAGACGAGGATTTGACTTCGCATACTGTCCTTTATTAATTAATTAAATTAAAAGTAATTAATTAATTAAAGTAAAAATTAAAGCAATCCAGAAAACCCGAAGTAAATTGGCGAACCCTTATCATTCACCAAAACATACTCACTCAAAATCTCCTCAGGTTCACGTTTACACGTTGACCTTAACTTTAAATTTTGCTTCAACTCTTCGGCCCTTTTTATGTAACCATTGACCTGTAACGAGAGATATGTACGCTTGCATGCGATGCATGAACTCAGATTGCAACCTTCGCGAACAGTCATGCATCTCTAGCTATGTAATATTTGCCTCACTATCTGTTGCAGACTCAATGTCTTCAGTAGAAGCAGTGTAAAACCCGTAATTTCTACATCATTGGTTACACAGCTAGAGATGACTGATTGTTCGCGAAGGTTACAATCTGGATTCATGTAGCTCAATGGTTCCAGCAACTGAATTATCATAACCTTTGTTCTGTCATCTGGTTTGGTGTAGCGGAAATAGTGAATAGGAGATCTGATGGTTCGAGAGAAGGCCCTTCGTTAGAGAGTGAATCGCGAAGTGACGTCTGATCAAGTGATTCTCACTATCTTCTACTCTGGCATTACGTCACTATCATTCCGTCATTACTATTTCCGCATTACACCAAGCGTTTAGTAATTTTAACCTATCATTACCTTCTGTCTGAGGGCGTCCTTCTTTGCTGTGTCCTGTTCATCTGTCGCAAAAGAACATTTTTTTACTTTTCAATTAATCCTATGCTTCGGATCAGTGGGCATTTTTCAGATATTTGACCAGTCATGGAATACTAAATGAAGACTTTTTAATGGCGACAAAGGACATTGGCAACAAAAATTAAGTTTATCTAATATGAAAGAACTCATAAAATGATAGAGTAACACAGTTTACAACTTTTCGGTATTTTACTTCGTTTTTGAAATATTTCAGTTTGTTTGATATGTAAATGAGATGGTCTTTGACGTCAGGTGCAGGGTAGATAATTTTCACTCATTAAAATATTAGTTCCACCTTCAAGTTTGTTGACAAATTTACTTGAAAATGTGCGTATAATAACTCCTCATGATAATGAACGTTGTAAAATTAGCAATCACTGAGATATAAGACATTCCTGCACCTGACGTCAGAGACCATCTCATTTACATATCAAACAAACTGAAATATTTCAAAAACGAAGTAAAATACGGAAAAGTTGTAAAAGGTGTTACTCTATCATTTTACGAGTTCTTTCATATTAGACAAACTTAATTTTTGTTGCCAATGTCCAATGTCCTAAGTTATATGGTGCCTGACGGGATCGTTGAAGCAACAAACTTACTACCCACATTGCAATGCAGGAACGAAATAATCCAAAGCTTGACAATATTTTTGAACAGCTACTTTGTAATTCATTGCTTCATCCAGCTTCACAGCTTCCGACACCAGAGTAATCTAAAAGAAATCAAGAAGTTGTGACTGATATTGAAAAACGATGAATCTCGTACTCAAGTTGACCACGTACCGCTTGCGTTATAGACGAAGCAGAGGGAGCGTGTTCCAAGTCAAGGAACTGGTGAACAAAAAACTCTTCGAATGATATCCTTTGCTTTGGGTCTCTTTGCAAAAGACAATGTAATAAATCCTCGCATTCTTGTGAGATATTGGCATCTCCGGGAAGCTGTAGAGAGGAAACCATAAAGAGTCAGCTCATCATCTAGCCTCATGTAGCGTTGCAGCTACGACCGCTGATCGTCTGAAAATCACGCTACCTAAAATACGTTATATATAGGTCCCCAGATATAACCGTGGAACTTCTCACCATAATTTGTTCCGAAGACCGGATTTTTCTTTCAAGCTCGGCGAAAGATCGTGATCTGAATGGCGCAACACCAAATAATGCTTCTGGAAAATTAAATGAAAAAAAGCTAAATAAAAATTATGCAAGTCATATAACTCATTTTCCTGGCTAATAATTTCTTTGTAAACGAATATCATATTCCACAATTAAATTAACGTAATTATATCACTCGTAGTGTAATTCCTTAATTGCACTCGCTATCATACGATTACCTATACATATATAGTCATGCGGACAAGCAGGGATGACTTTTCTATTGTATAAATTGAATGGTTGCACACGAGCACTCGTAAAACAAATGGAGAAAGTCGTTCGCGCGAAATGACAATCCGGCCTAAAGTGTCTATTGATGACTTGCAACCAATCCCTTGAGACTCCGCGGACAAAGGTTTGGTGGCCATGGTATCACAAACAAAAGAAGTTAATAAAACAGTAGCTACTTGGCCTCATTTGATTTTTTACTTTACCAAAAGAAGTTAATGTTATTCTTTTGTTTAAGTTCCACCAACATGGCTGCCGTGACGTAACGTGCAAGTCAAGAATGAAGTGAAAAATGCCTGGTGTATCTCAAACTACCATGGATAGGAAATATTTCTGATGATTTTACAAAGAAACTCAAAAACACCACGGAAAGAACTTTTTTGCCACGAAATTAAACTGCATGTTTTCTCAAAGGTTTATTTTATCGCTAGCCTGCGTGCAGTCTCGACAAGCGCGTACACCGCCCGCTGCCTGTCGAGAGGCTATTTTATCGCGGACTCCAAAGGAATCTCTACCTGCTCATTCTTCAAACTACGTTATTTACGAATATAAATGTGAGTGTGATGCTCGCTATGTAGGTAGAACTACCCAAAGGTTGGTTAGTTGGTAGATAGAATTAAACAGCATAATATGCCTTCTGTCATTCGAAATAAAACCACTTCCACTCTCCAACAACCGACACGGCAGGGTCGTAATTCTATATAGTCGTAACAGTCGCCGACGCAATTTTCACTTTCGTAAACGGTCGTTACCATCCCAAAGGGTCGTTACCATCCCAGCTCTCATAGAATGTTGGGTAAGCGGAGTGAAATTCCTCGTGGTCCCAAGGTTCCCGCACACTTTATTTCGTGGCTCCTCGTGTTCTTTCATAATATTGCTATCTAAAAAGCGAACAAGCATCTATATGGCGAGTTTTTTTAAACAAACCCTAAACAATCAAGAGGCAGATTTGGAGCAAGTCTATGAAATAGTGTGTAAGTTGTCTAACGTTTCGAGCGGCCCTTCGTCAGAGAGTGAAACGTAAAGTGAAATAATAACTGAGTGATTATTTCACTTTATGTTTCACTCTCTGACGAAGGGCCTTCGCTCGAAACGTTTGACAACTTACACGCTATTTCGGCAGTATAACCTTTTTACACATTTTGATTTGTATTTCTACACTTCCTACGCAGCACAACACGTTTTATCAGCTATTGAAAAGCATCTATGACTAGTAAGTGACTTTACGAATTAACTATGAACACTATGTCAAATGCAGAAAATGCTTAACTACATTTATGGTTATATATTACGGTGGTCCATATATACAATGCGCATATAATAGTTTCAATATATTTTGTCAGTCGACAAATATTTTTTGTCTGTCCACAAATATATTTTGACTGACCTCGCAGCATACGTTGTTGCGATTGATATTTCGAAATCCCGAATAAAGTATCTACATATACGGTGTGACTATCGATCACAAAATCGAATTTACTGGTCCAGGATTGACAGTTTGCCATGTATAATTTCTTCTGCATGAACGCTCTTCTCTTGTATACCAAATACTAAATATTTACACATTTTGAATTTCACGACGAACATAAAACATGTCACCACACCAAACAAAGTATGCGGGAACCTTGGGACCATGAGGAATTTCACTCCGCTTACCCAACATTCTATGAGAGCTGGGATGGTAACGACCCTTCGGGATGGTAACGACCGTTTATGAAAGGGAAAATTGCGTCGCCAACCAGTCTCCGACTCAGTCGCCAACCAGTCTCCGACTCAGTCGCTAACCAGTCTCCGACTCAGTCGCCAACCAGTCTCCGACTCAGTCGCTAACCAGTCTCCGATTCAGTCGCCAACCAGTCTCCGACTCAGTCGCTAACCAGTCTCCGACTCAGTCGCCAACCAGTCTCCGACTCAGTCTCCGACTCAGTCGCTAACCAGTCTCCGACTCAGTCGCTAACCAGTCTCCGACTCAGTCGCCAACCAGTCTCCGACTCAGTCTCCGACTCAGTCTCCAACCAGTCTCGGACTCAGTCGCCAACCAGTCTCCGACTCAGTCGCTAACCAGTCTCTGACTCAGTCTCCGACTCAGTCGCCAACCAGTCTCCGACTCAGTCTCCAACCAGTCTCCGACTCAGTCGCCAACCAGTCTCCGACTCAGTCGCTAACCAGTCTCTGACTCAGTCTCCGACTCAGTCGCCAACCAGTCTCCGACTCAGTCTCCAACCAGTCTCCGACTCAGTCGCCAACCAGTCTCCGACTCAGTCGCTAACCAGTCTCTGACTCAGTCTCCGACTCAGTCGCCAACCAGTCTCTGACTCAGTCTCCGACTCAGTCGCCAACCAGTCGCCGACTCATGTTTCCACATAATCACGAAAGTCGCCGACAACGGTTTAGTTGTTACTTGGGAAGCCATTTTGAAATTAGCCGCAAAGTGCATTATGGTAACAGCGCCATTAATAGCAATCCAGCTTTAAGCCTAGTTTAGTATACGTCACATAATTGTCGCATTTAATTCAGACAAATTGGATTCATATATCAGCTTTGTGATTAGTCGACGTTAATGCGACTTCGTTTTAGACAACAAATTTCTGAATTGTTGAACAAAATAACAAGTATTCAGGTGCTCAAAAAGACTACGGTAAATAATCAATTAGGCAGCATTAGTAATTTATGCATTAAATTTGTTTGAATTAAATTTGTATGATAAGTTTGTCTGAATTAAACGCGACGATTGTGTGACATAATAAAAGTCTTTCAAAAATCTAAGAAAATAATCTAAAAAAATGTAGCTGTTCACATGATCCGATGGATCTGATTTTTGTCCATTTTGGATATCAAATAATGCGAACACCTTTAAAATGGGCATCCGACAGAATCAGATGGCTATTTCAAAATCAGGTAAAGCATGCTCTATTTTTACCAGAAAAAATGAGAATTCAGATGCAAAAGTGGGATCATGTGAACAGTACCATAAAGAATGACACCAACAGACCACAGATCCACTGAGGCATCATAAGTGGTGGAGCAAAACATCTCTGGAGCCTGGAAATAAAAAGCATGAAACCCTAATACATTAAACAATGCTGAAAACAGTCCAATTTTATATGCTATAGATATTTTTAGTAACTCTATAGTAAGAATCATCTTGTTATATGACACTTTGAAAATTGCATAATAATTTAACTTTTGTTACTGTTTGTAATTTTTTTAATCCAGTATAATAATAAAAAAAACAACTTGCACGCTAGATAAATATTAACAGCCAAATAAGTTATCCATGATTTATCTGGGCTTCATGATCATACAACCTCCACCAGAAAGTAAAAAAATAAAAAATAAAGATTATCCCAAGTGGTACTAGTACTAGCTCTTTATGACTTGAAGAAAGGCACAATGTCAGAAACATTGTAAACAAAACTCACACTCAGGTTCCTAGATGGAAATGTTAGACCTAATTACAGTACACACTATTTCAGCAGTATAGAAACCTTTTAGATTATTTGATTTGTACTCTCTTATGGTTGTCATGACATCTCAGCCTTTTGATGCAGGTTAATAAATACATCAGGGCACTCTCATGCTGGCCCAACCATATAATATATCAGACTGCAAATAGTGAAGTAGTTAGAATTTATTTTTCTATATGATTTAGTACCTCCTTCTCAAATAGCAACATAAGATGTTATATGGTAGCTAGAAAGTCATTGGCGTCTCAATTCTAAACCGGCAGAGGAAATTTGCAGAATGCAGAACTCGACTACAGTATATTATTAGGAGCATGTTGTAACCAATACATTTTGTACCCGATAAGTTATTGGATTGTAAGCACCCAAAACAACACAAATCCTTTCTAATCCTGCGTTATGCAATCTGCATTCTGCAAATTATCCTGCCCATGCTAAACTGTACTCCAAATAATGGTAATTCCCCCATTCCCCAATAAGGTTAATCACACAATAGTCCTAGCTGGTGTAAAACACTTAATTTGTATTGGTGTTTTTCCTCAGATGCTCATGAATTCTAAATGTACACAAGTTATAGTTGTGATTTTAGAAGTGAGGATTGCTCTGACACCTACTGTACCATGTAAAGAGGTGAACCTCGCAGATCACTACAGTCCGTTTTGTCTTTAAGATACAGGGCAAAACCAAAATCTGAAGAGAATTTCACAGTTATATGAGTGTCATAAAGGATTTTATTATATGGGGAAGAGTATTTTAGTAGAGTATTTTATATTGAAATTGGAGAAAGATGAAAGTCATCTGATCAGGTCCAAATATGCACATATCTTATATGATGGATTGCCAGATTATCACTTTATTTATCATTGTCAAAATTATCACAAAATGCCTGATAGCGCTAGTACCTGCAATTTTCAATTTGGGATTTTCTTTAGACGATAGCAACAAATTTTGTGGTTTAAGATCCATGTGAGCAATATTCTTATTGTGAAGAAACCTTAAAGCAAGTGCTAGAGAATAAATTAGATTAAAATGTTTCATGACTCTAAGTTATAATTTATAAATGGATATATAGTATCAAAAGAGAAATAAGAGAACTTCAATATGTTCTAAAATATTTAATGTAAAATTAGACACTGTTTCCATAGACAAAGTTTCCGCCAATAAATGGTCAGATCAAGAATGAGAGCAGTGGTGGATCTAGGGGGGTTCCGAGGGTTCCATGGTCAGAAAGGTCTGTAGATGAGCATGTTCTTTACGCTCATTTCAGAACTTTATATTTTGCTCAAAAGTGCCCTCGAAATGCTGTTTCTGAGACCCAAAATTCAGGCACATGCCCCTGGACCCCCTAGAAATGTGTCGTCACTTAGGACTGAGCTTAGAACCCCCTTTTCACAATCCTGGATTTGCCACTGGAGAGCAACGTCCATAATATATATAACCCACACTATATGCATGTATATTGCATGCATTGCTCTCATTCTCCATCTTACCTAAAGAAGGACACATTGTCCGAAACATTGTCTGTGGAAATACAAGTACTTTGAAATATTATATTAAATATTGTATTAAATATTATAAGTTCTCTTTTCATAACTTCCATATTTATTCTTATTATTTATAAGTGGCCTATTAACATACCAATTAAAGTTCTAGCATCTAAATGTTACTGGTATACATAATGCTATACATAATGTACATGTATTTCACCTAATTGTTGAAGAAATTTTTTGGCAATTTTTTCAGGAAGACGTCTTCGCGACTGAATAAACCTAGATAGGTCTCCACCACTGCAGTATTCCATGATCAGAAACATGTATTCACTGTTCCACTACAAAATACAATGTAATATTATATTGACATATTTATGTAGACATATTTATTATTTTTAATATGTTTAACACAGATAACTAAAAGATAAAGTTAAACAACATAAATAAAATAACTGGTGGAAACCTAGCGCAAATCAAGCAAACTGAATAACAGAATAAGTATTACCGGTAGCTCTGGTGTGGTAGTGTTTTTGCGTTTATTTTAATACGTCAATAATTAAGTTTGAGGATCATTCTAAAAAGTAACATGTTCTGGCTTTTGCTAAAGGTACAGGCGTGACTTGTCAACTAACTTGTAGACTAATGTAACTGGACTCTTACACATACATTTATAATATTTATGTGAAAAAAGGTTTTGCCCCCCCCCAAAAAAAAATATTAGTTTGCGGCCCCACCACTGATGGAGGAACAAGAAGACTTTTCAAGACGGTATTCAAGATTGTTTCAGTATAACCGTAAACTGCGGAATATAAGCCCTGGGCTTATACAATTTCGTAAGGGGTTTTGGGTGGGCTTATAAATGGGGGGCTTATATTCGGGGGGGGGGCTTATAAGCGGAATAAAAAAAACGTTTGGGAATGATCGAACTGCTAGTAAAATAAATTGAGACTAACATATGGCATTATCAACATACGTTTTTTATTTACTGGTCTTTAATTAATCAAGGAGTAAGAGAGATGGGGTAGGGGTGGATAAACGTTGATTTTTAGAGGGGGGCTTATATTCGGGGGGGCTTATATTCGGGGGGGCTTATAACCGGAATATAATTTCTGTTTGTAGATAGATGGGCTTATAAAGGGGGGTGTTTAAACGGGAGGGCTTATATTCCGCAGTTTACAAGTCTTGTAATACATATAGGATCCAAATTGCAATAAACATTTTTTAATTCTTACAATACATAAACACATAACAAGGCAAAGTTAAATATAGAAAAAGATTTAAAAATAACTAATTATGTTATCGTGTTGAAAAAGTAGTACTTCCTCACCTCAAAATCTTTCAGCTTGACCACGTGATCATGGTCGATCTCTTTCAACAACTTTATTTCGGTTAAAAGATTTTCAATTGCCGATTTTCCCAGTGTTTTAAGAGATATACACTTGATAGCAACAACTTCACGTGCTTCACCCTAACATAAGAATTGTTTATGGAAAGCAAATTTAATATTTCTATAAAAGCCAACTTAGAACGATATAAAATGGTACACTCTCCAATGTCCAACAGAAATTACCAAGCATATACCTTTCTGTAAGCTTTGTAGACTGTAGCGTACGTTCCTTGGCCAAGTTTTTCTGTCATAACGAAATGCTCCAAGCGGGGAGGTGGAAGCATCCTTCTTCCTCCACCGCCGGAAGACGCCATGGTTGTTTTGATCTCAGGCGTGCGCGGGCGCCCCTACGGAAACATTTAGGGTGGGATTTACAAGAACCAAATAAAATTCTGATAAACTATTTAACACTAGACGTATTCCAAAGGCAGTTTTCGCGTGTAAAATAAACAAAGTGTAAAACAAAGCAAGTGAAAAAAAGCCTAAAATAAAGTGTAATAAAGCATAAAAATTAGTACTGACCTTTTTAGAGACATGATAAGGATTTAGTAATTAGTAGTAATTACGATCCTTTATGCAGGTTTAATATTACAGCAACCTCGTACCCAGGCTTTTCTCAGTCCCTACATATACTTGTGGTTGATGCGATCGAGTGATTTGTAAAGTAGCTACAAGATGGCGGAAAAACGTGAAGAGCGCATCGCGAGGAAAGAATTGCTTAGTGTCGTTGTAAATTTTGAATCTTTACGTTTTATGGTGAGTGAGATTGCGTTTTTCTATCAATCATCCACAAATCTTGTAACACTTTTTTGAAACTTGAATTGGCATACAGCCGGCGGTTTTCTGCCGCCTTCTATTGGAAACCATGCATACATGTACGGCATTATAAACCTTTAATCATTCAATGAGATGGTTACCCCTCCCAAACATTTTCTAGATTGTGTTAAATTAAGTGAATAAATATATTGGGAGGCTTATTTAAGTATACAATACAAACTGCAGACCCCTCCAAATATATTTGCTGTACCACTGCATTCCTAATCATATGTGCAGACCAGCAGATGCAGTCCCCATGAAATCCTTAATTGTTGGGGTGGTTTTATTATATTTGCAGTAATATGTTCATATATATATATATATATTTTCTTCTTTGCAGACCCTAATTAAGAAGAAATGTCTAATTTCAGACTTGATAACAGAAGCAGAAAAAACGTTTACCAAGCTATGTGCAACAAAGTGAGCAAAAACATGGTTGATGACTGATTTAGTGTGCGTTCAACTCTGAGACAGACACTCTCGAGACTTGGGAGGGTTTTAGTGAAGCAACATCCAGGTTCGACCAATGGGCAGGGCCGTAGCTAACATGTCATAATTTGGCGTGGGGGGAGGGTGGTGGTGCCAACCCAAAATTTCTGAATGAAATATTTCCCCCAAAAATCTTGCAATAATAATCACAATACTTTGCCAACTGCCAAAACAACAAGGACAAAAACCATTGTTTATCACAGTTATGGTAGTAATGGTACTGCATTTTACCCATATACTAAAACTATTACACAAAATGTTCACACAATATCTCCATGTTAACTTACGTTCAACTAATAAGTTTTCTGTTACCAGTACATTTTGTAAAGTATAACATTTTGTAAAGTATATTTTGACATATTTTCTTAAAATAGTCTTAAAGAAAACAGGTCCCAATTTTCCAAATAGACCTGTGAATTTCCTGAATATTGCAATTTTGTAAAGTGAGAGGGTGCAGCACCCCCCCCCCCCCCCCAATACCCCCTTCGCTACAGCCCTGCCAATGGGTAACCATAACTCAAGGGAGCTATTGATATAATTTAACTACACATGAGTTTATACCAACCATTACATGTCCAACCCCTGCGTAAGCGGGGAAAACGGCCGTAAAACGGCTGTTGTTGTTGTTTTGTTGTATTACATGTCTTAGTTGATTAATGTATTGCAATATAAATAAAGTCATTATTATTATTATATACTGTAGAGCCAAATTACACTATGTTCAGCAGTATTAAAAACAACATTAAATTGTTGAACAAATACCAGTACAGAACTTGCTATGCTCAGATAGCCAGTTGTACTAGCAGTTTTGTGTTATCCGTCTCAGCCGATAACTGATAACACAAACTTCGGCCTTGATAATTCTTCATATCATGCTCAACCTCATTCAATAATTGATAATTATTACATACTACAGGGTGACGATCAAAACATTGAAGAACTCTGTGAATGCAGTTCTACCAGACTGGTATCCAGTTGCACCTTTAATCAAGAATGGGGATGAGATTTTTGCCTTCCGAGGTAAAAGATCTGTGTACATAACTTGTTATTATACTTGCAGAAAATCCAGAGCAAAAAGCTCGATAAGATTTCTTGCACTTTGTAATGCATGTTTTATTTTTAAACTTAATTTAGATACCACAGCTGATGTGTTGAACAATACTTTTTCAAAACCAACATTACCAATCAACCAACACTTCACTAAGAATACTTCAACTAATATGAAGACTTTGTGCAGTTCCACAGTTGTACACAATTCTGGCTTTTCAAGTGGGATTACATTTGAGAACGACCATGACAATAGTACAGACCAAATAAGAAGACCAGTGGATGACCTGAGTGACCATGAAAGTGAAAAAATGAGTGAAACTTTTAGCTTGCAAGTTGAAAAACGCAACAACAGAGTTGTAAACAACAACCAAGGTTTCACAACAGAAAAGTTAAAAAATGTGAGAGGTGAGAAATGTAGGGGACCAGAGGATGATGAGAGTAAAATGAAGAATGATAATAAAGTGGATGTCACAGGAAAGGAAGGGAAAAAGTCTGTGAATAGCCAAAAGTCTAAAAACCATGATACCAGTAACAGGACAGAGGGTAGCACAATCAATTTGCAAAAAACGGCCAAGGTAACAAAAAAAGTTGGAACAAATAAATTAGACGTGTCCGTTGGTGGTCGGTCATCAATCTTAGATCATTCAAAGGTACACAAAAATAAATCTGCACAAAAACTGCCAGCACAAAGTACTGTAAAATTCAACGTTGAGTGTGCAAAGTCACGTTCAAAATCTAATTCTTCAAGCAGCGAAAGTAGTGATGAAAGTAGTTGGACATCGGACGAGGATAAGGAGAGACAAGAGGAAACACTAGTTCAAAAGGACTCACCAGTGGATAGTGGTGTAAGGGGAATGAAAGGAGATTTAAAGTCTGACTTGGAAGGAAGAGAAAACATTTCTGGACAATCGAAGACGCCATCCAAGGGTGGACTGACGAATTCTGGGAAGAAGATTCCCTCAAAAGATGATTCAAGTGACTCGTCTAGTGATGAAGAAGAAGAAGATATGGTGCCTAATAATATTTCTAATAACACTTCAATGAAATCAGGCGCAAGGGATGATAAAAAGGTCGAAGGGAATTCAGGCTGTGGCGTCGATGATGGGAAAACGAGTGAGAAAATGCTACCGGGAAGGGTAAATGACAAAAGTCGTTTGCCAAAAAATACGCCAGGAAAATTGAAAGATAAAAGTGGTGAGAGTAGTGATGATGACAAAGGAGGCACAATAGAGACCGTTCCAGCCAAGCTAAATGAAGATGCAGCGACTAAGAAAAGCGCGA
This sequence comes from Chrysogorgia sp. JL179-B06, assembly GCA_035772405.1. Lineage (NCBI taxonomy): Eukaryota > Metazoa > Cnidaria > Anthozoa > Scleralcyonacea > Chrysogorgiidae > Chrysogorgia > Chrysogorgia sp. JL179-B06. Next base: position 341,575 of record JAYKKM010000348.1, read on the forward strand.
ATGATGATGTACCGAAGGGTGGTGAGGTCAGTGAGAATGAAACAAGCAGCATCACCACCAGCGACTCGTGTGAACAGTCGGCGATGCTGACCAAGGCTATGAAGAAGCTCCGGAAAGAAGCAAAGAATGCTGGACCTAAGAAGTCGAGAATCATTTCGATAAAGTTCCCAACGCCCACCAAGGTCGATCGTATTTCGGACAAAGTTAGCCCTGCACAGAAAATCAAAACCGAAGAAGTGTCGTCTTCAAACTCTGATGAAGAAAGTAGCTGGACAACGTCTGGTGAAATTAATAGTCCGAAAAAGACACCTCAGGACGATGATAAGGGTGGCAACGGTAAAGCAAGCAATGACGAAGCAAGTGAAGGTAAAGCGAGCGAAGTTAAAGAGAGTGAAGGCAAAGTGAACGAAGGCAAAGCGAGTGAAGGCAAGGACAAGGCTATGGCAGGAACGGCTGAGGATTCCGACAACGAAAGCAGCGACAGCAGTTCTACAGATAGTAAAAAGCCGTTTACCCAAGTTCCCGCCAAGGACTGTGCAGCCAGATCAAAAAATGTAGTTGGCACCACCGCTCACCAATCAAATGGTTCAGACAAAAAGGAAAAAGTCAAGACTACAGAAGCGGCTGTTGATACAGACAATGAAAGCATGAGCGATAGCAGCAGTGAAAAGCTGTCTACACTATCTCCAACTAAGACGATTTCTAAAGCAAATGGCGCAGCTCGTTACCAAACTCGTTCATCATCGAAAAGCCCAGACAAGAAGGCAAGAGCGAAGCCTGTAGAATTAGCGACCGCTGATTCAGATGACACAAGCAGCGACAGCAATTCCAGTGATGACAGAAAGAACACAACGCTTCCTGCTAAATCTGAAAACGTGCCTTATAAGGCTTCTGCCAGTAAATCAAGCGACGACAGTGACAATACTGTTAGTATTGATGCCAAAAACACCACTGGAAAGAATGCGAGGTCGTCACAGTCGAAGAACAATGTTAAGAAGAGTGTATCACCCAAAAAGACCAGTAAGTATGGAGTTTGGCCATTGCTATTGTCAATATAGTCATAGTATTGAGTTTGACCACTGCTGGTCAATCATTTAGAATGAATACGATTCAGTTGGGATGAAACTCTCTCTTATTTAAAATAACTCTTGAAATTCGAAATAATTACCATGTACAACTTTTCCCTATCTCACTTCGTTCTTAAGATATTAAGGTTTGTTTGAAATATAAATGATCATAATTATTACCTAACACTGCATGACTTGGTGAGAAATCCTGTATATCTTTCGAATTATCAAATTGAACTCGAGATTGCACACGTTTAGTGTCGTTGGATATACACATATACATGCAGAGTTGCATTTCGTCATATAATCCCAAAGATATATACGCTGCTTGAATAAGTAGTGTGACGTCAAGAATGTAGTTTATCCTCGAACTAAATCTTTCACTGTATTTATTTATTTAGCTTCGCTTCTTAAAAATACATAGAAGAAACAGGGTCACCACAACAGTTAAACACCAATTACAGTGGGCCCTTACAAAAATAAAATAATAAATAACTGCAAGTTATGGGTTCAGTGAGGCTTCACGATGTGTTGCACTTTAGGCAGACAGTTTTCCAAGTTCGAGGATCGTCAACACTGTAACAGGATAATAGAGCATAATTATAATAGTCTAATATAGTGACTTATTGAAATTTTAAAGTTTAAATGATCTAGCCTTAAGGTTCAGGGAGAGTGTTCCAAGTCCTAGTTGTTCTAATAAGAAATGAGCGATTGAAAGTAGCGCTGTTAGAACTCCCAGCATTTCTTTTCTAGTTCCCAAAATACCGATGAAACAAAGTTCAAAGACGGCTTCTACGCAACCTCCTCAGTCGCCATTCACCCCGCGTTCACGGGTAGCAGTCGTCGATAAATCCAATAGCAAGGTGGCGTCATGGTTGCTAGCCAACGACGTATCTGGAAGTGGTTCGTGTGGTAACACGAGCACCAGTGGTCAAGGCAGAGTTATGACGCGTGCGCAGAAGGCAAAGAAAAGCGTTAAGTCGAAGAGTAAAGGGCACGGGCAAAAAGAGAATAAAGAGCAACAGCCGCAAGGTGACTCACTTTCTTCTTCGCTTGACGTTCTTTATCAGCGAAGTGTTTAATAGAATTAAGTTAAATATATAAAATAGTGGACAAGGTTTCTTGTGACTTGGCTCCCAAATGGCCGAAATTGTTGGATTGCATGCGAGTTGGGTGTTGTAAGTTGTCTCTCGCATGAAACATTGTCTGTTTCAATATGCTAATGACTTTCCTACTAAATGTTTACAGAGAACGAAAAAACTACCAGTAGCGGTGCAGAGCAAGATCAGAAAGATGGACAGACCTTGGGTTCATCGAAAACAGACGGGAAGCCTCAAAAACGGAAACAAAACGAGTCTGTTGAGCAATCGCCAAGCAAAAACGCGAAGAGAAGGAGAAAGAAAAAGAAACCATTGAACGATAAAAACAATGGGGATGACCATCAGGAAAAGAACAAAAGTGAAACTGGTAAAGAATAATATAATATAATATATAATATAATATCTAACATATTGAAGCTGGAGAAGTCAGAACAAGTTAAGACGAAAACTTTTACGTTATAACTAAATATCAAGTTTCGAGATAACGCTTTTCTTTGTTTTGTGATGTACTTTTTGGAATTGACGGTTGCATGTTATGGTTTCTGAAACTAGTTGTGTATATGATCAATTTCCTAATGACAACACCAAACATGTTTGGTTCTCCATCTATACATAGTTAGTAGAGGGGATGGTTTGGATTTTGGAAGCTCCATTGTCTTTCACGATCATCCAATGATCGTGTTATTGTATTGGAGAAAGTGTTCGTTATTGGTTGGAGAAAGGAAATTCTATGGACACGTGACGATGAAGGACTACACTAATTAAATTCGAACTTTGTTATTGGATGACTGCACATTACACAGAAAATACGTTCAGTGACCGTGAACAATGACTTTTAATAACAGGCAGACGCTAAACTATTGGCACCAACGGCTTGAAATGGAGGGGTATGGATGTTGAAAGATAACAGTGAAGCATTACGATTACTGACCTCTATATAACTGGACTGCGGGCTCCCATGACTCACAAAAAGTATTGTAAAAAGGATGGCGTCAGCTGGAGTCCTTTTTCTCATGTTCGTATATACCGAAAAGCAGCACGGCATTTTCCATCTACAAAAACAAAACTCGACAAAAAAAACCATAAAACAAACTGTACTATTCTTTATGACCAGTAAACGTTCCAAAAAGCCTTCGACACTTCAACAGTGATGTCGATGTTTCATATTTCCTGCAGGTAAAAACGAAACAAGCCTGACCATGCAAAAACCAGTGGATTCCATCAAACGAAAATCAATGACTCTTAAACTTCCTAAGAAATCTAAAGGGCTTTCAGCGTTGTTAGAAGATGGTAAGTTCTTGTTTTTATTTTCACGATTTACATTTCATTCTGATCAAGGGTTTTACTTTGACCTGTCTCTGCGAACTCGACTCGGAAGCAGGCTGATAGCCAGGATTTTGAAAGAGCTGGGCGTCCAATTTCAGTGGTAGATCCCACATGTAGAGAAGAACGAGTGCCATGCAGGTTTTCACACGACTTAAATTTTATTATTAATTTTTTTCCCCCCCGGTCCGTATCCCACCAAATCCAGCTTTCTGATTGGCTAACGAGCGGTCCGTACGAGCCCAAACGGAGCGCTCGACATAATTTCAGTTTTAAATGCGTTTTATAAGACGTAAAATATTCTAAAAACATTTGAAAATGAACTCAAACGAGATTGAACATATTGAAAGACATATAAGTGAGGTTTTTTTATCCGACAAGAGACTTAACTCGCGATTTCCTTTAACCGCAAAGGAAAAGCAGACTTTTCTTTTTTGCCCACTAGAAATACTGATGACGACCAAAAAAACATTATTTTCCTCAAACATTTTCATTGTATGGTGTTCTAGACTTGTAGTGTAAGCACGTCGGACAAGACTAAAATGGATGAGTTAAAAAGACCTTCCCATTTTCATGACCTAATCTAATCCTAATCCTAACCTAGACGAGCAATTCCAATTAACTTTACTTTACGTCTATATCATTATTATGGACAGATGATGACTTCGATAGCTTCCAGACACCGAAGCCAAAAAGAACGCCCGTCTGGAAAGATCGACCAAAACCGTCGGGATTTTTAACCCCTTCGACAAGCGCGGAGCGCCAGAGTGTAAAAGAAACGTGCAGTGGCAAACGACGGACAAAGAGTGTGACCTCGTCTCAAGTAAAAGAAAACATTGAACTGAATATTAAAGAAAAAGAACTGCTGTCTAGCGGGGTTTTGAACTTAGAAACACTGCTCAACGACGAGAACATAAAATGGTAGAAGGGCAAGATAAAGCGGGTCAAGATCCCCCTCCAAGAATTCGTTACGAATAATGGCTTGAACAAAATAATGGCTTTAACAAGCCAAAAGGCTTGGTGAACAAAACACAGTAAATGCATTACAATGTTTAATTTACTCTCATCGACTTGGAGCCATAGTTTCATGAACAGTCGTGTGAATTAATTTTGGGACTAAGGACAAGGTTATAAACTGTATATAAACTGTTATAAATGATTTCAAAATAAAACTCCCTCGCGAAAGGTCAGAAAGTGAAGCCATGTGTCCATATAGTCGTAATAGTCGGGAACAGGAAACATCGCGGAGGGTGGCCATATATCTCGTGTAGCATTGCGCGTCCGCCATTTTTCCTTTTAAAATCACCCGCGTGACACGAGTCGACTGTTTGCGACTATATGGAAACCAGGCTTAAAGCGTTCGTAGTGAAAACGCGCAAGAACTATGAAGATGAGTGAGCAGACAGTTTGAAAATTGTCTACATATATATTTTGCTCAGAGCGACCCGTAACCTTTCCTGCCACAAGTCAATTTGCAGGCGACAAGACAAATTCCGGTAGACACAAGTACGCACTGCGTACCTATTTTTAGAACCCTTTATACAAACCAAAGTCTAGTCACGTGAATATCTGTTTTTATGTAGTTTTACGTCAACGAAATATACGATGCTACTTCCATGTATTAATATTGTTGTTTAATGTGGTCTTTCGTTCCGTCAAACCCATATGGACTTATAGTACGTATTCCATGTAAGGTCATATCGGACGGGACTATTATCCACTCTTTTTAAGAAAACTACGTTCGCCAGCCGGATAAGCTATACGCATATTGTAAACAGATAATTTACCTTTATTTTAATTTGCAGCTCATTTATCAGCTCGGGTCTAATGACCTGCAACACCTACTTTTGGTGCCGCGAACAAGAGCAAAGACGTTTGAAGACAGAGCGTTTGCATATGCTGGACATAAAGTATGGAACTCATTACCACTGAATATTAAAAACTGTGCAAACATTAATAATTTTAAAAGTTTTTTAAAAACACACTTTTTTAGAATATCATATAACTTATAATAAGTTTATTTTACTCTTATTTTTTTGACTAGGGACAATTGTTTGTCGTTTTATCTATACATATCTTAGAATTTTTGTATTTTAATCTTGTAAAGCGCTTCAGAATATTTTCAGACAGTTGTAAGAGCTATATAAATTAAAGTTATTAATATATATTGTAGCTTTGGGAGTTGATTATTTCTCAAGAAAACGTTATATTAGTCGAAGACAGCCGAAAGTTCGTTTACAAGATGGTATCCGTAATACGAAAATTATATATTTGGGCATGTTCGATTATCCGCTCTCAAAGAGAACTAAGTTAGCTACCAGGATAAGCTGTATGTATGTTGTAAATAGATCATTTAACTTTAAAAGAATACATTCTATAGCGTTGTGGGAGGGTTAGGACCTTTGTTGTTTTGGGGTCGGTTTACAATCCAATTAACTTGGAGGCTGGTACGAGGGCAACGTATATGCTCGTTAGGGCAATGTATTTTCTCTTCCAAGTCCCGTCCGATATGACCTTATATGGAATACGTACTATAAGTATACCTATTGTCAAACCCACCACCTCGCATCGTCAGACGAGGACAATGGATCAATTTAACCATACTGTTTTACAAACGAATGTCGACTTTCGGGGATATTTTATCACTAATATCCCTCGTGTCATTGTATTCCTATCAGTAATATCACGTTTGCCTCGATTTCGTGTGTTTTTCAAGTTCTATTATCAACTATAATTTACTTCGTTAAAATTCATCTCCACTAATACCACCCGAATCCAGGTTGCTTTAGTCCTAATAAAATCTCGTTTCGCCTCGCGGTAGTGATAGTATAAGTCTACATAAACAATAATGAACTTCGGAACGGCTTCTTGCCGACATGTATCGACATTTTCTTCTGTGAAAATTCCGCCATTATCCAAAGAAATGACCCGCCATTATCCAAAGAAATGATCCGCCATTATCCAAAGAAATGACCCGCCATAATCCAAAGAAATGACCCGCCATTATCCAAAGAAATGTTCCGCCATATAATCCAAAGAAATGACCCGCCATTATCCAAAGCATCTCAACACGAGACAACGTTCCCAGACATTGAAACAATCATGTGAGAAATGATCACTTGAGTTCACACATGTGCACAACGAACGATTGCTGCACACATTTTACTATTCCGTCGAAAAAACACCACAGCTGCACCATCTTGTCCCATTCGCGCTTTTCACCATCCTGGTAATTATATCATCATATTCTGTGGGCCCCATTCATGGTAATATCATCCCATATCCCTTACCCGCCATCAGCTATTACCCTGCATCCACCTTCGAAAAACACCAAGAGCTGTATCCAAAGTTCGCAAGGCGGGATGCCAGTTATCCAGGGAAGTCCTTATGGAAGCAGCTTCAACGGTATGTCCGGCTTCTTGCAGGTCACGGATCACCTGATTAACACGCGACTCGCGAGTTTCGCGCGAGTCGTCCGCAGACGCGATGTCCTGCAGCATGTAGTTTACGTAAACGGGGAAGAACCGAGTATGGACCATGCGTGGGGATAATCTGTGTTTGAAGATGAGTTCGAGAAGTTCATTATCACAAGTCTTTTGATCAGGCTGTGAAGAAAAATAACACGTCGTCACAGTTTCAATTCAGAATCATGATTATTGTACTTAAGCTGGGTCCCAAAAAGAAACCCAAAATCTACACACAAACTATCTGAGAATCAGGTAACAAATCGCAATTTCCATCATAGAATTCGCGTAGCTTAATAAATAATTATAACTAACCTGTGATCCTTTCATTTGGTTTATAATGAACTCAAACATTTCTTGGTCTCCCATAAGAAGTCCGAACTTGAAACCAAACAGATGGTCGGTGCTTTGAAGTAGAGCGTCCAGGATACGTTCACAATCCTTGGGTGAGAAAATAAACGATGCAACAACGACGACAATTACCAAAAACAACATCATCATCGTTATCATCATCAGCGACAACAACAAAAACCAACAACATAGTTATAAACAACAACAACAACAAAAAAACAACAACAACAAAGTAACAAACATCATCGTCATCATCATCAACAGCAGCAGCAACAACACATCATCGTTATTATCATCAATAACAACAACACCATCGTTATTATCATCAACAACAATAACATAATCATCACACCAACACCATCATCCTCAACAACATCACCACTATCGTGTAACATTAACAATAACAATACAATAGCAATGGCAGAAAAGTTTATATACCAAAATATTCTCAAACCTTTTTATTCAGAAGCATTGTGTCCTCCTTTCCTCCTATTAATTTTATAACAGATACGCCATCTTGAGCGTCGGTAATCAACTTTAACAACACTAAATACCAAGCACTTTCTCCGTCATGGCTTCCTTCAAGTGGTGGCCAAATCTCCAGCAAAGAAGCTACAGACAAAATCTGTTTGTGGCTAACAGTCTGGTCAAATAGCTGTACAAACAACTTGTGGCGTTTCTCATTTGATTCCATGTCTTCGAGTTTCAACTAGAATTAAATAATGGAACAAATATTAAGTTTATTAGATGTATCACTCTTAGGTGAACGGAATACCCCAACATGCTAGAGCCCAATTATTCCGAGGGCCTACGATCTTTATACATGGGCATTAAGCGAGGTAGCATCCATGCTATGTTTCTCCATTCTCTTTAAAATAGTTTTTCTTGTCACTGGCTAACACAGTGCCGGTTAAAATCTATAGTACTCAGAAAGGTTTAACGAGAGTCTAGAGATCCAAAATCAGAACAAGTGAACAACATCGTTCTTCAGCAAGCAAGTCTAGTGGATCGTTCTTCAGCAAGCCAAGTGTGTGTTTTTTCAAGTGTCGTTTCGGTTCCGCCTCATCTATAAGTTCAAACTCGGGTGTCATGAACGCGTCATCTTCGCGCAGTACTGTACGTTTTCTTCAACGGTTGTCGAGGATAGGCCGTCGTTCTCGATCATTACATTGTTCGACTTGTATGGTACGACGATATATTAAATTATTCTGTAAATAACTTTACATTTATGACTATGAAGAGGCGCATTGTATAAACCATTAGATGACAATTAGCAAAGAAGTTGCTCTTTGGACCTGGTTTAATACGCGCCAGACGCTACGGAATTTGCGTCTTGTCAGATGGAGTGTGAAATCAACACACAGTATGGCGAGCTTGGACGCGCTCTATCCTTTCTCTACGGTATATATCGCATTTTTTGGCTTAAATGTAGCTTATCTCGAAAATACCAATCAGCCGGGGGCAGTTTTAGTGTAAACTATTTCTAGTGGTTAGTATTAGGATTAGTATTAGGTTTAGGATAAGGTTTAGGATTAGGATTACGTTTTGAATTCGGGATTCTTATATGAAACGTCAGCTGTCTTTGCATCCGTCCCCACATCCGTCCCCATATCGACTAGTTCAATAATGTATTTGCCCTTCGGTTGCTTCCTTATAATCTGTTTCCAATCTTCGTTTTAAACTCACCGTAATGTCCCATTGACTATGTACAATAGCATTACTCTGGTGGTACATAAACAACGTTCGGTCTTCTCCAGTCAAGTGAACAAATTTCTCTAACAGCTTAAGTACTTCTGGTTTCACTTCAGGTGGTACTGTTTCATCAGCACAGAAAGGTCGGATCTCTTCAAGAATGTCTTCATCTTTGACGAGCATTTTCGTTGTTGACTTTTCCATGTGCTTCCTTAGCATGCCAAGTAAGCGTTTTAAGAGATCTAACGACGAGATGTCACTTGGTAGATAAGCCGGCCTTTCACCTGAGTGACTGTCAATTTGAGGACAGAAACACAAAAATGTTTAGGATTGTGGAGTAGGTGTTTGTTGAAGTTGATGGTCAAAGTTATTGCAGCCTTGAAAAAAATACCCTATTTCACACCATATCATACCACACCATACAATACTGGACCAAAGTATACCATATTACACCAAACCATACTATGCTATACCAAATCGCACCATTGCGTACGGTAACACATACCATACCTGTATGTTTTCAATAAAATTCGCAGAGCTCCCTTAAGAACGTCTCTAGTTCTCAAACCATGAGCGCACTGCTGTTTTGCCAAATCTAAAATATCATAGGCCATCTCCAAGGAGTCACCGTTGCATAAAACCTGCACACAAAGTTCTTTGATTTTCTTAGGGTCCGATCGAGAAAGATCATAAAGTCTTGCGTACTTTCTTCGGTGTTCCTTAAAAGAAAGTCAAAACAACATCGTAATAAACAAAACAATTTCTCTTGGATCATCTTCAAATGTCACCTACTTGATCAGATTCCTCAAATTCGATGATGATTTCGCTATCCAACGACGCCAAGTGTTTCTGAGATTGCTCAAAATGTTGAATTACGTCACTTGATGTGAGGCCGTTTTCAGATCTATGGAACGATACAGAAAACAATGACATAAAAATAGGTACGTAATACGCATGTGCGTACATGTGTCTGCTGCAATTTCACTTGTCGCAGTGAGACTAAATGTCCACAATTTTAAAACATGATACCAAGGCAGAATTTCAATCAGAAAATTTGAATTGTTGGAAATTTAATTATGTAGTTAAAAATGTTCATTCAATAGACTGACTAGAATTATTATAAGTAATACCAGTGACTCGAGGGAAATTAATGAGTAAATGTTCCTGAAAGTCAAGGGAAGATTTGTGAAAGTCTCGAGGCCCGAGCGACTTTCGCGAATCATCCCGAGGTTTGAGCGACATTGAATCACTAATTTCACAACATATTAGTTTGTGATACCATAATTACCGATGAAATATCATTTGTATTATTCATATTCTTTTGGCAATGAGAACATTGTAAATGTCTACTTCCAGCAGACATAAAAAAGGAGTGCAAAGCCAATGTGTTAAAGGAATATAAATGTAAAATGAATGTAAAAGGTATAACATAATATTAAACTGTCTATTACTCCAAATATGATATTAGTGATATATATTCTATATGAAGTAAATAGTTAAATGACAAAACGTTTTGATTTGATTTAATGTTCTATTTAAGAAATAGAAAACATTTTCCGTGTTTACATACAGTTATAGAAACACGAGTGGAAGTTTGGGAGAACGAGAAATTAGTGGGAACACGAGCCCGCAGGGCGAGTGTTTCCACGCTATTTCGAGTTCTCCCAAACTTTTACGAGTGTTTCTATAACTGTATGTAAACACGGAAAGATGTTTTCTATTTCTTTTATAAAATAACACTGAGGAAATAAGTAATAAGACTCTTTTATTAAAATGATGAAAATATACATTCTCCTTACTCACGCTAGACAGCGTCGTCCGCTGCTCAAATGAACATAAACGCTCTTAACTGTGAAGCAAAGCATCCAATCTTCTCTGGCTGTCACAGAACATATTTATCGACATTTTAGCTGTTTGTGAGCAAAGGTTCGTCTTGCAGTCCATTTTATAAAAATGGCGGGAAAAAATCCATGTTTACATACAGTTATATAAACATAGCTCTTAGCCAATCAGTGCGCAAGTTTTCAAAATGTTATTTTATAAAAAGTTTTGTTTGTCTGAAATGCTAATGAGTGTGACGTCAACCCAGGCATTTGGCTTTCTTTCCTGCTTTCCATGTGATAAACTGGTTATTTCGGATAAACAAACCTTTCTAGAACATCAACTCAAAGCTCAAATCATAAAACATTTTGTCAATCAGCTATTCACTTCATTTAGAATTGATATGAGTAATATCGTATTTGGGATGATAGAGACACTTTATAATATGTGAACAAAAGCATTGAGATGCCACTTACAACTTCTCTTTCGACTTTTTTCGCTGGACACCAGTCCTTTGGCGAGAGAATTTTAATGCTCGTTTTATGATGTCATCTCTTAGGTCAAGAGTTAACGTGTCGACAACTTTCACCGAGAAAGTAAGAGAATCTATTAAATCTATCAAATCTTGGAAATCTAGACGTTCCAGATAACCATGCACCACTTCGTAGCGATGAATCCAATCAACCTGCAAAATCAAATGAAAATCAGAGAAAAATAAAATAAATTAACACCTGATTGACTGATTGATACCATACCATACCATGCCGTACCGTACCGTACACATTTTAATAGTAATTATACACATACATATGTATTAAGTGAGCTATAGATAAATTAGATGGACATTTAACTTTCTAACTTAATATTTTATATTCTATACTCATGTAAGCTTTAACGTTTGTTTGGAGCATTTATTAAAAAAGACTATTATTATTATTATTATTACCGTGCCGTGCCGTACCGTACCATCCGTACCGTGCTGTGCCGTGCCGTCCCATACCCTACCCCACCACACCATACCACACCATACCATACCATACCATACCATACCATACCGTACCGTACCATACCATACCGTTACGTACCGTGCCATGCCATACCATATCGGCATATCATACCATATCATACCGTACCATTCCACACCATGCCACCACACCCTGCGTGGCATACGGCACCATATCATACTACATCACACACCATACCACTTACCTCTTTGCTAACCATTTTTCCTTCGCCTTCCCAAAAGATCTTCTGTGCAAACACGTTGAAAATTTTGCTCGGAGTCAGAACTTGACCATCCTAAAATTTAAAGACTTAATCTTAATCCTGTGAATAGACAACAGTAAACTAAATTGCAATTTAAATAAATACCTTCAGACGGATTTTGTTCGCCATTTTCGCAAACACGTGAACATTGGTGTTGATAAGATGAGGTCGAAGGGCCTCCAAGGGATCATCACCATCCATCAACATCTTGTAATCAACAGCTACGCAGGAAAAAATACATGGTTTGGCAACATAAAATAAAATAAAAGGCAAATTCCAGCAACAGCTGTCATACCTGGAGAAGCAGCCTTAATTTTCTTGATAAGTCTTATGTGCGTTTGCGGATCTGGGTCACCCTGGAGAAGGAATTAGATCAGAAATCGTCGTTCTCACCATCATCATCACCATCATCACCATCATCATCACCACCATCATTACTATCATCATGATAATCATCATCATTGTCACTATTGTCATGATGATCATCGTCACTATCACCATCCTCGTCATCGTCGTTGTCATCGTCCCACCGATACACGCACTCACCCCTTTCCTCTACTTATCTCCTCCGCATCTCTCACACTTACCTCTTCAGCGGTTTCTCCCTTCTGCACACACTCGTTATACAAAATGTAATAATACAAGAGACGAGCCAGCTGTCTGCCGTCGATTGATGGGTATATGTACTCTTTTAGCCGAGAAACGACCTTAAAATACAACACAAATTTAGCACAGCCAAACAAAGTCGACTTTCGTTGTCCTCTTTAAATAGAGTTGTTAACTTACTTTATCTGGATGTTCCAGAAGTGTCTCCATTATTAGTTTTCCTTTGATACGATCTTGTAATTGTTTCGTGGAAAGTCTTGAAAGAAAAATCAATGAAATAGGAACAAGATTAAAGAGGAACTGTAGTCAAAAAATAAATAATATTTAAATCAAAGACTCTCAGGTGTTATGAACTATATGAAGAGAGTCAACAACACCACGCATAACTCACTCGCTGTCGGTAAAAAGCCATTCTAAATGGGACATGAACATTTCCCACTTGGAAATTTCGTACTGCTTTGCCAAGGATATAGCAGTATTAAAAATATCATCTTCCGTGCTCCTGAATATAAAAGTTAGAAAAACCATCACGTGAACACATGCAAATAACAATATAAAAGTAATGTGCTGCGTAGGCAATGTGCAACCCCCCCCCCCCCCCCTGTACAAGATCTAACGTTTCGAGCGAAAGAATGAAACGTAAAGTTTAACTGTCAGTGAAGACCTAAGACCTACATGGTTAATCCAAGGATTGTCTCCCGTTTGTATTCTTCGTCTTGGGTAAACCGACTGATGTCCACTCCTGAACACAAAAAACACGGTGATGCAGCGGAATACATTATTGGTGAAACACATTGAAGGAACTGAATATTACACAAAATACCGGAAAACTTCACTGAAAGTCAAGAATATGCAAGAATAACTATAGGCCTTTTATCTGGTAAGACGTGAAACATACACGAAACGTTGTCAAAGGTAATATGCACACGTACAGTTATTCCTATTAATTATAAAGGATTTCTGCCACTAATAAATTCGATAAGCAAACACATGAGAATAATTAATGTGCCCAATTATCATGATTCAATGCTGTAATGTGTGTTGGGGAACATTTATTTCTCGTTTTGACCTGGATATCTCACGAGTGAGATATCGAAATAAATGTCATATTTCCAAGCACTTGCATTGGATCAGCATTGGATCAAATTGGACTGGGTGGGATTAAATAGGGATTGAATGGAATTCGATTAAAGTGGATGAGTTTGCATATGATGGGACGGGATTAGTTTGAATTAGATGACTATTTTGCACTGGGATGAAATGAGATCAAGAATGAATTCGAATGAGATAGACAATCTGAACAACCTACCCCGACCAAGTTTCTGAAGGAGTTTCGCTTGAGCGAAGTCCGAGAGTTGCGTGTGATATCTTTTGAGATGGACCAGAAGAAACTTCACGTCGTCCCCAATCTCCTGACCGCCACACGTACACTTGATCACGTGATCTATGACGTAGTCAGGTGGATGATGGTAAAGCGAGGATTGAGATTCCTGTACCAGAGGGTTCATCTCGTTGTGTACTTGTAGAGCGTAGTAGTAGGTAGCGAGCTGGAGCGTCAATGAACAACTGGGCAACTTTTCAAAACATTCGTAAGCGTTCGTGAACTGTGAAAAATTAGACCAAATGAGTAATGACGAGAGAAACAATATTAAGGAAATGATTGTACACAGCTAAAGCATGTTGACTGATACTGTTACAGCATGTGTGTGTGTGTGTGTGTGTGTGTGTGACAATTCTAAGATCAATAAAAGGATACTAATGACTCCAACTATTTTTGTTTTAAATTCTCTAGATTTTTTCCTTTTATATATTTCTTAAAACTCTCTTTCTTCGTGATTTAGACCATAAGTAAGGTGCAAAGTACTTTACGGAATGCTTACCATAGTGAATTGTGTTATAACATGTTCTATGGAAATTGGAAATCTGTATTTCGTAGTGAATACCCCTTTCGTAGTGAATATTCTCAAAAATTATATTAACTTAAAGTGCCCCCAACCTCAAAATTTGGAAAATTGTCTTATTTGGAAGAACTTTTAAAATGATAAAGTAACTTCTTTTGAAGATTTTCGTTTTGTCGCTTTCTTTTTTAGATATATCAGTTTGTTTGATATGCAAATATCTGGAATTTCGTCACACATGCATAATGAGTTATCAGATAATGTTATATATATCTTTGCGTTCATGAAATAAAAACACTAAAGTGTGAATAACAGTGTGTGGGTTTCTCCCACAACACCAAACTTCTTGATTTTAAAGGATTTCGTTCGAGAATGAAATGAATGTGTATATACACATTTCTCCAATAAGTCATTATGCATGTGTGACGAAATTCCAGACATTTGCATATCAAACAAATTGATATATCTCAAAAAGAAAGCAAAGAAACGAAAATCTTCAAAAGAAGTTACTTTATCATTTTAAAAGTTCTTCCAAACAAGACAACAAAACATTTTGGGTTATGGGCACTTTAAACTGGGCTTATACCTTTCTTAACTTTATACATTCAAATTACAATATCTTGCAAGCGCTTATTATAGGGACTAGAAAGTTTTTCTTTGTTTAACAGTTGTCTTCATATGAATCTGCCTTAGTGTTAAATATTGCCTTAACGCACGTTCCTGAACCCTTCCCAATTGACGGTACCGAAAAAGATGGCGGCTGTACATTTTACCAGAATGCTTTGCGACCTTAAATCACCTGTAACAATAGCTAAACATTGTTTACCTTGTAAACATGAATGAAATACGTAAAAGCTTCCTTTTTACCAAACTTAATCTTTTTGAAACTCTATCTTCTGCTATTTCTACGAGATTCAATGTTTACTGCGCGCAAGGAATTATGGTTAAATATACCAGTCGCCATCTTTTTCGGTGGCGTCAATTTGTGTTTGTCAGATACCTTACATATGTATAAGATGGGGGAGTATTGAAGTCAAGACTATAGTCTTCTTATATATCAAGACTATAGACTTCTCGGATAACGACCTTAAATCGTAGGTCCTCGGAACCACTATCAATTGGGCTTCTAGCCTGTTGGGTATTCCGTTCACCAAAGAGTGATAAATCTAATAAACTAAACTAAACTAAAGTTCTAGCTCAGCCGTTGTTCGAATAAGGTTACAGAGCCTTAGAATTATTCCTACGTTCTGATTTGATCGTTTACATATTTCGCTGATATGCTCACTGAAATTTAGCAGAATATTATAAACAGCAAAGCAACGTGTGTGTCTTACACGCATGTTCAGACTATTATTATTAGTTATTTGCAGCTGATTGGATCAAAACAGCCAATTAAAATTACGAGGAAACTCAATTGAAATAACAATGGTATTTATATAAAAAAACATTTCCACTCGCCTCTGGCAATGCAAGAAGATACGCTAACGACATCGTTGTATCCGTGTTTAGGTAATGACTGGCAAGCTGAAGAAGAACTTAGGAAGATAAAATAGAGAGAATCAAAGATCAAGAAGACTTGGAAAGTAGTATGCTATGCACGAAACAGACACTATCTAAGTAGTCAATGATTCCTACCTTCTGTAGCTGGTTCTTCTATTGACCCTTCAGCACGTTCTTCAGCGAGCTTCTGTGTTTGAAGCAGCAGTTCACTGATACGAAGTGAATGATCTTCAATTTTCTCAGAATCAAGATGAAACTTGGACTAAAGGATAAAAAAGAAATGAAGAACTATTAGAAAATAACTGATTGATAAATAACAAATTAAATAAAATAACAATTAAATAACAAATAACATATTAAAAAAGACAATAAAAACAAAAAATTACTTTCCTCTGTTTACATCTCATTAATCATTACAATTATTTTGTATTTGTTATTCATTACTAATTAAGAAAAATCCGAACGATTCCATAATCCTAAGATTTTTATTGGGTGGAGCTAGAATCATGTTGGATATAGACATCTCGGACGAAAACATATGCAACATGTATTGCAAAATAGGAAATAATGATCACATTTATATGAATCACATTGAAAAAGAGAAAAAGACTCTTCTCCAGATTTTATTATAAACTTAACTATAAGCAAACCTCATGCGGTTCCCAGCTACTGTGAACAGTTTCATAAAATGTGGGACAACTGAAGTCGACCATGAGCAACTGGTCTTCTGCTGTTGTTCCTGCCTCTTTACTCTCGTTGGCGATTCTGTTTAACGGTCTCACCCATTGCAGTGTGTCTTTCCACCAACCAACATCGCTAACACTGGAAATTATCGTTTTCGTTGTCTTGGATATTTGTCCGCTCGTCGAGAGCTCGTCCTAATAAGAAGAAAGATGACATAAACGAGGTGAAAATGAAAGGCAGAAATAAACGTAATTGAAAGAGATCTTCGAGTAGAGAAAAAGGCACTGAACAGATTTTATCATTTATTGGAAACGAAGGAAGTTAATAATAATAAGTTAGAGCATTACAAAGTCTCAATGCTTTACAATAAAATAGCGAATACGTAATTAAGCGAAACAATAAGTCAAATAAAAACTATTCTATACACAACATATTATAATACATTAAAATATTGAGTAAAAAGATAAGTTTTTATAGAAGTCTTAAATTTAGAAAGAGTGTCAGAGGTACTTATATAAACCGATAGAGCTGAGTTCCAAAGTTTGGCAGCAGCAACTGAGAACGATCTGTCACCATAGGTCTTTGTGTTGGAGGTTGGTACTACCAGAAAGTTTTGAGTTGCAGATCTAAGAGAACGTCCAGGCTTATAAGCCGTTAGAAGTTCTGTGATGTATTTCTGTGCCTGGTTATGCAGAGCCTTGTATGTAAGTAATAGGATCTTAAAGTCAATCCTGGCGCGCATAGGCAGCCAATGAAGACGTTTTAGTACAGGAGTTATGTGATCGTGCTTCGTAGCACCGGTGACAAATCTTGTGCGGCAGCGTCTGCCGAAGCTTCAGCGGTCACCATCTTATTTTGAAAATGTCGACATTATTGAAAAAACAATAGTGAAGTAATGCATACCGAATCAACTGGGTCTCCTATTTTAGCCATTAATTCACTTATTTCACCGTATAGAATCTGTTTAAAAAACGAGAAACAGTTTTAGTGTAGAAATTCATGAAAAAAGTTATTAGACTTGAACGGATAACAGACAAATAAAAGTACAATAATCAAAGACACGCTAATACAAAATACCACAAAGTACCTATACTAGGTACATTTATTCGTAACAAATAAAATGCACAAAATAATGAATAATAACGAAATAATGAATGAAAACCTCTGTCTGCAGCAAACTCCTTGAACGTAACAAGGTTTCAATGGCGTTAGGTTCGCAGTGGATCAGCGAAAACTCTAAAAGTTTTTGTCTACAAAAAGCAGTACCCAAATATCAGTTATATAGTTTGAAAACTGGGGTAACGAGCTGAACATACCTCGCTCTCAGGTTTTGGAATTCAATATTCTGACCCAAAGTTCTAAAAATTAAAACGCCATCAGTAGTTCGTTATGCGTCATAAATTCAAAAAATGATTCCCAAAAAGACTCCTTATACCTGCATATTTTCCAGCCAGGAATAAAGCCATTTTTTATTAATGCGGTACATGCGCTATAAGCAGCCATGTAATCACTGGAATGGAGTGCTCTATCTGCCACCAAACTAAGGACTCTACCACTTCGGGTCTTCTCGTCTGAACCAGATAACTGTAGTAGGGAGGCCAAATGAAGAAGCTGAAACAATAAAGGACAAAATAAGTATATCATGCGTGAGGTTTTCCCGCTTTTGTTTCATTTTCGTCTCTGTTTTTAACGTTGTTTTCGTCTTCAGGTGTTGCCGTTTACCTTTAAACCTCTTCGCTAGTACATTTCCCTTCATTTTTACACAAGTTAAGCAATTATTTGCCGTGTTTTTAAAAGAATAACTTTAAAGGAAAGCAATACAGATGTTCCAGCAGATATTATTGCTCGGTATTTTCAATAAAGATACATAGCTCTCTCTTTTTTCATTCAAATCAACCCAGACATTTACCCGCCAAAAGCGTATAGGACCTCTCGGCAACCAATCAGCGTGCGTATTTTTGCCTACGGACCTGAAAACCATCTTAGTCAACTATTATAAAACAAATTATATTTCAAATCTAATATCCAATGTAAACTTTCATTAAATAATCAAACGGCACCTTTCCTGGATCTTTGTAGGACGAAGAACACGAATCCAAAGCCTTTTCAATCAATTCAGCTTTGTCTTGGCAGAGACGAACTAATTTTTGGAAGAAAGAACACACGAGAAGATCAAACAAACGCACAAACCATCAAAATTAAGGATATTTTAGGGAGCTCAGACAAAGACAACGGCAACCTTAACGACGATGCCTCTAAAACACTAGCATCGTTCACACAAAACAATGATAATGAATCATTTTTGATAGCCCCAAGAGCAATGACAACATTGTCTTAGTTCTCTATCACAATGCCAGAAGAATTTCATGTCTTCACGACAACGTCAACCCAAGGAGCGGTGAATGTTGTTACTTAAAATTGACTTCAGAATAGTTCATAACTTTTTTATGGTGCATTTAGACACTGCGATTAATCTGGCCGACTTTATGGTTTAGACGCATGTTAAGGACGAGAAACTGTCAGCGGAATGATTTGTGGGCTCATAATCCAACTCTTCTTCCTATTTCGCCTTGATTAACATGCATCTAAACCATAAATTGGCTCGATTAATCGCAGTGCGTAAACGTACCTTAGAAACTTTTTGGAAGTCATATGCAATAAACGGATCACGAATCTCGAAAAATGAACCTGAAAAGTGCATTATGATATACAGAATGACGGTTGATATAGGTTCAAAACTTGGAAAGTGAGCGATTTTAAATGTTGTTGATTATTCAGTAAAGTTAATTGCTGAAAAACCAACCGTCATAGTGCAATATTTAATCTTTTTTCTGCGTTAAAGTTTAACGACGATGCTTCCACGGATGTAATAAGAATAAAAAAGATTGATTACACACAAAGCGTTGAAAACAACGAAACATTAACCCATAATACACGAGATTCATGAGATTCGCGATCCATGTTACGTAGTCAGTTGTTCGCGTGCTTCCTTTTAAATACTAAAATTTAAATTTTTTAATTATTATTTAATTATTATTTAATTATTATATTACACGGAACAATTTTCAACCCAACTTGTTGTTGCAAAAATCGTTGTTAAAAATCGAGAAACGTATAATAAGCTATTAAGCAATTTAATACAATCACGTGACTTATATACGCATTTTCATTGGTTCTTGGCCATGATCTATGAAAGGACAGATACATGGATGGCGTCAAATCACGTCAGCAGCTGTGTTTTTCTTTTTTCATGCCCCAACAGCTTTGATAAACCTTTGGTGTTGTTTTTGATTGTATAAAACAAATAGATTCCATTTTTTGTTGTCTGTTCAGTTATAGATACACAGAGGACGTCAGAACGTGGTAAAAACATCAGTGACCTACTCGACTATCGTCTCGTGCAGGGCCACTTGTTTTTGTTCTTACCACGTTCTGACGTCATCTGTGTATCTATAAATGAACAGACAACGGCAAAATGGAATACATTTGTTAAGAAGATCTGCAAAATTTCATTAAACGCTAAACAGTGAGGTTTTTCCATTCTACAGATAAGAAGCTACCAGTTGTTATACTTCCATTGTACTATACCTTGTAACGGTAATAACGAGACATTAAAGTCCTCCAACATTGACAAAGCAGTTATAAAATCAAGTTCCTCTTTCACAGTGAGTTCACTGGCTGGCAATAATTCTAAACAGGCCCTGAAAAAAGGATACAAGATCACAATCTACAAGATCACCATCTGGTTCTCATCTTTCTGTGACTATCTTGTTAAGATAGAATATCTTGTTAAGAAGATATAGACTCCCTACCCCTCCCTCTTAAGAAAATCTTTCATTCACCCCAACTTACTTAGCCAGTGTCATAGAGGGATCGTTCACGTCATTCGCAGAATTGAAATATTCCCTGGCAGCTTTGACAGCCATCTCAACAGACTCCTCGTAGCTGACTTTATCTTGAAGAAGCGAGCTTCTTCGACGACAACACAATAACTGTCCAGCGTGATTGATGTTTTCCTTATTTCCAGATACAAGCAAGCACTCGGCACAAGCCTATAGAAAGAATTTACAGAAAATATTAATCACCACCTTTTACTCTCTGACGAAGGGTCTTCGCTCGAAACACCTCCTACACACTATTTTGGTCGTAAACCTGAACCTTTTACGGTATTGGATTTGTATAGAAAATCTCACAACTTATTAACAAGATGTGTTTGCAACAAATATCTAAAAAGGTTGGTGTACTGCCGAAATATCGTGTAAGTGGTGGTTTGTGTCTGTGTTTGCAACTGGCTGATAGTGATACAATACAGCTAGATTAAACCTATTTCGACGTTGGTATTATATATTATTTTGTTATATATTGTTTTATTTCGATGGTTTTTGAAGAAATGTCAGGCGCGCGCTCACAGCTCCCTCAGCGCGGTATCCTCGCAGAGCCTGGGTACGTGGCTGCTACTTTGTACAGCGTGCTATATGCAACCGGAAACCCGTCATGCGCACGCCCACCAAACTAGCCAGAGGTTGAGTAGCTCAACTTCTATTTATGCAATCGCTCCATGTTCAAGCATTTTTCGATATAGTAAAGTTCTCTCTCCCAATTTTTACATTATATCCAGTTCATTTTTCAGTAGTTTTTATTTTTATAGTTTAAATCGCAATTAAACCTAACTACGTAGTTCATCTGGTTGAATAAAAGCGCAGTTATACTAAAAAAATCAATAAAATCAACACTTAGATCTTAGCTGTGCTCTGTGGTCAGACATGCAAGGTCGTATGGTGGCAGCCTGCAGCGCCTTTGACATACCTTCTACTCGGCCACGTTCGAGCTAAACATTTGTAAAGACACCGACGTCTGTTGTGTCTGTTCATAAAACTTATTACAGGTTTTTGGCTATAGTCTTAAATAAAAGTAGATGTTTATACGAAAGTGAACCATAATGTAGCCGTTAATATTAATTTTGTGGCGGGAAAACTGTTAGCCAATAAGAACGCTTGTATACGATATCCCCTTTCGTTAAAGTGCTTATAAACCCAAAATGGGTTTTTGGTGATTCGGATAGAGCATAAGAAGTTAGTTAATAAGTTCTAGATTAGTTTTTGCGTTAAACTTTTAGTTTCGGAGATATAAGGGCTCAAAGTCACAATTTGTGAAAAAAGTAGCGCAGGCCGGGAGACTGGATCCGAGGAACGTGTTATGTTTCAATACTTAATTGAAATCGTTTGGGCATTTTTCAATAAATACTCTCAAGATAGCTGTCTTCTCCTATACAAAAGCCTAGTTGTTGTTGAAGATGGGTTCCTCGGATCCAGGTCCCTGTGTGTTATTTTGGTGGCGCTACTTTTTTCCAAAAAATGGTACAATTTGCATGTTTGAGCCGTTATATCTCCGAAACTAAAAGTTTAACGCAAAAACTAATCCAGAACTTATTAACTAACTTTTTATGCTCTATCCGAATCACCAAAAACCCATTTTGGGTTTATAAGCACTTTAACTGACGAGTTTTATTCGTCTATTCGACAGTCTCGACATTTTCATAGTAAATATGAAACTCTATTTGAGTCCAACTTTTACCTTACCCGATAACAAACTGATCTCGATATACAGTGAAATATCTCATCTCGCAGCTTTAACAAGTCAGTGAGAAATTTATCCCAGTCTGTCTTCTTCAATGGAGGCTCTCTACAAATAATTTCAAGTGAAGGTTCCTTATAAAAGGTTCTGAACATCGATGTCCATTTTTAAAGTCTCAGCTACATACAGATCAATGTGAAAAAACTAAAAAACCAACGGGTTTAGTTACCTGGTCTTGGCAATATTTGAAAGACTGACCATAAGTGATGTTGCTGCTTCGCTGTTCGCCTGGAAGGGGGGAAAATAATGTTCTTTTTTTCAATGCAAACAAAATAACCAGGCGCAAATTTAGTCACTGTTTTTATCGAGAAAATAACTGCTGAAAATAAAAGCTGCTGTCTGACATTCACCTTGGTGTCCACTAGGTATGACAGTCGTTTAGGAAAACTGTTTCGCAAAAGTATTTGAGCTCCGCTGAAGATAAAAACATTAAAGAAATTTTGCATTGTTATTTACATATACAATCTAAACAAGCATTTAAACGTGTCTGTTTGTCTGCTTATTTGTCTGTCTGTCTTCGCTTATCTTCTCTGTCTGTCTGTATTCGCTTATCTTCTCTGTCTGTCTATCTGTCTGTCTGTCTGTCTGTCTGTCTGTCTGTCTGTCTGTCTGTCTGTCTGTCTGTCTGTCTGTCTGTCTGTCTGTCTGTCTTCGCTTATATTATCTGTTTGTCTTCGTTTGTCTTGGCTGTCTTCACTAATTTAATACTTACTTCAAATGTACTTTCACTTCTTCTATTTTCTTACGCAGATCGAGAATTTGATCAGATAAAACGCTGCAAGAAATGCACCAACTTGATGAGTGTTCCTGATTGATTGAGAACACCTGCTATGAAAAATCTCAAGTTAATATTTCTTACCCCTCCTTTTCTGAAGCAAAACACTTTATCATCGAAGTTGCCTTGTTGAGTTGGTCATCTCTGCGAAAGAAAAATAGAAGGAACGGTACTTGAATAAAATTATCATCATAAAGTTTCATCTTGATGCCATTTTCCCGCCGAAAGTCAACCCTGACGTCAACCCTGCAGGGACACGCACAAAGTCATTATACAGTGTGTATCAAACTCATTAATAATTCATGAGGAAAACACAAAGGAAAATCATAACCGAGACGTTGTTTGTAAATGTGGTAATAAACGTCCATAAATTAAGCCAACTTTTCCCCTCAAATTTCTCTTAAAATACTGGTTCGTTTGAGAAGCTATATCATACACTCGAAAGGCGGTTACTATCTGATTTGAAAACACCTCGAAGTTGGTTAAACAACTCGGCTATCACCTCGTTTTTCAACACTCTTTTCGGTGTTTTCAAATCAGATTCACATTTTTTTCAAAACACCTTCTTGTGTATGATATATTACTTCAACAATCTCAAACTCATGAGTCGAAATCAGCACCGTGACGGTGGTTTAGATATCCGAGGAAGAAATTACATAAATTGAGCCAACTTTCACCTCGATTTTCTCTTAAAATACTGATTTGTTTGAGATGTAATATGAAACACTCGGAAGAGTGTTTCATCAGGATATCCAAACACCTCGAAGTTTGTTAAAAAACCTCGGTTTCGCCTCGGTTTTCAACAAACTGCTCGGTGTTTGGATATCTTGATGAAACACTCTTCCTTGAAATACAAAGAGAATTTAGGAATTGAACGGATGTTCTCGATTTTCTAAACATGCATGTATGTTTAAAGCTCAGAGCACTGATTTTCATACTTCGTTAACTAGAACATTTCAAAACCAACAATGTCTAAACACTGGCATGTTTACAAAATAACTGTCAAGGTACCTGGAACAAAGGTATATACAGTCAATCGCAAGTCTCATCTGCCGAGCAACATCGGGAATAAATGGTTCAATCATCTGGAAGAAAAACACCATGAATGAGTGTGAGCTCGTGAGACAAAAGACTTCATTTTGTTACTAGTTTTATGTCCATAACCATGTATTCTATATAGGAACGCAGTAACTGACAGCTGTTGCGATCACCCAGCCATTTGGGAGTAATTTGTAAAATCTTGCAAATTATGACAAAGCAAATCAGTAAATATACGAGAAAAGATGCAATGTTGTAAAAACTCACTGTATAATACATCTTAATTCAGTAACTCACCTCTGACGATGATTGTTTTAAGATTTGGAGTGGGTATGTTAGATCATCCTAAAGTTATAAGTACAACGTTTTGAAATCAGACGCTAGCTACTTAAGAAGAGAACAAAGAAAATTCAATGAGCTAAGGATTCGACACAACACAAGAGACCTTTAGATGATACACGTCAAAAGTTAAGAATGAAAAGTGAAACTCAAATAATATACACAGTGGAAGGACACGAACCTTCGCCGTTTTCGTCATGTATTTCTGTATTAATTTAACTTTACTTCCTCTGTTACGTTTTTCTACTCTGTCTAGGAATGGAATAACCCACTTCTTGAAATCTTTGACAAAGGATTGCTCGGTAGACTAAAACAAATTGATATTTCAATGAAGTTATCAATGTTAATATTTCCTGCATCGGTAGATTATAGTCACCATAATCATTACATCATGATTATTATTATGATGATCATCATCATCATGATCATCGTCATCATCATCGTCGTCGTCATCATCATCATTATCATCATCATCATCATCATCATCATCATCATCATCATCACCATTATCATCATCACCATCACCACCATCATCACCATCATCATCATCATCATCATCATCATCATCGTCGTCGTGGTCGTCGTCATCATCATCATCACCATTATCATCGTCATCACCACCATCGCCATCATCACCTTCACGATCACCTTCGTGCACCATCATTATCATCATCATCATCATCAACACCATCATCATCTGATCATCATCATCACCGTCGTCAACATCACCATCATTACCATCATCACAACCGTCACCATCATCATCTGATCATCATAATCACCATCATCATCTGATCATCATAATCACCACCACCATCACCATCATCATCTGATCATCATCATCACCATCTGATCATCTGATCATCATAATCACCACCACCATCATCACCTGATCATCACCATCATAGTGATGATGATGATCATCATCACCACCACCATCATCACCATCATCATCTGATCATCACCATCATCATCTGATCATCACCATCATCTGATCATCCTCATCATCACCATTATCATCATCATCATCATCATCACTATCATCATCATCACGATCATCATCTGATCATCATCATCATCACCATTATCATCATCATCATCTCATCATCATCATCATCATCACCATCATCATCTGATCATCATCATCATCACCATCTCATCATCATCATCACCATCACTTCATCTCCATCACCATCATCATCATCATCACCATCATCATCTGATCATCACCACCATCATCACCATCACCACCGTCGTCAACATCACCATCATAATCATCACCATCATAATCATCACCGTCATCGTCGTCATCATTATCATCATCATCATCATCAGCGTCACTATTATCGTCAACACTATTACAATCACTATCATCATTATCAACTTTATCATTGTTGCTATAATCCTCTTTACAGTCCATGTTAATCTTTATGAACAGACTTCTGCTACAAACCTTCGACACAAGTAACTTTATTTTTTCCAAATTGTTTAGTTTTCGAAACGACTCTAAGTCCACGTTACCTCCATGACACTAAAAACAAAATTTATACAAGATTTTAAATTTTAATTCATTTGGTCCCTGACAGTCATGTGCTTGCAATGAAAGACAAAGCAGAACAAACGATACCTCGTAAATCACATCACTCAGGGTGACTAAGTCGTCGTACAAAGACACTAAACCCTACCAAACAAGCAAAATTACATTTAAAAAACAGTCATGTTATGTTGAAGTTGACAGATGCAGAAAAAGGTCTTTATGAATATCTATCATTACCTTCACACCGCTTTCTTTACCAAGTTTGACAAGTTCTACGGCATTATCTACCTAAAACAGCAAGTTAGTTGATTAGGTTAGGAGTCCTACCATTGGTTTGGAGTTCAAGTATTAACGTTTCTCAATGGCTCAGTTACCTGGCTGGAAGAACGTTCAATTTCATGGGCTCTGTATGTGTACCACTGGGTGAGAAGCTGACTGTTTAAGGTATTGCTAAATGGAAAAAAAAAAGGAAGAGGCATAAAAAGAAATGGAAGAACGAAATGACAAAAGAAAGGACGGATTACCTGAACTGCCGTAGCTCAACGTTTTCGCTGTAAAGAAACCCCCCGGAATCTTCCTCTTGTTCCGCGTCCAACTTATTAAAATACATTGGATTTTCCACCCAGTCCTGCGTCCGCCATGATTTTTGCTCCCATTCATAAACTTCAGGCTCACCAGGTTCAACACTGAAAAAATCCGTCAACACGACAAAGTTCCGTCAATAACTATATACGTATGGGTACAGATAAGCAAATGCCAAACAGCAAATTATAATGAACTGTTATTTCTTCAAGCTCATAGAAGCTTCTAAACTTCCAAAGTGCTTGTAGCTAGCGACTTTTTTTTGTACGTTTTTTTGTAATTTTAGCTTAAGTTTTCTTGTAATTTTGTGGCGATCTTATTGAACTGAACTGAACTGAACTGTTCCACTTAGTTATTGTTGTAACATATTTTTATATAATCTTACCATTTTTGTAATATATTTTTATCTAACATTTATAAATTGTATATTATCTACTGTTGTAACTAGCGCATTTGAACATATCCATATGAAAAATGCGCTATATAAATGTAATTCATTATCATTATCATTATCATTAACTGAACTGAACTGAACTGAACTGAACTTACATTACACTGCACTGCACTGCACTGCACTGCACTGAAAAACTAACTAAATTAAACTAAACTAAACGTGGACTCGTTTAGAGTAAAGGTCAGCAATAAACGTAACCTTACCCTGCTTCGGGAAGAAGACTGCTATAGTCGAAGGGGGTTGTTGATTCTGGGAAGTTGGAAAGTATGGCTAGATAATGAGGTAGAGTCTTTTTCCCGTGATAAGTCAGCAAGCAATTGACAGCATTCCAATCGTTATCCTGACACAAGAATAATTACAAACCATCATCACACAATGTCTAAATGTATTATTACTTAATATATTATTTTCTTATCGTAGAGCCCAAAGTATCGTATCATCATTCGACACATGTAGGGCGATGGTTTCACCTAAGGCTTGCCACATTTTGTGTTGCGTTACATGATTGGTTAATTTAATAATTAGAATAAATATGAAAGTTCTTAAAAGAACTGGATATAATATGAAAAGGAGAAATAAGAGAACTTCAATGAGTTGAAAAATACTTAAGTAAGAGACTATGAGTACATATGTATATTCATGAACGACGTTTCGGATGATGTGTCCTTCTGACCTGAAGAAAGACACATCATCCGAAACGTCGTCTACGCATAATACACGTAAGTACTGTTACTTAAGTATTTTTTGACACATTGAAGTTAATTTAATAATTATACGGCGGTCGATAGTTGGACTACGCACGGATCCCGCTAATCTCAATAAGCACACGCGCGCTTTATATTGTAGGATACCAGAAGTGAGTGAAACTTTGTGGAAGTGTTTTTAGCTGCTTTCAGAGATTTGTGAATGTAATCACGGATCTGTAATCAGGCTCTATGATTCTCATTACATTCCGTGGAAACGCTGTCGTTAAAACTGTCGTTTAAATATTGTGCTTGAACCAATAATTAACAATTATTGGATGAGGTGAAGCATGATATCGAGAATTATCAAGGCAGAGGTTTGTGTTATTTGCCGAAGGCTGAGGCTGAGGAGGACAACACAAACCAAGGTGGATAACACAAACCAAGGTGGATAACACAAACCAAGGAGGATAACACAAACCAAGGTGGATAACACAAACCAAGGTGGATAACATAAACCAAGGTGGACAACACAAACCAAGGTGGATAGGTGGATAACATAAACCAAGGAGGACAACACAAACCAAGGTGGATAACACAAACCAAGGAGGATAACACAAACCAAGGAGGATAACACAAACCAAGGTGGACAACACAAACCAAGGTGGATAACATAAACCAAGGTGGATAACACAAACCAAGGAGGATAACACAAACCAAGGTGGATAACACAAACCAACGTGGATAACATAAACCAAGGTGGATAACACAAACCAAGGCCTTGATAATTCTAAAACAATGCGTTGGCGAATCTTTGCGAATAACCCGCCATTTTCTTTCGCCGTAAACAAGCTGGCAACAGCAAGCTAGCAACAAGATATTGGAATAATGATGTCATAGCTACACTTTTTGAACCATAATATTGGAACATTGACGTCATGTGACGGTCACATGAAGCTGATGTCACGAATTAGCTGTATGCCAACAGCCAATCATGTAAATTGGGATGCGGTTAGATTTCAATTGTACTGTCAAGTGACAAAGTTCTTTGACATAGATAACAAATCACAAAATAAAGAATACTATTGAACTATTTACCCTCGCGAAATCCACAGTAGTTTCAACAATGTTGCTGTCCCGAAACTTCGTAAAGAAACCACTGTCAAACGCGTCGTGTGCCACCGTGGGCCCACCGAGAATTGTTTCGTACGTACACAGGCGGTCCAAGTATTTAAGAAAACGGAGCCGATAGCGACATATGTTTCGTTGCTCCACTAATAAACTAGAAAATAAATTTAGAAGATGTTAGAAAATCTACCTAATGGAAGGGATAATCAAGATTGAACATTACAACTTTTATCAATTAAAAAGCGACGAAATAATGAATAGAAGGTCTAACGTGGTTATCATTTGCATATGACAAATGTCTAAATATCTCAAGAACGACGTGAGATATGAAAGAGCTCTACATTACAATTCTTCGTTATTTTAGAAATTCAATAACTAAAACTTAATTTTATAAATACGTTTCATAAATACTTTAAGTTATAATTTAGTGATCGTAAATAAATTGCAAATGTACTTTGGATTTCAATTGTACTTATACATAATTATTTCATGATTGAGTCGGTTTTCGTTGATGTACTGTACCGCGGGATAAAGACCATATGAATACTAATTTGATAAGAAATGAAGAAAAAACTAGGAAAATCGTTGTCGAAGGTGGAAAAATATATAACTTTGTTGGAAAACCTCCTCCATCATGAAATCAGATAAATCCCTCGAACGTCGGGATGTATGCGAACATCCCTCGTTCTCGGGATTTATCTAATAATAATAACACTTTATTATCTCTTAATTATTGCAATCCTCTATGCATGCATGAACTTACTTATTAAAATCAACATTCTTCAGCAATTTCGTTTCATCGTCTTTTTCGCTTCTTTCCTCTTCTTCTTCGTCTTCATCACACTCATCTTTAAGAAAAGGATGTTCTGCGCCCTTTTTCCCAATAGCAACCAACACATGTACACTAGTTCCATGTAGACCATACCTAAGTAACGCTTTTGTTGAATCTAATTCTTTGGGGATTCGTTCAAGACATTCGTGTAGCACCCAGATTCTCTTGGTCACTTTACTCTAAGATAACCAGAGCCAAATTGTGATGACATGCAACAATGAAAACGGATATTTATTACATATATCACAATAATTTTGTGGCGTTGGTTGTTAAAGGGGAACTGTACCCATTAACTGTACCCGTCACTTTCGATCGCCATAGCCATTATCATCTATATTCCATCATCTACATCACCGTTTGTTAATCAAATATATCACCGTCACTTTCGATCGCCATAACCAATACTTACAACATATTTGCACTCACACCCAAATCCCTTCAAAAATCGCTCCTGAAGAAGACTGTTAGGTCGAAATTCGTAGAGGGTTGCCTTATACGAACAACCACAAATACACGCGTTTCTATTCAAACATCCAATTGCTCCACTCGCAAACACACCACAGCCACACTACACATTGTCCATGTCAATCATCAGTGTTATCCATATGATATAATTGTTTTGGTATCCATTATGCTCAAATACTGTTTGCCCACTATTTACAAAATTCAACACCGGTGTATGTCTCAATACCCACCCATATATTACACAAAAGGGAACTGTACCCAAAAAATTAATTAGTTTGAAATAAAAGGCCTTTAAGTATAATGTTTAGAAATGTTAATAGTTTTACGGTATCTGCTCTTGTACTCGAGAAATAACGTTTTCATTCTCGTATTTTATGCTTCTACACGGTGTCATTTTTTGAGTTTGTTCGACGGCTCAAGATTAATGTACAGCGGTGGTTTTCTTTTCTTTTGACGTCATTGAGTGCTTGACTTTTGTTCTTTGCACTCAAGTGACGTCAAAATTGAAAAGAAACCCCCGCTGGACCTCAAGTCTGAGCCGTCGAGCAAACTCGAAAATGGCGGCGTCCAGAAGCATAAAATACGAGAATGAAAACTTTATTTCTCGAGTACATGGAGCAGATAGCGTAAAACTATTAACATTTCTAAACATTATTCTTAAAATGTCTCTTTTTGGTATCCCAAATTTTTACATATTTGTAAAGAGCATGGTGTTCTTACTTAACTTGCCAAATTTCAAGCAATTGCGAGCATGAGAAGTCGCCTTTTCAGACTGCTTTTATACGAGACTATACGGCCGCCATTACTCGAACATGTTCCGGACGCTTAGGTTGCTATTAGAGAAAGTGACGTCAAAGACTCAACACATGGCTAGTTGTGTATGAATCAATAAAGCTACTTGGGGAAAACTTTCTATTGTAACTTGTCGTATAATTTCCATAAAGCTTTATCACGTGTTGAGTCTCTGACGTCACAATCACATACTCTACAAGTTTTGAGCAATGGCGGACAAAATTTGGGCGACTTTCGAGGTTAAATTTCTTATGATAGAATGTTTTTTGTTCATTTTTTGGGAAATGCGAACATTTATTAACCTAAAATGATGTTCTGTAACAAAAAATGCCAGGAACGTAATGTGATATTTCGTCGGGCACATTAAAGGCCTTTTATTTAAAAGTAATTTATTTTCTGGGTACAGTTCCTCTTTAAAAACATAGAATATAAAGTATCAATATTTCACTGATCAACTATTTATGTACAATGTTTATAAATAATCATATAATTCGGGGCTATAAGCTGTTTAAAAATGATAAAAGTTTGAAAGATTGACGCGTTTACCCAAAGCAGCTCACCAAGTAATCGTGAATACTAGATACAGTAACTTCCGATTTTCTCCATTGTTTCTGGTAAACAAGGTCACAATCGAGATCGTAGGACCGAGCAAGAGCTAATGCTTCACCATATTCTTCAAGTTCAATCTAAAGAACGTAGAATGGCCTATGTCAAATGGGCTCCCGTTCGAAACGTCAGTAATCTGATTAAGTTATTCCATGAAATACGCAAGTAATTCCCTCGCAAGCGAGGGTGATAATCTCGCCGCTGCATGGATCCATTTTTCACGAAAGGTTTGTATGTAGATATTTATATATTTGAGCGGAGCATGGTAGGACCAACTCCTTATAAGGAAGTAAAAAGTCGTTTTGGGTGATCCGTTTGAATCGGACAATATTTATCATTGGTGAGTGGTGATCTGGCGAACTACATAAAAGAGGTTTTTACGAAGGGTATACACGTTTGCGTAATATAATAGGTACGTGTGTTATGTATTTAGACTCGCTAATTCCAAATCTGTTTTCACAATTGAAAACAGTTAAATATTGATCGAGATAATGTTCAAAGTATACGACGAAGCGGGCTGCGGCTGGCTGATTGGCGAAAATTTTCTAAGTAGATAAACAGTTTTTACGAAGGGTATACACGTTCTCGTAATACGACGAGGCGGCTGGCTCATTGCCGAATAATTTCTAAGTACATAACCGTTTTTATACGAAGGGTATGCACGTTCTCGTAATATAATAGGTGCGTGTGTTATGTATTTAGACTCGGTAATTCCAAATCTGTTTTCAGAATTGAAATTGAGTAAATATTGGCCGAGATAACGTTCAAAGGTCTGGGCACTGGGGACCATGGATGGGGAAAAGAAACTCTAGGGGTGGGGTGGGGTGGGGAGGGGTGGGGGTTAGTAGTAGAAAAGGCGAGCGAGGGGATTATTGCGGATACGTATTTCTAGTTTTATTTAATAATTTCGATTTTGATAATGAAGTTTTCTTTTTCACTCTTATTTACTACATCTAGTTCTTTTCAGAACTAACCTGCATCATCTTTGTTCATTCGTTTATGGAGGGTAATAATCCTATTAACTACAAATACAAACCATACCTTTCGAGCGTAAAGTTCTTCCGGAGTGGTAGAACGCAGGCAAAGTAGACGGTAGGTTTGCTTCAGAATTCTACAAGAAAGTTACAAATGATGTTTCTAGGGCGGTGATTTTAATTGGAAAACCCCTACAAAAAAATGGATTGTCGTTAGCCAACGAACTTGTTGGGATTTTGGGCCTGGAAAAACACGTAAAGGCCTGGGGTCAAACGAGGATGAGAGTTGATGAGAGTTGAAACTCACGCTTGCGTTTGACCGCCAACTCTCATCAACTCTCGTCAACTCTCATGCACTCTCGTCAACTCTCATGCACTCTCATCAACTCTCATGCACTCTCATCAACTCTCATCAACTCTCATGCACTCTCATCAACTCTCATGCACTCTCATGCACTCTCATCAACTCTCATCAACTCTCATGCACTCTCATCAACTCTCATGCACTTTCATCAACTCTCATCAACTCTCGTCAACTCTCATCAACTCTCATCAACTCTCATGCACTCTCGTCAACTCTCATCCACTTTGAGCTGCTTCAAATTTTGATGAGAGTCGATGAGAGTTTTAGTTCGTTTGATCGGTGCACGAGAGTCGATGAGAGTTATAAACGGCTAGCGGTTGCACTTTGCAGTGGCATGCTCAATAAAATGGCTGATGTTTCTGTGCGTTTTTCTGAAACTCAGGAAAAACCAGAGCCTCAGGAAAAACCAGAAACAAACAACGTTGAAATCATTACCCATAATAAAAAGAAAAAGAAAAAAGGCTGTGCTTCGCGCGGGTTTTCAACTCTCATCAACTCTCACGCAACTCTCATGCTCGTTTGACCGAGCAATGAGAGTTTAGGAAAAACTCATGGAAACTCTCGCCTGCCAACTCTCATCGACTCTCGCTCTCGTTTGATCAAGGCTTAAAAGACTTACTTCGGTCGTCTAACAGTAGGTCGAAATCTTTCACTTTCAGTCAAGAAATAGAGCATCTGAAAGAAGTATAAAATCATTAAAAAAGATCAATGAATGAGAAATACAATGACAGGACTCACAAAGCTTAGCATGGGTTATTAAATTATTCGAATTTCATCTGGGTGTTTTATCACATGCAGATACTGAACTTCGGCACAACTGCTGCTCTGATTATGTAAAGAAATATGAAACAGCAGTTTCTATAAAACTGAAAATCTATAAAATCTATAAAATGGCGAAAATCTTCCCGCAATTTTTGAATTCAAACAAAAGGTTGCTGGAAGGTTGATAAAACGTTTTGAAAAAGTTTAAAAATGTAAAAGTTTGATCTTATAAGACAACACTCGCGTATTTCTTGTCTAACAAATTGCTTTTGAAAAGTAAATGGTCTGAACCTAGGAGTATCATTAGATGTGTGAAGTTGATTGTCCAGGTTGTTGTAGTCTTGTTGTAGTCTTGGTGACTGATGTTTCGACGGCCTCAGCGGCAGTCATCTTCAGAGTCAAATAAAGCGTATTTGTCAGGGTTTGCCTAAATTGCTTTTGCTCTCTCAATTCAGTCGCACTAACAACTCCGAGTGATTTTTGTGTGAATAAAAAAATTTACATTTTCATGATTTTAATAAAAAAACCTTATTCCTCCTACGTTATACCTATTTTCAAAATGTAATTTTATAAATGAAATAGAAAATATTTTTCCAATTTTCCCGTAGTTATAAACTCGAAATTGCAGTGGAAACACTCGCCCTTCAGGCTTGTCACGCGGTTGGGGAGGGGGCCGGGGACTGGGGCCGCCACGCAGGCTAAGTCACGCCAAGCTTCAAATGTGTTATTATAATTACATGTTTTGTAAGTTCTTTTGTTTTTGTGATCATAAAATGCTCCTCATCATCCTCATCATCCTCGTGTGTCTCCCTTTCATCCACATCAACAGCAGCCTTTCGTATCTGGCTTGTCGATACAATAACATTCTCGCACTGCCAAAATTTAAAAAAACGTAAGAGTGATAGACTTTTATTCAATTGAACTTAAATGCAATTAAATATCAAGGAACTCGAGTGCGTAATATGCAGGGAAACCTACTTCTAAGATTAAAAATCCACCATTGTAGGCACTGGTAACAAGTGGTAGTGGTTCACACCATTCAGGGTAGCGTCCAAGGATATTCTGCAAACTTAAGAAGAAAGGGAGAATGGAAGAAAGGGAGAATGGAAGAAAGAGAGAATGGAAGAAAGAGAGAATGGAAGAAAGAGAGAATGGAAGAAAGAGAGAATGGAAGAAAGAGAGAATGGAAGAAAGAGAGAATGGAAGAAAGGGAGAATGGAAGAAAGGGAGAATGGAAGAAAGAGAGAATGGAAGAAAGAGAGAATGGAAGAAAGAGAGAATGGAAGAAAGGGAGAATGGAAGAAAGGGAGAATGGAAGAAAGGGAGAATGGAAGAAAGAGAGAATGGAAGAAAGAGAGAATGGAAGAAAGAGAGAATGGAAGAAAGAGAGAATGGAAGAAAGAGAGAATGGAAGAAAGAGAGAATGGAAGAAAGAGAGAATGGAAGAAAGAGAGAATGGAAGAAAGAGAGAATGGAAGAAAGAGAGAATGGAAGAAAGGGAGAATGGAAGAAAGGGAGAATGGAAGAAAGAGAGAATGGAAGAAAGGGAGAATGGAAGAAAGGGAGAATGGAAGAAAGAGAGAATGGAAGAAAGAGAGAATGGAAGAAAGAGAGAATGGAAGAAAGGGAGAATGGCAGAAAGAGAGAATGGAAGAAAGGGAGAATGGAAGAAAGAGAGAATGGAAGAAAGGGAGAATGGAAGAAAGAGAGAATGGAAGAAAGGGAGAATGGAAGAAAGAGAAAATGGAAGAAAGGGAGAATGGAAGAAAGAGAGAATGGAAGAAAGAGAGAATGGAAGAAAGAGAATGGAAGAAAGAGAGAATGGAAGAAAGAGAGAATGGAAGAAAGAGAGAATGGAAGAAAGAGAGAATGGAAGAAAGAGAGAATGGAAGAAAGAGAGAATGGAAGAAAGAGAGAATGGAAGAAAGAGAGAATGGAAGAAAGAGAGAATGGAAGAAAGGGAGAATGGAAGAAAGGGAGAATGGAAGAAAGAGAGAATGGAAGAAAGAGAGAATGGAAGAAAGAGAGAATAGAAGAAAGGGAGAATGGAAGAAAGAGAGAATGGAAGAAAGGGAGAATGGAAGAAAGAGAGAATGGAAGAAAGGGAGAATGGAAGAAAGAGAGAATGGAAGAAAGAGAGAATGGAAGAAAGAGAGAATGGAAGAAAGGGAGAATGGAAGAAAGGGAGAATGGAAGAAAGAGAGAATGGAAGAAAGAGAGAATGGAAGAAAGAGAGAATAGAAGAAAGGGAGAATGGAAGAAAGAGAGAATGGAAGAAAGGGAGAATGGAAGAAAGAGAGAATGGAAGAAAGAGAGAATGGAAGAAAGAGAGAATGGAAGAAAGAGAGAATGGAAGAAAGAGAGAATGGAAGAAAGAGAGAATGGAAGAAAGAGAGAATGGAAGAAAGAGAGAATGGAAGAAAGGGAGAATGGAAGAAAGGGAGAATGGAAGAAAGGGAGAATGGAAGAAAGGGAGAATGGAAGAAAGAGAAAATGGAAGAAAGAGAGAATGGAAGAAAGAGAGAATGGAAGAAAGGGAGAATGGAAGAAAGAGAGAATGGAAGAAAGAGAGAATGGAAGAAAGAGAGAATGGAAGAAAGAGAGAATGGAAGAAAGAGAGAATGGAAGAAAGGGAGAATGGAAGAAAGAGAGAATGGAAGAAAGAGAGAATAGAAGAAAGAGAGAATGGAAGAAAGAAATGGAAGAAACGGAGAATGGAAGAAAGAGAGAATGGAAGAAAGAGAGAATGGAAGAAAGAGAGAATGGAAGAAAGAGAGAATGGAAGAAAGAGAGAATGGAAGAAAGCAAGAATGGGAAAATGGAAGAAAGGGAGAATGAAAGAAAGAGAGAATGGAAGAAAGAGAGAATAGAAGAAAGGGATAATGGAAGAAAGAGAGAATGGAAGAAAGAGAGAATGGAAGAAAGAGAGAATAGAAGAAAGAGAGAATGGAAGAAACGGAGAATGGAAGAAAGAGAGAATAGAAGAGAGAATGGAAGAAAGAGAGAATGGAAGAAAGAGAGAATATCTAAGAAAGAGAGAATGGAAGAGAATGGAAGAAAGAGAGAATGGAAGAAAGGGAGAATGGAAGAGAATGGAAGAAAGAGAGAATGGAAGAAAGAGAGAATGGAAGAAAGGGAGAATGGAAGAAAGAGAGAATGGAAGAAAGAGAGAATGGAAGAAAGAGAGAATGGAAGAAAGGGAGAATGGAAGAAAGAGAGAATATCTAAGAAAGAGAGAATGGAAGAGAATGGAAGAAAGGGAGAATGGAAGAAAGAGAGAATGGAAGAAAGGGAGAATGGATGAAAGGGAGAATGGAAGAGAGGGAGAATGGAAGAAAGAGAGAATAGAAGAAAGAGAGAATGGAAGAAAGAGAGAGAATGGAAGAAAGCAAGAATGGGAAAATGGAAGAAAGGGGAATAGGATGTGATAATAGGAGAAAGGAAGAAAAGAAAGGAAAGAAATAATGGCGTATATCCAACCTTTTATTCACGGTCGACACTGTCACAGCTCCGGAACTCCGCGTCAAAACAACTGCCTAGATCATCAAGTCAAAACAGTTAACAAACCAGGTATTTAACACCTACTTTCCCCCAAATTATGTGCGACATTATCGAATAAGTTTTCATAAAATATTAAAAACTTACGTCATTTGACCACCAGCCAATATCGTACAAAATATTTTCCTTTCGTCCTAAACAAAAGTTTTTAAATCCTTTATTACAAAATACAAGGAGTTACATATTGGTGTCCCTTCCATATTTCAAATGTCCTACATGATAAACTGATGTAAAAGCGGGGGTGGAAAGGGAGGCGGAAAGCACTTCATTATTTTTTCTAACTGAAAATTTCTTGTAAACAATCGCCTCACCTTTGTGTTTCGAATTATTTAAACTTGGAAAGTGGAGATGAACATCTTCGCTTTGGTATTCAGGCTAAAAATTACGTTCATATAAACACAATATTCTGTTTTTTTAATATTTAACATCTTTATTATTTTGTTTAGTGTTCTAGAATAGTATGGGTATTTCAATACCGGTATTCGAAAAATATCGCGGTATACCGTTACAAATTTTTAGAAAAATGAAAAAAGTTCGAGTTATCAGGATTTTGTTTCGTTAAATGATCTAAAATTAGATGGATAAATCAGTGTTTTACTTTTATTACATATTTCAACTCCATATTCAAAAGCCTGGTCTTAATATATGATCACTATGATGAGTACGATCGCCACGATTGCTCAAAAGTAAAAAATGAACTCAGTGATCGCAGCGATCAAACGGAAACCACAATCGCAATTGTCGCAATCGCGATCGTTTAAAAGTTAAAATCTAATCTATATATTATTTCGCACACACACATTGTGTTTGTTTCTCATTTGTGAACTTTTCTTGCAGTTTAAATAAAAAGATAAACTGACAATAGTCATGATATGATGATACGGTTTATCTTACGGTATACCATAACAACTGTATACCAGTATAGCATCAGAACCAATACCATCAAACAGGTATCAACTAAATATCGTGAATAACTAAATTAAAATACCTCCAGCCAACTTTATTCTAGAGTAGTATGTAGGGTCCATGATTATATATGCATGCATCTCTCACCTGCTCAAATCGTCCCCAGGACTGTTTCAGTCGGAGTGAGGGTAACTCCCAAAGTGTTAACTTTCCAGAGTAGTGCAGCACCAGCAAGGATGTTTCATCAAGACTAATACGCATCTTCCAAACACCATCCTAAATCATATCAGTGTTAGGGGGTGTTCTATAGGCCCGTTCACATGTTCGAAATTTTGTCGAAACGTTGGGTTATGGACACTAACAAGTTCAAAAAACGTTTTAAAGCCAGAGTAGCGTCAAACTATGTCTGAAGTGAAATGGTTTTTTTTTTCAGTTTCACATGGTGATTCTGGATAACGTGGGAAAAAGTGTATTTGGCTACGAGGGCTGGTTCTTCTCAGATGAAAATCAGCTCGAGTAAACAGACCAGGTCGGGTAACCAGGCTGACTTCCAACAACCCCTTAATAGTAAGTGAATGTGAGTGTTAGTATAATTGTCGTGATATAGGTGACATCTCTTTGTACCTGTCTATTTCCATATCTTGGGAAGAAATTTCCCAAAATGCCAGCTTTTTGTCTTGTCTACAGCAATCAAGAGATACTGCTGATCATACATGTATATGAATGTGTTAAATCAAGACAATACAGTTTGGTAAGTACAACACGAAATGAAACATGAAAAACAACTGTCTAAACATAGACAGAACAGAACGGAATGGAATAATGCAGAACAAAACAGAACAAGACAGGTCAGGTCAGAACAGAACAGAATAAAACACAATAGAACAAAACAAAACAGAACAGAACAAAATGGAACAGAACAGAACAGAATGAAACTACAGATTGATGCAATTATCAAGTTAACTATTTAACAAGCTCCATCACAAACCCTGTTTTGATTCTGTTATGTTCTTTTCTTTTTTCCTTATTCATGCTGTTTTGTTCTGTTTCTTTTTTATTGTTCTGTTCCATTCTGTTCGACTGTTCCGTACTGCAGTTGAGTTTGTAAAAAGATATTTATCTTTTGCTATATATATATACCTTCTTAAGTTCTAATGCTTGATCCTCAATGAGTTTGCAATGTGGATTGTCTGATAAAAGTCGCCACAATGTTATGCCATTGCCAATTGCAGACTTCTCTGTTGTAATGAAAACAAAAAGTCTTTAATACACTTGAACATTGAGCTTGAAAAGCCTTTCTTCTACTTCAAACTGGAAAGAATAACCTGAGCAGGCAATTTAAAGAAATATAAGATAAAAAATAAACCAAAGAATGGTTACCATATGTAGGTTGTGTCTTATGCACAAAGTGATTGGTCAGTTGCAGTACTTTACATAAGGCTTAAATTCAAACACTGCAGTTATGATGTCACAGTATATTTCTTAGTATTATTTTATAAAAGAAATAGGAAATGGACACTTTGTGTTTAAATAACCTGATGCAAACACTCGAGGCAATTTGGGAGAATTCAAAATTACCTATGGCTCAGGGTACATAAAACTTTCATATTCTCCCAAAATCCCTCTTGTATTTCCATCAGGCTATATTGCCATGGTGCTTATGACTTAAGTACAGTATATATGCAGTGTCCAAATTAGCGCTCCAAAACAGCTTCGCATTTTTCTTTATAGTGTCACCATGTGTAGCATAACATCTCCCAACGTTGCATAACGTCTTACAACATTGCGTAACGTTTTACAACGTAGCGTAACGTAATACAGCGTAGCTTAATGCCTTCTAACATAGTGTAACGTCTTACAGCGTAACGTCTTACAACGTACAGTAGCATAACGTCTTTCCACGTAGCGTAACGTCTTACAACTTTACGTAGCGTCGTAGAACTTTGCGTAGCAGTAGTATAGGGAACAGGGCTGCGGGCTCAATTGATGTCAGCCGTGAGTATAAATACCAAAACGTCACCAAATTTATAACAAATCACGATTCGACAAAATTTAGTGTCGTTTCGGTAAATCTACGTTTACGGAAAACATCGGAAAACATCGAATAAGCCCACAACCCTGTTCTCTATACTACTACAGCAATCGTTAATCGAGCTAAACACCCCTCCCGTTTTCTACTAAAT
This sequence comes from Chrysogorgia sp. JL179-B06, assembly GCA_035772405.1. NCBI lineage: Eukaryota > Metazoa > Cnidaria > Anthozoa > Scleralcyonacea > Chrysogorgiidae > Chrysogorgia > Chrysogorgia sp. JL179-B06. Next base: position 381,959 of record JAYKKM010000348.1, read on the forward strand.
TGATGTCAAACACATGCGAGACTAGCGAAACAACACCAAATTTATACCAAATCACAATTTTCACTAAATTTAGTGTTATTTCAGTCATATTTTAAAATAGAGAGTGTCGTTTCAAAATTCTCGCAAATTACATTTAGGAAAAAATAGAAAGTGTCATTTCAACATTTTCGCGTGTTAAAAAAATAAAATGTGGTGCGAGCGGTCTCACATATTAAAAAAATAGAAAGTGTCATTTCAACATTTTCACAAATTTGTCGAATCACATTTAAAAAATAGAGAGCGCCATCTCGACATTTTCACAAATTTGTCAAATCACATTTAAAAAATAGAAAGTGTCGTTTCAACATTTTCACAAATTTGTCAAATCACATTTAAAAATAGAAAGCGCCGTCTCAACATTTTCACAAATTTGTCAAATCACATTTAAAAAATAGAAAGTGTCGTTTCAACATTTTTACAAACTTATGTATCGTAAAAGTGTCTCACGCGTGATAAAATTGCCACCTGTTATGCAAATTAGGTTATTGCCACCTGTTAATAATAGATTAGTCCGTTTGTTCACTATTTTCAGCGTTTGTTGCCTATCACTTCAATGTTTTTGTGACCATACGCATAGGAGTCAATACCATTTTCTAAAAGGTATCGTTTATCGTCAAAACAGGATAACGACACCTTATTAATTTCGTAACTACCTAGCTGATGTTTGACACTTCTAATGGTCTTCATTGTGTGTCGCAATTGTTTCTGCTCAAGTAGCACACTTTTATAATCTTCGTGCTTGATCACTTTTTTAATTATATTCTTTCTAATACCTTTAGCGGTTTTCCCACCACCCCCATCCTCTTTCAAATAGCTGTACATTTTACTGCGCAACCCAACGAACTCAATAATTGGTGTTCCAGCGCACTCGTCTTTCATCTTGCCAATAACTTTCTTATTCTCTTTAAAAGCGAATGGGCTGTCTGCGGGGTAGTCGCTATTGTCAAACTTTTCGCGCTCCATCATAAAGTCAGAGTAGACGTCGCCAGTTTTGATTGAGTACAACAGACTGTCAGTGTCAGTGAAGTGCAATCTACAGGTGTCGCTAGAGTACTTTTTCATAATATAATTATAGTGAAAATTGTACATCAGCGTTTTGCTCAAGTCTAGTATGCACATACCCACGTATGCGGGTCTATTTAATGTCAGCGTTTCTTTGACTTTGTGGACAGCGACTAAGTTCTCGCTAAATATTTTGCAAGACACAAACGTCGGCTTCGAGACAAGCTTTTCTAACTTTTTCTCGGTGGTCACTAATCTTACATCCACACGCTTCCTCAAATTCTCCATCGTTTTTCCGAACACACTATTGTTCATCAACTTGAAAAAGTCCTTCTCAAAAGCGTTCTTAGCCGCAGTTCTTTTGACTGTGTTAAAGTCAATGTACTTACCCAACCACTTAGACTGGTCAAACTGTAGGACCCTATGCACCTTTTTGATTTTCAATCCAAGATCTACATACAACTGCAGATTTCTATAGTGACACACATACTTTTTTTTGTTCATCAAATTAGTCACCAGCTTCTTCACACCGCCAACACTCACATCAAACTTATTTTTAATTTTCATGCAGTACTCCGACAACATGTCGACAGTTATTTCCATCTTCTCAGGAGCCACCGGGTAGTCGTTGTGTAGGTCATGCAAATGGTCTGGGTATTCCAAGTCGACTTCAAGCAACAGACCCTTTTTACTACCGTCGTGATAGTCGCGTAGATTAACTTTTTTTATCTCTTTCTCAGTCAACCACTTGAAGCCACCCGTAGGTAGACTTTGACTCATCGCCCATCCATACAGATTGTTGGCATCAAGGTACATCAAATACTTCGACTCTCGCTCTTTGTCATACCCTTCCATGTACTTATTATTCGCCACACCATGTCTGTTGCATATGTAGCTCACACCACCACGCATGCCTAATTCTACAAACTGGAACATGTCAATGTCGGACAATAGTTCGAGTTCCACTCCAGTCATCTTTAACATAGCATCCCAAGCCAATCCAGGTGATGTGAAATAGTGACACGGGTCTAGTTTGTACTCACGATGGCATGTCTTTCTAAAGTTTTCAAAAACGTCGGCGAGCAAGAGCACATCACTTTTCAAATACAGGTCGTGATACCCACCCATATTTTCAACGTCGAAGTAGTCCCACACATCAATGGCGCGCTCATGCATTTCTTCCGTAATATGCTCGTCGTTCAGAACGCTGTAAAAGTCTTTTTTAGAGGGTAACTCGCATTCATCGAATTTCTCAAAGGAGTCCATGTAGTCATAGGGGTAGACCCCCTTTCTTGTCATGAGTGCTAACCCTGTTTCATGAAACACTTCTGACGTGTATTTGAAAGCGTCTCTTGGTAGGTTCTTCACCAAGTTGTCCAAAGAGCTACCCATGAACTGAAAGCTGTCCAAGAACACCAAGTTTTTTCCAAGCATGAACGCCATGTACTTCTCCATGTTGTTCGGTATCACATTTATGTCTTGACCAAACTTGCCAATCTCCTGCATAATGAAATGGCTATCGTAGCCGCGCAAGTTATGAAAGATCACAGGGATTTTGTCAGTCAACTTAAAGTTCACATTACATTCACGATGCGCGGACCCTCTGTACTTACCTGACACGTGGCAGTGGTCTCTCACTCTAACGTCAGCGCTAGTGTACTCAACACTGCAAATATGACAACTCTTAGCCTCGTCAAAGTTTTGTTTATCGTCATCAGTCAGTATCATCTCTTTGTTAAAGTGACTCTCAGATGTCTCTTTACAATATTCGACAATTTCTAACATCTCCCCAATGAACTTGTTGACTGCGTTTTCACCGCGATACACTTTTACTGGCTTACTGTACTCGTTGTCGTAGCAACAAACTAATTTATACCCATAACCGCAGTCAACGTGTCTCTGGTAAGCATTTGTGTAGCTACTCTCGCTTGACAGCTTTGTTGTGTGCACCTTCTGTGTGATAGCCTCGAAGTCTGCATACACCACAAATGGTACATTTAATTGTCTGCTAAAATTCTCATATTTTACTTTCGCGCCTTTTTGTGGCATTTTAATAGCTTGCTTCCCATTAATGACCAAACACACTTCAATATGACTTTCAAGCACGTCCGCACGGGTGAAACACTGCAAACAATACCTACAAAAGTGCTTTCTCGCCTTATACTTTGTCTGACGGTACATGAATTTGTCGAAATCGCGAATGTACACATAATGCTTGTTGCCCACGTCATTAGTTATCAACAGTAGGTCCATATGGTTAGAATACGTCTCCTTAGAAACGTACACAGGGAATGGCTGCTTACTTTCATACCCAAAAACATTGATGCTAATTTCGTTAGCCTTTTCGATCTTGTTGTAATCTTTGAGTGTGACTGGGAAGTCAATTCCGTCATAGTTCAGCTCACCGACATGCCTAGCGTACTTTGACGTTCTGTCAGAGTTTTTTCCAACAGGAAACTTGTGTGCGAGGTGGCACCATCTAAAGCACTCGTTGTCATCATCGTTATTTACGTTTACCAAGCCCTTCATACTGTTGCGCAGCTCCTTTGGCAACACAATGTAGCTACTCCCATGCAAAGGTCTGTAAATAGCGACATTAACGTAGTGTGCGTCTATTTTGTCGATAGTCCATCCAGACCCCTCAGATAACCACCCAGCTATCCGCGTTAAAATCTGCTCCGATCCACGGTTGGCAACACCTTCAATGTCACGCTCATTAATGACGACAAACGTTTCGCTGTTAAAGTAGGCAGTTTTGTATGTGGTCTTATCACGCTCTAGGACTTTCTCAAAAGTGACCTTAACTGTCTCTACCACTTTCATTCCATTGGTCTCACCCAACTCACGTCTCAAGAGGTTGATGACAGCGCTTCTACTGCCGTTTACCTGGTTGATGTCTCTGTCGTCGATTACCTCGACTCCATAAGACCTTGTGAACCCTCTCAGTGCTCGATCCAACAGCCGTGGGCTATGGTCTTCAACTGTGGGTTGCGCTTCCTGGTTTCTAACGAGACGGGTGTGCGTCCGACTACTGATGTTAGCTCGCCTGTTTGTCAGTGGGTTAATAGTGCTGGCATTTGTCGTGTTGCTAAAGACACCATCTCTAACAAGTTGATTGTAGACTCGCCCGTGAACGTTGACTGCTCTACCTGTTAGTGGATTTACAACGGCTGCGCCATTTCTAACAAGTGAGTTTTCTGTGACGTCACCCATGGCTTCTATATACTACACTTGTTTTTTTTCCTAAACCACTCGTCGTAATAATTGCCACCACTTTCGCGCCATCCTAGTTTTGGGACTAGCATCTGAGAGCTGTTGTCGCAAACGCTGAATCTGATCTTTTTTAGCGACTTCATTTTCATACCACACTTCTTTCGCGCTGGCCAGCTGTTCCAACGCGTGGTTATGTCTTTTCATCTCAGCTTCGTAGCCTTAGTGGTTAAAACTTTGAAGACATAAAGCCACCACCTGCGGAGCCAACTGCATTAAATATTCCTCCAGCCACAACGATTGATCTAACGGATGCGTTGACGGTGTGAGGTCTTCGACTACAGGTTGTGTTTCTTGGTCTCTAAAGAAGCCGTGAACGTTGGTCGCTTTATATGTTAGTGAATTGACAACGGCTGCACTCGTCTTATGCGCCCGTCTTTTTGTCAGTGGGTTTCTCACAGTCCGACTCATTGGCTTCTATATACTACACTTGTTTTTTCCTAAACCACTCGTCGTAATAATTGCCACCACTTTCACACCATCCTAGTTTTGGGTACACCACCCCAAACAAATTATCGTCGAACAAGTCTTTCACCTTCCCGTCTTTGAGGTCTGACACCTTCTCGAGTGTCTTGACTTGTCTTCTATGACACAACCTAATAATGTAGTACCCGTATCTGCTGACGTTTCTACCCTTTATCAAATTGCATGAGTGCAACACATTGACAACTTTTAAGAAGTCCTCTTTTATCAACTCAAGGTGCTCACCCTTCACAACGTTCCGTAGTCTCCTCCCCATCCACCAAGACCGTTTGTGAACGCTTTTTAATCGCGTGAGTCTCATGTCGCTGTAACTCTGAGTGTAACCCCATTCGGTGTCGCCACACTTTGGACACGCGTACCCACCGCAGTTGGTCGTGTTTTTCACAACGTCACAATCCGAGCAGTGGTAAATTCTGAGGGTGTCTCCACACTCGGTTTGCGTCTCACTCGCGATTTCGTCAATTGTGTAACCATAGCTCATCTGCCTCATAAGTTTGTCCATCACTCCTATACTACTCCAACATTTTTTATTGAGTTAGCGCCCACACCGCTATTCCACTACCCAAACCTAGCGCGCTAACAAACAATAATTGGTATTCCTTCATTTCCGCACTCGGTTGGTAGTAATCCGCGACCCTCGGGAGGTCAGTGAACACTCGTCCGCTGTACTGAATAGTCATCACGCTTCTAAGTTCTTCCAACGCATGGTTTGTGTTATTAATGTCAGCGTTAGCGTCTGAGAGCATTTGCCGTAAACGCTGGATCTTATCTTTCTTGGCGACCTCATTCTCATACCACGCTTCTTTCGCGCTGGCTAACTGCTCCAACGCATGGTTATGCCTTTTCATCTCAGCTTCATAGCCTATGTGATTAAACTTTGAAAACATAAAGCCAGCGCCTGCGAAAGCCACTGCATTAAAAATCCCTCCAGCCACAACGCTCACCATTAACTTACGTTGATTTGAATGGATCTGTCGGTATCCACTTTTTTGATTGCAGCCATTTTACTAACAGCGTTCCTGCACCAACAGCTGCAGCAAGTTTCACTGTGCCTTTCACAGTCTCTGGTGTTCCCAATGGTTCTCCCAAAGCCCTTTTAGAAATCATACTCACTGCCACAGCACCAGTCGTAACAAGTAGCGCGTCGTACAATTCGCTCATAAGTTCTTTTCGATCGATCGCAGCCATATACATTGTCGTGTGTTTTGTTCAAGAATCAAATGTGTCTAACGCTGGACGACGAGTTTTGTGGCTCTCTGACGCAGGTGCTGGTGTGGTACTCACAGGTTCTAATTGCGTCTCTTTTTCACTACTAATTGTGTGCCATAACGAAGCAGCGGCAATGATAACACCAAGTGTTCCGACAATGTAACCATAGCTCCACTCACCACCCTGTTCTTCGCTAACTATCATTTCGCGCATTTTTTTTTCTTTCGCAGCTTTCGATATCTCAGCCAACTTTTTACCAGCAGCGACACGCTTTGGGTCCTTCACCTTAACACTTTTCACATCAGCTGTGATCTTAGCTTCAACAGCCGTCTGTGGGTCTTCAACCATCTAATACACTATCACGTGTTATCTTACTCACAGTTGACCTCACAGGTGTCTCACAGTTGACCTCACAGGTATCTCGCAGTTCCAGACCAAACGCACTAAAAACTAGGATTTTTTCTGGGAGTATAACATAATGACTCAAGACCGAGAGGTTAGCGAAGAAGTTATTGACCGCTTGCTGAGAACGGCCTTTGTCAGTGTGTCTACCCCACGAGTCGACAATGGACCCAACGTCTTAAACGAGTACTTTTCAATATACGATCTGCTCGACCTCAGATGTGAAGAGGTGTTAATAAAACAGCCTATCCCCCAGGTCGACTGTGCGAGGCATCTTCACGACACTTGGATCGATCTTCGAGAAGATAGAGCCAAGGAGATTGCTGATAGATTAGCTAGCATAATCCCTGTGTGGTGTTACTCATCATTCAAGTACCTTATGTTAGCAAGTGATGTCTACTTGAGCAACCCTAGTGGGTCCAACGGTACGTTACTCGGTAACTTCCTCCAAGTGTTCTTAGTGACCCTTATATGGAAACCATGCCCAACCAAAGCCAAAGCGTGGCTAGATCTCGCCGCGAACCGCGACGTTCACGTTTGCAAGGTTGGGTGTAAGGAAATACTAGGTGTGGACGATATCAGGGACCACGTACTCTCGCCTGCCCACAGACACTTCGCAAGAGACGAAAACGTGTACACCTGTCACCCATGCGGTGTGGCCACCAACGACCCACTGTATCGCTTGAGACACGAGAGCTCGAGGTCCCATCTTAGAAACTTAGAGCTCCAGCGGACATTTAACAACGAACAACAGTTGCCGCAACAGGAGAGAACATTTCTCTGGAGGTATAGTAATCATGAAGAAAGCCGGTAAACTAGAGATCGTGATTGGTCCCATGTTTGCAGGAAAAACAACAGAGACTCTTCGTAGGTTAATCACGTTAAGTAAATCAGGGCTCAAAGTCCTTTACATGAACAACACAGGCGACACTAGGCGAACTGACCACGCATTCTCCACACATCGTCAGACTATTGTTGTTGGATCAGACAGTTTACCTGCGAAGTTAATCACCAACCTTCCAAGTTCTTCCGAGATAGCTGACTATGACGTCATTGGCATTGATGAAGGCCATTGGTACTCTGGGTTACTCCCAATTATTCGCGAGAACATTAAAGCTGGCATTCACGTCATTATTTGTGGTCTCATATCAACAGAGCATTTAAAAAGAATTGGTGAACTCGACACGTTGTTCCCAATGGCAGACGACATCACATTTCTAAAAGCGTATTGCGCCGTTTGTCGCGACACTTACGGAACAACTGTTGAAGCGCCATTCACTTGGAGATACAACCCAGGGCCATCATTCGTTGGTGGCGCTGAGCAATATCGTGCAGTGTGCAGACGTCATCATCCTTCCACGCAAAATTAAGGGTGTTCTCGGATACCCCACTTTATTAAATTTAGACATTGGTCACACGAAGCGTCCAATGTATCGTAGAAACATTTTTTCACACAGTGGTCAGAGAAATCTTCGCAGACACCTTTATCAAGTTAAAAAATATCTTTTAAAAATGTTAGAGCAGTTGTCACCTCAAGTGTCGATCGTCTCAACAACGAGAACGAGTGCTAATTCGACTTATTACTCACTGTCTAAAAAGTCTCTTTACAGTAGCGTCTCTCGTGGTTACTCAACGCTGATTTATTTTTAAATTTACGAAAACATTGGGAGCACTGAAACCCAACGTCAAAGAAATATTTTACTACCGTGGTAATAGCGTCATCGTACGAGTCGCACAAGAGTGTTAGGTACCCAGCGGATTTGTATCTGAGTAGCAGAGACTCCTGCTCTTCAGATGTCTTACCTGTGCCACCTGGGTTCTTGAACTCAATCACTAGTCCGCTGTGCTGACGGTTTGCATTGGCAATAATCAAGTCAGGCGTTCCACGTTGGTAACCTTTTTTCCACGAATTTATTCTTTTACTTGAAGTGTCTTGATTCTCACCACAAGCGGCTATCAAAATAGCTTCTGGATAATATTTCCTAAGAAAACCGACGACTTTCGTGTGGAGATCGAACTCGGTGATCATTTTAAACTGATTGTGTTTGAGACCAACGTCAGCCAAACTTTTTCTAACGCTTGGTAAGACTTCTGAGTGCACCCACCTTCCAAAGTGTTTCGCGCGCTCCAATTTACTCGAGAACGTCAATGAGTAGACCCCAAGTTCGTTGATAAACGAGGTCTGTTCCATCTTCATTTTACAGTCAGGTTCGACGTGGTCGTGCACTGCATCTTTTGGTCGAGCGTAACCTAGAGCGCTCGCGACTTCTTTCGCTTTGAACCATATTTCACCGTTGTGACTAACCGTTGTGATTTGGTGACCATCGAATAATTGCACTGAGTTGGTTGCCATTACTATAGCCCCGCAAAAAAAAAACTACTCGACATAGGTGTCAGGTTTTTTATAGACCTGGTTTGTTGTGTACCAATGCAGCAGGTGTGTTTTATTAGTCTTCAGTTTTCTACGTCGTCTGAAAAAGTTTCTAATGTTACGAACCAGTTTTCTAAGCCAACCCATTACATAACTTAAGTCACGTCTCCTACCACTCCCACAGTGTCTGATTCTGGTAACATAATAGGTTTGCCGTAAGTCTTTTTAGACCTCATACCAATCTCAGCGTGGAGCTCGAGAGTAACGTCACCGCGACCAAATGATCCACCAGCTTTGAACATGTGGTCAGTCGTCTTATTTATCTTATATGTTTCGTGAGGTCTCGAAATACATGCTCCCATTTACTTTACACCATATTCCTTCATCATTTCTCCACCCATGATTATGATGTCTCGGTTTGTCATGTAGCCACTCACAATTTTCACACCGTAGAATTCTATCAACGATGGGTATGCATAAGGTGCGAGTGGTATTCTTGGTCGATGTATTCCAAAAATTGTTCCATAAGGTGTGCCTATCTTTTTCATATTCGCTACGAAGTCTGAGTCGGCTGACTTAACGTTGTTGACCCTGACATGTGAGTTGCTCATTTGCCAGTGTATTGATATCATATGCATTTTACTTATGTCAACACCACTTGGAATAGTGCATATGCTCTCCATCGCTGGGATGCTACCACCATACGCGAGTCCATTAGTCATACCAGTCTTGTACCCTATGAACTTGTCCCACTGACCGTCGTCGTTTGATATAATTGTCTCCCAATTTGACCCAGTGGTTCTCATGGGTAACCTCACCACAACAAAAATGGAAAGATCACACCATTGCATACTGGGGCAGTTAAAATGGAGACCTGACTCAAGTGGGATTGGTGTTAACACGGGGGATAGAAAACTTTGGCTCACACCGCTGATGCCGACAATAGGACCATAAGCCGGGTTGTTTTGCACTAATTTACTTGTTTCACCAATGGCTTTCACTTTGCTTGAACCATTGGTGTGAAATTCCACGTTTTTCAAGGCGTGTGTGCTAACGTTGAAGTCGAGCACAATGTTATAGGACTGACTCTTGAGGAAACCTGATAGTAGTTGCTCTAGAGTTCTTTTATTTGCAGCGTCTGAGTCGTCGACTGGGTCTGCTACGTTTTTTATCGCTGAGCCTTGAGCATGTCTATTATTCCAGACATCCTTCCACCAGTCGCGCTTAATTTGGGATCTTCGTCCAGATGTCTTTTCGTTCTCTTTAGTATTTTATCGTGAGGGTCGTCAGACTCATACCCATAGTTTAGGCTCATTACTACTTTAAGGTGTATTTGGTTACTAAATAGCCAGAGACTGCTGAGAACCCTAAGATTATCGCCAGCGTTGTCGTGTCTGACTTACTTGTGGTGGTCTGCGCTATTTGATTGGTGGTGACCACCGTTTTCTTTGCAGGTGGCGTAGCTAGAGTTTCCAAGTGAAGTCCCGCCGCTTGGTGGACTTTTTTATGCTTCGCTTTTGACGCTCGGTGGTAGTTCAGCCCGTCGTTATACCCAAATGTCATCCCAGTTTCGGACGAAGTTCTTAGCACGTTATTGTAACCAACGATGGGGTCCTTTAACAAGACCATGCTTCTGGGGATCAGCCAAGTGTTGGGTGTCACAGCTGTGTCTAGCTTAACGTTGGTGTCACTAATCGCTTTGTTCATAAGGTTGATCCAAACACTCGGTGAATATTGAACCACAGCGTTTTCAACGATGTCTCTAAAGATTTGTTGCGTTTCTCGAGCACTAGCTCTAGTTCCGACGATGCTTTGCTTTGATCTCGCTTGGGCTCCAAGAATGGCGTACATGTAAACTTCAATCGATTGGTTTAGTAGTTCTTGTCCTAATGGTGTGAACCCGTCAGAGTGTCTTGGGCAATACCGACGATAATCACCTTGGATGTCCTTGATGTATCTATTGTCAACATCAGTCAATGGTAGGTGACCTTTCAAAAGTCGCCAGTCAGGGAGGTACAGTCTTAAGATGTTGTTAATGTCAACTTGACTCTTACTCAAACGGAACATCACACGACGAATGGTGAAGTACACGTGAAACCTCATGAGACCTACGACTTGCTTTGGGACGTCGACGTGATAACTTAAGTTCTGTAGAGACACCCCTGAGCGATATGTAGCGATGTACATACCTGCGATCGCTTGATAGTAACTCTCCGTTAGAGTCCAAACTGTGTTAACGTTACCACCAATTGCTTTGTCGTCGTAACGTTTTTTGGTGTCGATGAATATTTTCGGTAGATTTGATTTGAAGGAGTTATTGTCGTCAACAAAGACGTCAAAATTGTGGGTTGGGTAATTTAGGACATATGGTGGAAACGTTGCGACTTCTCTGTAGCTCTTGTGGGTCTCCGTCAGTAGTAACTTTAGGACACGCCCATCGCTCGACCATATTCTTGGGAATCTTGGTGTGTTGCTAAGGAATTTCGTGAAGCCCTTGTTCTTCGTGAACTTTGGTGACTTTATGTTTATCATGTCAGAGTACTTTGAACCCGACTTGAAGTAAATGTCGACGGTCTTGACTGTTTTATTGTCGTCTGCAAGGTTGTACCCAAACTCAAACTTGTTTAGTTGCGCGTTTGGAAATTCACTAAGAAGAATTAGTTCACCTTGCTTTCTTTTTGTTAGCATCTACATAACACACACTATATTATATGGTCAGGGTCGTAGTGTTGATTAGAGGTCCAACGGAAACTGTGGATCTACCAGAGGCGCTTTTGACGTTTGGCTCAGACCCTCACTTACTAGTGAAAAAAGCGACCATCTTTTGGGACTACGTTAATGTGGAGACCGGTGTGAATGATGAAATAAGTTACAACGGCAACAAACACGTTTTTGAGCCTGGGTACCACACTTTTAAAATGATTGCCGACGAACTGAAGGGATTAGGGGCTATCAAGCTAGTAGCCAACAAACACAATTCAAAGTGTGCGATAAGAACTGACCAACAATTAGAGCTGTTTAAATTTGGAGAGCTCTTAGGGTTCAACGATAACACAACGGTGAGTAGTAGTGGTTTGGTCAGCCCTAATGTTGTGGATGTTAACAAAGGGTTGAAGTATGTACAAGTAGGTTGTAGCATTGTGAACAGACCTGAGAACATTGTTAATGGCAGCAAAAGCGAGGTTATCGTTGAGTTGCCATTGACCACCACCCAACCACTGAAGAGCTCTGTTCAACAATTCTTCAACATTGAGTCGAAGGTGTCGATAAACAAAGGCGCTTTTACACAGCTGGTGTTTAATGTGACTGACCAAGATGGTAGTGGTGTCAACGTTGGTGACATATTGTTGGATTTGTATGCAACGCTTGAGTAGCTAACGTTAAACGCACGCTAAAGTAATGAGTCTAAACTATGGGTTCGACTCTGGTGGTTACATTGAAAAGCGACGTATAGACAACGACCCCCAAAAGTTGACGGTGCTCATTGAAGGTGTGGAGAAAGTTGTGACCTTTGACTACAGTGTAGTAGCCACACACGATAGCCCACACATTATAGTCAAGACAGCCACTGTGTTTTGGAGCTATGACAATGTGGTGGGTAGTGGTGATATTCAATTCTTCGATATTTCTACAGGAAAACCAACGTTGGAAGTCGGGCCAGTTCGAGTGGGTGTGGGCTACTACGACTTCGACGCGTTGGTTAGAGCTCTACGACACACACTCAGGGTGTTTATGATTGACCTCGTGGTGGAGAGACTGATGGCCACAGGTAAAAGTAGGGTCAAAGCTCAGTCTCTGAGGGCGCTGGGAACCCTCAAAGTAGAACTTAGGCTAGGTGACATTGGGCTTTTGCTCGGTTTCGCGAAGGACGCGGTGATTACGTTAGGTGGTCAGTGGAATGACAGTCCAAACAAGATTGACATGAACAGAGGTCTAAAGTATGTAGAGGTCTCGTGCGACGCTGTTGAGACGGAGAGCAACGTGGGCACTGACGGGAAGCGTAGCGATGTGATCACAACATTGCCAATACCCACCGAGCAGTCTCTTGACGGAGGGATACAACGTTACTCATACGTTGACTCCAAGGTGAGAATTAAAAAAGGTATTTACTCAAGTATGACGTTTCGTGTCAAACCAAACAATGGTAACGCTGACGTTGGCGCGGTGCTATTGGAACTGTATATTGTGTGAATTATATGGAGCTTGGTGTGGAAACAGAGCAAGGGTTGAGAGACATTTATTACAACCCTAAGACGGGGTTCAGTGGTGCAGAGAGGTTGTATCAAAGTGCGTTGGGGGATGGATTGAAAGTAACTAGAAAAACAGTGAAAGAGTGGTTGACAGCGCAGGACACTTACACTAGGTACAAACCCATTGTGAGAAGACATAAATTCCGCGCGACTTTTGTTGGGTTTCTTGGTGAAGAGCTCCAAATGGACTTAGTGGACATGAGTAAGTATTCAAAACAGAATGGAGGTTATTATTGGATACTAACAGGCATTGAAATATTGAGTAGATACGCTTTTGGCATTGCAGTTTATAGAAAAGACACTAAGAACATGACTAAGGCTGTTGGAAAATTGTTGGTTGACTTTAAAGATCGGTTTGGAACCATGCCTAAGTTAGCGCAATTTGACGATGGACTTGAGTTCTACAATGTTGGGGTGAAAAGTTTGTTGAAAGAACATGGTGTTGAATATTTCAGCACTAAGAGTGATAAAAAGGCCGCTGTTGTTGAGCGTTTTAATAGAAGTCTGAAGAGTGTTATGTGGAAGTACTTTTACACTCATGGGACGTACAAATGGATTGACGCTCTTGACCAGTTTGTGAGAAATTACAATAGCAACGTGAATCGAAGCATTATGATGAAGCCGAAGGATGTTGATAAGTCAAATGAGGGTGAAGTTTGGACCACTTTGTTTGGTCACCAATTTGCAGACAATCCATTACCGAAGTTTAGAGTTGGTCAATCGGTGAGAATTAGTAAGTATAAGAGTGTGTTCACAAAGGGCTATGAAGCCAACTTCACTGAGGAGCTGTTCAAAGTGGTAAAGGTTATTCGTGGTGATCCTAATGTGTATGAAATTGAGGACCACACCGGTGAACAGATTATTGGTAAATTTTACGAACAGGAATTATCGCTGGTCAATAGGAAACGTGGTGGCGACGACGTGTACAGAGTCGAAAAGGTGTTGAAAAGAAAGAAAGTCAGAGGGAGGAAGATGGCGCTGGTTAAATGGTTGGGTTATGAGAGCAAACATAATTCGTGGATACCAGAAAGCGACATTCAAAATGTGAGCTAATGTAATATGGCTGAGGGTGGGGAAGGTTTTGACGAGATCGAGATGGAAAACCTTGACAAGTACGAAGGTATGAGTGATGAGCAATTAGAAAAGACGCTCGCCGATATCGAAGATTTTATTGAAGGCATGCACGGTGAGTACACTGAAGACAACATGTCGGAAGACGTTCGTGTTAATTACGACGACTATCAAGACCACGCGAAAAAGATAATGAGTGAGCTAGACGCGAGGCGAGGTGGGCAAAAAGAGACGTCGTTTGTTGACACTGATGATGGTAAGACGGTGACAATAAGGGGAACTAACACAGAAGTCCCCGCGGTGGAGTTTGTTGAACAGGGGTCATATGGTGACGTCAATGACACAAGCTACAGCACGGCTCTTGAGGTGAGGTCAGACGATCTTTATAGAAGATTGGACAAGATAAACGTGTTCAACAAAGAGGTAGAAAAAAATCAAGTAAAAAGAGTCAAGCTAATAGATAAGAAAACGTATGAGTTGTATAAAAAAAAACTCGGTCATGACGTCGCGTCAAGGGAAATAGCCAACAGGTCGTATGTGACAGGCTCAGGGTCTATTCTTTTCAAACCGACGAACAAAGATGGTAAATATGGAAAACCCAAACGAATTCTAATACCTGGGAAAAAAGGCTTGATCTACAGTAAAGACGTGAGTAGTAAAAACGCGATTGAGCAGTTCAAACAGTTAGTTGATCAAATCCCTGAGAGTACAGAAACAACAGCTGTCACAACAGAAGTAATCCCAGACGACTTCCCAGTAATTGAGACAAGAGTGGGTTATGATGACACACCTGGGCTATCACTAGACGAGAACCGTGAGCTGAATGGTGTGCTCAACCCAAGTGATGGTGTGGCGCGCGAATCAAGAATAGGTGCCAATGGTGCATTGCGAATACAAGCAAACCATTTTCAAGAAGCGATAGACAAAGCGAACGAAAGAATAGTAGAGCTCGAGGGAAAAGACCTTACAACTGCAGAGAACGAAGAGCACATTGATCTACACGAAAGAGTGATTGGACTTACGCAAGCTAAATACAGAACTTTAGGACAGTTAGAAATAGAGGAGGTTAGAGAGCAACAAGAAGTCGACATTGACAGGTTTCAGAGATTCAAGGAATGGGCTAAAGAGAATATGGTTGGGTTGAGCGCTGTAGCAATTTCAATGGCTGGAATTATAACAACAATTATTATCGCTGGTAGGTCCGCTGTTATGAAAGGCGCTATGGCCACGAGGTCACTCGCACAGGCTGTTAAGAACGCGATAACGAAAATGGGTCCATGGGCTGTTGGGTTGGCTAACTTAATTTACAATATGTTGACGTTGGGTGCAAAGGGTCTCGCATGGTTGGCTCAAAATCTATGGGTACTCGCGGTGGTACTTGTGTGGTTTGCTTATGATTATTACAAGGTAAAACGGTAGTAACAAAACATATGTAAAGTATATGAACATCACGTCAGCAGAGTTGAGCCCTGGTTTTAGACGAGCGACCATGGGTGTCATAAAAGGGGTGAGAACGCAGCATGTGATCACGTTGAATCCTAATAAAGTCAGTCCTGGCGAGGAACTTTACATTGATATACCAAAGCTCAAGGTTAGTAGCTGTTTGGTGCCTGGATCGTTGGGTCTAGTGTTCGACTTTAAGAACGCGAACGCTAAAAGCTGGTTCTTGAATAACGTTAGCAAGTTGTTGGTTGAGAAACTTGTCGTGAGACTAGCTGGAGAAGCTGTGTACGACAACAGTGGGGAAAATTACACTAGTGTCTATCGCGACCTTTGGGAAAGCATCACTATGCGAAATCAAATGATTGATTATGGTATTGCTGGTGAGAACTTGAGAAAGCTAATCTCTAAGGACGATAGTGGCGCGACAAGTGGAGACGTTGTTAAGGTTAGTGACGCGTTGATGTTTGGTGTGATTGGGACGAAGCAGCGGATTAAGCTCGGTAAGATCATGAACGACCACGGGTTGTACGCTCCTTTTAGCATGAACAACAACTTGCAGTATGTGATCACACTTCCGAAGGCCACAGACATCATGGTGGCGCAATCCGGTAGCGCTGTGGGTGGATACACTCTGGAGAACCTTGAGCTCGAGTATGAAACGATTGATAATCAGGAGCTTGCTGATGAAATAACGTCAGGCTATGCGAGTGGTCGTAGTTTGTCATACGAACACGTCACATTGATGAAAACCACTGAATGGGATAAGGGCACGACCATTGTGAACGAAAACATTAATCTTCCAAGAAAAAGCATGAAGGCGATTGTGTTGCTATTCACGAATAAGGTGCGAACAGACAGTGAGGAGTTTCTTTACCCAAATATCGAGAGTGTTAGAATCACAATTGAAGGTGTGCCAAATAGTGTGCACTCACAAGGCATCCCAAAGTCGAAGTTCTACGCAGAAGCGAAACGATTGTTTGGGTTGGGTGAAGAACACGCTCAGTTCATGACCATACAGAAATTCTACAAAAGCAGTTTTGCGTTAGTCATCGACTTGAGGAGCGTTCAAGATAATTACAACGTCGCCACTGGTAAAAAAATTGTGAACACACAATCCGGCGTGCTTCTTGAGATCACTAAGAAAGCGACGACTGCGAACGTTATGTGCAGGGTGTTTGTGATGAGTGATGGGTTGGTCAACTTCATGAACAATGGGTTGCAGTCAATCCAGTATTAAATCAAACGTAAGTTAATGGAGACCCCGTTTAATGCGCTAATTGTTGGTATGACAGCTTGTGGTAAGACGCATTATTTACTCAACACACTGGAGTCCGAGTATCGCGGTAAGTTTGACTACATTGTGTTGATTTGCCCTACTTTCGAGTGGAACAAAGCGTATCAAGATTGGAAATATGTGCGCGACCCCGACGTGTTAGCGATAGACTGCGCACAGGACAATGTCGACGCTGTTCTCAAGTGTGTAACAAATGTTTTTAAAGGCACTAACACTCTGATTGTGTTGGATGACTGTGCGAGTTCTCAAGATGTTAAGAATAGGACTAGTCAATTGGTCAACTTAGCTTTTAGTGCGCGACATTTTATGTTGAGCGTTATTGTCATCACACAACAACTGACGTCGATCGCAAAACCGTATAGAGAAAACATTAGTAAGCTCATTTGCTTTTACTGTCCGAGCAGAGGTGATATGAAGGTTGTTATTGACGACTATCTCGGAAACGTTAGCAAAGAGGAAGCATCGACGATTGTGACCGCATTAAAAAATAACAAGTACGCTAGACTCGAAATCTCACTGCGCTATCCATACAGTCACGAAGTTGTTATTCCGCAATAAAATATGGCTATAAGTAATAACGCGATGGTGAAACGTAAAAGTGAAGAAAACCCCACGATTGAGGAGTTAGTTGAGGAGACCGCTGACACTTCGACTGTGGAAGACAACATTGACGTTAGGAGATCTGAACTAATTAGACTGTCTGGCGATGGTGTGGTGAGCCAATCTGAGGCGTATATTAAAAAAGCGTCCGCAAAGGTTATCGACAAGATGTGGCGCCAATACGAGTTGAAGAGAATGGAAATCGCAAACGCTTTTCTCACTGACTTGCTAATCAGCAAATTCGCTAGCTTATTAGACGGGTTGAACGCTATTGAAAATCCTGACGAACTAAACGACGAGTTGCAAAAAGACCCGTTACTAAAGAAAGACGTTGAGAGCATTGTCGCGATTATGACGCCGAGCGTGCCTTTCTTGGGTTTGTTGTCAGGAGGGATCACAACGTCGAAATATGTGTACGATCACCATTTTAAAAGTAAGGCGACAAACGCTGAAAATAGTGAGCAAACGGACTAATCTATTATTAACAGGTGGCAATAACCTAATTTGCATAACAGGTGGCAATTTTATCACGCGTGAGACACTTTTACGACACATAAATTTGTGAAAATGTGATTTGACAAATTTGTGAAAATGTTGAAACGACACTTTCTATTTTTTAAATGTGATTTGACAAATTTGTGAAAATGTCGAGATGGCGCTCTCTATTTTTTAAATGTGATTCGACAAATTTGTGAAAATGTTGAAACGACACTTTCTATTTTTTAATATGTGAGACCGCTCGCACCACATTTTATTTTTTTAACACGCGAAAATGTTGAAATGACACTTTCTATTTTTTCCTAAATGTAATTTGCGAGAATTTTGAAACGACACTCTCTATTTTAAAATATGACTGAAATAACACTAAATTTAGTGAAAATTGTGATTTGGTATAAATTTGGTGTTGTTTCGCTAGTCTCGCATGTGTTTGACATCAATTTAGTAGAAAACGGGAGGGGTGTTTAGCTCGATTAACGATTGCTGTAGTAGTATAGAGAACAGGGTTGTGGGCTTATTCGATGTTTTCCGATGTTTTCCGTAAACGTAGATTTACCGAAACGACACTAAATTTTGTCGAATCGTGATTTGTTATAAATTTGGTGACGTTTTGGTATTTATACTCACGGCTGACATCAATTGAGCCCGCAGCCCTGTTCCCTATACTACTCGTAGCGTCTTGCAACATTGCGTAGCGTCTTACAACTTAGTGTAACGTCTTATAACGTAGCGTAACGTCTTACAACGTAGCATAACGTCTTACAACTTAGTGTAACGTCTTACAACGTAGCGTAACGTCTTACAACGTAGCGTAACGTCTTTCCACGAAGTGTAACATCATTAAATCCTATAATTGACGTTTACATCACTTGCGTCGCGTCCACGCTGAACTTGGTTACTTAAAACCAGCTTCGCAATTCTCAGAAAAATCACTTCGCAGATTTTCGAAATTGCGAAGCGCTAATTTGGATCTTGATATTATGGTATAGGCACTTTAACTACTGTACCTTTCATTGCTCGGTTTGTGCTGGATCGTGGACTACCAAGAACAAGAAGCTTTGACATGGAAAAGTACATTGCTGATGATACACCATACGGCAAGACAAACTGGAATGAAAAGGTCATTTTCTTTTGATGCTCCCCATTATTGCCACTAAAACAAAAATTTAAAAAGGCTTTTTACAAGGTAATAAAATACAAGAACTACACACGGAAACAATAAAAGGTTTGTTGTACTGCTGAAATTAGTGAATAGGAGTCTAATGCTTATGTGAGTAACACATAAAGTGATCTATATATATTATTAACTAAAGTAGAATATTTTTATATGTAAAATAATCATGATTAATATCAATTATTATGAGATGACTTTCCTACTAGATCATTAAAAACATTTGTTATTTGAAATTTTCACAGACAAAATTTCACACTAATTTTTATTTCACTTTTCGTTTCACTCTCTGATGAAGGGCCTTCATTTGAAACACTATTCACTATTTTGGCATTTCAACATCCTTTTGGTGTTTCTAATTCTCCCTACACAACACTGCAATGTGGAATTGTCTGATAAAAGTCGCCACAATGTTATGCCATTGCCAATTGCAGATTTCTCTGTTGTAATGAAAACAAAAAGTCTTTAACACACTTGAACATTGAGCTTAACCTTTCTTCTACTTCAAACTGGAAAGAATAACCTGAGGTGTTTCTAATTCTCCCTACACAACACTGCACTAATAATTCATATCATTGTTTTCAAAAGTTAAGTTTACTTGATAAGATAGCTTCTTAGTTGTCCTTGACAATTGATGATTAGCAATTCTGTTAAACTGAAAGAAAAAAGTTCACAAGAACCTTTAACCTCTCATAAGTGCTTTAATTTCAATCAAGCAATTACTACAACTAATAAGTAATATTTGGAGGGTAGGTGCCAATATGTGCAACCACATAAATTAAACAGGATCAGAAAATAAGCATTGAGTCATTAAATTATATATCATGTAAAAGTTTAAAAATTAATTAACTATATTATTCATTGAACACGAAGTCAAACCTCTCAGTCTGGTCATCTTGTTTAACAAAGATCAACCCAGCAATTGCGTTACTGTGCCCAAATCGAACACCAGAATAGTTGTTCTTGTCCTGTCGAACACAATGCAAAGACAGTTTTGTGTAATATTCAATCAATCATTCAGTCAACCAAGCCAGTCAAGCAAGCAAACCTGACAGCCAGCCAACCAACCAACTGATTAACCAAACAAACAAACAAACAAACAACAACCAACCAATCAATATCAATCAACCAACTAATTAATCAATTAACCAACCAAGCAACATCATTCCAGCAGTTTAGTTTTATAATACATACACAAATGTTTACAGACCTTTAGGCTACACAGTGCAGTTCCTGAACGATCAAAAACCACAACTTCACCAGAACTACAAGAAAACATAAGATTACATGGTGCACCAGATTCAGTATCCCACCCTGAATTCACTATGGTGCATTAACCCTAGGCTTAGCTGAGTACAGTTGCCATGACAAACTCATTAGTTAGCAAGTCAAGTACATGTTTATGCAATATATTAATTTTTATACCTATATGAAAAGGCAAGTAGGGAGGCATCAGTACTCCATGACAATTTTCTCCACCTTGGCAATGGATCTTTCATCACTTAGGATAATAAATAATTAATCATTAAATTGATCAAGTATCATAGTCTTTGTCTATAGTGATCAACAACCACTTCCTATATAGTAATTCTGAACTTTCATAAATATAGTAGTACATGTACCTTGGCATCTTGACAATGCAGAGGAAAAACTGTCTCTAGATGATCTGGAAGTAGAAGACATATAATAATTGTTATATAACTGTTTAATACATGTATAATGTAATTAATGAATTTAGTTAGATTCTATTTCAGAATCATCCTCAAGGTAACATATTTGCCATTTTTTCATCATGATTATATGGATTTATGCAATAAAAATAATTAACATCATGCAAAGTAAGTGTGCTGCCGGTCTTGTGGTCCCTTGGGACCCTATAGGTATTCAGGTTGTGTGCACTGAATGCCTTACGTCAATGCAAAACTCGTGGCATCTGACGGTCATCCACTTCAGGGCTTATTCGTGCGCTGTCCGTCGAACACGATCCTTCGTTCCCGCCCACCCAACCCTCATCTTACATAGCTCATTATTGTGCTCCCGTGCTTCGGACTTTGCTACTTTGCTTTCATTCAGCTGTTGCTTGCTGGCTAGCTGCTAGTGCGGGTCTGTACTGGGCAACGTCGCCGTACAGTCGTTGGGGGACTGTATTTGTGCTCCCTGCTGTTGCTCAGTCGTGTGGGGGGTCCTCTGGGTCCGGACTGGGCAACACCGCCGTACAGTCGTTGGGGGACTCTATTTGTGCTCCCTGCTGTTGCTCAGTCGTGTGGGGGGTCCTCTGGGTCCGTACTGGGCAACACCGCCGTACAGTCGTTGGGGGACTCTATTTGTGCTCCCTGCTGTTGCTCAGTCGTGTGGGGGGTCATCCGGGTCCGTACTGGGCAACACCGCCGTACAGTCGTTGGGGGACTCTATTTGTGCTCCCTGCTGTTGCTCAGTCGTGTGGGGGGTCATCCGGGTCCGTACTGGGCAACACCGGCGTACAGTCGTTGGGGGACTCTATTTGTGCTCCCTGCTGTTGCTCAGTCGTGTGGGGGGTCATCCGGTTCAACTGCTGCTAGCGCTTGTGCAGGTACGTATATTCTGCAACGTTGCTTATCGTTCAGCGGTTGGGGGACTGTATTTGCGCTATGTCTTTGCTTGCATATTATCGGCAGCTGCCAGTATTTGCTTTCATCTGCGGGCTAACTTATTTTATGTTTGTCTCCTGTTCTGCTGCATGTGTTTGCTCCATCGCATAGTGTGTGTACAATCGCGCCAGTACATCTGGTTTATTCCCCGGCTATTCTGGGTGACTTCCTTTGTGTTTGTCTCCTGTTCTGCTGTTTGTGTTGTCTATGTATCCATTAACATTAGTGTACCGTCGCGCCAGTGCTTCTGGTCCGCTGTTTTGGCTACTATTTTAAATGTTAGTGTGTGTACAATCGCGCCAGTACATCTGGTTTTTTCCCCGGCTATTCTGGGTGACTTAATTTAATATATGTTTGTCTCCTGTTTTGTTGCGCATGTGTTTACTGTGTATAAAGTAATATTGCTGCTCGGCTACTCCGGGTGATATTTTACTGTTAGTGCCAGTAGAACTGGTCGGCTCCCCAGCTATCCTGGGTGATAACTAAAATGCTTTTTTGTCTCCTGTTCTGCTGCATGTGTTTACTGTGTGCAATCTCTTTTGTTGTCCCATCAACTTAAATGTCGTCTGTTCTTGTGCATGTTCGCAGCTATATTCTCTTCACAGCAATGCTCCTAAGGCAATCCTCCATAGGAAATGTCCCAGTCATCTCCATCCTCTAGCTTGATGTGGCTCTGGTTTGGGATCAAACTTCAAGGTCGGGCCTTGTTTGGTTCCCTGCAGGCATTGTGCAGGCGATAGGCTGTAGTAGGGGTAATTTGTTATTATACGGTAAGTTTTTTTTCTCCACTTTATGTGTGACAGTAGTTCTGATCAGGAGAGGGTAATTCTCGGCAACATTGTAACAAGTTAGTTGGGGAGTTTAGGCTCGCCTGGGGCTGCTCTACCTATGAGACCGCTCCCGTCTTTGTGGATCTCTGGGTCCTGTAAACTGTTCCTCGGCTATTAGCGTAAAACCCTCTCCGACAGAGCTACACCCTCCAAAGGTTGAATAGTTCAGGACACTGTGCCCAATTAGGTGCGGTTCCATACAGCGTATGGTCAGGAATCGCGGGGCTATCGGGGGTGCTACCGCAGACTCTTGCATGAATGTTAATAATAAATAATTTCCCAACGCAACTAGGTGATAATTAATCAGACATAGTTTGATGCTACTCTGGCTTTTAAAAAGTTTTTTGAACATACATGTAACTTTAAAAGTAACTGTCCATGCATGACCCAACGTTTCGACTCTCCAATCTAGTGTCTTCATCAGGGGTGATGAAGTGTGTTGGGACACATGTAGTGGGACCCCGCAGCCCCCACCTTTTTTACGAGTTATTAGCTATTCGCAGCTGTTTTCTATGTGAATTTTTGGTTAATTTCCCCTGATTTTCTAGCCTCTCCGACTTGTTTTTTGCTCTCACAGGGGGTCAGGCTTGAGGCAACCGCAAATGTGCCAGGGGCCCTGCGCATGTTTCATCTGCCCCTGGTGCTATTGATATGTCAAGCCGCCAGACAACGTACCATCAGGAGTACCCTGAGCGCCCATATCAATAGCGCCCATATCAATAGCGCCCACGTCCCATTGAATTATTACCAGAAGCTTATAATTTATAGATAATGTCATCATCGGTTCTATGAGGGTCTATAGGGATCCTAACTTTAGATTGGAAATTACACTAGATTGGAGTGTCGAAACGTTGGGTCATGGACAATAACTAAAACTAAAATAACAAAAGCCAGAGTAGCATCAAACTATGTCTGATGATGATGATTTTTTTCATTCATAATTTTTCATCATTATTTGTGCCAAAATTGAATACCGTTCTTATGGAGACAGATCATTCTCGGTTGCTGCGGCAAAACTCTGGAATTCATTAGCAGAACAAATTAGAAGAACTCATGATTGTTTTAAAAGTAGTTTTAATATAATTCACTATTCTTTTCTCTAATTAATATTTTTGTAGTTATCATACATGTACATGGGTTTTATTGGTTATACTGTACACTGTACATTTACAGCTTTGATTTTACAATGAAATGTATATTGTTGTAAGAGCATTGAGAATAATGCCCCTAAAACATCTTTACTATAATTATTATTGAGGATCTGGAAATTCTAAGGGAGGGGGCATTCAGGTTCCACAATTCCAGGGGGGAGGGTATAAATGTCACATAGAAATTCCATGAGGGAGGATGGAATGCCAGGGGAGGAGGGTAAATGTCACATAAAATTTCCAACAGGAGGGGTGAAATTCCAGGGGGAGGGGGGAAAGTCACATGAAAATTCCATGGGGAACCAGCGGGTAAATGTCACATGGAAATTCACGAAAATTTAAGGGAAGTGGAGATAAATTTTGGAACAGCCCAATGACGGATTTTTTTACATTTTTCACATGGGAAAATGCATTTGTTTCTCATTTCTAGTCAGAGAAACTTAATCGCGAGCGTGATTTGACAAATTACCTATCTGCCAGAGTGATTAATCATGCTGGCAGATTGAAGTTGGGAGCAGGGTGTTTCACTCTAATGTATAGGTAAATAGTTTGGTTAGCCTACAATAAAGGCATCACCTGCAATAAGGGATCAGTCTGGTCATAATATTACTATCCTTACCTAATTTCAATACATTGCTCTTGCAAAACAGCAAGAAAATCACCATCACTGAAAAAGGGGAAAGAAGATGCTATGATCACATTTGGGCTAGCAAATTCCCTCTAACAAATGTCCTAACAATAGTGGTTAAGTTGTACCTGGAAAGTGAAAAATTCCAAGTTTGTGGACATTCAAATTGTTTAAGAAGATCTTCTGGTAATCCAAATGAATTGTCAAGACCACTATTTAAAACAAAAATTATTTTTATTAAATCAATACATATAATATAATAATCCAGTTATCTCACTACTTCTTTTCTCCTTCCATTTGCTTGTTCATTCATTTGTTCACTTGTCCATGCACCCATCCATCCATTTCTTCTTCAATTCATTAATTAATTATATCCATATTCATATTCACAATTATTAAAAGTAATTTGTACAAGATTGAGATTTAAATAATGTTCTTGTTATTATTGTTCATTCTTTGTCTCACACTCATTCATTCATTTGTCTGTCAGTTCATCAATCTGTCCATCCATCCATACTGATTGTTTATTTTGAAGAAACCTCAAAACAACAAAGCAATTAATTGTCTAACCTGAATGGATATTTCATAAACTTCCAGACATTCCAAAAAGATCCTTAATGAAAGTAAAAACAATTGATATACTAGATCAGGGTTCAAATTGTGAATCGCGATGCATTTTTTAAAGTATGTCATGCAAAAAAGCACAAAAACTAAAATCGCGATGCAAGTTTTGTACGCGTATTTTTTGCGTATGTTACACATGACTGTTATGCATATTTCTTGCATGTTACGCATATTGTTAGTGGCATATTCTTTGCATATGTACTTTACGCATAATCCTTGTGTAATGATATCCATTTTCTTTGTGCATGTAATGTGCATATTCTTCACGTATGCTACACGCATCATCCTTGCGTATATGCATATTCTTCGTGTATGTTAGGCCTATCTTATGTAAGCACTCCACACAAGGAGGTTGTAGCCCCATCCCTCCAATTTTTTGACAAAATGTTTTTACAATGCACTTTTGTAATGTTAATTTGAACCCTGTAGATTGCATAATGATACATAATAATAATGATAATAACAACAATAATAGTAAGAACAATAATAATAACAATAATGATAATAATAACAATATAAATAGTAATAACAATAATAATAATAATAATAACAATAATGATAATAATAATTCAATAATAATAATAGTAATAACAATAATTTATTGAAATACTTTATATAAATATACAATTATAAATCTCACTAATAACTAAAAACACCTAAAAGCCCTAAAATGCGTGATGATTCAAACGCCATTCACTAAATGTACGTGTCCGGCATCAATGTCTTTAAATAGCGTTGTCGCTTAAAAAACCTCTGCTGTAACAGAGTTTAATTTGAACTCGTCTATATGTTCGTCTTTCGCTCGAAATGGCGATCTAGATCCTCTCGTGCATAAATGCACGGACTTCAAAATTTCGAAAGACAATCTTGTTCTGTAATAACAATCTTGTAATAACAATAATAATAATAATAATAATAATAACAATAATGATAACAATAAATATGACAAAAATAATAATAATAATGACAATGGTTTATATTATGATATAAACAAGCAATGTAGATATATATGCAATTGGTTTCTCTACCATAAATCACATACATGTACCTTCAATTATAGACAGGAACTTCTTTCCAAAAGATCCCCCTTGTTGTAAAATATGAAGGCTGTCTTTGTTCTGAAGAAAATTTAAAAACCCATCCAAAGATGCAGTACACTAGTTATATATACACTAATGCGGTACACTATTAGAGAACACTCTCACTAGTTAAAACTACTAAAATATTAAGAAGTGAATGATTTTGGTATACAAAATGAAATATCGAGAATAACAACATATGTACATGGTAGAAAAATATCTTTATGCTTACCAGAACCTCTCCTTCTAAGTTCCATTCGACGTGGACGAGCAAATTGTACAAAATATGATCATTATTATCGTCTTTTTCCTTTCCTTCGTCCGCCATGTTTTTCTATTATGAAAAGACCGCTGTCCACGGGCTCACGCAACGTATCATTCTTTCAATTTTTGGACAATCTGATTGGTTCATTTTTGTGACGTCATCCTTTAGCCGCTGTATTTAAAACCCAAACCGCCATGTTGTTCGTAAGGCGACCTTGCAGTTGACGAAGTTTAGAGGGAGCTTTTTCAGTCTTTACAAACAGAGATCGTGTTTTATTTGGAAGAAAATTGACTGTACTTGTTTAGAAAAGGATGGCTACCAGTTTTCAAGCTTACGTTGACCGGGAAAATATCGCAAATCCCGTCTTAAAAAGCATCTCGAAACCAGCTCAAGGACCAGGTATTTCAATGACTTCTTTGACTGCTTTCGTGAAACAAATGTCAGGCTTTTCGTCAATGAACTATCGTTGATCTTTCGTTGTTATAGCCCAAAGACGTCTATCGGCTAAAAGTTTTCATGAAAGCAAAAATCCGCAGCAGACTCCTCGAAAAGCATTGGGTGACCTCCTCAATTTGCAGAAACATGGAACAGGAAAGAAATTCGAAACCCCAAAACCTAAAGTGAAGATATTCCAAGATACGCCCAAAACAAATAAAAGGAAATCTACCAAGTCTAGAAAGGGAACATTTTCTGTGTTCGATGCTAATAAAGCGGAGAGCAAAACCGGAGAAGCTAAAACAAGGACGTCTAATGAAAATAGCTTGCCAGAAATAGAAAAGATGGCCCCATTCATTGACCAAGGTAGGCCTTCTCTGTCAATGGTATGGAGCATTCACGGTGTTCTCAGACATTTGTGCTGACATTTACTTTTTAGTTGTCATCAACCTTACTTGCTTGGCATCTGATTATATTTTCTCTCAACACCCACATGGTCAAGCATATCTAATTTTTGCTTTGCATTGCAGAAAATGATTTCACCACACCACAGTACATCAGGCAACTGCTACAACACCCTAGAATTATCAACCCGTCTTCAATATTTCCTCCAAGGAAATTTGAAATAGATGATGATGACTCCAAAACTTTTCCCTCAGATTATGAGTATGACACAATCTGTCAACCATCTTTTGGTAAGTGTAACATCTTGATTTCTTAGTTTATTCTTTGTGCTAAACAAATATTCATTTCTTTCCCTCTGTTTAGATGACACCTTAGCCAACATCATTGGTTATAATGGTAAGCTGGAATTCTGTGAAGTTGAGACTGACCTGCCATCTCTGGATGATATACCATTAGATTTCTCATTGCTACCATAACTGAAATAATGCTGTTTATGTAAATCTGAGATGAGTCATTTCAAAATCTATCTTATTTTGTGACATTGGAACTCCCTACTATTAACTAGCTATTTAGATAAATATTGTTTGTAAATATAAAGTTATGAATTGTTTTATTAAATATTATATATTGTTTTATTTATAATCTTTGGTATGTCTCTTGGGATTTACGAGGCTGGTGAGTTTCATCGAACCTACCAATTGTTGAAAATCACAGCTTCATTGCAACCACAACCCAAATAGAAATTTGGGGCTGCAAGCAGGCTACCCAAAATCCACCCTGCACTTACTCTGAAAAAATGGGTGGGGTGAGATAGAAAAGCTCTGACAACCATTACTCTAAACTGGAAATTCGTTTTGCAAGCCAGGTGACCGTTGAACCTGTCCCAAATCAATCACATATATTATATTTTACACAAAGTTCTCAATTGGACTGGACCTTTCAATCCCACTGCGATAAGTAACTATTCTTTGAATTCTAACTAGGGTCGTTTAGTTTCGGATTTTTGCAGCAACCCACTGATGTAGAGAAGGGTACTTTCGGTTGGTAAATCAGAACTTTTTAAATGCCATACGTACTAAACGATTTGAAGTCAATAGTCATTTTCCCCAGCTATGTGCTTCATAGATGTGCTCCAAAACTCACAATACTATATAGGATTTGTACATTGAATCTGACTTTATAAACATAAAAGTATGACTTGTACTCGAGAAACTGTCAACGGAATGATTTGTGGGCTCATAATCCGACTCTTCCCGTTTCTCCATAAATCGGCCCGATTAATAGCAGTGTTACCCTGGGTGCCAGAGGTTCTTCCGCGCTCGATTACGGGCGGGAAAGGTCTGGCACCCAGGGTATAGCAGTGTGCGTTTGAAAAAAACTTTTCTCTTTCCCTTTTTTTACTCTTGGCGTATCTGCAGCCAGATTCTGCGGCCACCGTTTGCGCGCGAAATCAGCCGTGTGTGGATGTCTACTCTAGCGTATTTTGGTGCCTTTCCACATAAGACCAGGGACCGCGGAACAATTTTTGGATTGGGGGGGCTAGCGAACGCTATAATTAGGGCTATATAAAAATCGCATGCTTGGAAAATTATGGGGGGGGGGCTAAGCCCCTTAAGCAGGCTAAGTCCCTTGTAAGATCGCAGCGAATTTTGCTGCGATTTCCAAATAGCAAATCCGTAGCGAAATCGCCGGCTGTTCACATGCGCGGTTTCTCGCAGTGCGAGCGCGATAAAAGTCGCAACTAAAAGCGCAGCAAAAATCGAGATTAATGTTGGGTCGATTTCGTATCGAGTATATGTTACATAATCAAGACTTTCTCAAAGCCCTTTTTCCTCGCCTGGCACTCTCCCGCAGGATACCGCCTAGCACGCCAGCTCACGACTATATGAGAACACAATTTTGTTACAGTTTGTTTTTTGAGATATGATTAAGAACATCCGTGCAATTTATATTCTGTGATTGGTGGACTATCTAATGACATTATAAAAACCTGCAAAATACAGCTATATTACAATCCAGCTTAAAATTCGACAACATTTCATTATAGTTCAATGACAAGGGTGTTTCTACAGGATCACCAAAACGGTAAATAACCCTCATATTTCTATTTCTAATTAGAATACGCCTACAGTTCTATGACGTGCAGTTCTATGATAATAATACTCTATCACGGTTAAACACATTTGCTGGCTGGTGGGCAGTCAGGCCTCGAAGAAAGCAGTCACTCAATTCCACTATTCCGATCGATTTGTAAAGAATAAAACATGCTCCGAAAATCTTCATGTTCAAATCACCATGTTACAAGAGACAAATGTTCTCGCAATGTAATTTTTTTACTGAAAAAAAGTATTGCAGGTTGTGTGGGATGTCAGACAAACGTTTTGTGATTTCTTTACCTTCCTCGCAAATGCAAACAAAGCTGCCATCTTGTATTTCCCTAGGAGTTCTCCACTGACTACAGCGTACTCCGAAAATTGCATTGCAACTTGCAAGAAAAATTACCACATGTAACATGGTCATTATAAGAAGACAAAAACAAAGTGTGGTGATATTTCAATATCACTTTAAAAGTCAAACTTCCTTCGGTCGTTTTTCGAACTATCGTTTTGCCTCTAAATTCTCGACTGCAGGTTGTGGTTTTCATTCAATTTATAAAGTACTGAATTTTCTTCTTACACGATCATGCGAGGTTAATATATTTCTAATGACGCTTATTATGTCCTTATTGTGTTATCTATGTCCTTAATTCTGTTTATATATCTTGTCCTTAGTTCTGTTTATATCCTTCCGATATCTTCTAGTTGGCAAAAGGTGAGAAACAGAACCTTTCGAGACCAAGGAAGACAGTGTAACTATTGCTAGAAATACAGTAACATCGGATAATCCAGTAAGAAGACTGATTCAGTACTTTGTCGATTAAATAGGTGAACGCGTTTCAGGCTGATATTATTATATTTATACATTAAATCTGTTTCTCTTCTGGTCAGAAACCAGGAAATCTTTCATCTGCTAACGCAGCAGACAACAAATCAGGATATTTAGGGACGCGATAATAAAAGACTCGCGCATTTTTTGCCGAGTTATTTCGAAGCATGACTTACCATGGACACAAAGCCACCTAATTGTTTTCCCGTCGCGTAAAAATTCGATAAAAACCCGGTGTACAAAATATTTACGCGTAAAAATTCCCAAAGAATTAATAGAACTAAAATATCGCTCTCTCAACGCTACCTGGCAGTGCAGATACGAATTGCGAGGCAGCCAGTGATAGCTAATTCAAAACGAAGTCGCGCACTTCGAAATTCGCGTACCATATAAAAATGTTCGAAATGAGTTCGCGCAGTGGACGAAGAATAAGGTCAGTCGTCAACTTTGATGTCGTTAGTTAATTTGTTCAAGACATCCTTAAACGAAGGTCTCAATCTGGGATAAATCGACCAACAATCTTTCATTATCTCGAACATCTCCGAGTGACATGCTTCGGGTTGGTCCATGCGGTATCCCTTCGTGACTCTTGATAATACTTCTGTGAGCGGCTGAAATAAAACATGACGTGTGAGTATCCATGGCAATAGTGACGTTTCAAAGTGGCGCTAATGCATCAGTCAATTCCAGCAATGCCCATGTGACCAGCCGATCCCAGGGCCATTTTCGCCGACCTTCCGCCGTGGAGGCAAAATGCCCTGGGAACGAGGTTGTGTTGAGGGGACTTAGCATGCATATGAAAACGCAACATTTTACACCCCTTTAGTGCTGTTTAATATTGGCAAAACAATTAAAGTAAACAAAAAATAATGTTTAATAAAATACATCGTTCAGGAATGTTAGTGTTGTAAAGTTTTTAATATCCATATTCAATGAGTTAAACTTTCCAACATTTTCATTTTATACACTGTGGCAGTGTGTTTTGGTTGCTGCAACCACAATCCTTTTCGGTCATGACAAATAACCGGCTCAATGCCCAGGGGCCCGGCCCCGGGTTAAATATTATAAGAACTAATGCCCGGGCTTAAAAAGCTTGCAAAATGCATTAATCATAGGCATACCTGAGCAGTTATGTTTGGGGGGGGGGGGCATCGTTGCCCGAAAATTTAAGAGTCCACTGTCGAATGGTCGTGGCTAGATGGTACCCTCGCAGTTGAGTTTGAGTTCGCAGTTAGTTGAAGACTGTGATTAAGGTTGGAGTGAGGTTAGGACTTGGGGTTTAGGGCACTTGTGGTTTAGAGTTAGGGGTTTAGGGCACTTGTGGTTTAGGGTTAGGGTCACTTGTGGTTTAGGGTTAGGGTCACTTGTGGTTTAGAGTTAGGGGTTTAGGGCACTTGTGGTTTAGGGTTAGGGTCACTTGTGGTTTAGAGTTAGGGGTTTAGGGCACTTGTGGTTTAGGGTTAGGGGTTTAGGGCACTTGTGGTTTAGGGTCACTTGTGGTTTAGAGTTAGGGGTTTAGGGCACTTGTGGTTTAGGGTTAGGGGTTTAGGGCACTTGTGGTTTAGGGTCACTTGTGGTTTAGGGTTAGTACCTTTCGTCGTTGGACAAGCAACGTATTTTCTCGTCAGGGTAATTATTTGATGTTCCTTTGTTATATGAATTATGAATACGTACTATAAGTAATAAACCTAAATGAAAAATAAACAATTGGATTAATAACTGTTAATTTTGCGGGCACTTTTTGAAATAAATGTTGGGTAAATTCGAGTAATATTGCTGTTAAATATTCATGAAAAATTTGAACTGTTTTAATATTAAAGTAATATGTTTTATTAGAGTTGTTTTGCAGTTGCCCAGTTTAAAATTATACTAAAGGCTATCTCCCTATTTAAGTGAGGAAACCGCTGAGAAATTTAGTTGCTGTATATATGAAGTTGCGCCTGCCACACTGCATCCGATTCGACAGGGTTGTTGTTAGATGGTACCTTCGAAGTTGAGGATCGTGACGTAAACATATATCTAAACTAAACCCGAATCTCCAATCTAATCCTAATCCTAACCGAAGCCCTAACTCTAAACCACAAGTGACTCTAACCCTAAACCACAAGTGACCCTAAACCCCTAACCCTAAACCACAAGTGCCCTAAACCCCTAACTCTAAACCACAAGTGACCCTAACTCTAAACCACAAGTGACCCTAACTTTAAACCACAAGTGACTCTAACCCTAAACCACAAGTGACCCTAAACCCCTAACCCTAAACCACAAGTGCCCTAAACCCCTAACTCTAAACCACAAGTGACCCTAACTCTAAACCACAAGTGACCCTAACCCTAAACCACAAGTGCCCTAAACCCCTAACTCTAAACCACAAGTGACTCTAACCCTAAACCACAAGTGACCCTAAACCCCTAACCCTAAACCACAAGTGCCCTAAACCCCTAACTCTAAACCACAAGTGACCCTAACTCTAAACCACAAGTGACCCTAACCCTAAACCACAAGTGCCCTAAACCCCTAACTCTAAACCACAAGTGACCCTAACCCTAAACCACAAATGACCCTAACCCTAAACCCCTAACCATAAAAGCGAAGCCACCTTAAGTTGTCGTAAAACTGGAGTCCACTTACCACTCTTGGATACGGCACACGGCCAAACGAATAAATTTCCCACAAGAATATACTGTAGCTCCAAACGTCGGATTTCGATGAGAAATCCTAAAAATTCAAGCCACACAAAGTCAAGTCTAAGGCCTCGTTTAAGGCCTCGGCTCACCATCCGATTCCACGGATCAGTAAGATTTCAAAACATTATATATCCACTGGTGTCCTAACCCCCTAAAACCACCAACAACGGAAGTTGTTTTAGTTTACACTAGTGGCAAAGAGTAATTAAATGGACACTTCACCCCAAAAACCAGTGTTGCTTAAAGGGAATTGTACCCAAAAAATAAATTACTTTTAAATAAAAGGCCTTTAATAGAAATGTTGAAAGTTTTACGGCAGCTCTTGTACTCGTGAAGTAACGTTTTCATTCTCGTATTTTATGCTTCTGGACCACGCCATTTTAGAGTTTGCTCGACGGCTCAGACTCCAGGTCCAGCGGGGGTTTCTTTTCAATTTTGACGTCACTTGAGTGCAAGGAACAAAAGTCAAGCACTCAATGACGTCAAAATTGAAAAGAAAACGACCGCTGTACATCAATCATGAGCCGTCGAACAAACTCGAAAACGGTGGTGTCCAGAAGCATAAAATACGAGAATGAAAACGTTATTTCTTGAGTACATGAGCAGATACCGTAAAACTATTAACATTTCTAAACATTATTCTTAAAGGCCTTTTATTTAAAAGTAATTTTTTTTGGGTACAGTTCCCCTTTAAATGAAAGTTCTTTGTCACCTAACATGAGAATGGGTATTAGTTTTCTTCTAATCTTTTTAGCTCGAGAGAAATTTGGCTTTGTTGATCGTATTTTTGTAAATTAAAGGCCGCCATTTTTGTTCTGATTGCTCCATTAATTTGTGACGTCATTGAGTGATAGAAACACTACACAAAGAAACCCTTCACAATAGCATGACAATGACGTGGTCTTAGTCTATTGTGCAGGATTTCTAATTTTCTATTCACGCTATTGTGAAGGATTTCTTTTCAAAGTGTTTCTATCATGACTCAATGACGTCACAAATTAGCGACTGCATTCGCCCGCAATCAGAACAAAAATACGATTAAACAATGCTAAATTTCTCTAAAAATAAAAAGATTAGAAGAAAACTAATATCCATTCCCATGTAAGGCGACAAAGAACTTTCATTTAAGTAACACTTGTTTTTGGGGTGAAATAAAAAAAATAAATTTTTAAAAATAAAAAATAATGATTGCGACTTACTGATTGCATCAAGGCTTCCGGCGCAGTCCATTTTATGGGAAGTTTACCGCTGACACTGACGCTTTCCTCACGTGCGTGACCAAAATCCGCTACCTACATCAAGTAGTACACGGAGTAAACGTTCAGAAATACTTAATACACAGGGCTCACATTAGTAGTGAAACGACGCTCGTGGATATTACCAAAAACAAACTCAGGAAAAGCATATACACACGCAATATCTTGTATATCATATATGTATTATTCCTGGGCTTATTATGTACTAAGTACCTAAGTAACTTTAAGAATTTATTGTTGTAAGAGAATTGAGACTTATGTATTATATAATGCTCCTAAAACGTCTTTATTATTGAATTATTAGTGACTTGCAGCTAACTCAAGCTTAAACGTAAATTCAGAAAAATGTTTCTGAGCTCCAGATGGGAATCAAACCCGCAACCTTCTGATCTCCGGGATTGATGCTCTAACCATTGAGCTACGAGGACTAAGATGGCAGAGTGAAGGCTACGTTGTGTACTAGTTCGTACGTACGACATACGTACTACTAAATCTACAGTATCAAATATTATCTTTATTATTATTAATTATTACAAAATGGAGAAATCACTTTAATGCAGTTTGCACAACAATAATAACACAAACATTTCGTATTCTTGAAAACAAGAATATTTTGCCAAACAAAGAACTTTCTATAATGTGTTGTTCAAACTAAGGCTACGTTTTCAGGGATACGTTTTCAGTTTAAGAAGTAGAAAACATTTTCCCGTTTCCACAGAGTTATAGAAACACAGGTGGAAGTTTGGGAGAACGAAAGATCTAAGTAGGGACGTCTTATAATATATAATATATATAATAAAAAGGGGTTTAAGACGTTATTACGCTCGGTACCAACCTTTGCCATACAGTTCTCGTCCAAGAGCACATTCCTCGCAGCCAAGTCTCTGAATTAATAATAATTATTCCATAAGACCAAGCAGAACATGCACACAGTGCAAACGTTTGTCTACTACCTTTTATTTATTTATTTCAAAACGGTAATATTAACTTGCCAGAAACAGTTGACAAATTTCCAAATTTGATTGTTACCTGTGAACGAAATTTTGCGATTCCAAATAACACATACCCTCAGCTACGTCTCTAAAAGGAAAAAATCGAAATCGAAGTCGTAGCATTTCGTAGTAAAGGTTTTCTTGAAGTGGCAAAATAATGTGTAGAGCAGTGCAGTAGCTATTACAAGCCTACCTGGCAAAACCAATTAGATCTTTCTGAGTTATTACTGCTCGACCTCTAGATCTTAAATATTCCACCAGACTCCCCTGGATAAAATGGACGAAAAACAAAACAGGAATTGAAGCCGTTGAAAGGACGAGAAGAAGATGAGGATAAAGATGAGCATGAGGATAAGGATCATAAGGATGAAGATGAGGATGAAGATGAGGATGAGGATGAAGATGAAGATGAAGATGATGATGATGATGAAGATGAAGATGAAGATGATGATGAAGATGATGAAGATGAAGATAAAGATGAGCATGAGGATAAGGATCATAAGGATGAAGATGAGGATGAAGATGAGGATGAAGATGATGATGTAGATAAAGATGAGCATGAGGATCATAAGGATGAAGATGAGGATGAAGATGAGGATAAAGATGAGCATGAGGATAAGGATCATAAGGATGAAGATGAGGATGAAGATGAAGATGATGATGAAGATGATGATGATGAAGATGAAGATAAAGATGAGCATGAGGATAAGGATCATAAGGATGAAGATGAGGATGAAGATGAGGATGAAGATGTAGATAAAGATGAGCATGAGGATCATGATGATGAAGATGAGGATAAAGATGAGCATGAGGATAAGGATCATAAGGATGAAGATGAGGATGAAGATGATGATGAAGATGAGGATAAAGATGAGCATGAGGATAAGGATCATAAGGATGAAGATGAGGATGAAGATGAAGATGATGATGAAGATGATGATGATGAAGATGAAGATAAAGATGAGCATGAGGATAAGGATCATAAGGATGAAGATAAGGATGAAGATGAGGATGAAGATGAGCATGAGGGTGAGGATAAAGCAATGAAAACGAGGATGAAGACGAGGATGAAGACGAGGATGAAGATGACGATGGGGATGAAGACGAAGATGATGATGAAGATGATGATGAGGATGAAGATGAGGATGAAGATGATGATGAAGATGAAGACGAGGATGAAGACGAGGATGAAGATGATGATGAAGATGAAGACGAGGATGAAGATGAGGATGAAGAAGAGGATGAAGATGAAGATGATGATAATGATGATGATGATGATGATGACGATGATGATGATGATGATGATGATGAGGATGAGGATGGAGATGAGGATAAAGATGAAGGATGAAGACGAAGGGATGAAGACGAAGGGATGAAAACAAGGATGAAGATGAGGATGAAGATGAGGATGAAGATGATGATGAAGATGAGGATGAAGATGATGATGAAGATGAGGATGATGATGAAGATGAGGATGGAGATGATGATGAAGATGAGGATGGAGATGAGGATGGAGATGAGGATGAAGATGAGGATGATGATGAGGATGATGATGATGATGATGAAGATGATGAAGCTGAAGATGAAGATGATGAAGATGAAGATGAAGAAGATGAGGATGATGATGAAGATGAAGATGATAATGAAGATCGAAGATGAGGATGAAGATGATGAAGATGAGGATGAAGATGAAGACGATGAGGATGAAGATGATGATGATGATGATGATGATGATGAAGATGATGATGAATGAAGATGAGGATGAAGATGATGATGAAGATGAGGATGAAGATGATGATGATGAAGATGAGGATGAAGATGATGAAGAAGATGAGGATGAAGATGAGGATGAAGGGATGAAAACAAGGATGAAGATGAGGATAAGGATGAAGAGGATAAGGATGAAGATAAAGATGAAGGTAAATATGAGAATGAGCGTAAAGATGAGGATGAAGATGAGGACAAGGAAGATGATGAGAAAAATGAGGAAAAGAATCAAGACAAGCATCAAGACAAGGATCAGGACAAGGAGAAAGAAGACAAGGAAGACTATGAACGCTAGTAATGGTGACAATGATGCATTCTGTTCTATTAAACAAGCTATGTACAGTAATATACAGTGGTAATATCACACCTTATCACAAAACTCCGTGACAATGTATATTGGAGAGGAATCTAGACATACACCTAACAACATCACTAAGTTTTTGTGGTTTAAGGCCCTAAACAAAAGGAAAAATGGCGAGTTAATATGGTCAACCACGTGATCTTAAAGCAATCATTTTGACTTTTACTCAGCAGAAAATGGTCCAAGTAACAATAGAACAACAGGCTTAATCGCCATATAGACAAATAGTGAAAAAGAAACGCAAAAATTGTAGAATTTACGATTCCTTGTTTTGAACCACGAGGAATTGCAGAAAAAGGCCTGGAACCGAGAAGTTTGCCTCCCAATTTTTCCAAGATGGCGGCGCCCAATTGGTTCCCAAATTCAGGTCCCAATACCCCCTCTGCTCTATGATCTATGAATCACTATGATCTCTATAATCACTATGATCTCTAAATCACGCAATTCAGCTATTTGGCTGCGATGTGAATTTTTAATAAAACTATTTATGATCTCTATGATCTCTATGATCTCTATGATCTCTATGATCTCTATGATTCCTATGATCTCTATGATCATTATGATCATTATGATCTCTATGATCCCTATGATCCCTATGATCCCTATGATCCCTATGATTCCTATGATCGCTATGATCGCTATGAATCACTATGAATCACTATGAATCACTATGATCACTATGATCTCTATGATCTCTATGATCTCTATGATCTCTATGATCTCTATGATCTCTATGATCTCTATGATCCCTATGAATCTCTATGAATCTCTATGATCCCTATGATCTCTATGAATCTCTATGAATCTCTATGATCTCTATGATCTCTATGATCTCTATGAATCTCTATGATCTCTATGATCTCTATGAATCTCTATGAATCTCTATGAATCTCTATGATCTCTATGAATCTCTATGACGACGAAAAAAAGAACTTGTAGTAGCATACGTCATAACAGATGCTTCCGTTAAGAAAGTTTGCGCTGATCGTCCTACTTCTTTCATAGATTTTACTGCAATTCTCTTTTTATTATACTTTCCTTCCCATACATCTAAATAAACAAATGAAGAGCTTAGGAAATCGTAAAAATCAATGAGCATGCTGAAGCGCTTACGACATGTAAAGAGATCGATGATTCATTAAAGAAATATAAAATGGTTTCATGTATACTATAAACACGCAGGCTGTTTGGAGACTTACGAAAAGTGTAATAAAAAGACGGGGATGAGTGTTTTTAATAGCTTTTTGAAAGTCAACATCGCAAGTGTTAATATTTAACAATTAGACAACGAGCCCGCGTTTTCTATGAATGAGGCAGAGCAGAGTTGACTATCACTCATAGAAAACAAGGGCGAGTTATCTAATTTTTTAGTATAAATTTGCAAGTTTCTTACCCAAGAAATAACTTTTATTTCACATGTTTCATGAAAAAAAGTAAATATTCTTTCGAAATTACACCGAGAGGTTTTTTACCCGAGAGGTTTCTATATCAGCGGATAGTAATTCCTGCGATAGCCAATGAAAATTAAGGATTTGATAGAAACTTGTATTAACTATGTCAATTTATATTAACACATACATTATCTAAACATAAAAAGCATGTGATATTTATTTTATAAAATAATCAGACTTCTAAAAAAGGGCGGGAAAAAGTGTTTATAATAATGGTTGACACGTCACAGATTTTTGAACGAAGTTGCACGTAGAGAAACTGGATTAAGCACCTCCAAATTCACCATGTCCAACGATTTTAATCAAATCCAATTGTTTCTTGGGTATATTCCAGCCAGCTGAAATGCAAAAGGAATCCTTGAGAAAACTATTACACCTTTTAGGCAACCATGGCGGATGCATGCATGCAAACTATTAATGCGAAAATGGACGGCTAACAACCGAAGTTAATAACATTAGAAATAGAATACTCCTTACTCAGCGGACTATGTCATCGCTCTAAGGGAAGAAATCCTAAAGCTAATGGATGAGAATGGAGAGCTGCGAGAAAGAAACAATAATCTAGCGTATCTTATGTCTGACGTTCACACTAAAGTAAACGATGTTGAAAATGATAAAGAAAGTCTGGTCACGGTTATTAAGAATTTACAAAGCTACATCAAAATTCTAGGACTTATTTCAATTCGTTAATAAAACTATAAGCACATGATCGTCATTAAATGCAGATTTGAAAGTTCCGAAGGTCTCAAGTGCAGAGATTGATGAAACAAAGATCACGTATTGTGGAGCTATATTGTTTTATTCTCCACCACCTAAAAGACACTGACAACATCATTATCTCCATTTTTAAGAACGAACTGGTCTAAGGAACTTCCGTCTCCCAGAGGGATTTTAACATTAACATGAGAAAGGAATTCTCGCAAGGAATTATGGTAGTAGTAGTCACTTAATAGATTCATACGTCATAATGGGGTAAGGTCTATTCTCGATATCATACTCCAC
Organism: Chrysogorgia sp. JL179-B06; assembly: GCA_035772405.1. Taxonomy (NCBI): domain Eukaryota; kingdom Metazoa; phylum Cnidaria; class Anthozoa; order Scleralcyonacea; family Chrysogorgiidae; genus Chrysogorgia; species Chrysogorgia sp. JL179-B06. The sequence goes on from JAYKKM010000348.1 coordinate 421,544, forward strand.
CTTATCCAATAATTGTTATATCACACCCTTTCTTTATCCAAACATTTGGAGAAGATACCATTTTCTATAGGGTCCCAATTGACATCTAAATTTAATATCATACTGATTTCTTTAAATTGCCAGACTTACATTTCTTAAAGGATTCAACGTCAACAGACACAGCCATAGATCCTTTCTTACGAAGAGGTTTTGTTAGTTTAGTGATGAGTCCGTCTGCTCCAGATTCATAGTGCTATTTTAAGAAAAAAACAGTATTGTGTACACACATTAAACTTAAAGTGAATAATACTGGAATTGAAGCCACATCCTTCTATCTGATAATATTTGAATGCATGCTAGCATGGATGACTGAATTAACATTTAACACACAAAGAAAATCATTGAATACTGAGAAAACAGTATATCTGAGAAAACAGTATATCTGAGAAAACAGTATATCTGAGAAAACAGAATATCTGAGAAAACAATATATCTGAGAAAACAGAATATCTGAGAAAACAATATATCTGAGAAAACAGTATATCTGAGAAAACAGTATATCTGAGAAAACAGAATATCTGAGAAAACAATATATCTGAGAAAACAGAATATCTGAGAAAACAGTACATCTGAGAAAACAGAATATCTGAGAAAACAGTATATATGAGAAAACAGTATATCTGAGAAAACAGTATATCTGAGAAAACAAAATATCTGAGAAAACAGAATATCTGAGAAAACAGTATATCTGAGAAAACAGTATATCTGAGAAAACAGTATATCTGAGAAAACAGAATATCTGAGAAAACAGAATATCTGAGAAAACAGAATATCTGAGAAAACAGAATATCTGAGAAAACAGTATATCTGAGAAAACAGAATATCTGAGAAAACAGTATATCTGAGAAAACAGTATATCTGAGAAAACAGAATATCTGAGAAAACAGTATACATGTATATGAGAAAACAGTATATCTGAGAAAACAGAATATCTGAGAAAACAGAATATCTGAGAAAACAGAATATCTGAGAAAACAGTATATCTGAGAAAACAGTATATCTGAGAAAACAGAATATCTGAGAAAACAGTATATCTGAGAAAACAGTATAATAATAATAATAATAATATATAATTTCTTATATGCGCATCTAAAAATCTCGATGCGCTTACAGACATATTCTAAGAGTAATAACATGTGATTTTAAAAAATACGGTAATATAATATAGTTACATGTGATTTTAAAAAGGAAGATTAACAGTTGTAGGCTATTTTAAAATAGTGAGTCTTAAGAGCAGATTTAAATTTAGTAATAGATTCAGATGACTTAATAATGTCAGGGATCGAGTTCCAAAGTTCTGGGGCAGCATATGAAAAGGCACGTCGACCATATGTTACACCATTTACTTTAGGAATGTGGAGTAGCGAGCGATGCGAAGATCTTAGTGCTCGAGCAGGACGATATACTTTAATGAGGCCAGCCAAATCCATTGAGCGATTTATATACCAACAGAAGAATCTTAAAATAAATACGATACTGTATTGGTAGCCAGTGTAAGCCCATTAATGCGCTGGTTATATGCTCAAATTCTTCTTATTCCGGTGATTAATCGCCCTGCAGCATTCTGGACGCGTTGTAATTTTTCAAGTTGGTACTTCGGAACTCCATATAATGTACTGTTCGCATAGTCTAGGCGAGAAATAACCAATGCATTTACCAGTCTCTTTAAGTCATCCAGAGATAGATACTTCCTCATGCGACCAATTGCTTTAATGGCCAGTCGTGCTTTTTGACATGTTCTATTAATCTGAGCCGACATGGTTAGGTTCTTATCTAGGATTATCCCAAGGTTAAGCACCTTTTCGGAAACGTTAATGGAGGTACTATCCAGTGAAAATTCCGTTAACAAGTTGTGGTTCTTATTATAACGAGAGGTAAAATGAATGACCTCTGTTTTCCCAGGGTTACACAATAGCATGTTATCTGTATTCCACAACATGACATCAGCTATGCAACGGCGTAGCGTTTCTTCAGCAGTACACAGATTTTTAGGGTTTACCGCAATATATAATTGGGTATCATCGGCGTAAAGCATACAGTTTAAGTCATATTTAGATATGATATTTTGTAGAGGGGCCATGTATAGCGTAAAAAGCAAGGGGCCGAGTATCGATCCCTGTGGTACTCCAAATTCGAGCGGTCGTGACGAAGACACAGAGTCACCAATCACAACTGACTGAGCACGTCCCGTGAGATATGATTTGAACCATTGTAGAACATTCCCAGAAAAACCAAAGTACGTTTCGAGTCTTCTTAGTAGTATATCGTGATCCAGGGTGTCAAAAGCTGCTGATAAATCGAGTAATACAAGTATAACGTCCTGGTTACTATCAAGAGATCTTAGGATGTCATTTATCTGAGAAAACAGAATATCTGAGAAAACAGAATATCTGAGAAAACAGTATATCTGAGAAAACAGTATATCTGAGAAAACAGTATATCTGAGAAAACAGAATATCTGAGAAAACAGAATATCTGAGAAAACAGAATATCTGAGAAAACAGTATATCTGAGAAAACAGAATATCTGAGAAAACAGTATATCTGAGAAAACAGTATATCTGAGAAAACAGTATATCTGAGAAAACAGAATATCTAAGAAAACAGAATATCTGAGAAAACAGTATATCTGAGAAAACAGTATATCTGAGAAAACAGTATATCTGAGAAAACAGAATATCTGAGAAAACAGAATATCTGAGAAAAACAGTATATCTGAGAAAACAGTATATCTGAGAAAACAGTATATCTGAGAAAACAGTATATCTGAGAAAACAGTATATCTGAGAAAACAGAATATCTGAGAAAACAGAATATCTGAGAAAACAGTATATCTGAGAAAACAGTATATCTGAGAAAACAGTATATCTGAGAAAACAGTATATCTGAGAAAACAGTATATCTGAGAAAACAGAATATCTGAGAAAACAGAATATCTGCGAAAACAGAATATCTGCGAAAACAGAATATCTGCGAAAACAGTATATCTGCGAAAACAGTATATCTGAGAAAACAGTATATCTGAGAAAACAGAATATCTGAGAAAACAGTATATCTGAGAAAACAGTATATCTGAGAAAACAGTATATCTGAGAAAACAGAATATCTAAGAAAACAGAATATCCGAGAAAACAGTATATCTGAGAAAACAGTATATCTGAGAAAACAGTATATCTGAGAAAACAGAATATCTGAGAAAACAGAATATCTGAGAAAACAGAATATCTGAGAAAACAGTATATCTGAGAAAACAGTATATCTGAGAAAACAGTATATCTGAGAAAACAGTATATCTGAGAAAACAGTATATCTGAGAAAACAGAATATCTGAGAAAACAGTATATCTGAGAAAACAGTATATCTGAGAAAACAGTATATCTGAGAAAACAGTATATCTGAGAAAACAGTATATCTGAGAAAACAGAATATCTGAGAAAACAGAATATCTGAGAAAACAGAATATCTGCGAAAACAGAATATCTGCGAAAACAGTATATCTGAGAAAACAGTATATCTGAGAAAACAGTATATCTGAGAAAATAGTATATCTGAGAGAACAGTATATCTGAGAAAACAGTATATCTGAGAAAACAGTATATCTGAGAAAACAGTATACCTGTATCTGAGAAAACAGAATATCTGAGAAAACAGAATATCTGAGAAAACAGAATATCTGAGAAAACAGAATATCTGAGAAAACAGAATATCTGAGAAAACAGTGTATCTGAGAAAACAGTATATCTGAGAAAACAGAATATCTGAGAAAACAGTATATCTGAGAAAACAGTATATCTGAGAAAACAGTATATCTGAGAAAACAGTATATCTGAGAAAACAGTATATCTGAGAAAACAGTATATCTGAGAAAACAGTATATCTGAGAAAACAGTATATCTGAGAAAACAGTATACCTGTATCTGAGAAAACAGAATATCTGAGAAAACAGAATATCTGAGAAAACAGAATATCTGAGAAAACAGAATATCTGAGAAAACAGAATATCTGAGAAAACAGAATATCTGAGAAAACAGAATATCTGAGAAAACAGAATATCTGAGAAAACAGAATATCTGAGAAAACAGAATATCTGAGAAAACAGAATATCTGAGAAAACAGAATATCTGAGAAAACAGTATATCTGAGAAAACAGTATATCTGAGAAAACAGTATATCTGAGAAAACAGTATATCTGAGAAAACAGTATATCGGAGAAAACAGTATATCGGAGAAAACAGTATATCTGAGAAAACAGTATATCTGAGAAAACAGTATTATATCTGAGAAAACAGTATATCTGAGAAAACAGTATATCTGAGTTCCAGATGACAATCAAACCCATAACCTTCTGATCGCCGCAGGTGAGATGCTCTTTGAGCTACATGTATATTCAAACTCAGATGCAAGAGCTAAGGTTATATTTAATATGATAAAAGAAATGACTCAAAAGGATCTTCACATTTTCTAGAACTAATAATTATAATCCTAATTCCTAACCTTAACCCTAATCCTAACCTTAACCCTAATCCTAACCCTAAACCTAACTATAACCCATAGCTAACCCTAACCTAACGAAAAAGTAAATACCAGACAAAAACAGAAAGGTCCTTTTGAGTCACCTGTTCCAAACTACAGATAGAAAACAGCATGCAACTCACACAAGTCTTCAACAATAATGTTCATGTTATAAATACGATACATTTATGTTAGATTTTAGAGATTTATAATAACTATTTACAACAAAGTTATTTAAAAAAGTTATATCTCACAAGATATCTCACAAGTTCTCTGCCAGGAACATGAGCATATTAACTGTTTCAGGCTTTAGATGTGCTAGCTTGCCAGTTACCACTGTGGTCACTTGCCCTGCCTTGCTAAACATTCTCTCCGATGGCGAACTGCTGATGGCGAGATGTCTTCTAGCTAGCAGCGTTGTTCTCTCGCATTTCTCTTCCACCATAGCATGAATGGCAAGATCCAAAGCAATGGCAAGATTGTGAAGCTCTGATGGTTTTTTGAAGCGACGATGCGGTTCCGTTTTCGCGAAGATAACATGGCGATCATCGGCCGATTTTTCGTTTTTCCGGCTGTTTTTCGCTCGAAGCAAGGCATCGGGTTTTTTCCGGTTTATCGATTAGACACCTCACTCTAGTGTAGGAAAATTTCGAGTGTAGGAATATATACATTTTAAGACCAAACATGGACCAGTTGTCGCAGAACTCGCGACTAGGTTCTCGGCAACGGAATGAAATGTCAAATATTACTTGTTTTCACCCTAATGTAGATATCTGAGATGTGTGTGATATTCAAATATTTGAATATTTAAATAGCTCAACTGTTAGAAAAGGGCTCCGCTCGAAACGTCAGTATTTCGTTACTAAAAATCTTGGCAGTTTACCATCTTTTCACTTTGCTATATATCTAAAACACTGCCAACACAGCACTCTACTTTCGACTACTGTCAGAGGAGCAGACAGGAATCCTGAACGTGTGACTTCAAATCGAGTCAACAATTTTCCATTTACTGAGCAATTTTGGTTAACCCTTTATGCCCTAGGAGTGATCAGCATCTATCTTCTCCTAATAATATCAATGGTTAACCAAGTATAGAGGTAATGAGAATAAAAGAAATGATCACCAAAGATGAACTCAGACCTTGATAACTTCTCCCAACTAGTACTGTACAAAATGCTTGGAGATCAATAAGAAGAATTTACCTAATAATATGTTGATACTAAGGAGTAAAGAGTTAATAATGATGATAAATTTACCTCAACCAGCTGGGTTAGATTTGTAAAACTTGACTCCTCGTCAACTGTCAACTGATCATCTTTGTACATTACTCGATAGTGCTCAACCTTGTGATCGTAGCTAAAAACAAAACATATAGAAATTAATTTATAAATATACATAGCTCTGTGATGATTGTGGGAGCAGCTTGGAGTTGACAGAAAGTGTGATCTCAGTGGTCAGCAAACTCACCACACGCATAGTGTGAAATCTCCAGGGTAATTTGTACTCTCCCGTACAAGAAACAGTCCATTTTCCATGTTTGACTTCATCAATTCTTCTGCTTGGTTTCGGTCAATCTTTCCATGAAACCATCTTAAAAATATAAAAGCAACTGTTAAGATACTGTAAATTTTCTCAAACAACATACGATATTTCGCAGCGCACAAGTCGAATATCTAGGACCCATGCTCATCTTGTCCGAAGATTATACTCAACTTTTTGTGAAAGTAAAACATTTTGTGTGAATGGACTGTGTTTAGATTTTGTATTGTACAACATCAGATGAGAGACATTACGCTACGTTTTGAGACATTACACTAAATTTGGAGACATTACACTAAATTTGGAGACATTACGCTAACTTTGGAGACATTACGGAGATTGCATTATTAAGTTATGAGACGTCTTATCCTAAGTTTGGAGACATTGTGAGACGTTACACTACGTTTTGAGATGTTACGCTAAGTTTTGAGATGTCACGCTAAGTTGTGAGACATTGCGCTAAGTTGTGAGACATGGCGCTAAGTTGTGAGACATTGCGCTAAGTTGTGAGACATTGCGCTAAGTTGTGAGACATTGCGCTAAGTTGTGAGACATCTCACAACTTAGCGCAATGTCTCATAACTTACATTGCACTAAGTTGTGAGACATTATGCTAAGTTGTGAGACATTGCGCTAAGTTGTGAGACATTGCGCTAAGTTGTGAGACATTGCGCTAAGTTGTGAGACATTGCGCTAAGTTGTGAGACATTATGCTAAGTTGTGAGACATTATGCTAAGTTTAGAGACGTTACGCTAAGTTGTACGTTGACAGGTACAATTTTTTGTATAAATATGGCACTTTGCTTACGTGGCCACGCCCACATGACCACACCCACTGTTTTGAAAATCTTAATGCTTGGCCCCGTTGCATCTTACAAATAGAAATGTTAGTACGTGAAATTTACCTCTGCACAACCTTGAGGCAAACAAACTGTGAAAATCTGCAGTACTTAAGCCTTATCATCCTTTTTATTGGGATTGTATACTCTTCAATACCCCAGTACTGCAATTCTACTGTACAACACATTGACTAGAGAAAACTCACGGCATTTTATGAAGCTGTACTGCTTCTTTCTTTATATCATCCTTTCTCTGTACATAGTTGACTGGAATGAAGCCAGTGTGACCATGAGAATCACGAGCTTTTACCCAATTGGAATCCTGTAAAAAATCAAGAGGCAATCATGAGTTACATCCAATGCATTACCATTCAAACAGCCAGGTCCTCTGGCACTGGTTCATTTATTACTTGCCATTCTGCATTCACTTACACTGGTTCTTCCCACGACCTCCAAAATGTCACCTTTGTCAAACTGCAAATCCTGTCAGGGAAAAATTCACCAGCCATTAAAATAATTGAAGGCCTTTTGAAAAAAAGCTGTACAGCATCTACTGAATGGAGATTTTGTGTATTTTCAAAACAACTAACAGTTTCAATTTCTTTCTGCTGGTTTGGCCATGATTTTTTATCACTGCCACCTCACCTAGTGACAACCTCGTTCCCAGGGCCTTATCTCCGCTCGCCACCCGCCCCCGTGGCGGAGATAAGGCCCTGGGAACGAGGTTCACCTAGTGAGTGATAAAAATTAATTGACAAACTCTTACATCTCTATTCCCTTTTCTGAATGCATAAGATGCGACCACCTCAGTCCCTGGAGACCACTACAAAGACAAAAAAGCAAATGATTAATTATTATTGGACCACGTTAAGCGTGACAATAAACAATTATTGGAAGAGGCTGAGCATGATATCAAGAATTATCCAGACCAAGGTCAAGAATTATCCAGACCAAGGTCAAGAATTATCCAGACCAAGGTCAAGAATTATCCAGACCAAGGTCAAGAATTATCCAGACCAAGGTCAAGAATTATCCAGACCAAGGTCAAGAATTATCCAGACCAAGGTCAAGAATTATCCAGACCAACGTCTATGTTATCTGCAAGGCTGAGGCGGATAACATTGACAGAGGTCTGGATAATTCTTGATATCATGTGTAAGCCAAATCCAATAATTGTTTTATTATACAATTATAAATGTAGAAAAGAGTAGAGTGCTGCGTAGACAGTGTTTTGGATATATAGCAAAGTGAAAAGGTGGTGAACTGCCAAGATTTTTAGTAACGAAATACTGACGTTTCGAGCAGAGCCCTTCATCAGAGTAAGACAAGATGAAAATGGTCTTGTCTTACTCTGATGAAGGGCTCCGCTCGAAACGTCAGTATTTCGTCACTAAAAATCTTGGCAGTTTACCACCTTTTCACTTTGCTATATAAATGTAGAAGCCTTTACTAGATAGTTTATGAAGTAAGCCATGCAAAGACAATTACGTCACCTACAGACAATTTTTGATATTTTGTATGTGGCAAGACATTACGAATTGTCTGTAGGTTTTTTAGCTAATTATCATATGAATCGAGATTGTATGAGTATTGTATAATAACAACAATTATCAATACAAAGGACAACCTTGCATACCAAGGTTTTATAAACCTTGGATAATACAAAATAAGGCTTTGATAGTTCTTGTTATCATGCAGAAACCAAAATTCATTATTATACACAAGATGTGTAGTAATCTATCACAAAATAAAATAACTACTGTAAGGACATGCACATTAATTCTGTTAACAACAGCAACATGGAGAATAAAGCTTTGTGATGTCTTGAATGTTTCAGTATAAACATAGAAATTTGTGTGGCATGGTTCTACCATACCATAGTAGGACAAGCAGGGTATTATCTGTAGAGGTATCTATAGATTTGATGTCATAATTGAATGCTATCTTGTATTATCTGTATTCTTATAGTTATAACCAATCAAAATTAAGTGAAAAATAAATTTTCTTTTGCCTGTTATCTTTGCCTAATAAAATTTACAAGAGGAATTTTATCATTAAAATGCTTTGTAAGGTATTTATAAAGTAAACTTGTTAAAGGTGTCGTCCGTTCTGCACATGTCCACGTTTCTGTTTACATCGTTTGTTTACATTGCATTATATAAACATTGAACATGAAGTAATGACAGCGGATTTGTTTTCCACGCTTGAGCTTTTCAAAAAAAAAGCATGTTATAAGAAGTTGTTCTGTTCCTAACTGTGGATAATATATCAAACTACCACTCACGCCTTCACCACCTTTGACAAATACTCCTTTCGAACTGTCGTAAATCTATTCCATTGAAGTTTGTTGACATATGGGGTCCCGCACGTTTGAAATATCACACATGCGCAGAACGGACTGGATGGCACCTTTAAATGTCTAAAGCATAACACTATATATAATCTAATAATTACCATTATAATACAGTAGATACCATCAAAATAATACAGCAGATACCATCATAATACAGTAAGATACCATCATAATACAGTAGGCACCATAATACAGTAGATACCATCAAAATAATACAGTAGATATCATCAAAAATCAAAATACAGTAGTCACCATCATAATACAGTAGATACCATCAAAGTACATACCATCAATGCTGGCTTCCAATATGATATCTACATATAATAGCAAACAAAAACTATATTTATAATTCACAGAGAATAGTTTGTGATGAATTCATTGCACTATATATTTCTCAGTGATACTACACTTTATGATCAAGCAATTTATATTTACTGAAAGTAAAGAAACAATTATTTCTTGAAATTTGAAAAAGGAAATAAAGTTACTAGACTCAAAAAATTTTATTGTCTGATTTGGAAGAACTTTTAAAATTATAAAGTAACTTCAAAGTAACATCATGAAGATTTTCGTTTCTTCGCTTTCTTTTTGAGATATATCAGTTTGTTTGATATGAAAAATGTCCGGAATGTAAGTCACACATGCACAATGACTTATTGGAGAAATGTGTTCATCTCTTTCATTCTTGAACAAAATCTTTTAATATCGAGAAGTTTGGTGTCGTGGGAGAAACATGCACACATGTTATTCACACTTTAGTGTTTTTATTTGATGAACGCAAAGATATATAACATTCTCTGATAACTCATAATTATGCATGTGTGACGTACATTTCGGATATTTTTCATATCAAACAAACTGATATATCTCAAAAAGAAAGCGAAGAAACGAAAATCTTCAAAAGAAGTTACTTTATCATTTTAAAAGTTCTTCCAAATCAGACAATAAAAAATTTTGAGTTTAGTGGCACTTTAAAGCTTTCAACATTAAGATCATGGGGTAATAAAGAAAGGGTGCTCGCATTCAAAATAGTTGAATCTGATGGGATTTCATACGTGAATTTTATTTGGTGCAAGGTATGTGCAAAAAATATCAATGCCTTGCTAAACGCAAACCACCACAAATGTTGTATGCTAACCAATCCTTAATCAGCTTAATTATAATAATTCTAGACATGCATAATTTATGATTTACTCTTGTTTTAGTAGGCATGTGAAAAAGAGCTCCTTGGGTAACTGAGAAGCTTTACCTATAAAGCACATCTGTTTTGCTTAGGGCAAGGCCTGGTTGACTGTCGATCATAAATACTTCATACTACCTATATATTAATTTACATATTTATACTTTATTTTATACTATGGTCCATTACAAATGCTGCATTCTGATTGGCTACTCAACAGTTGTCTATTCGTGATAGATTCACGGATAGAACTCAGGCTTTGCCTATGTTGACTATTTGCTCATAGACAACTCAGACTCATTGTTTAATTGTTATATAGATACCCATATTAGAATTAAATATAAATCAAAGTGTTGTGGTGTATAGGCAGTGTAGAAATATAAATAGAATACTCTATAAGGTTGGTGTGCTGTCATTTAGTGTGTAGGAGATGTATTGTTTCACGTGAAGGCCCTTGAAACATTACACCTCCTAGACTATTTCAGCAATATACCAACATTTTTAGCACTACCGGTATATACCATCATTTGTGTACTGTAATACCTACATGCATGTAGGTATTACATGCATATAGTATGCATGTAGGTATTACATGCATATAGTATATTTAAAGACCAAATATTATCAGAAATTGCTTCTTCATGGGCCAATGTTCCCAAGAAAGAACCCCAACTTCCCTTGTTTCAAACCCCACCATTGCAGATTTTGGCCACCTTGTAATTTTCACACCTCCAAAAAATATTGATAATTGCAACACACTTTTCACCAGATGTTTGCAAGTTTGTTTCCCTCGCATCACCCCTGCTGTATAGAGTACTGCACTTGCAAGTAGTAAGCCAGGCAAATAATTAGATGTGCTATCACCAAAGTGACAAAGCACATGTTTTTGACTAGTTACTAGTTTTGCTGAGGGGCAGATCAAGGGGCTCAGGGGCAGATCAAGGGGGAGCACTTTGGGAAAGTGCCAGAGGCCCCGCGCTTTTGTGGGGGCCCCCACAGGTTTTTTGTGCCTCACATTTATTTAGGGCCTTGTGTTTCTAATTTAGGAACCCCATGTTTTCTGGCTTCTTGTGGGACACGTGTAGTGGGGCCCCGCGCCCCCCACCTACAATTAATGCAATGAATGGTCAACCAAAGATATTACATTACTACATGCATTTTTTGGTTAATTTCTCCTGATTTTTCTAGCGTCTCTATGTTTCTGGGGGGAGGGGTGGTGCCAGGGGCCCACGTAATTGTGTATGCTGATTTGGCTGTCTGCTACTATCTTGTAAAATTGGATTGCACAGCATGATATGTAATGTCTGGGCAGGACTAAACATGATCCAAATTAGCATTCACTTAATAGAAATCAAACACATCTTGAATATATACTTTCTGTTGACATAGAGAATCATGGTTACATGACTGGAAAACATTGAAGCCAAAGGCTATTATTATGTACCAAGCCATAGTACTACTAGGCTGTCGTGTGTGGACTGGAACACAGGTCATACTACTACGCTGTCGTGTGTGGACTGGAACACAGGCTATAGTACTACTACGCTACTACTACGCTGTCGTGTGTGGACTGGAACACAGGCTATAGTACTACTACGCTACTACTACGCTGTCGTGTGTGGGCTGGAACACAGGCTATAGTACTACTACGCTACTACTACGCTGTCGTGTGTGGGCTGGAACACAGGCTATAGTACTACTACGCTACTACTACGCTGTCGTGTGTGGACTGGAACACAGGCTATAGTACTACTACGCTACTACTACGCTGTCGTGTGTGGACTGGAACACAGGCTATAGTACTACTACGCTGTCGTGTGTGGACTGGAACACAGGCTATAGTACTACCAGCTGACCACAACAAGAATTATCATCTGTCCTCCCAGTTGGGGTTCAAAACATTTTATGAATATTGTTTAAAAAGATATTCAAACCAATTTTGCAGAACCAGCAACCCTCGGCAATTTGATTACAGATAATTCATCTCAGTTATAGTATAAATAACACATCATAAACAAACAAAACACGTAACAATGCAGAATAATTCCTGGATATGAAAACACACTGAAAGACAAACATGAAATAACATATTAAAAAAATTAATTTGAATAAATGGCATATTTCCATTTCTGTTACAAATTCTAATAATTTGTAACAGTACACAGCACAGCTGGCAAGATCACATTTCGACTTTTGGGCCCTAAATGATTTTCAAATTTCTTACAGAAACCGAGTCAATAGCTGCAGAAATTATCTTAGATAAACAAGACCACTTCACTTTACTCATGATCGCAAACCCGGAACTATAATTCACCAACACAAACGGACTCTGAAACTTTATACATTCACTCAATAAATTAAAAGCTATCTTTCAAACTAAAATCTTGCAAAAGTTTAAAAATCACTTTTGGAGGTCTACTCGTCTACGTGAGGAAAATCTACGAAAAATTTAAAGGAATTTCGGAAATTCGTAAAACAATAATACTTACGATTCAACTGGAACAACTAAGCTTCGACTCAAGTCGACACTGTTGTTGTTTCAGTCCTACGATTCCTACGAAGTCCCAAACTGTTGCGATTCAGAGGAAGAGACGTCTGCCTTTCAACCGGCTAAGATACAACAAAAGTATTCAATCGTAAAACTTAGATAAATATTACAAGATGCCTTCCTAACGTAGTACTAAAGATAGACCTTAATAAACTTCTCGTTAACTAACCAGGGAATTCCTAGCGAAGAACAATAACGAATAGTTCTCCTTCGGCTACAAACACCACTCAAAGTTCAACCAAATGATGACAACACGACAGATGACAGACGTTGGTTGGCTGTGCACTTTATGCTAGTTTAATTTCTCATTTTGAACAATCATAATAAACAGTAAACACAATGTGTTTGATCATAGACAACGACTTACTGTTTCTTCTGATGTTTCCACAAGTTAAACGTATTGAGTAATAAACAAAGCGAAGCCTCTTGGCTTTGGAATAACTTCGAATCGTTCGTAGACTGGTCAGAGGACACTCCAATTTCAGATATATCCACGATTGATTCCACGGAAGTGTATAAAACAAGTGTAGTGAAGTCAATTGTTATAGGTCTGGCCTGCGCATGTCCTCGCGTGCTTCACAGATCCCCACCTCTTTTTCAAACACGCGAGGGGTAAGAGACTGGATGGCGGTACAGCTGCGTCAGTTTGGGGCAAATAACCACTAACCCCAAAACAACAATTAGATGCTGTAGCCAATCGAATACACGGGAAATAAACAAACTAATAATTAATGAGAGTTGTAAAAAAGTAGAGTGCTGCGTAGACAGTGTTTTGAATATATAGCAAAGTGAAAAGGTGGTAAACTGCCAATAATTTAGTGACGAAATGCTGACGTTTTACTCTGATGAAGGGCTCCGCTCGAAACGTCAGTATTTCGTCACTAAATTATTGGCAGTTTACCACCTTTTCACTTTGCTATAATTAATGAGATGCGAAAATGTTAAATCATTTGCTTTTTTGGCGAGGATATTTAATATTAGCTTCTCATCCACTTTCATTCCTTTTCAAGTTTTTGTTTCTTACTCCTTTACTATCCCAAGTGATCAACTCCAATTCATGACCGTTGGATTAATTTACCTTTGACTTGCATTGTGTGCGGACGACTGGCCGAAATATTTCTCAAACTAAACCTGGTTCGTCCACATGAAAACAGGCCATTTACACTTTCCGTAACATAAAGTTAATAGGAGCACGCAATGCAGTTATATATATATATATAGGTCAGTGGATTGAACACTTCGTCAAGCCGGTTTTCCACTTTATTTGCGACTATTTCTATTGTCTTATGAGCGGTGACTAAACGGATTTTTCGGACAGTTAAATCAGAGAGTTAAGTTTGAAATTCATGCCCACTTTTTTCAATGGACACAATACATGTCGCCGGAGTTAACAAATCGGGTGCGAGAGCTGTTCACTTTGATTTAACTCTCTTCCTGAAGAAAATTGTTGTAACTCTCATTCTCTGTTTAATATGTTTAACATATTCAATTTCTTATCCGAATTCCGTAAATGATATAACTTTCAGATCATCAGTCTTCGTTTTAATGCATGTTCGGCTATGGATTAAAAATAAATCCTACCTAAACTCTTTTATTGGTGGTCGGAATTAGATTTGTTTTTCTTCACTTGACGAAGTCTTTCCAATTTTACCTATTATAATGACATAAACTTTTGTTTCACCCGTCATCACAAGACAGTTCAATATTAGTAAATGTCTTTTACATTAGTAAATGTCCTTTATCGCGTTTTCCACTAAACCGCGTACTTTTTGTGCCGAACCTAATAATCATTTGGGTCTACTCGAATCTATCCTGTGAATCTATTTAGTACGGCAGTTGATTCATACGCCGCGCGAACGCGTAATCAAAGCGTGTTCAGCATTTTGGGATTGAAATGAGTTTTAATAATCTATGCATTAGATACGGTACAATCTGGAGTAAGAATCACACCCCCCCCCCCCCACACACTTTTTGGACAGGGTGGGATACATATATAATTATCCCCCACCTTTTTGTCTCACGGTTGACCGTAGCTTGTAAATTGCCGTGACAACATGGGAAATCGATTCAAAGTTTATCGAACATTTTTAGGGTTCTATTCCTGTACAGCATTTTCTAGTTGTTGTTTTTTTAATCCACAAAGACATTTAGACTGGAAAATGCTGGATACGTTGAAGACAAAAATAAATCCAGGGTGCGGTTACAATTCCATGACACAACTAATAATTGCGCAAAAATATTTTGTACCCTCTCTTGACCTTGACGCGACTTATGCAGCAAATATGATTAAGCAATCATTATAATTTGTTAGATATACATTAATGATGCCATAGCGTTTATCAGTACATCACTAGGTCTGCCACAGAGTAATCAACTATAGAGCAAGTGTACTCTCCAAAGGTTATAACAAGTCAAAAATTGAACTAGGCCTCAGAATGAAAAAAGTGGTGTCTCAGAGCCTTTGAATTTCAAAATATTCGCGGGGGAATGTTTTTCGACTAATTTTCATCCAAATACCATTCACAACAGCTATCACTATGTGATCGCCATCAAAACAACTCCACTGCCGATAAAGAATCACTCAATGACGTCATATTTTCAAAACCAATATGGCATCAAAATCCTCAAATTTTCAACTTCAACTAGCCATATCTTCTTAACTAAATTGATAGGCATGCTGAAACTTTGGAAGATCTTTCATATGAACTACATTTATAGTTTGACTGTAGTATCCCCTTAAAGAGTTTTGCACAGTATTTTGTAGATTCTTTGATTTTCCTAGGAATGGCATTTTGTTTTAGTTCATTAATTTCTTCGTCCGAAATTTTGGAGAATTTATTTTTGGCAGCCATTATGAATTTGTTTGAAAACTCAACAGTTACCGCGCTACGGGGTAGACGAGTTGTCTAATTGTTTAAGTACATATTTTCTATCTAAATGCATATTTTGATCGCCAACAACAAATGTCTTGTCCTTTATTAGGGACCGTTTATTATTTATAGCATAGTAGGGTGTGGGATATTCCTTATCATATAAGAAAATCTTATAGTACCCCCTATTTGATGCTTTCAAAAATTTTGAACCCCCCTATCATAATGAAATATTTAATATATCCCCCCCCCCCCCAGACAAAACTCGGTATATAAAGAGCTATAACAATTGTTTCCCTCATGCGTGCAGTTTGTTACACTATTTTATACAACAATTAAGGATTCCTAGTTTACTAATATAATATCACCATATTAATTTGGCAGTCAAAATGTTGAGTTTGTTGAATATTTTTGTGAAATTGGTTATTAAAATACTCACAATTTTAGATTAGTTTCCTTTACATTGAGCTTTAATTAAGTTGTGTGCAACAAAGTAAGTATTACCAACTATTACTATTCAAACTGTTATAGTTGTCACAAATTGTCATACCCCCCCTACAAGGTTGAACAAATCCAAGGGACTCCACCCCCCCCCCCCCCCCCCCCATAAAACAAGTTCAACATTGTATAGCCCCCAACGGTCCTTTAAAACAATATTTTGAATAAATGAGACAAACTGAATTTACTTCCTTCGTATAAATATAATTTTTTCTTCCCTTGTAATAAATTTGTTAATTTACAAACAAACACATATATACATATTTGAGCTGGAAATGCCTGAAATACTATTTGTCCTATAATAAAAAACTAATATAATCAACTACTAAGATAATTTAGATATCCTCTGAAATCAAAAAAATCAACTGCAGCTGCAGCCGAACTAAAAAGGTCTGCCTGCGCGGCGCGACACATGGCCTGCTGTTCTTTATTCGAGTTCGGGTCGCAGACTGCGTGCGGGTGATACACGTGCACGAGGCCTGGGTCTGGTGCACGAAATATTTCTATATCGTTCCTTTTCACAAATTTCTCGTAGAGATCAATGTCTTCCATGCCCCAGCCTAGCAAAGCGGTGTTCAACCCGCCAGAGTCGTTAATGTCCTTGCCGTACGCACAAACTGGACCGAAACTGTACCAGCGCCAGAAGCCAGCTTCTCTCGCGTAGTAGTGATGCGTTCCTGGTGGCTGTCTGTTCGCGTAAGTTATGTTCGGGTTAAACTGACTAAACATGACGGGAAAATACGCGCGTTTGCCCAAAATGGCGTTCGCTCGGCAACGGTCGGCGAACTCTCGTCGGAAAACCAAATCGACGTCGCAGTAATACAATAGGGCTGTGTCGTTGAAGTAGTCGGTGCCAATCTGAAGGGCCACGGCTCTTTTGAAAGGACCCTTCACGTCAAGCCATTTCATTTCGACCGACGGATACTTCTTGGCGTAACTGTCGAAGACTTTCTTTTGCTCCACAGGCGAAGAAACGTCGGGAAAATAGACGATGAGTAACTTCACTGGATCGCCTGAAATGATAAATTCTTTCTCGAAGCTTCTTAGAAACCGCTTGAAGTTCTCGAGGCGTTCCATTAACGGCACGATGAAGTGTAAAGTTTTGGCAGCCATCTCCGTAGTCGTCGGACCGATCGTAAACCTTCCGAACTTTTGCCGAACGTGTACCGAGCGCCTTGTTCGGGTGATCTGCACCTTGCCTTGGTCGCGTATTTGGTACTTGGTCGACATGTCGACGATGTACTCGGCAGCCATCGTCGGGTTTACACGCATGTAACCGGTGTGCCACTTGTCGAAGTTTACGGCGTGGTAAAGCGACGCCTCGCCGTCCCGTATTAAGATTTCCTTTGTGAAATTCACAATCTTTTGCATGCCAGCTTCGGTGCTATCGTGGATGTAACGTAACGGAGGCTTATCATTCAACGCCCAAACTTTGGAGAAATCGAAAAACTCCCAAGGGGACGAGCTTTTCCATGTCGAGCGCTGTTCTCTCTCTCTAATTTTCCTTTTGTGACGAAATCGTGCTTGGATTAGCTTCCTCGTGTTTTTAAGCTTATGATTAAGGGTTAACCATTTTTCTTCCAAGTGTTTGATCCTTGATTTTAAGAAATGCACATGCATGCGTCTCATGTAAGCTGGGTCTTTGACGGGATGCAAATTTATTGCCTTTTCCATCTCTATCGTATCCAATGGTCCGTGATAGGCTTCCAGTGGCTTTACGTAAACTTGGCGAAAGAATTCCTTCATCTAAAGAGCAAAGAAAGAGACAAGTATTCAAAGATCGACAAAGTCTAAGATTACAAGTAATATTTGGCATTTCACTCGATTAAACTGTATGCTCTAAGGATTTATAGTGAAGGAAAATTTCGAGTGTTAAAATATATACATTCTAACACTCTTTTCCTTCACCATAAATTCTTAGAACATAAATCTACGATTAGTTAGGTTAGATTGGGATAATTGGATTAACTTGGATCGGATGGGATTATTGGATTGAATTCTTGGCGAAAGAATTCCTTCATCTAAAGAGCAAAGCAAGTACACAGTCTAATATAAGTAACGTTAGATTGGGTTGGATTAGATTAACTTGGTTTGGATCGGATTTAATTGGTTCTGATTGGACTGACTTTGGTTACATTGGTTGGGTTAACGTGGCAATGGTTAGCTTCTGATTTGATCGGATTTTATTATTCGATCCATGTTCGATCGTCTGGATCGTATTAGGTTGGATCATATTGGGTTGAATTAGATTGGATTATATTACATTGGATTGGTTTGCTTTTGATTGCATTGCATTGAATAGTATTGGTTCGACTGAGTTAGACTGGATTTCCATGGTTAGATCGGATTGGACTGTATTGAATGATTGGATTGAGTTGGATTGGGTAAGATTAGATAATATTGAGTTGCATTAGCTTGGATTTTCGATTGGCTTGGATTAGATTAACTTGGATTGCTCTACTTGATTAAATAGGAATTAGGAAATTTACTACATTGGATATATTTGGATTGGCTTAGTTTAGTTTGGACTGGCGCGTGTATTAGACGATTTCGAGATTAATATTCAATAATATTTCATGTAGGACAAACTGGTAAGAATAAATATAGAAGCTGCTAAGTTTTCAAAATAAATAAATGGTTTAAAAAAGAGAAATAAAAGAACTTCAATATGTTTCGGACGATGTGTCCTTCTTCAGACGTGGTTTACATGAAAATAGGATACATGTGACACAAACACGTTCACGTGGAGTACTTTGCCGGATACATCTGAGTGAGAGGGTGGCCAGCTCTCCTTTGGGAGATCTCGCTTGATTTTACGTTTGAGCTGGGAGTTTATATGGAGGCGAGACAACCTGTAGGGCTAACCCTAGTTAACAATTAGACAACGAGCCCGCGTTTTCTATGAGCAGATAGTCAACGAGGCGGAGCCGAGTTGACTATCGCTCATAGAAAACAAGGGCGAGTTGTCTAATTGTTTTAGTATAAATTTGAAAGTTTCTAACCCAAGAAATAACTTTTATTTCAAATTGATCATGAAAAAAAGGAAATATTCTTTTGAAATCACGCGACTTTTACCGCAGAGGTTTATATCAGCGGATATAAACTCCTCCAACAGCCAATGAAAATTGAGGATTTGTGATATAAACTTGTCAATTTATACTAATAAGACATATAAACGTTTTCAGAAGCGCATACACATTCATTTTTTCCAGCCCTCCTGCTAGGGGGCTAGTCCTCTTGAGTTTTGTTTATGGTAGTTATTTCTCGAAAAAGTGAATCGCATGAACTCTGTTGCAGTAGCCCGACGTTATGTCGGAGACTGTCTATATTATATACATCTTAATATAGACGATTTAATGGCGTGGTTAATTATTACTGTGGTTAGTGACGAACATGATATAATTGACATTTAGATTATACTTAAGAGGGTTAAGAGGGTTAAGAGGGTTTAAAGAGACCGAGTGAGACTGTTTGACTGTGAGAGAGATTAGACGTACACAACTGTGAGTGCTTTTCAATAATATACTTTTATCAAACCAAATTCGCCTCGTCGAGTTCTTTGTTGTTCAACACCCATTAGTAAGGGTCAATTTACTATAGTTATTCGCAGTACCTAGTCTTCTCCTGCTGCTTTGTTTTGTTTCATGTTATATTCTGATATGATATTTATTTGATTAAAATCTTAGTTCCGGTCATTTGTTCTCAACTCCCCATAACTCGAACCTTTTTCTATTTCCCTTGAAGTTCGAGTCATCAGGAGTCGACAGCGCTTCGTCGTATATTATTTTGAACGTTATCTCGATCAATATTTAACCGTTTTCAATTATGAAAACAGTTTTGGAATTAGCGAATCTAAATACATAACACACGTATTATATTACGCAAACGTGTATACCCTTCGTAAAAATTTCTTTATGTAGTTCGTCAGATCACAAATCGCCAATGGTCGCTTTGGGAATATATTGCCCAAATATTGTTCTATTCAAACGGATCACCCAGTACAGCGAAAAGATTGAACTTATATATATATATTATAATATATCATATATATATATGCAAACCTTTTGTATATTGGTAAATTTGTATTACTAGTATACTTGTATTATAGTTAGATTAGTGTTGTTCTGTTTTGTCGAGCGTTTTTAACATGAGCTATTAGCTCGGGAGATTGGGTGACCACTCCTTACGCTTTCGACGGTAAATAAATTATTACTATTACTATTGTGAGATGAATGGGCGAGATTATAAACAATCGGGGATAAACAATCGTATATATCAATATATATACAACAGATAACATAAGATCGTACGATATATAAATCGGCTGTATAGTCGCATGTGAAGTTATTTTTTCAGCATTCAGAAGCTTAACCAAAAACCAAATAAAAACTCTAGTCCTAATCCTGAAATAAAAAATATACCTACCCTAATTTAAACCCAACATTCCAAAGTTTGCAACATTCTGATAATGATATATAAGATATCCTTCTGTGTGTATGTATTCTTACCTCATAGGCCCAGGGACACATGACACCACCAAAACGTCGAATACATCGTCCGACTTCAGCGTCTTCGTGATACGATGCTGTTTTATTGATACAGTGATGCAGATGTGGTCCCATCTTCCTCAAAACCCCCGCCGTCATCATTATTCCAGGACCACCGATACAAAAGTTATCGTTCACGCCGAGACCAAGTACACCGAGTTCTTCTTTCTTGCCGATGCCAGGTTGACCGACAACTATATCGTCTGAGCTGTCGAGCCGCCTAAGATAAGACGCCAAACGATCCGTCCTCATGTACACATCGTCGTCGGCCCTTATAAACCACTCGTGACTCTCCAAGAAGTGTTTGTAAACATACTCCAGCATCGTCAAGGCCTTGCGTTGCGGTGGGTACGCGTTATCTTCGACGTCGAGCATAATAACCGGCATGTCCTTCCAGTCGGTCTGGTTTGTTCGACCTGTAAAAAAGACCAACTTTCCCGGAACGTTTCTGCCCCAAGTGTCCCATACACCACGCGCTCTTGTGTCCATGTACTTCTCCGATGTCATGACGGCGATGAATATAAGTCCTTTAGTTTTTAAATTTTGTCGAGGATATTCCGCCGACCTCGTGGTGACGTTCGGTTTTATAAACGCGGCCAGACAATGCAGCGGGAGTAGTTTGATATAATGGCTTGTCAATGTGCTGAATGTGAAACTAAATACTGTACCAAGGAGCAGGGCACACAATGGGTGAACCCTTCTTCGTTGCTCCATTCAGGTAAGTGCAGTGCGAGATATCATCAAGACGATATCATGAAATGCAGAGCGCAATTATTAATTATGTTAATGAAGGAAATGACAACACTGAATGAGCTAGGTGCGTCATAATGTGAGCAAATTGCTATGGGAAGCAACACAATAACAAAATATTACAAGAGCATCTTACTTAGAAGAGTCTTTGGACGGACGGAAATATGGACACGTTTAGAATTTCTGAAATATATTGTGGTTTTAGCTTTTGATCTTAATTTTTAAATGTCAAGAAAATTAGGTTTCCGAGTTCCTAATATTATACATGCATGCTGTGATTGCCGCGTGTTAGATGCTCTGACCATTCAAGCAATACGTGTTTTAATTGTCCCCTAATTTAGTATTTTATTTTTGTAAATAGACAATACGGCTCCCTGGAAGAGGATTTTTACAATGAAGCGATAATACTGTGTTTAAATAAAGATTATGGATGTATGTAATGCATCGCATTGGACATAGTTGATAACTTGCAGACGACATACCGTGTATGCATGTATAGCATGCATACAAAATACGTCACGTCACGCCATTGCATTTACCAGTAAACATTGCAAATCCCACTCTTATGCCGGACCTTAACGTGCCTCAATGCCTGCATAAAGGCAAACTTGAGGACTTTATCAAGTAAATTGACTAATACAAAGAAACTCTGAAAGGTTGGAGCGGGCGCGGTCATTGAGTCATTATCTGCACGAAGTGACCTTTACTCCATTTGCCCACGCAGCCACTTTGTTCATATTGCTTTGTTGTCGTGGGCTATCAATTGTGAGTACATGCACGCGAAAAAGTTTGCAAAGTGGCAACACGCAAAGTGGCAACAATCATCCTATTGAATTAGTTTTTTAAAAGTGTCGTCGGAGAACGAAAAATGGCGATATTAAACACGGAAAATATTTTCCATTTTCTTTAGGAACTCTGAGAAACGTAACAAATACTTTCATAGCAATACTAGGTAATGATAGTTCTTAGTAAAAGGTGATTCTTCGCTACTTCGGATTATTTTACGATAATCACCTTATATAGGCTGCATGCCAGCCAATTTGTCAATAACCAATTTTAAAGAAAATGCCATTCCAAAAAGATCACCTGGTTGTGTCAGTTTATACTAAAACAATTAGTCACCTCAGTTTCGGCGAATAGCTAGTTAATATGACGAAATATGCGATGGTATGTCAATAACCTTATCATATTATTAACAACTATAAATAACATCAAATACATTTTAGTAAGAGATAAAGCCCGAGAAGGAGGGCTTTATGCTATATAAAGACCCGAGGACGCGCAGCTATAGCATAAAGCCCGACGTTAATAATAATAATAATACCATTTCTATAGCGCCTATACAGTAATGTTCTAGGCGCTTTACAATTCATGATAAAAATAACAAAAACCTAATCTAACAATAATACTTACAAAAGACGTTCGAGGGCTTTATCTGACTTATTTCACGAGTGAGGAGGTTTTCCAACAAAATTTTGTCCATTTTATCCACCTTGGACAAAGATTTCCCTTAGTTTTTCCTTCATTTCTTATCTAATTAGTATTCATGGTATTTATGCTAGATAAAGCCCACGGTACATCAAAGAAAACCGACTCAATCGTGTAATAATAACAATTAAAGTGCGATGGACGGCAAACCTTTTATGTGTTAATATATACACTCAGCTGTAGTGAATGTGGGAAAACTTGGAGTAGACAGACGATACATGGACGATCATCAAGCTCGTATCCTCAGAAAAATGATTCTGAGTCCCGGACAGGAATCGAACCTGTAACCTTCTGATTAACCTTCTGAAAACCTTTTATGGATAATTTCGTAAACATAATCAGTATAAATTTAAATAATCAGACTATATCATTGTTGTTATTGATTGAGATTATTATTATTAAAAGCATAGTTTCATTGGATTTTGGTCTTCGGATGAAAGTCGTTGAAATTGTGACCTAAATAGTGTCAACTAGCCACCTCCGCAGGCAACGCTGTGTCTTAGCTGCACTTTCAGTCTATAATGTTTTGGACGAGAACTTATTTATTTCTTTGGCTCGGCTAAAATATTATGGACTGAATACGTTGCAGGAGGCTACTAGACCACTTACTGATGAATAAGATGTTCCGATTAGGTATCATATGCAGGCTAAGGTATCATATGACAAGGAGAAAACGGAATCACGGTATATGGCTGCGGACATAAATGATCGTCAAGGTTAAATCCTCCGAAAATATTTCAAGATGTCGGTGAGTCGGTCATGTTACAAAATGATAACATGAATGAAACAAAAATGGGCGTCTCCGGTCTCCTCTATGACTATGTTACATTTTTCGCATGAACTGGTCCCCGTTTGGTCTTGAATGTATATATTCATTGTCCTTCTGCACCATAAATCCTCAGAACATGCAGTTTAATCGAGTGAAATGCCAAATAATACTTGTAATATACCAAATTCTTCTCTCGGCATTATTACATGATATATACAGAACTTGTGGCTAGGCTCTCGTCAACGGCTTCAGTGTAACGCAGTGGTCATGCAGAGCACTACACTTAGCACCAATTAGGGAAGCATTCATAATTTACCTAGAGGAGGGCTATGGTGGCAATTTTGAGGGGGGGTCATAATTTTTCAACAATAAGTTTTAGGGAGGGGGCTTTCGAAAATCACCCAAAAATAAAACAGAGTGCATTTCAGACATTCTGTCGACAAAAATGTTTTTCATATAGTTAATAGTAGTTTATATTATTTGCAATTTACTCAATAAAAATCACGATAAAAATGAAGCAGCTATAGTGTAATAATTTAGTAACTCAAATTGGTATTCGTTCTCTTGGCACCGTTTTTAAAAATGAGTGCTCCATAGTATTGTTTTTTTTACACTAAAACGTTTTGGCCATCGATCACTGATCGATCGTGATCGTAAGATGATGGAGCTGATCCTAACAGCTGTAAAAGTTGCTCGTCTCGCTCAGATGTTTAACAAATGAAGACACATTATTAAAGTTGAAATTGTACATTGTTGTTTAGTTCATTTCTGGCCACCTTTTTTTTCGCAACTGCATGGTTCCCAGATTGGTCTTAAAATGTATACTATTCTATCACTCGAAGCTTTCCTTCACCTGCATAAATCCTTAGAAAATGCAGTTTAATAGAGTGAAACGCCAAATATTACTTGTTTATTGTTCCGATTGTCTTAACGCCAGCGTCAAACACTTAAATGGCCGCGTAATAACATCAAACACTTTTTATAACTATGATTATTTATAATGTGGCGGCAAACCTTTTATGAATAATTTCGTAAACATAATCAAAATATGTGCCATATCAAAGTTCTGTGTTCAAAGTTTTGTGTCCAAGGCTCCGCAATGCCTTGACGTTTCTCAAGGCCTAATGGCGAATATTGTTGCAATTTGGTGACACCCAAAGAAAATACCCAGAAAAAATGAAGCCAAGACCTTGGCTGTTAGTCATGTTCACACTCACCCACTCACAAATGCAACGGTATTGCAAAAATGTTGCACTCAATGGCAAAATGAGACGAGTGCTTGCAGGGATATACAATGAAAGATGCAAAAGTGAAAGAGTCTTTCAGAATTGCAAAACATTTCAAAGCCAAAATCCAGACATTAATTAGGCATATTGTTAATATAGAAAGACGAAGATCTTTCTATATAAAGACGAAGATCTTTCTATATATGAATGGTGCTTTATGTAATGAACAATGCATTCCTATTCACGTGGGATGATATCAAATACTACGCTAAACGCTTTGTCATTAAATACAATTAAAATAAAGTTCTATAAAACAATTTTGCCGACAGGAGAGCTTGGATTAGACATGTATCGCGGTCTAGTCTCAACGTCGTCATGTTGGCTGCGTAAACTTGTTATCAATAGCGTTCTCAAGGGACGGAAAATTATTCATTTTATATGTTTTGGAAGAAAAATAAAAAAGCCTATATACAGTCGTTGCAACAAATATCAAACTCCGCGTATAACCGATTAATCCACATTGTGCTATTTTGCTCAATGCACCATGACTTCAGGCTTTCAGCCAGTGCGAGAGAAGCCGCCAGAAAAATTGTAAACCTTACACAAAAGACAACCATAAGTATATATAACTATAACAACTATAACAACCCCTATCCTGAGCTAACAAGGGCAAAAACCTCAGCAATAAAAGATATTTCAGTATTACATGGTTGTATCCGCAATTCATTTAACCCTGAAGTTATCGATTATTTAGAAGGCCTCGATTGTGGCATCATTTATTCTAAGGGAGCCTGTTCATATTATGCAGAGTCCACATAAGTTATAGTTCGTTGCGGCTTGCCCGAGCGGGATGAAAATTTCCACGGCATATACGAACGCTCATCATTTTTAATCTCTAACGTTAAAGTGCCCCTAATCTCAACATTTTTTATTGTCTTATTTAGAAGAACTTTTAAAATGATAAAGTAACTTTTTTTGAAGATTTTCACTTCTTCGCTTTCTTTGTGAGATATATCAGTTTGTTTGAGTGCAAATATCTGGAATTTAGTCAACATGCATAATGAGTTATCAGAGAATGTTATATATCTTTGCGTTCATGAAATAAAAACACTAAAGTGTGAATAACACGTGTGTGCGTTTCTCCCACAACACCAAACTTCTTGATTTTAAAGGATTTCGTTCGAGAATGAAAGAGAATATACACATTTCTCCAATAAGTCATTATGCATGCAGTGACGAAATTCCAGACATTTGCATATCAAACAAACTGATATATCTCACAAAGAAAGCGAAGAAGTGAAAATCTTCAAAAGAAGTTACTTTATCATTTTAAAAATTCTTCCAAACAAGACAATAAAGCATTTTGAGGTTAGGGGCACTTTAATTAACAGCCAAGGCTGTTTTACATACCACTGGTTAAATCGCGTTCACTACAGCAGTGTGTATATATTAACACATCCAAACTGAGTTCAAATTCGCGTTGTTATGCCTCAACTAATTTGCGATGCGAATCACAGTACAAACATTTTTTGTCGAGGCAATTCTCACATACTTAAATAAGAATTTATACGCGTTCAAGACCACAATTTCTGACATACAATCGTCATTGATAAAGTTCAAGAGGTAGTCTCAAAATTTCAAAAACAAAGCTGGTATTCCACGCCAACGACTCCGCTTCGCGCACCCTTCGAGAGGAAATCAAGATTGTTTGTTGTTTTAGGCTCGCGCTAGATTATTTCAATCATAATTTATTTTTATCCTAGCACAGAACGAACGCGTAATGTGTTTGATTTTGGTATTTAGTTAGAACGTTTTATCATTTTTTCAGAATGACAGATCAGAAATTTTGGAAACAGCGGCAATATTAATGTCTCTGTAAATACAATGAAATAGGTTTCGCCGCGATGTTAATTTCAGTCTGGGCCGGCAATGTTTATTTACCTCCCTAAACAAAACGTCTTCCATTTTCTTTAACATGTATAAGCGCATTTAGCGGAGACACCGAGGGAGACATTACAATAATTACGGGGTGAACTACAAATGTTGTCGCCTGTCGTCCATAGTTTATCTTGTCGTGGAAGGTGAAATTAATATTATCGACTTTCCATAACCCGTTAGAAGCACAGCTACAACGTTTATACCACAGTAGGCTGCCTGTAAACACTTAACTTACTTAGGTTTCACTTTATAACTTGAATAGCTGCTATTGAAGATTGCAAACTGAAGACACTTAAAAACATCGATACTGTGCTTGAAGGACTCCTCCCTGACTCTAACGTTTTTCAACTAGCACGTGACCAGCCCCCGGTCTTTTCGCAGCGCGCGGGGGGGGGGGGGGGCGGGCTGATAAAACCCTGGGAACGAGGTTGCGGAGAATATTACAAAGGATAATTTTTAATGAATTGATTTCTGTAATCAGGCACTGAAGGCATTATGCAGCGCTCGTTTAAAGTTTAAAAAAAACTTTTAGAAGCAAGTTGGGCTAGACATAACACCGGACACGGCTGCGAAGGAGGCTAGGCTAGACAGGACGAAGAAAAATCAGGTGTGTATCACCGCTGTGTTGCAGTATCACAGGTATCATCGGTATGTGTATGACCGGTATACGTGTATTACCCAGCTATTTCTGTATCATCAAACGAGATTTAATGTAAACACTAAACACGGCAATGCTATTTTTTCTAATATCTGTTCGATTGAAGGTCTTCGTGTGTCAATATTTATATAAAAATCAACGGCAAGGTATAAGAAACATATCTGTTACGAGATTTCATCGGTTAATGGACATAAAAGCATTAAATCATCCCTTTGATTTTAAAGACGAGTCTCGCTTTAATCGCTTACGCATTTTCACATTTTAAGCAGAGGAGGGTGGACAGCTGTCACGTGCATATCTCGACCAATGAAATTGCTCTATTTTCTCATCGTTTGCGCGAAGTTGATCGGCTGAAAAATTTGCATTGGACGCAGAAATACCGAATATTTTACTATTGTTATTCAAATTTTCCTTTTAAAAGGCAGCGATACTGTTTAAACTATTATTGGGCTATCTATATCTGCAGGATTTTGTGGGGTAAATGTCTTTTTTCTACCTTGTTTTGATCATTTATGTAGGTCGTGTCGTCGCCACGTGATGATCCGAGTCCGTGTTTGTCAACAATATTCAAAGTAAAAAATCTCGAATTCCCATGGTTCGATTTCTCTAATTTTTGCATAATGAGTTAAACAAATGTCTAATCTTGGATTCTATCCGAACGACCCCCCTTGACCCCTCGACCGTTTTCATGTTATTCGCCTTTGAATTGGTCGCAGTTATTTCAGCCTTTACCGAGATGGCGCCTCGTATTTGAGGGGACATTGCACCTATAAAATTTATTCTTTTAAGAATTTCGGAAGTCCCTATAGCTTTATTCTTTAGGGTAAATGTTAACTGAGTTCTAGAAGAATATTCAACGTGTGAAGTTTGTTATTTGGCTATTTTTATATATTTAAATTTGGATTTTGGGATGGTATCTGGTTGTCTTCGAGAATCTGAAGATATGTAAACATAAGAATTTTTGCTTCTTTGAGGTTAGTTTCTTTTCTAGGCTTATAGATTAATATATCTGATGGCACAAAAAGGGATCATGCTCCACCAATTTGTCAAACACCTGGGAAAAAATACCAAAACGAAGACCTGCTGTAGGCTTTGGGAAAATTTGGTTTGGGTTTATGAAGTTCCTTTCGAGGTTCCTTTTTAGCTTTTGGATAGTTCTACTTGACTTTGCATGCAGTATCTACCTCTCACACCATTTCTATTTTCTATGCTTATGAGTTATGCCTATAGTTTACTATAACTTGCTGCTAGATCTATACCAAACATAATATAATTTTGCTTGCCTTTCTAAAGGTATACTGGTAAGTAAAGTATCAACATTTGGTATCAACATTTGGTATCAACATTTGGTATATGTTGCTTTACTATAAATATTGTACATAATTGTTATTCTTATCTCAGGAATGCTTTTCATGCTATAAGGCGGCTAAGGCCTTTTCGGTATGCCATGGTTGGAGCCTTGAAGGTTCAATTCCTAGTGCATACTATTAAAAGAGGATTAAATAATATTAAAAGAGGATTTTAGAGTCGAACAAGTTAACAAAGTAATATGCTTGCAGAATTGATTGGTAATGAACCATTGGTCATGTAATCTCAAAACAAATTAATAAAGTGCATTTAATATTACTTTTTGCATATACACTGCATTTATGCAACATTTAATTAAGAAATACAGGTACATTACCACATATAAATCACCTGCGGTTGGGATGTACCACAATGATTAGATACCAATTATAAACATTAAGACTATCATAATACTTGTTCATGATCAACACATTTTATAAGCCAGAGTATGTACATGCAAGTGCATATGTTTATATTATTATGGTGGAGTACTAGAGTCCAGATACTACCTCCCATTTTTATTTAGGAATACAATTTAATCTGAAAATACTAAAAATAATTCACTTTGAATAACACACATTTAATAAACACACTTGAATAACATACTTGTTTTACATACATTCGCTGTATATAAACGCTCGATATAAACACACATATTTCGTCTCTCAGACAGAATTTAGAAAACCAAAATGTTGATAGAAATGCCCGTTCCAACAGTTTAAAAAACAGTTTAAAATGGCGAACTACGCACAGTGAAAGAAAATTCGTAAGCAAAATCGCAACAATAGAGGTATATCACGCTCTCTTCAGCAAAAATTCCAGCCTGACATCCTTGAGTATCAAAAGCGTCCATCTTCGGGAGATGTTACCTTCGAAACAGTCCAAGCACAAATGACAACCGCGCGGAAAAACAAGCCCGCTAACCGTGATCCTTTGCGCGTTGCTGTCCAACCTCCTCTGCATTTTAAGTAGACGAAACCTACAGCGTTCGATTCGCCAGCAATGATTAATATTACGGAGTTTCACGCCCTGTCCTTCGGCTGTCCATCCCGTCTTCATGATTGATCTCTCATCTGTGTTTCTCTTATCTTGGAGAGAATCTTTGCAATGGTTTGCCGGTTTACAGGTTTCGGTATGAAACTTTTCCAACTGCGATTCATTGCCAATAAAACGAAAGTCCGAACTCGCTTCAATTCGCTTGCATGCCTTGCAACGACCATATGTTGTCATGTTGACGTTTCGTGTTCTTTCTTTAATTAATCTCTCATCTGTGTTTCTCTCATCCAGTTATCCTGGAGAGAATCTTTGCATTAGATTGCGGGTTTACAGGTCTCGTAAATGCTTTTCCGACACTGCGATTCCTTGATAAGATATAGTCACATGACATGTCTCAGTTTCGTAAAGTCGGTTGGGGCCAAATCTCGACCCCAAAAATAATAATCGCGAAACTTAAACTCGGCTACCGCCTAAGTAATTAATATCAAAATTTTGTCTTTAAATTGTGCATACGTATTTCAGTTTATAACATCAAGTTTTGTTTGGTACGGTTGAGCCGAACTTCACGCCCTCAGGCGGGGGAAATGACGGGCTTAGAATTAAATTTGGCTCGTCTGAAGCGGTCGGTGTCCGAATCAGTATATGCGAGCTTTTATTCCTTTTCGTCGGCCTTTATTGGAATTCAGGATTCGGCCTGATATGGATGTTCAGTAGTGCCGATTATGAGATTTACAATTATTCACAATTATTTACAATTATTCACAATTATTTACAATTATTCACCTCAGTGTCGGAGTGGATATTTACCAAGCCGCAAAGTGGCGCGAGCAAATAAGGCCCCCAAAAGCCTGGGTAGGACGCGAGGCCAAATTACCAGATCAGAGTAAAAAAAGAGAAATTAAATTGTAAGAGATAAAAGATTTGAAAATCCATATCGCGGTGAAATCGTGTTTACACATATGATATCGTCAGCAAAATAAATCTCAGCCCAAATAAGGCACAGGCGCGATCATTGTGAGATCATTCATTAGCATGTGAAACTCTCGTTATAATCCATTGACCAGGCGCAGTAGATACAACATTACGACCTACGTCGACTAACATGTAGTGTTATATTTCAACATATTTGTGGTGACGTGTGAATCTTCACCAGCCAATACGACGAGGTTTATTCCGCTCGGGTATTTGTTTAAATTTGTTTTTTTCAAATAACTCGCCATATAGATGCTTGTTCGCTTTTTATAGCAGTATTATGAAAGAACACGAGGAGCCGCGAAATAAAGTGTGAGGAAACCTTGGGACCACGAGGAATTTCACTCCTCCGCTTACCCAACATTCTATGAGAGCTGGGATGGTAACGACCCTTCGGGATGGTAACGACCGTCTACGAAAGGGAAAATTGCGTCGGCGTTAGATCATATAGAGTTAACGTACAGTTCGCGTCTTTGGGACGATGTTTTTTAGTATAACCATACGGGTTAGAAAATTCATTAGGCGGTAGTTGGGTATACTAAAAAACATCGTCTCAAAGACGCGGCTGTACGTTAACTCTATATGATCTAACGTCGACCCTCCTTTTCCATGGGGCAACCAGTGGTTCCCAGTAATGGCTGCAAATTGACTTCACACGTCAAAAATTACTTGCGTTGTCTACGCAGACAAAATGTGGTTATTGCAATCATGGTGCATCTGCCGTTTGTCTGCATATTGACTGGAAGACAAAAAAAGTCAGCATGCAGTTAAATTGCAGCGTTGCCGTTTTTCTGCGCGATTACAAATATGACTTACCGAAGGACATAAAAAAGATGTGAATATAAGAAGTGAATATGCTATATTATTATTACATACGCCATACATCCCTATGAATACTAATAAGGTAAGAAACGAAGAAAAAACTGGGTCATCACCTACCTATACTATCAAGTTTTGCGATTGGTTGATTCAAACAATAAAACAATAGAATCAACCACAAAGAAACCAATGTCCTAACCCTATCACTTTTGTTCCATATAGCCAATCACAAAACCTGTTCATTTTAGGTACGTATTTACCCAAAAAACTAGTAAAATCTTTGTCCAAATCGACAAAACTTTGTTGGAAACCTCCTCAATGTAATAAGTCAGATAAACACCTCGAATGTCGGGATTTATGCGATATACAGCCCTCGAACGCGTAGTGTTTATCTATTATTACTTGTGTCCCGCTGGAACATTCCCCCAATAGTCAAGACCGAGTTAGGTATGTAAGGAATGAGACCAAATTTCAAATTCCTCCCTGTTATTCCTATTAGAAATTTTTATTGTGAATTCATTCAAGCAACACGTACGTTGTTTATTTATAAAATAACATGTATACTACACAGGAGTTTTTCTGCTCGTTTCTCTTGTATTAATTTACTTGAAAACGTTCCGCAATAACCTCTCGCCCGCCTTTTCTACCCGAGAAACGTTACATCACGGGCGGGTTAATCATAACCATAACCCTAACCCTAACCAAACACTAACCGTTAAAAATCAAGACAAAAAATTGAAAGAGAAAAAATTAAAAGAAAATTCACAAAAGGATGTCCGTTGTGGGAATTGAACTCACCAGATTCGGCATCGCAACCCTGGAAACTAACCACTACACTAGGACAGCAGGCTCAACCACTTCGTTATCACTAATCGCACGTAGATTTTGAACGCTATCTCGGCCAATATTTACTCGATTTCAATCCTGAAATCAGATATGGAATTACCGAGTCTAAATACATAACATACGTGTCTATTATATTACGAGAACGTGTATACTCTTCGTAAAAACGGTTTATGTACTTAGAAATTAGTCGGCAATCAGGCTGCCGCTTCGTCGTGTATTATTTTGAACGTTATCTCGATCAATATTTAACCGTTTTCAATTCTGAAAATAGATTTGGAATTAGCGAGTATAAATACATAACATACGTTCCTATTATATTACGCAAACGTGCATACCCTTCGTAAAGTTCGTCAAATGACAAATCGCCAATGGCCGCTTAGCGCAGTCTGCCCAAATATTGTCCTATTCAAACGGATCAGCCAAAACGACTTTTTACTTCCTTATGAGGAGTTGGGCCTACCATATACGGCTTATATACAAACTATTCGTGAAAAATGGAGGCCTGCCGCGCGGAGATATCACTCTCGCTTGCGAGGGGATAAAAGAAATACCTAATGTTTTTTCCGTGGATACTGTGATCCAAACACTTGGGAAGTTGCTCGACTTTCGAAAAGCTAAAAAACACTCGCCTAGAGGCTCGTGTTTTTTTACGCTTTTCTCCAGTCTCGCAACTTCCCGCATGTTTGCATCACAGTATCCAAACACGGAAACCCGATTAGGTATTTCTTCATTCTTAATGTGTGTAAAACACAAGGTGATAGCCGAGTGAGTTTTCTGGTTTCTCGATTGCCATTAGAACTCGATAATCACACAGCGACAAAGTTATTTATAACCTCTTTTATAAAATAATATCATTATAAATGTAGCCTGCGTAGATATAAATGTAGCAATTATAAATGTTACAAAATAACCGAAAGTAAATGAGCGACAGACACGCTCTGATTGGCTACTGGGGCATACACGGCTGACGCGATACTTCGACTAGATTTTGTCGTTTTGGACGAATTGTAAGTACAAGTTTGTACAAGTTGTCAACACAAGGAAATATTTTACTTGCAAGTTTACCGGTGCATTTTCATCGCTGATGGAACTTAGAAGTGTCGCGTAGAGATGTGTGTAAAACACGAGGCGATAGCCGAGTGTTTTACTAGCTTCCCGAGTGCCATTGTAACTCGATAATCACACATCGACCAAGTTTTTTTAATTATTTTATAAAATAATATTAAATTGTCAATAAAGCAAAGAAAAATGCAGATTTACCATTTATATGAGGCTATATGGCGTTACTATGTGGCGTTGCTATGTGGCTTTTGTCGACACCACGTTGGTGATTTCATTAATGAAAATGCACTCAAACTTTCAAGTAAACTGATTTCTTTGTGAATGACAACTTGATTTAACTTGTATCCAGCTCCTAGGTATAACTTGACTTTTTTGTAATTAAAACCACTTAAAATACGTAAAACTGATGACAAAATCTAGTTGGCAGGTATCCAGAGACAGCCGAGTGGCCAATAAGCGCGCGATTTGTCACTCATTTATACTTTTGTTCAATTAAGTTTCACATCTGCCTGCGATGCATTCTTATTTAATATATCTTACAAAAAAATTGGATTAACCTAAAAAGTTTGATTCTTCTAACCAACTGGAATAAAATCAAACAAAAATCAAAATTCACTCGCAGCATTTTTGGTAGCCTGCTTTACATACGTATTTTTTCACCTTCGCAAAATCGGAGAAAAAATTTAATATTTAAGTCTCCGTCTCTCCAAATTTTCGAAGGTGAAAAATACGTCTCAGTAAAAAAGGTGGCATTTTTGATAGAAATGTAAGTTTGACAACAATTTAATGCAATTTTCTCTCCACAACACTTAAAAATGCGGCGTATATGGGGAGTGGAAACTAAGTTTGTCTTATTCGAATCACATTGACGAAACATTTACTCAAAGCTGATCATCTCATGTAGGAAAGAACCATACATTTCATACTAACGCGAGGGAGATCTCAGCAATTTTGCTCGAAATCGAATGAAAAACTGCATATGATAACACACGAGTAATTGATAAATGAATTTTGTTTTTTCTAGGGGGGGGATACTAGCACCGTTATTCACGATTTTACTAAAAACCAGATTGCTATAAATCGTAAAAAGGCATACTTTAAAAGTGTTAGCGACTAAATATACCTAATTTAAAAAATCTCCTAAATATCCTTTCGCGTTCAAATAATCGACCGACGATGTAGCAGAACTGAATAGGTCTGCCTGAGCATCCAGACACATGGCCTGCTGTTCTTTATTCGAGTTCGGATCGCAGACCGCGTGCGGGTGGTACACGTGCACGAGGCCTGGGTCTGGTGCACGAAATATTTCTATATCGTTCCTTTTCACAAATTTCTCGTAGAGATCAATGTCTTCCATGCCCCAGCCTAGCAAAGTGGTGTTCAATCCGCCAGAGTCGTTAATGTCCTTGCCGTACGCACAAACGGGACCGAAACTGTACCAGCGCCAGAAGCCAGCTTCTCTCGCGTAGTAGTGATGCGTTCCTGGTGGCTGTCTGTTCGCGTAAGTTATGTTCGGGTTAAACTGACTAAACATGACGGGAAAATACGCGCGTTTGCCCAAAATGGCGTTCGCTCGGCAACGGTCGGCGAACTCTCGTCGGAAAACCAAATCGACGTCACAGTAATACAACAGGGCTGTGTCGCCGAAATAGTCAGTGCCAATCTGCAGGGCCACGGCTCTTTTGAAAGGACCCTTCACGTCGAGCCATTTCATTTCGACCGATGGATGCTTCTTCTCGAAACCGTCGAAGGCTTTCCGTTGCTCCACAGGCGAAGAAACGTCGGGAAAATAGACGATGACTAACTTAACCGGATCTCCGCTGGCTAAAAACTCTTCTTCGAAGCTTCTCAGAAAGCGTTTGAAGTTCTCCAGCCTTTCCACTAAAGGAACGATAAAGTGTAGCGTCTCCTTGGAAGCACCGTAGCTGCCCTCCCACCTCACGACAAACTTCTCGAAGTCTTGCCGAAGATGTACCGAGCGTCGCACGCGCGTGACTTTCACTTTGCCCGCGTCGTTGCGCGTCTGGTATTTCGTGCCGAGGTGCACGACAAACTCGAAACCTGTCCTCGGATCCACGCGCATGTAACCGGCGTGCCATTTCTCGAAGTTGATCGCCTCGTACACACTCGCCTCGCCGTCACGTATCACAACCTCTTTGGAGAAATCCATCATTTTCTTCATGCCAGCTTCCGTGCCGTCATGGATGTACCGCAGCGGTGGTTTATCGTTCAAAGCCCAAACTTTAGAAAAATCGAACGTCTCCCAAGGTTGCGAATTGTTCCTAGTAGACCTCTGCTTGATGTCTCTGAGGTAGGCTAGCAACTGCCTACTGTTCGTCCAATGCATACGCCCACCAAGAAATGAGCCGGAGATCTTCAGTTTGTTGCTCAACCTTCGAGAACGTGCGAGGAGTTTCGGCAAACGGGACGAGGCAAAATGGGAGTACATTCGTCTCATGTAAGCAGGGTCTTTTACGGGATGGAAATTAATCGCCTTTTCTATGGCCAACATTTTTAGAGATCCGTGATACGCTTCATGGGGACTCTCGTAGATCTGGTGAAAAATTTCTTTTGCCTTGAGTAAACAAAACATAAAAACTCAGAGTTTATGAAGTAAACTTACAGATCAACGTGAAACGTAATGCTTGTGGGATTCTTAAGTCTGAGGTGTCAGAAGACATTGTTTCTTTCTTTTTCGTTACCAAAATGTGGTTAATACGTCAAAATACAGCTAGGGGGTTAGCAAGACACTTAAGGCGGGGGGTTAGGGTTAGAAAACTCATTATGCGGGGGGTTAGGATCTAAGTTGTTTTGGAATTAGGGAGTGTTCATTATTTATCGTTTGGGGGCGTCGGTTACATCATAGGGAGGGGGGGGGGGGGGTCATAATAGTTTCTATCCAATCG
Organism: Chrysogorgia sp. JL179-B06; assembly: GCA_035772405.1. Classification (NCBI taxonomy): domain Eukaryota; kingdom Metazoa; phylum Cnidaria; class Anthozoa; order Scleralcyonacea; family Chrysogorgiidae; genus Chrysogorgia; species Chrysogorgia sp. JL179-B06. The sequence continues at coordinate 458,245 of JAYKKM010000348.1, forward strand.
TAGGGGTGTCATGAATTCCTTGACTACCAGATCTGGCAGAAGAGTCCAGTCTAGGTTTCTTTATGTTTTTACTGAGTATAGATAGATTGCAAATTGCAATGGTATAAATTACATCTATACAGTAATTATTATCAACTGAGTCTCCACCTAGTTAATGTAGTTAGTCTACATTGGTAACATGTAGCTGTGAATGTATGATGTCTTTAACATAAGGCCATAGATAGCGCATGCGTTTAACAGTCAATTACTAATCTCTTTTATGAGTCTACTAATTTAGCACTTCAATTGGGAGAGGGTGGGGTCTCGGGGAGGGGGTGGTGCTGAGACTCGTTAGGTGGGGGTTAGGGAACTCCTTAATTTGTTAAAGTGCCCATAACCTCAAAATGTTTTATTGTCTTGTTTGGAAGAACTTTTAAAATGATAAAGTAACTTATTTTGAAGATTTGCGTTTCTTTGCTTTCTTTTTGAGATATATCAGTTTGGGTATCAGTTTGTTTGACGGAGTGCAAATGTCTGGAATTTCGTCACACATGCATATTAATGACTTATTGGAGAAATGTGTATATCTCTTTCATTCTCGAACGAAATCCTTTAAAATCAATCAGTTTGGAGTGTGGGAGAAACGCACACACGTGTTATTCACACTTTAGTATTTTTATTTCATGAACGCAAAGATATATATCATTCTCTGATAACTCATTATGCGGAAAAGCTTGCCAACGAGAGCGAGGGAAGATGAAACAACAACTCAACTTACTACGCCAGTGTACTATATGCAAAGATTTTCCTACCACTATCTAGAATCTACGACATCCTACGCCATTCCAATCCCGCTATCTGAATATTGAATAAAGCCAACCACCAAATAAAAAGACTATATATCCTCAACAAGAGCAAACAACATCTACGGAGTTCCATCGCTCAGAAAAACCTCGAACAAAGATGCCTTAGGTCAGATATGTTGATGCCATTATAACTCTATACGTAACAAACCCCCAACACTATATCTACCCATGAGTGACAAAGCCTTCGTGCCAACAATCACCTCCAAGATTCCACTACTTATGTACCTAAAATGAACAGGTTTTGTGGTTGGCTATACAGAACAAAAGTGGTTAGAGCTATAGGACATTGGTTTCTTTATGGTTGATTCTATTATTTTACTGTTTTAATCAACCAATCACAAAACTTGATAGTATATATATAGGTAGGTGGCGACCCAAGATACCTAGAATGTCCGCCAAGACTATAGAAAACAAGATCAGTCAATGTATGGAAGAATATCTGCATCAGAAGGAACATCCCTGTACGCATGAAAAAGAGCTTCATAACGACTAATTCCGACATATACCATTTTTCTATCAACTTATAAAAACTCATAAAATCGAACAGGGTATTAAGACAAGACCTATTGTATCTAATGTTAGTGGACCTACTGTAAAAAATCTCGTGGCTACACTGTTGGACTTATCATCTGCGTTCGACACCATTGACCACACCGTTCTATTGGAGAGACTTAAACATCGTTATGGGTTTAGTGAAACTGTACTAGCCTGGTATCGCTCATACCTTTCTGATCGGGTATACAGTCGGTTATGGTGAATACGCATTTTTCATACAAACCATTGCAATATGGTGTACCTCAGGGTTTTGTACTGGGTCCACTTCTGTTTTCACTCTTCTTTGCGCCATTGGAAGATGTGATCAATGCCCATGGCCTTGATTGCATAATGTACGTTGATGACACACAGCTGCATTATATGCCTATAAAATCTCCATGTGATCGACCTGCTGCTCTAGCTAAACTTGAGTTATGTATAGGACATCACCAACTGGTGTACTATGAATGGTCTTATGTGCAATCCAAGTAAAACCGAGATTGTCCATTTATCATCACGTTTTATGCATTGTGAACCAATGCCAGAAATATATGTGTCAATGATGTGAAAATCCAACCGGCTCCGGTTGCACATGATCTCGGTGTTGCTGTTGATAGACATTTAAAATTAAATGGTCATGTAAATAACATTTGTAAATCGGCCACTTTGGCTATCAGAAATATTGGCAAGATCAGGAAATATTTGAGTAAAAAGGACTGTGAGAAGTTGGTGCATGCATTCATAACATCAAAACTTGACAGCTGTAATAGCATCCTATATGGCTTACCAGAAACTGAATTGAGCAAGTTACAACAGGGGTTAAAAAATCGGAGCATATCTCCCCTGCATGTGCTTCGTAATCTTCACTGGTTGCCGGTGAGATCAAGGATTGTATTTAAGATACTAATAATTACTTTCAAGGCTTTGCATGGCCAGGCGCCTGTTTATATTACTGATTTGCTAACTAAATATAAACCTACTCGTGCTTTGAGATCATCTGATCGAAATCTGCTACTTGAGCCAAAATCCAAATCTCCATGAGTCACAGCACCAAAACTGTGGAATTCATTACCACAGGAAATTAGAAGCTTTGAAATGTTAAGTAGTTTTAAGTCAGCACTTAAGACTTTTCTTTTTTTAAATTAATAGTTTTTTGTTCATGTTGGTAATATATGTAGTATAGGCTTTATCTTGTAATGAAACTGTAATTAGTTTTATAAGTAACTTTAAGAATATATTGTTGTAAGAGCATTGAGACTATTGTATAATGCTCCTAATACGTCTTTTATTATTATTATCAAGAAACCCACCATCAAGCCCGAAGGAAAATCTCCTACATCACTATCACCGACGATGGTACAACCGAGCTCGAGTTCATGAAAACTAAGAAACCTATTTTTGCACATTTTAGATCTGCTTTACCCATGAAGAATAAGACCCAGATGATAAAGAATCAACACACGATGTAGCTCGGAACTATATAACTAAATCTAAACATAACCAATAATTCACCAGAATATTACCCCCCACACGTCATCTCACAAAACAGAGAGGCCGACACAACCGACACCGCGTCAGAAATAACACCGACACTGATACCAACTGGATTTACTACCTCATCCTTTACATCTCAGATGAGATAGACTCAAGAAAATAAGACGGATGTTTCAAAAGGAAGGTATATCTGTTAGAATTATACATAGATCTTCCACATTGAGACAAGCTTTAAGACCTCGATCAACTCCTGTTGGTTGCGGCAAGTCCGACTGCGGCAAGTCCGACTGCGGCAAGTCCGATTGCGGCAAGTCCGATTGCGGCAAGTCCGACTGCACCCCATCTCATCAGAAGATTTATATGATACAAAAGTGTTTTTTACCGACTTACATGCCTTGATAACTAACAACAAGTACACACAATATAAACCTTCGACATTATATTTAAAGAGATTTTAGAGTAACCGGCTGGTTTCTATTTCTGCGTTTAAATGCGGTTTCAAAAGTGGACGGGTATTCTAGAATTGCTCCTTTCTATAAAAAGAAGCGTAGCATATCCGTAATGAACTCAGTGACAGCCATTTATCAACTCACGGCCCTCCTGAACCAGAAAATCGTTTATTCTACCATTTCCTGCTTAGACAATGCCTGTGGAATTTAATTATTTCGGTTAAGTTGCACTCCGCTGTGCGTGCCTATTTTAATCTAGCTATCCATGAAGGAAGACATTTTCTCTTGATATTATGTGTAAACCTTCCTGATTTTAACATACTATTTAGTTTTTCTACGTTATATTTATAATTTAATTTCTCACTGTAGTGTTGTAAAAGTCACAGCAGTGATCTAAGACCATTTTGTCCGCCTTGTTTGATTAACTTAAAAAATTAAAAATTCCTTAAAAAAATATTTCCTCATTTACTTCTTGAAAATTATCAATGGACAATTGCGGTTGAGATAAAGGAACTCCGATCCAGTTCACCCCAACACGAAGTCGTTTCACCTCCCAACTCCAACTTGAAGTCTTTTCGCCTCCACACGCGCGGCAACAAAACAAAAAAGCGCCTGGGTACGAGGCTGTATAAACATTTAAACAAACTTTCGCTTGCCCAGCGTGATCGTTGTTTTGATCGTGTATAACGTAAGCTTGGGGGATGTTGCAACACTGCACTAAAAGAACGTCTTGTGTAACACCCCCCTGTTGCGGCAAGTTGACTCAAAAATTGTCTTATAAAAACAGATTATAGGTCGATGAACGATTTGATGTCCTCGACTCATGCGCAATCTTATCTGGATTCGACCGCTTCCACAACGTCCACATACCTAACCTCGAAAATTAAAACCAAAATCAAAGATTTAAATCATGTTGTTGTTGTTGTTTGATATCAAATTGATCTGAAAGTTTGACAGATACTTGGGATTTCCCTATAGTTATGGTCATGGCCGTAGCAGGGGGTGGGGCCGGGCCCCCCAATAATTTGCTCTGGCGATTTCAGTTTAAATTCGTTTAAACTTGCTGGCAACATATTTTCCGGGGTCATGGCCCCCGGAGACCCCCAGCAGTGCAATGACAACCATCAACAGATGGAATCGTCAAAGTGGCGGAGTATTCTAAAATTGTACCAGAAAAATATTTTAATTGTGGCTGTGCCTGCATATTCATAATAATATGGTTAATCAATGATCATTTATCTGCGGTGTAAACTGTGAATGTAAACATAATTTATAAAAGAAAAATGAAGTATCTCATTAATATATATTACCTCGTAACCCCATGGGCAAATAACACCTCCATATCGTCTTATACACCTTCCGACTTCGACATCTTCGTGAAACGAAGCAGTTTCATTAAGACAACGAAGTAAATGTGGTCCAATCTTCCTTAGAACATTCGAGGTCATCATTATACCTGGCCCGCCAAGACAGAAATTATCGTTGACGCCAAGGCCAAGTTTACCCATTTCCTGCTTGTTCCCAACACCAGGTTGGCCGATAACCAAGTCATCTGAACTGTTGAGCCGTTTAAGATATGTTTTCAATCGATCCATCCTCATGTACACATCATCGTCGGCCCTTATAAACCATTCGTATCGCTCCAGGAAGTTGTCATAAACATATTTTAACATGGTGAAGGACTTGCTCTGCGGTGGGTAAGCGTTATCTTGAACATCGAGCTGAATGACTGGCATGTCCTTCCAGTCGGTCTGGTTTGTTCGACCTGTAAAAAAGACCAACTTTCCTGGAACATTTCTGCCCCAAGTGTCCCATACACCACGCGCTCTTGTGTCCATGTACTTCTCCGATGTCATGACGGCGATGAATATCAACCGTTTCACGTGAAGTTCGTTTTTAATATAATTCGGTCTGGCATCCTTCACTTTCGCCAAGTTTGTTCGAGTGGCGACTAGACACCGCAGAGGTGGGAAAGTGACGAAATGACTGCTCCACACGCTGAAGCTAAAACTAACGACTAAACCCAATAACAGTGGTGCAAGCATGTTGGATTTCGGGTTATGTGTCATAACGAGACGCCAGAAAGGTTGAGTTGAGAAGCTACACTTGACCTGTTCTCGTCGGATGGCCAGGCCATAACATTGTTCACCAGTGTCAGGGATGTTGGTCATACAACAACTGAAGATTCTCACAAACTCATCATTCTGTCATTATCACATCATTTAGACACGAAAATGTTATGGTAATTTTAACCTGTTCCACTTCGCCTACAACCATTAGACAAAATGCAACCTAATTTGCCTCACAATTGACGACATACCTCACAGTGGAGCCGAGCGCGACGAAACCCACGAGTAATGGTGCCGGAATCAGCCAGTTTCGTTTTGAATCGAAAACCACGAGTGCCACCCTCATATCATTTTGTGTATGTGATGCAATGGGTAAACGACCAATGTAAATCACAAAACGAATTTTTTGAATAACTTATCAACGCCGACGTAACCATTGCTAAGAAACAATTGTTAGAGACGGTAAACATTGTAAATAAATAAACACGGGCCGTCACTCCCAAGGTTAGCATGTGCAGAGACTTTACAGTGACCACAAAGCCAAAGGACACATTAATAGTGCCAGTATAGAGTATATGTTCTTCGGTAGAAAAGAGAGTTCTGCCGTATACAAATCGAGATTTCATCGAAGTAGTAAAAAGTAGAATGGTGCGTATAGGCATGAGTGTGTTCTATATATAGCAAAGTGAAAAGGTGGTGAACTGCTGAGATTTTTAGGAACGAAATACTGACGTTCCGAGCAGAGCACTTCATTACATGTAGTTCATCTTTAATAGTTGTCCGTAAATACTTAGGGTCTTAGACCAAATTAGGCTACTTAAGTGGACTCCAATTAGGCCTAAGTATGCCTATATACAGCTAAATGAATTAACGTTGTCCTCGACAAATATAAAAGGTATATAATATATATATATATGAAAATAAAATATGAACTTAAAACATGAACTTATATATTATTATATATTATAAGTGTATATATATATACGTGTATATATATATATATAAGTGTGTATATATATTATATAAGTGTATATATATATATATATATATATAAGTGTATATATATATAAGTGTATATATATATATATATATATATATATATAAGTGTATATATATATAAGTGTATATATATATATATATAAGTGTGTATATATATTATATAAGTGTATATATATATAAGTGTATATATATCTAAGTGTATATATATATCTATATATATATATCTATATATATATCTATATATATATATATATATATATATATATATCTATATATATCTATATATATATATATATATATTATTATATTATATATATATATATTGTCATTGTCAAAAAGGTTGTCCAAGTCAAGTATACCAATATACTTATATACCTATCACGTGTTTCATTAAATATGCGTTAACGCGCGCGGGGATTATGCACGTGCAAGCAAACAGCAAACTTTCCAGGTCAGACGGATCACAAATTTTCCCCTAGTCGATAGCGTAGCAGAAATGTGTACTGAATGTGGAGATATACAACAACAGCAGTACGGATTACTTGTCACTATGCAAATGTTTAATTCCCAAAGGGGAACAGATAAAGACAATTAGATTAACGTCACAAGGCTACTTCGCGTAAAGCGCTCTATAATATAGTTGTATTCAGTTAAAGTAATATTCAGTTAACGTAATTACCAATCAACAAGAACAGGGCGAGGGTTTTCCTCATGAAGTTGATTCATTGCTGGCAAAAGTTTCTGATTAGCATTTGTGTCAAATCGTCTCCCTGCGTCCATAATATCCAACGCAAGCGTCCCTTCACTCGATATTGCTGATATCACATAATGGTGGGGCCCCCAACTTGCATAGCTGTAATCTTTAACAACAGCTGGTGTTCCACTAGGACTATATCCATAGAGCGAAGCGCGCGGTAATGATGTCAGTATGTATGTTTGTCTGAGTTTGCTATAATTATTGCATTCCAAACAATAGAAAACTAAGAGTCGTTAGGAATCCCTTGAGAGTCAATTTCGGTTTGTTTGTCTGAGTTTTGGTTCTATAAATAGTTAACGCGCTCCGCTATTGCCGACCGATTCGTTTGTCCTATACCAGGAAAAGAATAATCAGGACCGTTATCACACACTGGAAAATCTGATTTTAAGTAGGTGGAAAAATTGATGTAACTATACAACTGACAATGCCTGTTTCATTCAGGAAAACCAGTTGGTTAAAAATGCTAATTTCAGCTTTGAATCGTTGCCTGAGACGTTCATTTCGCTGATACGCAATTCGCTGCACCTATCGAAGAAGTTTGCATACATCATACATGAATGTTTTCATTCGTAAATCAATAGTTTACACCATCAGTTTTACAAGCACTAGAGCAAAAGTAATCGGATTCGTATTGTTTTTTATTCCCATGAGGATGCAAAACAATGTGAATCCGGATACTTTTGCTCTAGTGTAAACGCAGCCTTGGTGTTCACACGAGAAAAGAAATGGCAAATATACAGTACGACTCATAAGTAAGATTTTAGTCATTGTTTAGTCATCCGAGTATGCAGGTCGTGGCATCTTGCGTTGTTTGTCAAATACTGCAGTTCCTTTGCCTATACGCGGTTGCCTACGCTAAACGTTTAAATATCCACGCGCGTTAACGCATATTTAATGTCACACGTGATAGGTATATATGTATATTGGTATACTTGACTTGGACAACCTTTTTGACAATGACTGTATATTTATATATTATTATATATATATATATATATATATATACATGAAAACGTAGTTATTCACTTGTAGTCTTTGCCATTGGTCTCAACCCCTATAAAACCGACAGATAAATGACGACAGTTAGACTAAACTACTTGAAGAAATGTTGTGACGTGTCTCACCACGATGCTATTCAGGAAGGAACAACTTAACTAATTATTTAGTGTGAAAGTTCGTTTAACTTGTCGCGCTGACCGCGAGGTGAAAATAGAAGTTCTTTCTATTCGAATCCAGTGCCGGATTAACCATACGGCAAAAGCGGCATATGCCGGGCCCCGCGATTTCCGGCACAAGTTTATGGATCCGATTGTTGTGGATCGTACGCAAGTATTGCAGCGAAGTTTGGGTTCTTGTGAGAGCTCAAGGACTTGCGAGACGATCCAGTGGACAAGAGTGCTGGGAGCCTTCAAAAAGCATACCCCACATATCTTGAAATAAGTCTGCCTGACGAATTATTACAGTTTTCTAGTTTTCTCAAAACAGAGTTTGTTATGAAATCATTGGATGCGACTGCTTCTCCAGCAATCCCTGCTACTTCTTCAGTCCCAGCTACGACCGAGGTATCTCCTGATGACGTTGCTGCGTCAGATTAAACGTGGAATTGCGAATATACAGGCTTCTTGGCAACAATCTGAAAACCCGGCAACAATCTGGAAACTGTATTTCCGAATACTGGCATCGCATTTCGCATTTATCTGAATCTTGTGATCGCTAACTGTTCTAGTGAAAGATCATTCTCTAAACTGCAATGCATAAAAAGTCAAGTTCGATCGTGCAAGACACAGAATCGGCTAAACAGCCTTATTCTGCAGAGCATACAGGAACACTAGCTTCTGCAGAACATTGACTTGTCGTCATTAATTAATGATTTCGCGTAAACATAACGTCATAACGTCTTTACAAGGCGTTAGACTGCGACACCAATGCTTTGCATGTTCATGCATTTACATTTTGTTCATGACTTCATATTGGCTATTTTTAGTTGTATTGACTTTTAACTTGTATATAATATATAATATATAATGTATTGTTAACTGTTCGCAAACAGGTCAGACCAAATTATTGACATACGCATTTCTCTTTTTGTAAACACACAGTCACAGACAACTTTTAATCGTTTGGGGGACAAAAGGGAGAATTTTTAATCTTTTGTATCTTTGAATTTTTTTGAGTAAGGGGCTGTTTACATGAGACCGGGCTAGCCCGGCTCGCGTGATTGATTAGGATCGCATTGTGGTTTTGAAACGTGTATAAACTAAATTTACAAAGGAGAATTGGTTTAGTTTAGATGTAAATAAATCTTTACATTAATTCAAATCTCCTTTTGCGGCCGAAGTAAGAATTTCGTGACATGAGTCAGCCCTCCATATAAACTACCCCTAATTAATGTGTTCACAACGCCGTCGGGGGGAGGGGTCAAGGGGCCCCGTGCTGAAAATATACCGCGGGCACCGCGCAACCGTAATCCGTCCCTGTTCGAATCGCATTGTTAACCTCTTAAAATTTCGACTCTCACGACGGCAGTTGTAGTTATCCCGAAGTTTATCAAGAAGACAGCCCGTAAAGATATACAACAGCAGCAACATTGCTGACATATTATCCCCTTACAAACTCACCATAATCGTCAAACTATTCGAGGTATTACAAAGACGAGGCTGACAATAAGGAATCCCGAACATTCCTATTTAGTTGCCATAGAAACAAAATAACGTGAATTCTATGCAACCCCTGTTGGGAGTTAAATAACTGTGGCATAACGGAATTAATAGGCTACTCGTGCCATGCACATGTGAACCAGGCGATTGGACTTTGAGTTAAGTGCAGTTATTTCCAAAAGATTACCAATAACCAGATCTCAACAAGTCCAATCTTCTGGTCACATCCACCATACATGACACGTGTAAGCACATGCATGCAGGTCTATTGCTTCCGTCATGCCACAGTTGTTTAACTCCCACGGGGGTTACATATATTTCAACCATTTGTTTGAGGCGCTGTTACACTGTGCAATTTTTCATGCAACTTGTCTCTATTTTTATTTATCTAATTTTTCATGTCAACACTGATCTAGAGGCATCCCACGTTGCACTCTGCTGACCTCTTTCTTACTTAACATGCCTCTAGATTAGTGTTGCGAGACAAGTTGCATGAAAAATTGCACAGTGTAACAGCGCCTTTATGCTTAATAATTTTAAACACATGTCAACATAGGCCTAGGTGAAACGTCGAACTTCACATGTGTCGAACTTCACATGTGTCGAACTTCACACGTGTCGAACTTCACATGTGTCGAACTTCACATGTGCCGAACTCAATGCAATTAAGCTTAAACAAAAGACTACTCTCATTTGCATTGAGTTCGGCACATGTGAAGTTCGACGTTTGACCTGGGCCTTACAATGTCTAGTCTCCTTCGCAACCGTTCTTATTTCGTATTCTCCCTCCCCACTAACGGCTGTTTACTGCAGCGCGACATTCCATTCCAAATAAATAGCCAATCACTGCTCTAGTACCAAAATCGGGAACTAGAGCTCGCCAGAAAACAAAATGATTCGGTAAATGCTGGTTTTTCAAGCTTTACCCTTGATCTTCGATTACCTGTTCCACCAACAAGGACATATTTAGGGCCCCTTTGAATACCAGCCTCGTAGATGAATGGGCTACCCTGATTAAATAAAGTTATCTTATCGTCGTCGTTGTTTCGCCGTTGGTGAACCTCGTTGTTGAACAAGTCAAGAACCTCAGGGATTTAGGTATCAAAGCACGTTAGCATAAGCGATGTTGAAAGCGAGGAAGAACCGCAACATGTTGAACGTGGATGTTTTTCAATCATGGCTGTTTCCTGATTGGCCGAGCTAATACAATTGGAATGGAATGTCGCGCTGCAGTAAGCAGCCGTTAGTGCATGGGAGGGAGAATACGACCGACACTAAGAACGGCTGCGTTAGGAGACTATACAATGTCCACTCTCGTCCAGAAAAACGGGTTAGCTCACGGTGTACCGGAAAACAGAATATTGCATCATTGAAATGTTGGGTTTAGAAGTAGGGTTAGTATTTCTTTATTTCAGGGTTAGGACTAGAGTTTTATTTGGGTTATGGTTAGAGTTTTTTGGATGCTGTTCTGCTTCTGTATCCTGAAAAAATAACTTTGATGAGGCGTATGACGTAGTCTGTGTACATTGTTTACCAGTACACGGTGATCATGCCGAAAAATGGCTTACGTTTCATATATGTATCCCGAACTTAAAACATAGTCCTAACCCCAAAATTAACCCTAAACTTAATACAATCCTAACCCTATACCTAATACTAACCCTTACGATAATGCTTTATTTTAGAAATAACAGCTGATTTTAATTTCGAATTTTACTACCGATAGTCTATGTGACGTTATATTTCGGGAATTATATGAAACTTCACCCAGAAAAACGAACATTCCTGACGATAGTAAGCACGTCATAGCTCTAAATGACCAGTTCCTAGTGCGTGTGTATTACTCTGCAAGCACTGCAAATAAATGCTCATTTTCTCAACATCAAGGCCCACTATTTCTCACATCCAGATTGAACGCGGCATTTTAAAACTGAACCCGCCATTTTAATCACGTCTTCCCATCGACTTTTCGCGCTTAAATTTTAAGGTTTAAGTACCTGAAGGACATCGTGAGGACATGTATGTATATGTTTGTATACGTAGCGTATGCCTAAGTTATTCCTAAATATTTTTTATATTTGTCATTTACACTCAGTGAATCAGATGAAGGAAAAGTTATGGGAAATTTCCCATAACTTTTCCTTCATCTGATTCACTGAGTGTAAATGACAAATATAAAAAATATTTAGGAACGAATCATATACATTCGAGGCCCACACCGACCAGTTGCGAAAAACACAATTTCAAGGCCGGGTACGAGGTTGTGTAGAGGATAGATATACGGATGATAAGTCAATTCAAACATGAAAACGTAGTTATTTACTTGTAGTCTTTTCTCTCAACCCCTATAAAACCGACAGATAAATGACGACAGTTAGGCGAATATAGCCATCCACCATTCCACCGTATATGAGCTATTCTGCACTGTGATTGGTTCTATCAGCTCATATATATCACTCACGCCGCCATTTTTTTCATTACTAGTTTCTTAACTGCAGATGAAACTGGCTGTTTCTTTCACGCACAGGATCGAAAAACCTGAACTGAGAGGAATAAGGCTAATATTCAACAGAAAATACATTAACCAAATGAAAAATTTACTAAGTTATGATGCAAAATCCACTTTAAAAATCGTCTTAAGGCTTTGAAAAACCCGACTGAATTGTCAACAGTTGATAATAATGTTTTGTAAGACAAAATAAATAGGATAAAAGTTAGCTAGCAACATATATTTATTACAAATATTATGATTATTATTCAGTAAAGATAATTTTTGAAGTAATAAAGTATTATAAATGAAAGTTATTTTTAGGTGATAAACATCGAAAAACAACAAAGCGAGATTTTCGCTAATGAGTAATGTTTTTTTTAGCTTTTTGTCCTCTTAAAAGCCCAAATATTCACAACCGTGATACAATAACTAAATACTCTGACCCACCTTTTGGGTTTTCAAGGGAACTTTTTTCTTTATTGAACCATCTCAAAGAATTTTTGGCTCTCAGACAAAATTTTGAAGCTGTTTCCTTTCTTAGTTACGTGACAACATTACGCATGACGGAAGTATATGTGGCGCGGAAGTTCGTTGCTAACCTATTATATTCGTTTGTAAGCACTTACATGTGGGGGCTTATATACGGGGGGGGGGGGGCTAATATACAGACAAGATTTTGTGTTAGTAATAACATTTATTGACTTTATTTCAATATAACACAAGGTCAACATATAAACAAGCATAAGATACTATTAAGTTAGATATCGTCATAGTCGTTGGTTCTTTACGGACCAAAAACACAATAAAGATATGTCCATGGTATATTGAAAGAACATTAGTTTCCGTTGAGCAAAATAATATTGTTCTATTATTAAAGCTCTTTTGTAAAACATTGTTTTAAAATTATTTTTAAGAAGTCTCAAATATTGCCATTCACGGCATGGTATAGGGTTTTCAAAACAACTTTTAAATTCGTATAACCACTACGAAATCACTATTTTATTTTTTATAGAAAACAGTAATAAACAGGACATTTTTCTTGTCCATGTATAAGCCCATGGGTTTATATACGGGTGGGCTTATATTCGGAATGGTGAGAGTGTTAGTAAATTGGCGGGCTTATACATGGGGGGCTTATATTCGGGGGCTTATATTCGGAGGTTTACGGTAATTTATTTACTGCGACATTGTTTTGCTATATAATAAAACAATTATACCATTCGCTCTCGCTCCATATGAACTAATATCCAACTCGTTGGCTATGAGCTCATATACGACTCGAGCTCATGGTATAATTGTTTTATATATATATATATATATATATATATGGCAATGAGGGTTAGTCTTCGAAATTTAATTTCTACAACAACAACAACGACAACTACTACATGCACGACAACTTACCTGAAACTTGATAACTAAAATACAACATTTGTTTTTCATATAAATTCGCGCGGTAACCCCGCGTGTTACTATTTTTATAAATTTACATTTAATATCTAATAATTACTAATAATAAAATGAAATTTTCATTCAACGGGACGTGAAAATTGTCATGCGGATATTTTAAATAAATAGTTTCGTTTTATCTCTTTTCTTGAAAATAAGACGCGTAGTTTTATGTACAACTATAAAAGCGATGATTAACCTGCATATGTCATTATGTGTCTTGTTGAATACAGGTCTGTAGAGTCAATCGAGGTTGATAGCATGGGCAGCGGTCTGGCCCAGCAAGGCAGGGTGTTCCAGACCAGTGTACATCGTAAACTAGAAATATTAATTACGACTATTAGTAAACACTACACGGACAGAGGACGGGAAACAGAGGACGGGAAAGAAAGGAGGGAAAGAAAGGAGGGAAAGAAAGGAGGGGAAAATAGGAGGAAAAGAAAGGAGGGAAAGAAAGGAGGGAAAGAAAGGAGGGGAAAATAGGAGGAAAAGATAGGAGGGAAAGAAAGGAGGGAAAGAAAGGAGGGAAAGAAAGGAGGGAAAGAAAGGAGGGAAAGAAAGGAGGGAAAGAAAGGAGGGGAAAATAGGAGGAAAAGATAGGAGGGGAAAATAGGAGGGAAAGAAAGGAGGGAAAGAAAGGAGGGAAAGAAAGGAGGGGGAAATAGGAGGAAAAGATAGGAGGGAAAGAAAGGAGGGAAAGAAAGGAGGGAAAGAAAGGAGGGAAAGAAAGGAGGGGAAGAAAGGAGGGAAAGAAAGGAGGGAAAGAAAGGAGGGAAAGAAAGGAGGGGAAAATAGGAGGAAAAGATAAATAGGAGGAAAAGATATATAGGAGGAAAAGATAAATAGGAGGAAAAGATATAGGGGGAGAAAAAGAGAAAGATTGATTGAAATTTGCTCTAAATACAGACAAAGCCAGACCAATTTAATTTTATGTTTCTCGGATTCGGCCGGGTCACTTTTGTGAATTGTCGTAAATAAAAATAAAGAGGGTAAATCATTGCCACAAATTTCCTTGACAGACATTGAAATATTTAATTGTTTTACCCTTTCGCATGAAATATCTTAATGATACACTCTCACATGCTGCATTTTTATCTCAAGCCTTTCATTGTTCAATCTATCAATTTATTTTAATATTTGCGTGTTTGTGCGTGCGTAAGTTTGGAAGTTCTAGACATCCCGCGTGTGTAAACAGACTAGGGTGATCTATATATTGCTGTGGTTGCGGATTCACTGTTCACTCAGATGTTTCAAATTTGATATATTTTTATTCACTGCTACATCGGAAAAATCCGAGAAACATAAAATTAAATTGGTCTGGCTCAAGGTTTAGAGATACATTAATATTGAATATATGATATGTATTCAATATTATTATATAAAGTACAGTGTTTTATTGATTTTTCCACAACTAATAAAAGTGATAATCTCACATGTGTGATTATTTATGGTGATCGTACATGTAACGATTATCGCTGATACAGTACTTTTTATTCATTTTTCCACAACTAAGAGACCATTCATTACTTATGCCCGGCTGGGGCGTGGCAAGAAAGAGGGGTGGGTCATCAAATATTTTTCACAGTTAGAGGGGGGTCCATCTATTTTATTGTTGATTAATATCAATATACCCTATTCTAAAATTGACATTTGAAATCTACCTGATAAATTGTTATGCTCAACTTTCAATCTGTTCAGGTCTTACTTTAAGTTTATCTTATGGTCTTGATCACTAGAACAAACCTTGCTAATAGCAGGGTTTGTTTTAGTGATGAAGGCCATAAGGTAAACTCAATGACTATAGTTTATTTAATATGTTATTATTTTTTGTATTTGTGCAAAAGGTAGAAGGGGGGTCATGGAATTTTGTTTTTGTATTAAAGGGGTTCAGAAGGTTTTGTTCAAGTTATTGATGAATCTTACCAGGCTACCCCCGGCATAAATAATGAATGCAGGTCCCTAATAAAAGTGATAATCTCACATGTGTGATTATTTATGGTAATCTTTATAAATGTGATGTGATTATAAATGTGATGATTATCACTGATACAGCACTATAGTTTAAAGCTGTTTTTTTCTAAGCAATTGGACATTTTTATAATAAACAGAAAAATACATGGATGCTTGGAAATATGAAATTTATTTCTCGTGTTGACCAGGATATCTCACTCGAAATAAATTTCACATGGATGAAAATTGTGTGCTTTGTAGGTAGTGTACTATTTAATATAGCTAGTCTAGTCTAGTCTTGTCTAGTCTTTGCAAGTCTTTTTCTGAGTCATCTCAAAACTGAAATGACATCTTTGGCGGAGAGTAGGCTAGTGAACGAGTCAGTCTAATGATATCCGCAATTAAGTTGTAGTTGTAATTTTAGTATAATCAGAATCAATTTATAATTTATTGTATTTTATTATCATATGTATTTATTTATTCATTTATATATATAGCTTTAATTATGATTGCGGACGAAGAGCCAATGTAATTTTTGGATATGTCGTATTAAACCATTATTATTATTATTATTATATATAAAAAAGGTTATCGAATAAAGTGGTATCAGAACGGGTTGTTTCGCAGGTTTTTATAGACATAAACAACGTCGACCTGTTACAAGTTGTTCCAACATGTCTGAGCAATTGTTTCAACAACATTGCTACTTTGCTCTGTGTTAACAAGTTATCGTAGGCAACAATTAGCAAGATGCTACATGAAAGAAGCCTGTTGCGAACACATCTTGTCAACATGTGGAGAGACTCTCACGTGCGTGTCAGCTCTTAATTTGTCAGCTCTTAATTTTGACAATGCAGTATAGGGGTGGGATATTCTTATGCCGCATTCCCACGCATTTCCCACGCCGATAAGCTTGTGTGGGGGCGGGCTTAAATAGGATCCCTATGGTCGTTGGTCAGAAGAATCCTTCTCGAAGAGTATCGAGACCAACAACAGAAATTTGACTAGTTTAATGATAGCCTTCAAATACCCCGTTTACGGTTTCTCTTGTTGCAATAGCAACGCAATAGTCTAATGTGCTTATAATAATAATAATAATAATAATAATAATAATAATAATAATAATAATGGTGGATATGTCATGCCCTCAAGAACAGAACATCGAAGAAGCGACACGAACGAAGTTACAGAAGTACCAGCAGTTGGTGTTTGAAATCAGAGAAAGGAGAAGCGGGTATAGAGTGGAAGTGGTCCCAGTAATAATCGGATGCCTGGGAGGTGGTATTGAGAAGGCAACAACAGCAGTGAAAAAAATTATTGGAGATGAGGAAAGTGTGATTGGAATAATAAGCACAATGCAGAGGACGGTGCTCTTTGAAGGGGAAACAATAATAAGGAAGGTTACAGACAGAGTAGTGGGACACAACGGGAGCATGGGCAACTCGGTTACCGCCCAGCAAGAGTTGGTGGGTGGATGCAAGGGCCAGAGTGTGTTGAGCTGGCTAATTAATTAACAATAATAATGGAAACTTTATTAAATGAATTTTTTCTAAACAAACAATTGTGAATCTCAC
This sequence comes from Chrysogorgia sp. JL179-B06, assembly GCA_035772405.1. Classification (NCBI taxonomy): domain Eukaryota; kingdom Metazoa; phylum Cnidaria; class Anthozoa; order Scleralcyonacea; family Chrysogorgiidae; genus Chrysogorgia; species Chrysogorgia sp. JL179-B06. The sequence continues at coordinate 475,513 of JAYKKM010000348.1, forward strand.
TCATAGAGGTAATTTACAATCGGCTACTTGAATCACAACTAAGTCACTTAAAGAGAATTAAAAGTTCAGTAAATCAGGATTCGTCCATTCCTTATTTCTGCAGCAAAAGATATAATAAGTTGTTCTGATGGCAATAGATATCATTTTTCTCACACAATAATTTTGGTGCTTCACATCAACTCCTACATCGTTTAACATTTCAATAAAGGACGTACACTCATTTGCGAAAACACCGAGTGAACTAATCGAGAGATTGACAAATTTAACAGTGCTAAAGTGTTCAATAATAATAATAATAATAATTTGTTATTGGATGTTTAGGAGGAGGAATGAAGAAGTTAGAAGAGCAAATGGCCAAGCTGATCCCAGAGGAACTACGGAGATTGAGAACAACAAGAGAGATGCAGAAAATTGTACTGATGGAAAGTGAAACTATTGTAAGGAAGATCATATCGGGGATTGTACAGCCAGAGTAATTGTAACGTTGTGACTATGTCAAAGGCTAGCAAATTTTGGTAGCTTATTAGCCATGCCCAGTGTATGTGTGAGGGGTGCTAGGCTGTGGCCCACCTTAAGTAGGGGCTATTGATTTAAATAATAATAATAATAATAATAATAATAATAATAATAATAATAATAATAATAATAATAATAATAATAATAATAATAATAATAATAATAAGGGCGCAAATGCATGATAATCGATATTGCTATCCCGGGAGACAACAGAGTCGGAAAGAAGGAAGGAGAAAAGATAGAGAAATGTGATGAATTGAAGCGAGAGGTTAAACGACTGTGGTCGATGAGGAAGGTGGAGCTGTGAGTAAAAAGTTTGAACAGTGGATAGAAAAGATTGGAATCAAGGTGAAGATTGAGCAAATGCAGAAAACGACGCTACTTGGAAGAGCAAGGATACAAAGAAAAACATTAGAAAGTTAAACAATCCAGTGTCACCTTAGTCTACTGGTTGTAGACAGCTGGCACTGATGAACACCAACTGAACATCAAGTTGTGCGAAGAAGACAATAATAATTATTATTATAACTAATCAAGAACCCATACACCTGCATGCGGTGTTTTTCAATGGTGCCCTATTTAATATAAAAATTAATTAAACGCAGCTGCAGGTGATTCACTTGGCACTTGACCGCGAATTTTAATTTCTCCTAAACTGTCAGCGAGGAAATTGTCAGCGATTTTGGCAGTTTACGACCTTTCGTTTTTCGGTACTTTGATTACACATTGCCTACGCAGTACTTTTTATTTATTTTATTTTATTTTAATAACTTTGCCGACAATAGGCTGGGTAACCGCAACAGTTAGTGCCAATTACTGCGGCCCCATAAAGATACATAGCGATATACAACACACATTAAATACAACAAATTCACTACGATATATACTAAAAGCAACACGATGGTGGGTTCGTAAGGCTTCGAGCTGTGTTGCATTTTAAGCATATGCTTTTCCATGTTCGTGAGTCGTCTATGTCATATGTGTTGTTAAGTGCGTAGAGATACAAACAAGTGAATTTACTGGGAAGAAAGATAGCCGCGGCCTGTCGTCGCGTTGTTGAACGCTCAATGCATTATTACCTTCAAACACATCCGTTAAAATTTGCAAGTGTAATATTTTTACATTTTTGAATTTTATTTATTAAAGTGCCGACGAAACGAAAATGAATCTTAGCCATGTCCGAGATATTTAGACTTTTGTGTGATATACAAATGAAATAACCTATGACACATGTTTAGAAAATCAAGAAATGGTCAATTAATTTTGGGCCTGGCATCACTATTTCGATGTCTTGATGTTAGGTTTCACGAATTGTCGTAATGTGCGAAGTTTTAAGTGATTCACTAAATAATCTCAAAGATATACTTGATTTTCTAAAAATGCGTAAAGCTCTTGACGTCATAGGTTATCATTTGTATATCACAAGTATCTCAAAGTATCTCAAAATATCTCAAAAATAACGTGAGATATAAAAGTCAGAGCTCTAGATTAAATTGCCATTCCTAAACATTCATGGTCTCTGTGACAGCGGTAAAACCAATTACTGTGGGGACTCATAAATAAATCAGATAAGAAAAAGTAAAAAAAAAAATCACAAATATATCTGAACATAACTATAGGTGTGAGAAGACTGCGTGAAGCATCACAGTTTAAACAAATTGATTTCTATATCCGAGAGTTAGTAGGATCATAACAAATAATTAAGGCAGTAAGATTTGCGTAAAGAGACGATGTTCCAAATTCTACAAACTAACGATAAAATGAGGTTTGGTAAGTTTTTGTTCGACAGAATGGTTGATCGTAATTATCTCTTCTACGGAAAAAAGCGAACACAACAGTGTGCATGCTATACTTTCCATGAAAATTGAAAAATACGAAATTTGAGGAAAGATAGCAAGCGCAAAACGGACCAGTGATGTTCTTTTACAACGCAAAACTTACTAAAAAATCAATTGTAAGGAGCCAGCGTAATAAGACTAAATGCTGTATTTAAACTGTGATCCATTCAGCTAATCTTCTCTTCATGAACATCTTACCGCTGGAGCCGCATCTCCTGTAACATTGAAAAACGAACCAATCTCGAAACCTAAATAAACAGAAAAATATTATTTTCTCTAATTTCGAATCCAGCTCCTTCACCATCACTTATAATTTGATATCCTCCTCTTCTTCTCCCTCATTTTGTCGTCATCCACCTTCTTCGTCTTCTTCCTCCTCGCCCATCTTTCTTCTCCAACTCCACAGTTCTTCCATTTCCTTCGGTCTCTTAAACCATTCGACCACCTTCTCCCTCTTCCTCCTCCTCCCTCATCTTTCTCCTCCAACTCCACACCTCTTCCTCCTCCCTCATCTTTCTCCTCCAACTCCACACCTCCCTCATCTTTCTCCTCCAACTCCACACCTCTTCCTCATCCTCCTCATCATTCTCCTCCAACTCCACACCTCTTCCTCCTCTCCCACCCACCTCCTCCTCCCTCATCTCCTCCAACTCCACAGCCTCCTCCTCCTCCCTCTCCCAACTCCACACCTCTTCCTCCTTCTCCCTCATCTTTCTCCTCCAACTCCACACCTCTTCCTCATCCTCCCTCATCTTTTTCCTCCAACTCCACAGTTCTTCCTCCTCCTCCCTCATCTTTCTCCTCCTCCTCCCTCATCTTTCTCCTCCAACTCCACACCTCTACCTCCTCCTCCCTCATCTTTCTCCTCCAACTCCACACCTCTTCCTCCTCCCATCTCCTCAACTCCTCTTCCTCCTCCTCCCTCATCTTTCTCCTCCAACTCCACACCTCTTCCTCATCCTCCCTCATCTTTTTCCTCCAACTCCACAGTTCTTCCTCCTCCTCCCTCATCTTTCTCCTCCAACTCCACACCTCTTCCTCCTCCTCCCTCATCTTTCTCCTCCAACTCCACACCTCTTCCTCATCCTCCCTCATCTTTTTCCTCCAACTCCACAGTTCTTCCTCCTCCTCCCTCATCTTTCTCCTCCAACTCAACACCTCTTCCTCCTCCTCCCTCATCTTTCTCCTCCAACTCCACAGTTCTTCTTCCTCCTCCCTCATCTTTCTCCTCCAACTCCACACCTCTTCCTCATCCTCCCTCATCTTTTTCCTCCAACTCCACAGTTCTTCCTCCTCCTCCCTCATCTTTCTCCTCCAACTCCACACCTCTTCCTCCTCCTCCCTCATCTTTCTCCTCCAACTCCACGCCTCTTCCTCCTCCTCCCTCATCTTTCTCCTCCAACTCCACAGTTTTTCTTCCTCCTTCCTCATCTTTCTCCTCAAACTCCACACCTCTTCCTCCTCCTCCCTCATCTTTCTCCTCCAACTCCACAGTTCTTCCTCCTCTTAAACCATTTCCTTTAGTCCCTCGACCACCTTCTTCCTCTTCCTGCTCCCTCATTTTCACCTCCAACTCCACACCTCTTCCTCTTTTCCCATCTTTCTCCTCCTTTTTAAAAACACCCCGAATAACTGTGCCCCTGGTGATACGGACACATACCTAACTCTGGCAGCGCGTTCGACTGGTTAGCAATAGGAAAGAATTCTTGAGGGAAAGGAGGAGTTAATTGGCCCGTGTTTATTCTGGTCCGTGCGGAAGAAGCGCCATACGATAATCTACAATGTTTTACGAATCAATGTTAGGTACGAGTCAATTATACTAAAAGGATGAAAGAAAAAACTCTTAAATGTTTTTTACATTACCCTGGTAACATTTGATTCATGTTGTCCGTGTCATCTTCGTCGTCGCTACTGTTAAGCGTTAGGTCTATTGTGACCTGAAATTTTGATTTATCGTTTCCCGGTATACCTAAACATTCAAAATATATATATAAAATATAAATATACGATAAGTTCTGGTTTTTCGTACAACATATATATATACTGCTTAGACTGTGTCTGTGATATTTTCTCTTACATTAATAAAAATAATAATATATTTATATTTAAACAGGGCAATTCCTTCAGTCAAGGGCTGTTAAAATTAACTAATTAATATAGTGACTAATTGCATACAAAATATCAGTTATGTATCTGTTATAAAGAGAAGAAAATAAACAGAAACGTAACTCAAAACATTTTTTTACTGAACAATTTTGGTTATGGCATGATAATGTTCATCAGGAGAAGATAAAAGTTTAATAGACAAAGGTAAAGAATTATAAATAAAAGCTCCATTAAGCAGTGTTGTATGAATGTAAATTCAGAGTTTATACACGAGCTACAATCGTGGTCAAAACCATTGGATCGATAGGTGAAAATACATATAAATTTCTAATCCCCCCCCCCCCCCCGTTTCAATGTTGCGATATTATGACTATTTCTGCATATCGGTTGCTAAAGGTTGCAGACACTATTCAATGAGACAACATCGGTGGAAGGGAAGTATATTGTGTTGTTTCTCTTCGACAAAAGAAAAATGGCTTAAATGGCATGTCATCCCAAATTGGCCATGATTTTTGACCAGCATCTAATGCATTACCATTACAGTATACTTGTACTGTACATACTTTCTCCTTTGATTGGCTTAGGTTTCTCGATGTGCTGTGGTGTAGATATCAATGTAGAAGATACTTTACCAGTGGGTTCTAAACAAAACAAGAGAAAGACATTGAGGATAAAATTTATGAAAATAAGAATAAATCAAAACAAACAAACACAATACAATGGTCAATTAGACAGGATATTCCGAGACATACAAACAGACACACAAACAGACGGATAAACAAACGGACAAACAGACGGACAACTCAGAGAGTGAGGAGGAGACAAACAGACACATAGACCAAATGGCAGTCATAAGAGAAACAGACACATAGACCAAACGGCAGTCATAAGAGAAACAGACACATAGACCAAACGGCAGTCATAAGAGAAACAGACAGACAGACCAGCAGATAAAAACTCAGACATATAAAAGCCCACCACCATCTTACCACTAGTTCCAATGGCGTCCCAAGAGCCATCGGAAAAAAATACAATGTCGTTACTCTGCGGAGCTTTTTCGAGAATCTCCATAAATAACCTGAAAGAAACAAGGCTTTGCGCATAAAAAATGATCTTTAACAAACTGTGCCTGCAAGGTCCTCTGTTTCATTTCTACGTATGATTGTGTTGATATAATAATAATATTTAATATTTATTCAGAATACCCACGTCACGAAATGTTTTTCAGTGGGGTCCTGTAATGCATCACAAGATTACATTACATTACGTTACATCACATTGCATTACATTACTATTATAATCTCACATGCAATTTGAAACTAATTAAATGTGACTAAATGTAATTTAGGCAAGGTAAAAAAGGAGTCAATGCTAGTCAGCGGTCACTCAATTAAATGAAGGGATCGCAGCACTTGTCAGAGTCTTGTCAGCGTGGTCTGAGCTTGACTGTTTTTGCGCGCGCTATCATTTGGTAGATACTGTGGAATCTCGTGCTCTTGCGCTTTGTTGTCCCACCCTCCCACACCTAAGGAAATGCAAGGTAAGTATATAAATTCCACTGCTTTGACAGTGTGACTGGTGCCTGGAGGTGGGCTGTGGCGGGGTTGCCATGGTTACCTCTACTCAGGGGGTGGCATCCCCCCTGTGGCTTGGCACCAATCCTCCAATAACGTCAATTGGCGATCTCTTTTTAATTGGTATTTTTTCAGTTCATTTTTAAATATTGTTAGCGAGTTTGTGCTTCTTGTTTTATTGTCCAAGTTATTAAAATCCATTGATGTGTGATAAATGATCAGTTTTTGTTTTCCCCAGTTTGTGTTAACTTTAGGTAGATGTAGTTTGTTGTTGGTTCTTGTAAAATATTTATGAATGTTATTATTTCTAATTAGTTCAAAGTCAAAATCTATTAAATCGTTAATATATTTAAATATAAAAATACAGCGATGTTTCTGTCGTCTGATTCTCAGAGGTGGACACTTAATTATTTTTAAGGTTTCAGTTGAGGAGGAGAGTGGTGGAGCATCAAGTACGAGTTTAGCAGCTTTATTTTCTAGAATTTGTAGATATCAAGATTCCACAACAACGGGTATAAGACAACCGGGGACATATGAAGATCCATCATACTCAAATCATCAGAAAATGAGTCCCATACAGGAAATGAACTGGTAACTGATGACGAACTTTAACGTTTGAGATGCTCCAAAGTCCAACAATTAAGATGCTCCAACCATTGCGATGCTCCAACCAATTGAGATGCTCCAGCCAATTGAGATACTCCAACCATTGCGATGCTCCAACCAATTGAGATGCTCCAACCAATTGAGATGCTCCAACTAATTGAGATGCTCCAACCAATTGAGATGCTCCAACAATTTGAGATGCTCCAACCAATTAAGATGCTCCAACAATTTGAGATGCTCCAACCAATTAAGATGCTCCAACCATTCAGATGCTCCAACCAATTGGGATGCTCCAACAATTTGAGATGCTCCAACAATTTGAGATGCTCCAACAATTTGAGACGCTCCAACTAATTGAGATGCTCCAACCAATTGAGATGCTCCAACAATTTGAGATGCTCCAACCAATTAAGATGCTCCAACCAATTGAGATGCTCCAACTAATTGAGATGCTCCAACCAATTGAGATGCTCCAACAATTTGAGACGCTCCAACCAATTAAGATGCTCCAACCAATTGAGATGCTCCAACTAATTGAGATGCTCCAACAATTTGAGATGCTCCAACTAATTGAGATGCTCCAACCAATTGAGATGCTCCAACTAATTGAGATGCTCCAACCAATTGAGATGCTCCAACTAATTGAGATGCTCCAACCAATTGAGATGCTCCAACAATTTGAGATGCTCCAACCAATTGAGATGCTCCAACTAATTGAGATGCTCCAACCAATTGGGATGCTCCAACAATTTGAGATGCTCCAACCAATTGAGATGCTCCAACAATTTGAGATGCTCCAACTAATTGAGATGCTCCAACCAATTGAGATGCTCCAACAATTTGAGATGCTCCAACTAATTGAGATGCTCCAACCAATTGAGATGCTCCAACAATTTGAGATGCTCCAACCAATTAAGATGCTCCAACCATTCAGATGCTCCAACCAATTGAGATGCTCCAACTAATTGAGATGCTCCAACAATTTGAGATGCTCCAACTAATTGAGATGCTCCAACTAATTGAGACGCTCCAACCAATTGAGATGCTCCAACCAATTGGGATGCTCCAACAATTTGAGATGCTCCAACCAATTGAGATGCTCCAACAATTTGAGATGCTCCAACCAATTGAGATGCTCCAACCAATTGAGATGCTCCAACCAATTGAGATGCTCCAACTAATTGAGATGCTCCAACCAATTAAGATGCTCCAACCAATTGAGATGCTCCAACAATTTGAGATGCTCCAACCAATTGAGATGCTCCAACAATTTGAGATGCTCCAACTAATTGAGATGCTCCAACTAATTGAGATGCTCCAACTAATTGAGATGCTCCAACAATTTGAGATGCTCCAACTAATTGAGATGCTCCAACCAATTGAGATGCTCCAACAATTTGAGATGCTCCAACCAATCGAGATGCTCCAACCAATTGAGATGCTCCAACAATTTGAGATGCTCCAACCATTGCGATGCTCCAACCAATTAAGATGCTCCAACAATTTGAGATGCTCCAACCATTCAGATGCTCCAACCAATCGGGATGCTCCAACCATTGCGATGCTCCAACCAATTGAGATGCTCCAACCAATTGAGATGCTCCAACCAATTGAGATGCTCCAACCAACTGAGATGCTCCAACCAATTGAGATGCTATGCTCCAACCAATTGAGATGCTCCAACCAATTGAGATGCTCCAACCAATTGAGATGCTCCAACCAACTGAGATGCTCCAACCAATTGAGATGCTCCAACCAATTGAGATGCTCCAACAATTTGAGATGCTCCAACCAATTAAGATGCTCCAACTATTCAGATGCTCCAACCATTTGGGATGCTCCAACAATTTGAGATGCTCCAACAATTTGAGATGCTCCAACAATTTGAGATGCTCCAACAATTTGAGATGCTCCAACAATTTGAGATGCTCCAACAATTTGAGATGCTCCAACAATTTGAGATGCTCCAACCAATTGAGATGCTCCAACCAATTGAGATGCTCCAACCAATTGAGATGCTCCAACAATTTGAGATGCTCCAACAATTTGAGATGCTCCAACCAATTGAGATGCTCCAACCAATTGAGATGCTCCAATCAATTGAGATGGTCCAACCAATTGAACTACCGAGACTCAAATGGAGAGCCAGGGAAACGCATTCGCACTTCGTAACCCACTGTTTATGATGTGCTTAGGGGTAAGTGTTAGTATCAGGGTTATCATAAGGGAACTAGCTTTCACTCTCACACGGCATGACGCATGCATGACACAATGACTATAACCGCTGGAATTTTACAGGAACGTGGCAGAAAAACTACAACTGACATTTGTCGGACACCATCGGCACATTTACGTACCCATCAATGATCAGGTTTTGAAATCTTGCCTCTTGGTCACAAACCGGACATATCCATCTGCTTTTCCTGTCAAAGAACATAAATATACTTACTCGAACAACAAAGGGAAATTAATACATCCCAGAGAACCTCAATGTTTCCCAAGACAAAATCGAGGTGCAATGGTCAAAATATTTACAAGCAAAACGTGCCGTTGCTAGAGACATTGCCTAGTCTGTATACCACCCCAATCATTGCCAAGTCTAGATTAAGCTATTGCAAGAAACAGTGCCTAGTCTGTATAACACCCCACTCCCCGTTGAATTGCAACGCCAAAGATTACGCCGCTGCAAAACAATTTACTAGAGAAATTGTAAACAAATAATAGCAACAGCATTTATCCCAACGTAATTTATACAGGCCACAAACCTTTCGTTCATTTGAAGGTACAAGGCACCATCAAAACACTGGAGATGAGTGCAATTTTTTGATCTGAAACAAACAATGAAAAATAGGTTCGAAATGCGTACATGCACCGTGTATATAGTATTTGGCATATAATGTTTACAATGAGCACACTCCTTTGTTTTCAAGTTGTTAAAATACTGAAGACATGTTAACCAGGAATGAGGTCTAGGTTTTTGTACAGGCCTGGTGACAATGGAGAAAACGAGGCTAGTGTTTGCTGTCCACCTTACTTCTTATTCATAAATGGGTACTGTACCAAAAAAATTAATTAGTTTTAAATAAAAGGCCTTTAAGTTTCACGGTATCTTCTCTTGTACTCGAGAAATAACGTTTTCATTCTCGTATTTTATACTTCTGGACGCCGTCATTTTCGAGTTCGTTCGACGGCTCAAGGTTGGTGTACAGCGGTAGTTTTCTTTTCAATTTCAACGTCATTGAGTGCAAAAAAACAAAAGACAAGCACTCAATGAAGTCAAAATTGTGTTAAAGTGTTTATGAAACGAAAATTGAGGTAACTTTTTTATTGATTTATTTGAGAGAACTCCTCAAATGATAAAGAATGGCGTTTGTAGTTCTTTAATATCGTATCTCGTTCTCGAGTCATTCAAGATTGTGTAATATGACCTATGACGTCACTAGTTGTACCATTATTATGATGAATCAGAAAATGAAGCATATCTACAAAACTATTGAACAAAATTCCTAAAGTATATAGGTCACTAAATTGAATATCCCCACGTCAACTTTATCATTACCATAGCAATATATATTAGTTCCCAGACCTTTCATCCTACAGCAAAACATTTCTATTTTCCACTATGCCCTAAACAGATTTTGACTCGAAGTTGCTCTGTTTTGTTGGCAATACTATTGAAAATATCCCTCACTGATCAACAGTTATAAATATTGGTTTAGAAAAGGCAGATATAAACAAGTTTATGAGAGGAATAAAGGAGTCTGGGAACTAATTTGTTACCATGGCAACGATAAATTTTACGTGGGTTATTCAGTTTAGTGACCTGTATACTTGTGCAAAGTTTCAAGGAATTTTGTTCAATAGTTTTGAAGATATGCTTCATTTTCTGATTCGTCATAATGGTGGGTACAACTAGTGACGTCATAGGTCATATTACACAATCTTGAATAACTCGAGAACGAGATAAGGTATGGCAGAACTACAAACGCCATTCTTTATCATTTGAGGAGCTCTTTCAAATAAATCAATAAAAATGTTATCTCAATTTTCGTTTCATAAACACTTTAACCTTTCATGTTACTCCATCACCAAATAACATCACCGGATAACATCAAGGGAATCGAGGTGGGAGGGTTAGGAAGACACTTAAGGCGGGGGGTTATGGTTAGAAAACTCATTGGTGGGGGTTAGGGTTAGGATCTAAGTTGTTTTGGGGTTAGCGGTTATTTCATGACGATTATATACCTCGATTCATTTGGTGATGGAGTAACATGAAAGGTTAACCGAAACCCCATCATGACGAAAATTATTTCATGACGAAACCGAGCCGTCGAACAAACACTTAAAATGTCTAAAATGGCGGCGTCCAGAAGCATAACATGTGGCTAAAGAGAGAAATACAGTCCAGTATCTCCGGACTGTGGGTCGATATTTTGAATAATTTTGGATTTCCAGACTCACGTAATACTATAAAGTGTAAAACTAACCCAAAAAAACCCTAACCAACTGTAACACTAAGGCCTAAGCAAACTCTAACCACTCTAGCTTCCAGACTGTATTCCTCTCTTTAGCCGCTTGTAGAAGCATAAAATACGAGAATGAAAACGTTATTTCTCGAGTACAAGAGCAGATACCGCAAAACTATTAACATTTCTAAACATTATACTTAAAGGCCTTTTATTTAAAAGTAATTTATTTCTGGGGACAGTTCTCTTGTTCGTTTCGTATAGGTGATGAAGATAACATATTCACTTTTATTTCCATTCAAATTAACTCAGAAATTTTCCCACCAAAACTTACTGGCCAAGAAAATAGCGTCTTGGCCGGGAAGGCAAATTATACGTACACACGTAAAATCTCACAGGTTGTAATAATGTTGTTGTTGTTGGTTCAACATGCCTGTAACAACATTCAACATGATAGATCAGGACTGTTAAAATAACAGCACTGTTCAAGTATGTTTCAACATGTTGTGACAGGCTAGTTGAATCGACAGCAGTTGTTCATGCATGTGAGAACATGCAAAAACCAGCTTGATAGAACAACCAAGTTCATGGCTGTTCAACCTTGTTATTTCATCATGCTCTGACAACATGTTGTATCATGTATGAACAATGTTGTTCAACACTGTTCAAGCCTGTTCGATCATCAGCCATGAACAATACTGTTTCAACCTGTTGACAACCCTGTTCATGCTGGCCAGCTCAACCCTGTTCAAACCCGCCGATATCAACCATGTTTTAGGCTGTTCACATGTAGAAACAGACTGTGCGTTTTTACGTGTGCAGGGTTCCACTCTGGAAACTACCCTGTCACGAGCATAACCTATTTTTGCTCAAATCTTGAATTAAATAACGATTTGTTACCAACCTGCAAGCTAAAGTCATTCTTGTCTTTCCAAGCTAAAAACAAAACAACAACATGGGCTTTCTCTCGAAATGTCAGTTACTCGTTAATTTTAGAATAATCTGTAGGAGCACCATGTGAATTAAATACCGGAATTATCAGTACAAACAAATCATGTAAGAATACAAGAGATGTGATGGTGAGAGAATGGTGTTATTAAGTGATTAATAATAATAATTACAGTTCTTGGCATTGCCACGCATTTCTCAAAGCCTCAATGCGTTTACAAGGTGAAATTACAATAAGTTAAAATACTAGAAACTAAAAATTATTCTTTCAACAGGATTTAAATTTGATAACTGACTTTGAATTTCTAATATTATATATTCTAATATTATATAAAGGATGAGGAGGTTTCGATTTAGAGGATAGCCAGAGTAGCCAAGAAATTGCAGCTAGGATTAGAAACCGTCCAATTGCCGTCGCACATTTGTTGAACATGTTGTTTAACTTCGAAACCATGTTTTGGAGATTTACTCTGTTGATAATGTTGATATGGTTGATAAGAGTCAAGGTTTGTTGACAATATGGACTGTGCAAAAAGATTATATGTAAATCACTTACAGGACACATTAATGAACATCTTAGACTTGTAGTAGCAACTTCACTATCAGGATCTTGAGTTAGTTTTTCTTTAACTACAGTAGACAAGGAATAAAATAAAATATAAATATGAAAGCTGCTAAATAAACTGAACTTCAATGTGTCAAAAAATACTTCAGTAAGAGTACTTAGGTATATTCATGGACGACGTTTCAGATGATGTGTCCTTCAGGTCAGATGGAGATATGACCTGAAGAAGGACACATCGTCCAAAACGACGTTGTCCATCAATATATGTAAGTACTCTTACTTAAAGGGGAACTGTCCCCAAAAAATAAATTGCTTTTAAATAAAAGGCCTTTAAGTATAATGTTTAGAAATGTTAATAGTTTTACGGCATCTGCTCTTGTATTCGAGAAATAACGTTTTCATTCTCGTATTTTATGCTTCTGGGCGCCGCCATTTTCGAGTTTGCTCGACGGCTCAGACTCGAGGTCCAGCGGGGGTTTCTTTTCAATTTTGACGAGTGCAAGGAACAAAAGAAAAACACTCAATGACGTCAAAATTGAAAATAAAACCACCGCTGTACATCAATCTTGAGCCGTCGAGCAAACTCTAAAATGGCGGCGTCCAGAAACATAAAATACGAGAATGAAAACGTTATTTCTCGAGTACAAGAGCAGATATCGTAAAACTATTAACATTTATAAACATTATACTTAAAGGCCTTTTATTTAAAAGTAATTTATTTTTTGGGGACAGTTCCCCATTAAGTATTTTTCAACACATTGAAGTTCTCTTATTTCTCCTTTTCATATTATATTCAATGAATAAAATGAAACACAATTCAAAAAAGGCATCAAAATCCTGGGCAAACAAAATCAACATTTTGCTACAACATTGTTAAACATTGCTGGACCTTGTTGTGTAATAAACAAATTAAATATGTTAAATTAGTTCAAAAAATTAAAACAAAATTTTAATACCGTATTTACTCTAATTTTGAAACAATTTGATGCGGCGTTTATTAGAAGGGGCATTTATTAGAGGGAGGCGTTTAGTAGAGGGAGGCGTTTATTAGAGGGAGGCGTTTATTAAACAATATGTTATTGACCGAGTGCGAGGTCCGAATAAGAAGGATATTGGTCGAGTTCTTTTTTTCGTTTTTACTTTTATTATTATTTTAGTTTATTTAACTTTAACAATGGCTAGTTTAAACTGAGTTGTTTACATCACTTCGACAATGAAGCCAGTCAACGTCTGTATCACTTCAACAATTCTGTATTTTTTCTAATAAACGCCGTTCTGATGTATGCCGCGTTTAATAGAGGGAGGCGTTTATTAGAGGGAGGCGTTTATTCGAGGCTAGGCGTTTATTAGAAGAAATACGGTATACAAATATGACAAGGGCTGCAGAAACATCCATTTTGATGTTGATTAACCAGCATCCCCAATATTTGATTGAAATTGTTTGACTAAAATCAAACTTCATGTAACATTGTACAATAGGGTGGTCAAACAGGCTCAACATCGTTTACCAAACCATTTTTGACAAGGTCTAAATGCTACTTTTACTATATCCAACAGTGGCGGATCCAGGGTTTTTCGAAAAGCGGGTGCACATGAAGAATCAGCACGTTGTGATGTATGTTTGAGGTGTTCCACTAGAGGGGTCTGGGGCATGCCCCCAGGAAATTTTTTAACTTTTCTGGCGATTTCTGATAAGAATATTTTCGAAATTAGGGCACCACGCCGCTGCTAAAAATACACGATTACAAAGGGTCATCAAGATTATGAAACACTTTAATATAAACTCAGAAATACTCAGAAAAACTCAGAAGTAGAACCATTGACATGGTAAAAAAAAAAACATGTTTGCGGGATTTTAAAGAGGGGGGGGGGGCGAGCGCCCTTCCTTGGATCCGATACTGTCCAACAATCAAGCAGCAAAACTTACTAAGCGCTCTAGAATGATCTGGATTTCGACGTCCTCTATTCTTAAGTCGCTGTACCAAGCAACTTGATGTAACCTTGTGCACTAGATGAACTGTTACTACGAATCTCTAAAAAGGAACCAACAGAGGATATCATGATTTTGTCAGGGGTGGTGGTAGAAGGGGCTACAGCCCCCCATCGGGGGAAAATTAAAAAAAGTTTGTCTTTTGTTTTCTTAGAATCGTAAAAGTTTTTTTACATATTAACAAAGGTAAATCAACTTTCATCTCAAAAGTAATCCACTTTCATCTCTTGCACAAATCTATCACCTCTGTGTTGTTTCGCGCACTCACTGTCGTCTAGTTTTTGCGTGAATATTATTGTTAGAGTTAGTTTCGTATACAGTAAGGAAATACTGACTATAAAATCATGATTTTCACTGTTTTTTTTTTAAATTTTTTTGTTAAAACAGAGGCTTAGAAAATCAAAAATTCCCTGGGGGAGCATGCCCGACCCCCCAAGAGGAGTTACCAGGGGACCTTAGCCCCTGCGTCAGGGAACCCCTGGATTTTGTATACATAGATAGCTGATGGATGATAGCCTGTGCGGCTAATGGATGATGATCAATCATACATGAACATGAAACTCAAATACTCAGAAAATGTTTCCAAGCCCCAGGATGGAACCTGTAACCTTCTGATCACCTGTTACAATGTTAGATGCTATATCCATTGAACAACCAAGATTCAGATGGAGAGCAAATGTTACAATAACATATTTTTCTATATTCTCAATGCTCTCAATGAGCAAAATGTAGGCATGCTGCGAATCGCACGCCTAAAATATTCTGCGCGTGCGATGCGTTTTTGAATAACTAATTAGTGCCTCTTTAGGAAACGATCTCGATAATTTTTAATTTAAACTTTTTTCAGAAGATAAATAGATCAAATAAATTACTGATATTATCAACCATTCAACAATACATGTTCTGTAGTGTCATATTATATTGTATAAAACACATCCATTACAAAATATTAAAAAGGACTTCAACAGGAAAGTAAACTAATAATGTTATATATATATACTGTCAGTCTGTCACAGGCTCTCGCTTTCGGAACTGCTTTCGGAACTGTCCGAAGACAAGTCTTCGCCTTCTAAACGCGGCACTTTCGCTGTTTGTTGTGGTTGACCAAGACGCCTTTTTCGCCGTTTCTTCAAGTATATTGCAAGAGCGCTTTCGATTTTATCTTCCTGTTCTGCATCGTTCCCCACCTTGTCGTTGAGTTTTACGAGGAGCAAGTTCTCTAAGGTGGCATGTTTTAAACTCATATGCTTATCACTTCAGATATTGCTGAACGTGCTGAATGCTCTTTCAATTGAGGAATTAGATCCTGACAAGGAAATAATGATTTCTGCTAGCAGACAGAGGTTTCGATTCTCCTTTCTCCGATACAGCAGTGTCCCTTTCCAGACATTGCGCGCATCTCTAACAGCAGGCTTGTAATTTGCTTTGACTAGAATTTGAATCGTTTCAAACCCTGATTCAGCAAGGAATGCTGAAATGGTGGCAACACTTCTCAATTTCATCCATGCCATACTCCTTCACCTAACGTCTTGAAACAGTGCAAATAAAAGGAGGTTTTTATCTTGCTTACCGCGATCTTTGTAATACGACAAGGCTGATTTTATTATTTTAGTGTTGTTTTGCATGTGCAATAAATCGCACGTCTTGAGGATTTATGGCGTGTTCCAGCACGTGTGATTGCATGCCTTATAATGAGAGCACTGCATTCTCAAAATTAATGAAATGGATAAAATGTATCACTGACACTACCTGAACTGAGTCGCGCATCCAAGTAACATGAATGTGGTTAGGTACGGTTGAAGACAGATGGCATAATGATGTTATATCAACAGGTCTACCAGACTTCTTCTTCTCCCCTTTGTTGTCAGGAGGTAAGTAGCCCTAAACAGTTGAGATGAGAGATGGTTGGAGGCTGGATCTGAATACCTGGACTCACAGTCAGATGTCTAGTAACTCTCCAACATAAGAATATACAGTATAAAGTAATTTGTAAATGGTTTGAACCTACGAGTATCATTAAATGTGTCAAGTTGATCGTCCAGGTTGTTGTAGTCTTGAGAAAGACTATTGTTGGTGACTGATGTTTCGACGGTCTCAGCGGCGGTCATCTTCAGAGTCAAGTAAAGCGTGTTTGCCTATATATACGTCTGGTTCATTACGTCATCGTTTGTTTGTGTCATAATTAGTGTGAGTGGGTGTTGCGTCATGCGTGGGCCAATATTGTTTGTGGGTAGGTCTATTGTTCGTTGGTGCGTTGCGAAGAAGTCTTTTGTATGGTGTCGGTAATGGTTGTGATCTGTTTAGTGGTTTATGTTCCAAGTTGATATACCAATTGTCTAATGTAAGTCACTGTTTGTAGTTTGTGTTAAAGGCGATACATTCAGCCGAGTCCCAGTCAATATTGTGTTTTGTTTGTACGTGGTGTTCAGTGACTTACTTGCAATTGACACACTTTTCCATTTACTTTAAGACAAGCTGAATGAGGATAAAGGTCATCTTGTTCGCAGCTTGTCTCTAGCAAACAAAACCTATACATTTAAGATGAAAATGAAGAAAATTATTACAATGAAAAGTCACCATAGAAAGTAAGTAGAGCATCGCACTGCATCCAGATTCAATGTTTGGATCAATTTTCACTCACCCCATCCATTCAATTCAAGAACACTTGTAAACATTTTGGGGTGGAGGCTATTTCAGACACGGTAGAGCACCTAGTCACCATATAACATATATGCTTCGTTCTTTAAAAACCCCACTTTAAATTTCTGTTTCGATTCAGAAAAGCAGGGTTGTTAAAAGCAGACTAATATTTGTTTGTTACTGCCAAACTTTGTAGTGCGATTTTTAATTATAAAGCGATCTTTTAGTCTACTAACGAACACAGAATATAGTCGTAAACATAATAGCGTCTTCCAATATTATTTGCATGACATCACATCCCATTTACGACCACCTGTCGTTTACGACCACTTTTGCTTGGAAACAGGGCTGGTCGTAAAACTCAGGTTCTACTGTATATGTGTATATTCTTACAGTAAACCATCAAACATTTTTTGTTATAAATTGTAGTGTCACAGTGCTAATGTTCATTATACGGTATTAACGAAATCCAATAATTATTGATTTTGGCTTATTACTGAATCGAAACAGAAATTTAAAGCGTTTTTTTTTTAAAAAAGAAGCATATATGTTATATAAACAATCACCAAAGTCCTGGTGACTAGGTGCTCTACCGTATCTGAAATAGACTCCGCCACATCATCCACCACAAGTGTTTTTGAATTGAATGTAAGGATTGAGTGAAAATTGACTGAAACAATCCCCATGGTCTGCTTACGTTCTAGTTACCGGAGGAATACGTTAATTTGATGAGGGCTAATATTCAATAGAGGTTTTGCACAACCATGTGACAGCAGCCATGTTAGATGAAAAACAACAGAATCATCTTTCCCCTTGGGACTTGCAGTTGCATCTGCCATAATTTCTGTATTGAGCCCCCTCTTCTAATAAGGCCTCACTTTGTAGAAGCAGAAAATAATTAATCCCATCAATTGTGTTTTTTAATCATGAAATATGTAGTTATCACCACAAGTCCATCTTCTTAATATCACTAATCACAATATTACTAATATTATGAACTCATTTGCAAAGTTAACCACAGTTCAGTAGTAATGGCTGATGGATTGGGGAAGAGCGCAAGGGGAGGAAAGACAGACTTTGTTCATTTGCAGCGAGCCAAGATTTACTGACCTGTTTTTTGGTCGGAGGCACGCGGAAGGCGTGTCTGTTCAGTGTTCATTTCAATCAGTGATATAGTTTGCGTACTTTAATACATTCGAAGATGAATTTGTTTAACGATGGTATTAGTTATGGCTAGGTTTTCTTAGATACCAACATATCGCAGAAAGTACGGTGTTTTTTATTAGGAAATCAAATTGACATGGCCGCTCCCTTATAACGTCAATCATCTTTCCCACCAAAATTGTATAAATTTTGATAATTAGATTCAAAACGCTGCAGGTAAACCAAGTCCGTCTCTCTACTCCCATCGCGCGCTTCCCCAATCCACCAGCCACTCCGAAATCCCCAACCCTTTGGAGAGACAGATGTGATCCAAGTCTAAGCCCCCTCTTGAGATGACCAATAAGCGTCTCAAAGGCTTGACAGAGAAATTATTCTGATTTATATACCCTATTCCCCCACATATACGCGCATGTATTGTGCCTATAAGCGAAAATTCAGGATTTTTCGAAAATCTAAGATTTTTCGAAAATCATCAGAGTCAACGCGATTTATCGCTGACGTGCAAAGTTAGCATAGTGGCACAATTCTGAACGACTGAGTACGAGGTCGCTTGATTTCTGACCAATCAAAATTCAGCTTCACGCCAACGCATTTTCATCAAAACACATGGCATATCAAAACACCAAGTATTGAGAAGGTATTACTTCTCTTAATGTCCACCAGCAAAGAGGCAAATAATTGACGAGGATGGAACCAGTGGTGTCTCAACCAACATCAGTAGCTGTGGCAAGTTCAGGAGATGAAAACAGCTGCAAGTTAAACTCCAAAGATGAACTCTCTCAGAACTCCACAGATAGTGAATCTAGCTAACATTTATTTATATTTTACAACCGTTTTTAGATTAAATAATTTTGCAAATAATATATTAATTATAAGTAATAAATTACTTAAAAATTGTTTTTTAACCTCACAAATACTCGCCACCTGCATCTTAAAAATGAAAGTTAATAATCGCACGCAGCAACTTTTGCACACGCGATTTGTTGCATGCGCAAATTTCTCAGGTGGAACCCTGCTGTAAGAATATACACATACATGTAATTATTAAAAATATGGTATTATGTTCCTGTCTATCAAACTTGCAGATTTCGATTGTTTAAAGGCGCATGAGCCATTATGTGGATATTAAGGCATACACCTTTTATCCTGGATGAGCTTATATGCGGGGAAATAGCCGGGTACTATTGTTCCTGTCATCCAATGTGGCTGCGATGACATGGGTCATGTAAAACTCTACAGCATACCTCAACAGGACTTGGACATCATATTCATTATTAGAGTTAGGTCTTGTGTCCCTAGAAGAAGTTCAGGCATAAATAATTTTAGCAAGAGATGCAGATAAAATTTATATACCATACAAATATATACTGTACCATACAATATATATTATGTATTTATTATATTTACATATAATATACATAAGACTAGCACTAATTAGGAATATAATAAATTATATTATATAATAAATTCCTTATTAACCTTGATTGCTTATATTTGCCTTTAATATTTGCCTTTAGATTTTTCAAGATTGAATAATTAACTCAATATCATTTGGTATTAAGAGACAAAATACTAGTCATCCCTACACAAATACAGTAATTTTATTGGGATTAATTACCTTGAACTGATTATTTCGGTAACTTGTTGAGGCGAAAGATGAAATTGAATGTACAAATCGTCAAACCTACTCTTTCCTACAGGAACTACATTGAAATAAGGGAATAAAAACAGAAATTAAAATTGAAGGAAAATATTATGTAAATCTAGACGAATCTTTACACGGTCGAACCTCTATTAAGCGGCCCTCTATTAAGCAGCCATCTATTAAGCGGCCACCCTCTGTTATTAAAATGATCATGTGTCAAAGTCTCAGAAATACTCCCTATAATTTACTGTAGATAACCCCTCTATTAAACGGCCACCTCTATGCAGCAGCCACGGCCTACGAGCGGTCCCAATTGGTGTTTCATATTGTTTTTTACCTGTATTAAATGGCCAGCCTAATTATTAGGTACAATTTTTACTGCAAGAGGACCGAAACTAAAACTTGAGCTAAATTAGAGACCATAGAACACTTGGTTGTTGTCAGTATGTGTTTTTCATTTAACACATGTTACTTGAAACCTCGTAGCCAAATTCAAAAACATTGTCAGTAGATTGCCATTAGTTTGGGAACATGTCCAATGACTTGAAAATCCTCAATTATTTCATTCGGATGTGAGTTAGTTTTTTCAAAGTCTACTTATTTAGTCATTTTCGTTTGACCGTAGGCACACGCGTAAACCCAACTACGCGTGCTATTTGTCGCACGCGTGAAAGGCATCATATAGTCGAACACGCACCTGGACCCTCCATGGGAAAACGTCTACTTAATCGAAATTGCGTTCAAATAGCGTTCGAACGGCGTTCGAACGCTGTATGAACCGGGTGTTCGAACGCCGTTCTAGTAGCGTTCGAACGCTGTGCTAGTAGCATTCGTTCTGTTCGAACGCCATTCTAGTGGCATTCTAGTCATCTAGTGGCGTTCAAACGCCGTTCGAACGGTTCTCAAACGCCGTTTGAACCCTGCATGCGTTTGGACGGTTCTCACAAAAAACCGCACTGAAACGTCGTTCGAGCGGCGATCGCGCACCATCCGAACACCGTTTAAAACGGCGTTCGAACAGTTTCTGAACAGTTTCTGAACAAATGGTGTGGCAAAAAGTTAAAAGAACCCTGCTGGCTATATAATCAATCTGGCGATATAAGAACTTAGAACTTAGAATAAATTACACCCAAGTAGATTACTCTAATACTGGGCGGGTCGGTCGCGGTTTAAAGCCTGCGTAAGTGACTTGGCACTTTTAGTGATCTAATAGCAGGCAAGGCTGACAGCTTAAAGCTATTTAAGGTTGCAGATGTCACTACTTCAGAGGGAAGTAAGTTCCAGACTCTGACTGTTCTTGGAAAAAAGGAATAGCTATGAGCTAATACAGTTGACTGATGTTGTTGGTATGTTAAGCAATGTCTCCTAGTAGATCTAAGAGAACTAGAGCGCGCAAGCGAGTCGGGAAGTTTACAATTTACAAGACTATTATGAAACTTATAAAAGAGGACTGACTGATTAAACAAACGCCTGTGCTCTAGAGTATCCCATCCAAGTGATCTAACTAAACCAGAAGTACTTGTTATAAGTTTATAGTTATTGCATACAAAGCGGGCTGCGTTCTTTTGGACTTGCTCAAGACGATTTACATCTGTGTCGGTGTGAGGGTTCCACGAGGAGGACGCATATTCAAGCGTAGGTCTCACCAACATCATATAGGCTCTCTCCTTGACTTCGCTGCTACATGGCTTCAATGTTCTTCTTATTAGTCCCAGAGTCTTGTTGGCTTTAGCGGCAACTTTAGAACAGTGCGCACCCCAGCGAAGAGTTTCAAAACACCTTATGCCCAGGTAGTCACATTGGGAAACCTTCGTAAGGGCTTCTGAATTAGCAGAGTATGTAGATTCGTGTGGCTTACGCTTGTTCGTAACGCGGAGTAGGTGGCATTTGGACACATTAAAGTCCATCTGCCAATCAGATGCCCATTTGGTTAGGTTGTGTAAGTCCTCCTGAAGTATCTGATGATCGTGCTGGGATTTAATGGCCCGATAAAGCACAGTGTCATCGGCAAAGAGCCGCAGTTCAGATTTCGGTACATCAACAATGTCGTTTATATAGAGTAGGAATAGGGTCGGGCCAAGTACGGAGCCTTGCAGCACACCAGAGGTAACAGGAGTAGTGCTGGAGTGAATGCCATTTATAGCCACGAATTGGGTACGGTTATGGAGGAACCCGCGGATATCCACTTTTGGGTCTTCCCATTGACTCCATACTGATCGAGCTTATGTAATAACTTAGTGTGACTGACCTTGTCAAAGGCCTTACTAAAATCTAGTAGGAGTGCGTCGACTTGGCCTTGCTGGTTCAAGATGTTAGCCCAGTCATGACAGGTCAGCACCAACTGCGTTTCACAGGACATGCCTGCGCGAAATCCATGCTGTAAGGGAGACAGGATACCATTGGTAGACAAGTGTTTGTTAAGATGACTGAGAACAATATGTTCCATAACTTTACAGACAAGACATGTAAGGGATATTGGTAGGTAGTTTGCTGGATTATCCTTGTTTGATTTTTTATGAACTGGTACAACCAAGGCTTTAGACCAATCACACGGTAGGGTACCCAAGTTGAAACTCTGTTGAAAGATGAATGTCAACATACCAGATATCTCTGTTGACAGGACTCGCAGACAGCGTGGTGAAATGCCATCGGGGCCAGTTGACTTTGATATATTTAGGTTAGCTAGAAGTTCCTGAACGCCCGATTCATCAAACAAGATATCTCCAATGTTCGAAATGTTATCACAATAGGTAGAGGTGGTTGTAGGAAGTAATCCATTATCCCTGGTGAATACACTCTCAAAGTATTTGTTTAAGAGTTCGGCCTTGTCCTTGTCAGAGATGAATATCGAATCGTCTTGACGCAATGTTGGTATACCCATACTTTCTGTCCTTGAGTGTTTGATATAGCTCCAGACTTTTTTCGGATTTTCCTTCAAGCTTCCTCCAATTTCCTGGTTGAGATATCTATTATGGGATGTCTTTAGCAGTTTCACCACTTTGTTTCTCTGATGACGATATGCTGACCATGCAGGGGAATTTTTATCACTGCTACGTCTAGCATTTTTGTGTAGATGGTCACGCCTGCGCATTTGGCGCTTTATAGCTCTTGAGATCCAGGGAAGAGAGCTTTTTGCTGTTGTCATTTTTGAAGGGATATGCTTGTCAACTGCCTTGGCCAAAGTATCTTTAAAGAAGTCCCAGTTCTCTTCCAGACTTCTATTAGAGCAGTGGACAAAAAACTCAGTTGCACTATTCGAGATGTCTTGGCGAAGTGCGTCCAGATCTGCCTTGTCATACAAATACACTTTGTGAGGTGGGCGTGAGAACCATTTGGGCTTAACTCTGATATTAAACAAAACAATATCGTGGTCACTCATGCCTGGTTTAACCTGGATATCAGAGACAAGGGAGGGAACAGAGGACAGGACCAAATCCAGAGTCTTGAGGGATGCTGGGCGAGTAGGAACAGTAACACATTGCGTTAGGGCGTGGTCACTTATAAAGTCTAGAAGTCTGTACATAAGAGGAGCTGTAGAATGGCTAGTGACCATTGGGGGATCACACTTCCAGTCAATATCCCCACAGTTGAAATCTCCGCTGACCACAATGTTCGGGTGGGATTTTTTGTTGATATCAAACACCTTCAATATAGACTCAGAAAGAAAGTCAATTCGAGACGAGGGTGCCGAGGGTGGTTTGTAAAATGCACATATGTAAAGCGCTTTCGTTTTAGCGAGATGAATGGAGGCCCATAGAGATTCGTCCTCTGGGTTACCAGCTAAATCTGGTAATTCATATGCTGGGATGTCAGATTTCACTGCAATGAAAACGCCCCCACCACCACAGCCAGATCGTTCCTTCCTGAACACTGTGTAGGTTGAAGGAAAGCATGAGTATGTTGGATCTTCAGAACTGAGTTTCGATTCACAGCCAAAAATTATATCAGGGTTGAGGTTGTCAATATGGCTAGCGAAAACAGCAGATCGCTCAGAACTCTTAATGCTGTTACAGTTAATTTCCATGCAGCGTAGACTGGAACGGTGGTGGTAATTGATAGATGCATTTTTACTTGGAGTGCTTGATGATACAGGAAGTATGTCCGGTAGTTGGTGGTCTCGAAGGTCACGTGACAAAGCCAAGAACGAATTATTACAATTGAAAGAAGTACTTGGACTACAAAATACTGAGATGCTGGAAAAGCTCGGTTGGCCGCAGTGTGGACATATCCAGGTACATGACGATTTCGCCAGATGGAAATATGTGGAATCATCGATGAAACAGCATGATGTATGAAACCATAGGTCACAAGAATCGCATTGGATTCCCTTCTGGTTATCACGAACAGATTTGGTACATATTTCGCAGTTCGAGGAGGCAGATGGACCAGGATTCAAGCTTATGTCTCCAGCTAGCAAGAGCAGACAGTTCGCAAAAAGTTTGAGGGCTTGAGACCTCGGACGAGTTGACTGTAATATGGAATCCAAGATGGCGGAACGATTTCGAAGTACATCAGATAGAAAAGCTTCAGATCCAAGAGGGATACAAGTCGGTTTGATCAAATAACCGAGTAGAGCAGGGCTCTTGTTGTGTTACATCAGTAAATCGAGTATTATTTTGGAGTTTAAAAGAAATTAAAAACACACTAAACACGAAACAATTCAGGACTAGAAATTTCACAGCCGCCATGATGGACGACCGCTGACCGATGAGAATGGAACGGCTGACTATAAGAATGGAACGGCTGACTATAAAAGTATCCAAACGGCCGCTTCTGTAGCGTTCCAACGCGGCATTAGAAACACAACTGTACAAACTGATCAATGAACTGGTTGCCGTTGGAACTGTTGAACAGCGTTCTTATGCTCGTTAAACGGTATTCGAATGCTCTTTGAACGTTTGAAGGGCGTTTGAACGCTCAATGAACGGCATTTGAACGCTCAATGAACGGCGTTTGAACGCTCAATTAACGGCATTTGAACGCTCAATGAACGGCGTTTGAACGCTCAATGAACGGCGTTTGAACGCTCAATTAACGGCATTTGAACGCTCAATGAACGGCATTTGAACGCTCAATGAACGGCATTTGAACGCTCAATGAACGGCGTTTGAACGCTCAATGAACGGCATTTGAACGCTCAATTAACGGCATTTGAACGCTCAATGAACGGTGTTTGAACGCTCAATGAACGGCGTTTGAACGCTCAATGAACGGCATTTGAACGCTCAATGAACGGCGTTTGAACGCTCAATTAACGGCATTTGAACGCTCAATGAACGGCGTTTGAACGCTCAATGAACGGCGTTTGAACGCTCAATTAACGGCATTTGAACGCTCAATGAACGGCATTTGAACGCTCAATGAACGGCATTTGAACGCTCAATGAACGGCGTTTGAACGCTCAATGAACGGCATTTGAACGCTCAATTAACGGCATTTGAACGCTCAATGAACGGTGTTTGAACGCTCAATGAACGGCGTTTGAACGCTCAATGAACGGCATTTGAACGCTCAATGAACGGCGTTTGAACGCTCAATGAACGGCATTTGAACGCTCAATGAACGGCATTTGAACGCTCAATGAACGGCATTTGAGCTCAATGAACGGCATTTGAACGCTCAATGAACGGCGTTTGAACGCTCAATGAACGGCGTTTGAACGCTCAATTAACGGCATTTGAACGCTCAATGAACGGCGTTTGAACGCTCAATGAACGGCATTTGAACGCTCAATGAACGGCGTTTGAACGCTCAATTAACGGCATTTGAACGCTCAATGAACGGCGTTTGAACGCTCAATGAACGGCGTTTGAACGCTCAATTAACGGCATTTGAACGCTCAATGAACGGCATTTGAACGCTCAATGAACGGCATTTGAACGCTCAATGAACGGCGTTTGAACGCTCAATGAACGGCATTTGAACGCTCAATTAACGGCATTTGAACGCTCAATGAACGGTGTTTGAACGCTCAATGAACGGCGTTTGAACGCTCAATGAACGGCATTTGAACGCTCAATGAACGGCGTTTGAACGCTCAATGAACGGCGTTTGAACGCTCAATGAACGGCGTTTGAACGCTCAATGAACGGCATTTGAACGCTCAATGAACGGCATTTGAACGCTCAATGAACGGCGTTTGAACGCTCAATGAACGGCATTTGAACGCTCAATGAACGGCATTTGAACGCTCAATGAACGGCGTTTGAACGCTCAATGAACGGCATTTGAACGCTCAATTAACGGCATTTGAACGCTCAATGAACGGTGTTTGAACGCTCAATGAACGGCGTTTGAACGCTCAATGAACGGCGTTTGAACGCCCAATGAACGGCGTTTGAACGCTCAATGAACGGCATTTGAACGCTCAATGAACGGCGTTTGAACGCTCAATGAACGGCGTTTGAACGCTAAATGAACGGCGTTTGAACGCTCAATGAACGGCATTTGAACGCTCAATGAACGGCGTTTGAACGCTCAATGAACGTCATTTGAACGCTCAATGAACGGCGTTTGAACGCTCAATGAACGGCGTTTGAACGCTCAATTAACGGCATTTGAACGCTCAATGAACGGTGTTTGAACGCTCAATGAACGGCGTTTGAACGCTCAATGAACGGCGTTTGAACGCTCAATGAACGGCGTTTGAACGCTCAATTAACGGCATTTGAACGCTCAATGAACGGCATTTGAACGCTCAATGAACGGCATTTGAACGCTCAATGAACGGCGTTTGAACGCTCAATGAACGGCATTTGAACGCTCAATTAACGGCATTTGAACGCTCAATGAACGGCGTTTGAACGCTCAATGAACGGCGTTTGAACGCTCAATGAACGGCATTTGAACGCTCAATGAACGGTGTTTGAACGCTCAATGAACGGCGTTTGAACGCTCAATGAACGGCATTTGAACGGCGTTTGAACACTCAATGAAGGGCGTTTGAACGCTCAATGAACGGCATTTGAACGCTCAATGAACGGCGTTTGAACGCTCAATTAACGGCATTTGAACGCTCAATGAACGGCGTTTGAACGCTCAATGAACGGCGTTTGAACGCTCAATGAACGGCGTTTGAACGCTCAATTAACGGCGTTTGAACGCTCAATTAACGGCATTTGAACGCTCAATGAACGGCATTTGAACGCTCAATGAACGGTGTTTGAACGCTCAATGAACGGCGTTTGAACGCTCAATGAACGGCATTTGAACGCTCAATGAACGGCGTTTGAACGCTCAATGAACGGTGTTTGAACGCTCAATGAACGGCGTTTGAACGCTCAATGAACGGCATTTGAATGCTCAATGAACGGCGTTTGAACGCTCAATGAACGGCGTTTGAACGCTCAATGAACGGCGTTTGAACGCTCAATGAACGGCGTTTGAACGCTCAATGAACGGCGTTTGAACGCTCAATGAACGGCGTTTGAACGCTCAATGAACGGCGTTTGAACGCTCAATGAACGGTGTTTGAACGCTCAATGAACGGCGTTTGAACGCTCAATGAACGGCATTTGAACGCTCAATGAACGGCGTTTGAACGCTCAATGAACGGCATTTGAACGCTCAATGAACGGCATTTGAACGCTCAATGAACGGCATTTGAGCTCAATGAACGGCATTTGAACGCTCAATGAACGGCGTTTGAACGCTCAATGAACGGCGTTTGAACGCTCAATGAACGGTGTTTGAACGCTCAATGAACGGCGTTTGAACGCTCAATGAACGGCATTTGAACGCTCAATGAACGGCGTTTGAACACTCAATGAACGGCGTTTGAACGCTCAATTAACGGTGTTTGAACGTTCAATGAACGGCATTTGAACGCTCAATGAACGGCATTTGAGCTCAATGAACGGCATTTGAACGCTCAATGAACGGCGTTTGAACGCTCAATGAACGGCGTTTGAACGCTCAATTAACGGCATTTGAACGCTCAATGAACGGCGTTTGAACGCTCAATGAACGGCGTTTGAACGCTCAATGAACGGTGTTTGAACGCTCAATGAACGGCGTTTGAACGCTCAATGAACGGCATTTGAACGCTCAATGAACGGCGTTTGAACACTCAATGAACGGCGTTTGAACGCTCAATTAACGGTGTTTGAACGTTCAATGAACGGTGTTTGAACACTCAATGAACGGCGTTTGAACGCTCAATTAACGGTGTTTGAACGTTCAATGAACGGTGTTTGAACGCTCAATGAACGGCGTTTGGTAATTATTCGAACGTTTAACAATGTTTGAACGGCTTACTAAACGGCGTTAGAACGTAGCATGAACGTAGGTACGTTTTTCCATGGAGGGTCACAATGTCGCGCTTCCTACTTGAACACTTTTGGAAGATTTTGACATTTCTGATTGTATTGTAGTCTGTAGGACGATTGACAAACTATTTCAAAGTTGTAAAGTGTAATACAGTATTTTAATAGTAGTATAGAGAGTGGCGGTACGAGCTCAGTCAACGTCAACCGTAATATAAACACCAAAACATCGCCAAATTTGTGTCGAGCCACAACTCGGCAATGTTTTAGTGTTTATGTTTTACAATCGACGTTGACTAACTCGTACCGCCACTCTCTATACTACTATGGCAATCATTAGCCAATCTAAACACCTCTCCCATGTTTCCCACTCAATTGATAAGAAATACTAAAATAACGATTTTCGCTAAATTTAAAGCTAGAATGTGTCGTTTCATCATTTTCACGTCTTTAAAAAGTAGAAAGTGTCGTTTCAACATTTTCGCGTATTTAAAAAAAGGCATAGTGTGCCACTTCAACGTTTTCACACATTTAAAAAAGTAGAAGGTGTCATTTCAACATTTTTACATTTTTGTTCAACAAACCACCGACACGTTCCACTGCTGTCTCACAAATTCACGCGCGAAAAAAAACCACCAGATTTTGATTCTAGTGGTGATGTTTTATCCAAGTGGATGGCGAAATGGCGCTCTTTTGATTGGCTAACAACGTTAGCTAACAAATAGCCAACTACTCTACGAATTAGTCCGTTTGCTCACTACAATGTTTTTGTGACCATACGCGTAGGAGTCAATACCATTTTCTAAAAGGTATCGTTTATCGTCAAAACAGGATAACGACACTTTGTTAATTTCATAACTACCTAGCTGATGCTTGACACTTCTAATGGTCTTCATTGTGTGTCGCAATTGTTTCTGCTCGAGTAACACACTTTTATAATCTTCGTGCTTAATCACTTTTTTAATTATATTCTTTCTAATACCTTTAGCAGTTTTCCCACCACCCCCATCCTCTTTCAAATAGCTATACATTTTACTGCGCAACCCGACGAACTCAATAATTGGTGTTCCAGCGCACTCGTCCTTCATCTTGCCAATGACTTTCTTGTTCTCTTTGAAAGCGAATGGGTTGTCTGCAGGGTAATCGCTATTGTCAAACTTTTCGCGCTCCTCCATGAAGTCAGAATAAACGTCGTCAGTTTTGATTGTGTACAACAGACTGTCAGTGTCGGTGAAGTGTAGTCTGCAGGTATCGCTAGAGTACTTTTTCATGATATAGTTGTAGTGGAAGTCATACATCAACGTTTTGCTCAAGTCTAGTATGCACATACCCACATATGCAGGTCTATTTAGTGTCAACGTTTCTTTGACTTTGTGGACAGCAACTAAGTTCTCGCTAAATATTTTGCAAGACACAAACGTCGGCTTCGAGACAAGCTTTTCTAACTTTTTCTCGGTGGTCACTAATCTTACATCCACACGCTTCCTCAAATTCTCCATTGTTTTTCCAAACACACTGTTGTTCATCAACTTGAAGAAGTCCTTCTCAAAAGCGTTCTTAGCCGCGGTTCTTTTGACTGTGTTAAAGTCGATGTACTTGCCCAACCACTTAGACTGGTCGAACTGTAGGACCCTATGAATCTTTTTGATTTTCAATCCAAGATCCATGTACAACTGCAGATTTCCATAGTGACACACGTACTTTTTTTTGTCCATCAAATTAGTCACCAGCTTTTTCACACCACCAACACTCACGTTAAACTTATTTTTGATTTTCGTGCAGTACTCTGACAACATGTCGACAGTTATCTCCATCTTTTCAGGAGCCAGCGGGTAATCGTTGTGTAGGTCATGCAAATGGGTTGGATACTCCAAGTCGACCTCAAGCAGTAAACCTTTTTTACTATTGTTGTGATACTCACGCAGATTAACCTTTTTTATTTCTTTCTCAGTCAACCACTTGAAGCCACCTGTAGGTAGACTTCGACTCATTGCCCACCCATATAAATTGTTGGCGTCAAGGTACATCAAATACTTCGACTCTTGCGCTTTATCGTACCCCTTCATGTATTTATTATTCGCCACACCATGTCTGTTGCATATGTAGCTCACACCACCACGCATACCTAATTCTACGAACTGGAACATGTCGATGTCGGACAATAATTCGAGTTCTACTCCAGTCATCTTCAGCATGGCATCCCAAGCCAACCCAGGCGATGTGAAATAATGGCAAGGGTCTAATTTATACTCACGATGGCACGTCTTTCTAAAGTTCTCAAAAACGTCGGCAAGCAAGAGCACATCGCTTTTCAAATACAGGTCGTGATACCCACCCATACTTTCAACGTCGAAGTAGTCCCACACGTCGATGGCACGCTCGTGCATTTCTTCCGTGATGTGCTCATCGTTCAGAACGCTGTAGAAATCTTTTTTGGAGGGTAGCTCGCGCTCGTTGAATTTTTCAAAGGAGTTCATATAATCATAGGGGTAGACTCCCTTTCTTGTCATTAGTGCCAACCCATCGTCGCGAAACACTTCTGACGTGTATTTGAAAGCGTCCCTTGGTAGGTTCTTCACCAAGTTGTCCAAAGAGCTACCCATGAACTGAAAGCTGTCCAAAAATACCAAGTTTTTTCCAAGCATGAACGCCATGTACTTCTCCATGTTGTTCGGTATCACATTTATGTCTTGACCAAACTTACCAATCTCCTGCATGATGAAATGACTATCGTAGCCACGTAAGTTATGAAAGATCACAGGAATTTTATCAGTCAACTTAAAGTTCACATTACAGTCACGATGCGCGGACCCTCTGTACTTACCTGACACGTGACAGTGGTCTCTCACTCTAACGTCGGCGCTAGTGTACTCAACGCTGCAAATATGACAACTCTCAGCCTCGTCGAAATTCTTCTTATCGTCGTCAGTCAGCATCATTTCTTTGTTAAAGTGACTCTCAGATGTCTTTTTACAATATTCAACAATTTCTAGCATCTCCCCAATAAACTTGTTAACTGCATTTTCACCGCGATACACTTTCACTGGCTTACTGTACTCGTTGTCGTAGCAACAAACTAATTTATACCCATAACCGCAGTCGACGTGTCTCTGATAAGCGTTTGTGTAGCTACACTCGCTTGACAGCTTTGTTGTGTGCACCTTCTGTGTGATAGCCTCGAAGTCTGCGTACACCACAAATGGTACGTTTAATTGTCTGCTAAAATTCTCATATTTCACTTTCGCACCTTTTTGTGGCATTTTAATAGCTTGCTTCCCATTGATGACCAAACACACTTCCACATGGCTTTCAAGTACGTCCTCTCGGGTGAAGCACTGCAAACAATACCTACAAAAGTGCTTTCTCGCCTCGTGCTTTGTTTGCCGGTGCATGAATTTATTAAAATCGCGAATGTAGACGTAATGCTTGTTACCTATGTCATTAGTTATCAACAACAAGTCCATGTGGTCAGGGCGCGCCTCCTTAGAAACGTACACAGGGAATGGCTGCTTATTTTCGTACCCAAAAACATTAATGCTAATTTCGTTAGCCTTTTCGATCTTGTTGTAGTCTTTGACTGATACTGGGAAGTCGATTCCGTCATAATTCAGCTCACTGATATGGCTAGCGTACTTCGACGTTCTATCAGAGTTTTTTCCAGCAGGGAATTTATGTGCGAGGTGACACCATCTAAAGCACTCGTTGTCATCACCGTTATTTACGTTTATCAAACCCTTCTTACTGTTACGCAGCTCCTTTGGCAACGCAATGTAGCTACTCCCACGCAGAGGTCTGTAAATAGCGATATTGACGTAGTGCGCATCTATTTTGTCGATAGTCCATCCAGACCCCTCAGATAACCACCCAGCTATCCGCGTCAAGATCTGTTCCGACCCACGATTGGCGACACCCTCGATGTTGTGTTCATTAATAACGACGAACGTTTTGCTGTTAAAGTAGGCAGTTTTGTACGTGGTCTTATTGAGTTCTAAAACTTTCTCAAAAGTGACCTTGACTGTCTCTACCACTTTCATCCCGTTGGTCTCACCTAGTTCACGTCTCAAAAGGTTGATGACAGCGCTTCTACTACCGTTCACCTGATTGATGTCTCTATCGTTAACCACCTCGACTCCATACGACCTTGTGAACCCTCTCAGTGCTCGATCCAACAGCCGTGGGCTATGGTCTTCAACTGTGGGTTGTGCCTCCTGGTTTCTGACAAGACGGTTGTGTGTCCGACTACCAACGTTAACTCGCCTGTTTGTCAGCGGGTTAATAGTACTGACACTCGTCGTGTCGCTAAAAATGCCGTCTCTAACAAGTCGATTGTAGACTCGCCCATGAACGTTGACTGCTCTACCTGTTAGTGGGTTTACAACGGCTGCACCATTTCTAACAAGTGAGTTTTCTGTGACGTCACCCATGGCTTCTATATACTACACTTGTTTTTTTCCTAGACCACTCGTCGTAGTAATTGTCACCACTTTCACACCATCCCAGCTCTGGGTACACCACCCCAAACAGATTGTTA
Organism: Chrysogorgia sp. JL179-B06; assembly: GCA_035772405.1. Classification (NCBI taxonomy): domain Eukaryota; kingdom Metazoa; phylum Cnidaria; class Anthozoa; order Scleralcyonacea; family Chrysogorgiidae; genus Chrysogorgia; species Chrysogorgia sp. JL179-B06. Next base: position 508,366 of record JAYKKM010000348.1, read on the forward strand.
TCAAACAAGTCTTTCACCTTCCCGTCTTTGAGGTCTGACACCTTCTTGAGTGTCTCAACTCGTCTTCTATGGCACAACCTAATAATGTAGTACCCATATCTGCTGACATTTCTACCCTTAATCAAATTGTATGAGTGCAGCGCGTTGACAACTTTCAGGAAGTCCTCTTTTATCAACTCAAGGTGCTCGCACTTCACAACGTTCCGTAGTCTCCTCCCCATCCACCAAGACCGTTTGTGAACGCTTTTTAACCGAGTGAGTCTCATGTCGCTGTAACTCTGAGTGTAGCCCCATTCGGTGTCGCCACACTTTGGACATGCGTACCCACCACAGTCAATCACATGTTTCACAACGTTGCAATCCGAGCAGTAGTAAATTCCGAAGGTGTTTCCACACTCAATTTGCGTCTCACTCGCGATTTCGTCAATTGTTAAGCCATAACTCATCTGCCTCATAAGTTTGTCCATCACTCTTATACTACTCCAACATTTTTTCTCACCGAACTAGTACCCACACTGCTATTCCACTACTCAAACCTAGCGCACCAACAAACAACAACTGGTATTCCCTCATTTCCGCACTTGGTTGGTAGTAATCCGCAACCTTCGGGAGGTCAGTGAACACTCGTCCGCTGTACTGTATGGTCATTACGCTTCTAAGTTCTTCCAACGCGTGGTTTGTGTCATTGATGTCAGCGTTAGCATCTGAGAGCTGTTGTCGCAAGCGCTGAATCTGATCTTTTTTAGCGATCTCATTTTCATACCACACTTCTTTCGCACTGGCTAGCTGTTCCAACGCATGGTTGTGCCTTTTCATCTCAGCTTCATAACCTGAGTGATTAAACTTCGAAAACATAAAGCCAGCGCCTGCAAAAGCCACTGCATTAAAAATCCCTCCAGCCACAACACTCACCATTAACTTACGTTGATTTGAATGGATCTGTCGGTATCCACTTTTTCGATTGCATCCATTTTACTAACAACGTTCCTGCACCAACAGCTGCAGCAAGTTTCACTATGCCTTTCACAGTCTCTGGTGTTCCCAATGGTTCTCCCAAAGCCTTTTTAGAAATCATACTCACTGCCACAGCACCAGTCGTGACAAGTAGCGCATCATACAATTCGTTCATAAGTTCTTTTCGATCGATCGCGGACATATATACATTGTCGTGTGTTTTGTTTAAGAATCAAATGTGTCTAACGCTGGACGACGAGTTTTACGATTTTCTGGCGCGGGTGATGCAGTACTCACAGGCTCTAGTCGTGTCTCTTTTTCATTGCTAATTGTATACCACAATGAAGCACCAGCGATGATTACACCAAGTGTTCCGACAACATATCCATAGCTCCACTCACTACCCTGTTCTTCATTGACTATCATTTCACGCATTTTCTTTTCTTTCGCAGCTTTCGATATCTCAGCCAACTTTTTACCAGCAGCGACGCGCTTTGGGTCCTTCACCTTAACACTTTTCACATCAGCCGTGATCTTCGCTTCAACAGCCGTCTGTGAGTCTTCAACCATCTAATACACTATCGCGTGTTATCTTACTCACAGTTGACCTCACAGGTGTCTCACAGTTGACCTCACAGGTATCTCACAGTTCCAGACCAAACGCACTAAAAAATTAGGATTTTTTCTGGGAGTATAACATAATGACTCAAGTCCAAGACATCGCAGAAGAGATGACTCAAGACCAAGCCCGCCAAGAAGAGGAGATCGACGCAATGCGGAGAATGTCCTTTGTCGACGCGTCTACCCCACAAGGCGCCTCTGGACCCGACGTCTTAAAAGGGTACTCACAAGTCTTCAAGTTGTGCGACCCTGATTGTAAAAACGAAGAGGCGTCAAGACAATTTGGCACCCAGATTCTCTACACAAAGTTCGCTCATGAGGCTTGGGTCGGGCTTGATGAAGTTAGAGCCAACAGGATGGTTAACGAACTAGCCAAGATGATCCCTGTGTGGTGTCACTCACCGTTCAAACGTCTTACGCTAGCGAGTGACCACTACTTGAGCAACCCTTGCGAGTCCACCGCTACGCTACTCGGTAACTACCTCGAAGTGTTCTTGGCGACCCTTCTATGGAAACCATGCTCAACCAAACTCAAAGCGTGGCTACACCTCGCCGCAAACTGTGACGTCAACGTTTGTAGGGTGGGGTGTAACGAAATACTGAGTGCGGGCGATATTATGAGTCACATACTCTCAGACGCTCACCTGGATTTTGTGCACGGCGGCGCGTCGTACAATTGTTACCCATGTGGTGTGGTTACCAACAACCCAATGCATCGCTCAAGACACGAGAGCTCGAGGTCCCATCTTAAAAACTTGGAGCTTCAGCGGATATTTAACAACGAGCAACAGTTGCCGCAAGAAAGTAGAGCATTTCTCTGGAGGTATAGTAACCATGAAGAAAGTCGGTAAACTAGAAATCGTGATTGGTCCCATGTTCGCAGGAAAAACGACAGAGACTCTCCGCAGGTTACTCACGTTAAGTAAGTCAGGGCTCAAAGTCGTGTACATGAACAACAAACGCGACACCAGACGAACTGACCACGCGTTCTCCACACATCGTCAGACCATTGTTGTTGGATCAGACAGTTTACCTGCGAAGTTAATCACCAACCTCCCAAGTTCTTCCGAGATAGCCGATTATGACGTCATCGGCATTGATGAGGGCCATTGGTACTCTGGGTTACTCCCAATTATTCACGAGTACATCAAAGCTGGCATTCATGTCATTATTTGTGGTCTCATAACAACAGAGCATTTAAAAAGACTTGGTGAACTCGACACACTGTTCCCAGTGGCAGACGACATCACATTTCTAAAAGCGCATTGCGTCGTTTGCCGTGACACTTACGGAACAACTGTTGAGGCGCCATTCAATTGGAGATACAACCCAGGACCATCATTCGTTGGTGGTGCTGAGCAATATCGCGCAGTGTGCAGACGTCATCATCCTTCCACACAAAATTAGGGGTGTTCTCGGATACCCCACTTTTTAAATTTAGACATTGGTCACATGAAGCGTCCAATGTCACAGAAACATTTTTTCACACAGTGGTCAGAAGGTTTGTGAAATAAATAGAGAAATCTTCGCAAACGTTTTTATCAAGTTAAAAACGTCTTTAAAAAATGCTAGAGCAGTTGTCGCTTCAGACGTCGTCTCAACAACGAGAACGAGCGCTAATTCGACTCGTCAGTCACTGTCTAAAAAGTCTCTTTACAATAGCGTCTCTCGTGGTTACTCAACGCTGATTTATTTTTAAATTTACGAAGGCAGTGAGAGCATTGAAACCCAACGTCAAAGAGATATTTTATCACTGTGGTGATAGCGTCATCGTATGAGTCGCACAACAACGTTAGATAACCAGCGGATTTATATCTGAGCAACAGAGACTCCTGCTCTTTGGACGTCCTACCTGTGCCACCTGGGTTCTTGAACTCAATCACAAGCCCGCTGTGCTGTCGGTTCGCATTGGCAATAATCAAGTCAGGTGTTCCACGTTGGTAACCTTTTTTCCACGAATTTATTCTTTTACTCGAAGTGTCTTGATTTTCACCACAAGCGGCTATCAAAATAGCTTCTGGATAATATCTCCTAAGAAAACCAACAACTTTCGTATGAAGGTCGAACTCAGTGATCATTTTAAACTGATTGTGTTTGAGACCAACGTCAGCTAAACTTTTTCTAACGCTTGGCAAGACTTCTGAGTGCACCCACCTTCCAAAGTGTTTCGCACGTTCCATTTTACTCGAGAACGTCAATGAGTAGACCCCAAGTTCATTGATAAACGAGGCCTGCTCTATCTTCATTTTACAATCAGGTTCGACGTGGTCGTTGACTGCATCTTTTGGTCGAGCGTAACCTAGAGCACTTGCGACTTCTCTTGCTTTGAACCATGTGTCACCGTTGTGATTAACCGTTGTGATTTGGTGACCGTCGAAATCGAATAATCGAAGCGCTGTGGAGGTCATCACTATATTATAGTCTCCTACAAAAAAACTACTCGACATAGGTGTCAGGTTTTTTATAGATCTGGTTTGTTGTGTACCAATGCAGTAGGTGTGTTTTACTAGTCTCCAGTTTTCTACGTCGTCTGAAAAAGTTTCTAATGTTACGAACCAGTTTTCTAAGCCAACCCATCACATAACTTAGGTCACGTCTCCTACAAGTCCCACAGTGTCTAATTCTGCGGGTAGCGTAATAGGTTCGCCATAAGTCTTTTTAGACCTCATACCAATTTCAGCGTGGAGCTCGAGAGTAACGTCACCGCGACCAAACGATCCACCAGCTTTGAACATGTGATCAGTCGTTTTATTTATCTTATACACTTCACGAGGTCTCGAAATACATGCTCCCATTTACTTTACACCATATTCCTTCATCATTTCTCCACCCATGATTATGATGTCTCGGTTTGTCATGTAACCACTCACAATTTTCACACCGTAGAATTCTATCAACGATGGGTGTGCATAGGGTGCGAGTGGTATTCTTGGTCGGTGTATCCCAAAAATTGTTCCGTAGGGTGCGCCTATCTTTTTCATATTCGCTATGAAGTCTGAATCGGTTGACTTAACGTTGTTGACTCTGACGTGTGAGTTGTACATTTGCCAGTGTATCGATATCATATGCATTTTTGTAAGGTCAATAATACTCGGAATAGTGCATACTTTCTCCATCGCTGGGATGCTACCACCATACGCGAGCTTGTTGGTCACACCAGTCTTGTACCCTATGAACTTATCCCAACTACCATCGTCGTTTGATATAATTGTCTCCCAATTTGATCCAGCGGTTCTCATTGGTAACCTCACCACAACAAAAATAGAGAGATCGCACCATTGCATACTGGGGCAATTAAAATGAAGACCTGACTCAAGTGGGATTGGTGTTAACACGGGTGATAGAAAACTTTGACTCACACCGCTGATGCCAACAATAGGACCATAAGCTAGGTTGTTTTGCACTAATTTACTTGTTTCACCAATGGCTTTCACTTTGTTTGAACCATTGGTGTGAAACTCCACATTTTTTAAGGCGTGTGTGCTAACGTTGAAGTCAAGCACAATGTTGTAGGACTGACTCTTGAGGTAGCTTGATAGCAATTGCTCTAGAGTTCTTTTATTCGCGGCATCTGAGTCATCGACTGGGTCTGCTACGTTTTTTATCGCTGAGCCTTGCATGTCTATTATTCCAGACATCCTTCCACCAGTCGCGCTTAATTTAGGATCTTCGTCCAGATGCCTTTTCGTTCTCTTTAGTATTTTATCATGAGGGTCATCAGACTCATACCCATAGTTTAGACTCATTACTACTTCAAGGTGTATTTGGTTAACAGATAACCAGAGACTGCTGAGAACCCTAAGACTATCGCCAACGTTGTCGTGTCTGACTTACTTGTGGTGGTGGCCACTGTTTTTCTGACAGGAAGTGGTGTCACGTTTTCTTGGTAAACTTTTTTAGCCACCACGTTTTCTTGACGAACTTTTTTCTTCACGATTGTTGGCGCTACTAAGTTAGTCACCACATTTTCTTGGTGGACTTTTTTAGCCGTAATTGTTGGTGTTGTTGCGTTCAAGCTGGTGTTCACTCCAAATCTCATGGACTCTGTGGCAATCTTTAATAAGTTGTTGTACCCAGCGATTTTATTCTTGAGAATTACTACATTGCTCGGCATTAACCATGTACTTGGCGACACTGCGAGATTTTGGACAACGTTGGTGTCTCTAATCGATTTATTCATGTTGAGAATCCATGTCGACACGTCATACTGTACAACACTGTCAGAAAACAGCTTGCGGAATTCTTGTTGGGTCTCTAGACTTCCTGCAGAACCACCAACGACTGATACACGTGTTCTCGCTTGTGCACCAAGTGTGGAGTACACAAAGGCTTCTATGCTTTGATTTAGATATTGCAGCCCAATGTTGGTAAAACCATCCGAGAGTCGCGCGACGTATCGTTTGTAATCGTTCTGAACGTCGTTGAGTGTGAAGACTCTGGACTCACCTAAAGTGCCATCGCTCAGGACTTTATTCTGGTAGTAGTGCTTTTTGGGAATCTTGGAAATCTTACCATACAATTCGGAAGCGTTGAATTCTCTACTTATTGATTTCATGGTCTCACCACCCCCCATTCTTCTCAGAAGTCTTCTAATGGTGAAGTACAAATGAAATCTCATCACACTTGTGACCACAGGGTGAACTTCTTGTGACACTGATAAATGTTGTAGTGACACCCCACAACAGAAACTTGCGCAATACGTCGCAAACACAACGCGATAGTAAGATTCGCTGTCATCCCACTCTGATTTTGTCTTTGACGTGGTGACTCGCAAGACTGGCAGCTTTGACATGAAGTAGCTACTCTGGTTAACGAAAACTTTGAAATTATTCACTGGATAATTTAACACGTTTTCTGTTGGATAGCCATCCCAAAGCCCCCAGTGGTTCTTATGACCTTTTGGCAATGGTTGGATAGCCCCACCACCTTGCCATATTATTGGGAACTTACTATTGTGTAGCCACTTCCACATGCTTTTATCATTTTTGAAGGTTGTGCTGGTTATGTCCGTGCTGAGGATGTCGTTGTTTCTGAAATATACGTCGGTATTCATGATTTTACCATCTTGCGAAATATTTGGATTGAACTCGAATTTGCTTAAAGTAGCGTGGGGGTACTTTTTGATGAGGTCTGCCTTTGCGTCGTGTGCAGCCTTTGACGTGTTAGCCATCGCGAGTTTGTAGTACTTTCCATAGTAATCACGAAGGGCTTTCTGCATATATAATATACCATATGTTACACATAACACATGCTACATTATATATGGTCAGGGTTGTAGTATTGATTAGAGGTCCAACGGAAACTGTGGATCTACCAGAAGCACTTTTGACGTTTGGCTCAGATCCTCACTTACTAGTGAAAAAAGCGACCATCTTTTGGGACTACGTGAACGTGGAGACTGGCGTGAATGATGAAATAAGTTACAACAGCAACAAACACGTTTTTGAGTCTGGGTACCACACTTTTAAAATGATTGCTGACGAGTTGAAGGGATTGGGGGCTATTGGGTTAGTGGCCAACAAACACAATTCGAAGTGTGAGATAAAAACTGACCAACAATTAGAGCTGTTTAAATTTGGAGAACTCTTAGGGTTCGATGGTAACACAACGGTGAGTAGTAGTGGTTTGGTCAGTCCTAATGTTGTGAATGTTAACAAAGGGTTGAAGTACGTACAAGTGGGTTGCAGCATTGTGAACAGACCTGAGAATATTGTTAATGGTAGCAAAAGCGAGGTTATCGTTGAGTTGCCATTGACCACCACCCAACCACTGAAGAGCTCTGTTCAACAATTCTTCAACATTGAGTCGAAGGTGTCGATAAACAAAGGCGCTTTTACACAGCTGGTGTTTAACGTGACTGACCAAGATGGTAGTGGTGTCAACGTTGGTGACATATTGTTGGACTTGTATGCAACGCTTGAGTAGCTAAACGTGCGCTAAAGTAATGAGTCTAAACTATGGGTTCGACTCTGGTGGTTACACTGAAAAGCGGCGTGTAGACGGCGGTCCTCAAAAGTTGACGGTGCTTATTGAAGGTGTGGAGAAAGTTGTAACTTTTGACTACAGTGTAGTAGCCACACATGATAACCCATACGTTGTAGTCAAGACAGCCACTGTGTTTTGGAGCTATGACAATGTGATAGGTAGTGGTGATATTCAATTCTTCGATATTTCTACAGGAAAACCAACGTCGAAAGTCGGGCCAGTTCGAGTGGGTGTGGGCTACTACGACTTTGACGCGTTGGTTAGAGCTCTACGACACGCGCTCAGGGCGTTTACGATGGACCTCGTGGTGGAGAGACTGGTGGCCACAGGTAAAAGTAGGGTCAAAGTTCAGTCTCTGATGACGCTGGGAGGAACCCCCAAAGTAGAACTTAGGCTAGGTGACATTGGGCTTTTGCTTGGTTTCGCGAAGGACACAGGAATTACGTTAGATGCTAAGTGGCACGATAGCCCAAACAAGATTGACATGAACAGAGGTCTAAAGTATGTAGAAGTCTCGTGCGATGCTGTTGAGACGGAGAGCAATGTGGGCACTGATGGGAAGCGTAGTAATGTGATCACAACATTGCCAGTGCCCACCGAGCAGTCTCTAGATGGGGGGGTACAACGTTATGCGTATGTTGAGTCCAAGGTGAGAATTAAAAAAGGTATTTACTCAAGTATGACATTTCATGTCAAACCAAACAATGGTGACGCCGACGTTGGCGCGGTGCTATTGGAACTGTATATTGTGTGAGTTATATGGAGCTTGGTGTGGAAACAGAACAAGGGTTGAGAGATATTTATTACAATCCTAAGACAGGGTACAGTGGTGTAGAGAAATTGTATCAAAGTGCATTGGGAGACGGATTGGGAGTAACTAGAAAAACAGTGAAAGAATGGTTGACAGCGCAGGACACTTACACTAGGTACAAACCTATTGTGAGAAGACATAAGTTCCGCGCGACTTTTGTTGGATTTCTTGGTGAAGAGCTCCAAATGGACTTAGTGGACATGAGTAAGTATTCAAAACAGAATGGAGGTTATTATTGGATATTGACAGGCATTGAAATATTGAGTAGATACGCTTTTGGCATTGCAGTTTATAGAAAAGACACTAAGAACATGACTAAGGCTGTTGGAAAATTGTTGGTTGACTTTAAAGATCGGTTTGGAACCACGCCTAAGTTAGCACAATTTGACGATGGACTTGAGTTCTACAACGTTGGTGTGAAAAGTTTGTTGGAAAAACACGGTGTTGAATATTTCAGCACTAAGAGCGATAAAAAGGCCGCTGTTGTTGAGCGTTTTAATAGAAGTCTCAAGAGCATTATGTGGAAGTACTTTTACACCCGTGGGACATACAAATGGATTGACGTCCTTAACCAGTTTGTAAGCAATTACAATAGCAATGTGAATCGCAGTATTATGATGAAGCCAAAGGATGTCGATAAGTCAAATGAGGGCGAAGTTTGGACCACTTTGTTTGGTCACCAATTTGCAGACAACCCATTGCCAAAGTTTAGAGTTGGCGAATCAGTGAGAATTAGTAAATACAAGAGCGTGTTCACAAAAGGTTACGAAGCCAACTTCACTGAGGAGCTGTTTAAAGTGGTGAAAGTTATTCGTGGTGATCCGAATGTGTACGAAATTGAGGATCACACCGGTGAACAGATTATTGGTAAATTTTACGAACAGGAATTATCGCTGGTCAATAGGAAACATGGCGACGATGTGTACAGAGTTGAAAAGGTGTTGAAAAGAAAGAAAGTCAGAGGAAAGAAGATGGCGCTGGTCAAATGGTTAGGTTATGAGAGCAAACATAATTCGTGGATACCAGAAAGCAACATTCAAAACGTGAGCTAATGTAATATGGCTGAAGGTGGGGGAGATTTCGACGACTTTAAGATGGAAAACCTCGACAAGTACAAAGACATGAGTGAGAAGCAATTAGAAGAGGAGATCACCGAGACTGATGAGGAGCTCAGCGAGATAACCATGGGGTTTGGTGTGAAAGATATGTCGGAAAGCGTTCGTGTTAGTTATACCAAGGTTAGTGACAATTTGAAAAGGATGAAAAGTGAGCTAGACGCGAGGCGAGGTTGGCAAAAAGAGACGTCATTTATCGACACTGACGATGGTAAAACGGTGACAATAGGGGGAGCTAACACAGAAGTCCCATCAGTAGAGTTTGTTGAACAGGAGCCATATGGCGACGTCAATGACACAAGTTTCTACGCAGCTTTTGGAGAGTCAGACGAAGTCGAGAGGAGATTTGGTGAGCTAAAAGCGTACAACAAAGAGCAAGTAGAAAATAGAGTAAAAAACGAAGTAAAAAGAATCAAGCTAATAGATGAGAAAATACGTGAGTTGTATAAAAATAAAAAAAGACTCGGTCGTGACGACGCGTCGAGGAGCGTAGTCAACAGATCGTATGTGACGAGATCGGAGTCTATTCTTTTCAAACCGATAAACAAAGATGGTAAATATGGAATACCCAAACGAATTCTGATACTTGGGAGAAACGGCTTGATCTACAGTAAAGATGCGAGTAGTAAAAACGCGATCGAGCAGTTCAAACAGTTAGTTGGTCAAATCCCTGAGAGCACAGAAACAACAGTTGTCACAACAGAAGTAATCCCAGATGACTTCCCAGTAATTCAAACAAAAGTGGACCGCGCTAACATACATGGACTAACACCAGACGAAAACCACGAGCTGAATGGTGTGCTCAACCCAAGGGATGGTATGGTGCCTGAGTCAAGAGTAGGTGACGATGGTGCGCTGCAAATACAAGCAGACCACTTTCAAGAAGCGATAAATAGAACGTCAGACGAACTAGATGGTGAAGACAACGAAAGCGTTGCCTTTGAATTGAGAGAACGTATTGTTGGGCTTGAAGAAGCTCGAGACAGAACTATTGGGCAGCGAGAAATAGAGGAGGTTAAAGAGCAACAAGAGATCGACATTGACAAGTTCCAGAAATTTAAGGAATGGGCTAAAGAGAATATGGTTGGGTTGAGCGCTGTAGCAATTTCAGTGGCTGGAATTATAACAACTATTATTATCGCTGGGAGATCTGCTGTTATGAGGGGCGCTATGGCTACAAAGTCGTTCGCAGAGGCTGTTAAGAACGCGATCACGAAGATGGGTCCATGGGCTGTTGGGCTGGCTAATTTAGTTTACAACGCGTTGACGTTGGGTGCAAAGGGTCTCGCTTGGTTGGCTCAAAATCTGTGGGTCCTCGCGGTGGTACTTGCGTGGTTTGCTTATGATTATTACAAGCTAAAACGGTAGTCTCAGCTTCGAGGGTCTCAGCTTCGAAGATGATAAAACATATGTAAAGTATATGAACGTCACGTCAGCAGAGTTGAACCCTGGTTTTAGACGAGCGACCATGGGTGTCATAAAAGGGGTGAGAACACAGCATGTGATCACGTTGAACCCTAATAAAGTCAGTCCTGGTGAGGAACTATACATTGATATACCGAAGCTCAAGGTTAGTAGCTGTTTGGTGCCTGGATCGTTGGGTCTAGTGTTCGACTTCAAGAATGCAAACACCAAAAGCTGGTTCTTGAACAATGTCAGCAAGTTGTTGGTTGAGAAACTTGTTGTGAGACTAGCTGGGGAAACTGTGTACGACAACAATGGGGAAAATTACACTGGTGTCTATCGCGACCTTTGGGAAAGTGTTACTGCGCGAGACCAAATGATTGACTATGGTATTGGTGGTGAGAACTTGAGAAAGCTAGTTTCTAAGGATGACAGTGGTGCGACGAGTGGGAACGTTGCTAAAGTTAGTGACGCGTTAATGTTTGGTGTGATTGGGACGAAGCAGCGGATTAAGCTTGGTAAGATTATGAATGACCACGGGTTGTACGCTCCTTTTAGCATGAATAACAACTTGCAGTACGTGATCACACTTCCGAAGGCCGCAGACATCATGGTGGCGCAATCCGGTAGCGCTGTGGGTGGGTACACTCTGGAGAACCTCGAGCTTGAGTACGAAACGATTGATAACCAGGAGCTTGCTGATGAAATAGCGTCGGGTTACGCAAGTGGTCGTAGTTTGTCATATGAGCACGTTACGTTGATGAAAACCACCGAATGGGACAAAGGCACGACCATTGTGAATGAAAACATTAATCTTCCGAGAAAAAGCATGAAGGCAATTGTGTTGCTATTCGTGAGTAAGGTGCGAACAGACAGTGAGGAGTTTCTTTACCCAAATATTGATAGTGTTAGAGTCACAATTGAAGGTGTGCCAAATAGTGTGTACTCACAAGGCATTCCGAAGTCGAAGTTCTATGCAGAAGCGAAACGATTGTTTGGGTTGGGTGAAGAACACGCTCAGTTCATGACCATACAGAAGTTCTATAAAGATGGCTTCGCGTTGGTCATCGACTTGAGGAGCGTTCAAGATAATTACAACGTCGCCACTGGTAAAAAAATTGTGAACACACAATCTGGCGTGCTTCTTGAGATCACTAAAAAAGCGACGACTGCGAATGTCATGTGTAGGGTGTTTGTGATAAGTGATGGGTTGGTCAACTTTATGAACAATGGGTTGCAATCAATCCAGTATTAAATCAAACGTGAGTTAATGGAGACCCCGTTTAATATGCTAATTGTTGGTATGACAGCTTGTGGCAAGACGCATTATTTGTTGGAAACATTGGAATCTGAGTATTGTAGCAAATTTGACTACATTGTGTTGATTTGTCCTACTTTTGAGTGGAACAAAGCGTACCAAGATTGGAAATACATACGCGACCCCGACGTGTTAGCGATAGACTGCGCGCAAGACAATGTCGACGCTGTTCTCAAGTGTGTAACAAATGTTTTTAAAGGCACTAACACTCTGATTGTGTTGGACGACTGTGCGAGCTCTCAAGATGTCAAGAATAGGACTAGCCAATTGGTCAACTTGGCTTTTAGTGCGCGACATTTTATGTTGAGCGTTATTGTCATCACACAACAACTGACGTCGATCGCAAAACCGTATAGAGAAAACATTAGTAAGCTCGTTTGCTTCTACTGCCCGAGCAGAAGTGATATGAAGGTCGTTATCGATGATTACCTTGGAAACATTAGCAGAGAAAAATCATTGGCGATTGTGACTGCATTAAAAAATAATAAGTACGCTAGACTTGAAATCTCACTACGCTATCCATACAGTCACGAAGTTGTTATTCCGCAATAAAATATGGGTATAAGTAATAACGCGATGGTGAAACGCAAAAGTGAAGAAAATCCTACGATTGAGGAATTAGTTGAGGAGACCGCTGACACTTCGACTGTGGGAGATGACATTGACGTTAGGAGATCCGAACTTATTAGACTGTCCGGTGACGGTGTGGTGAGTCAGTCCGAAGCGCACATTAAAAAAGCGTCCGCGAAAGTTATTGATAAGATATGGCGTCAACACGAGTTGAAGAGAATGGAGATCGCAAACGCTTTTCTCACCGACTTGCTAATCAGCAAATTCGCCAGTTTACTAGATGGGTTGAACGCTATCGAGAACCCTGAGGAACTAAACGACGAACTACAAAAAGATCCGCTACTAAAGAAAGACGTTGAGAGTATTGTCGCGATTGTGACACCGTACGTACCTTTCTTGGGCTTGTTGTCGGGAGGAATTATAACATCGAAACACGTGTACGATCATCATTTTAGGAGTGAGGTGGTAGACACTGAGAGTAGTGAGCAAACGGACTAATTTGTAGAGTAGTTGGCTATTTGTTAGCTAACGTTGTTAGCCGATCAAAAGAGCACCATTTCGCCATCCACTTGGATAAAACATCACCACTAGAATCAAAATCTGGTGGTTTTTTTTCGCGCGTGAATTTGTGAGACAGCAGTGGAACGTGTCGGTGGTTTGTTGAACAAAAATGTAAAAATGTTGAAATGACACCTTCTACTTTTTTAAATGTGTGAAAACGTTGAAGTGGCACACTATGCCTTTTTTTAAATACGCGAAAATGTTGAAACGACACTTTCTACTTTTTAAAGACGTGAAAATGATGAAACGACACATTCTAGCTTTAAATTTAGCGAAAATCGTTATTTTAGTATTTCTTATCAATTGAGTGGGAAACATGGGAGAGGTGTTTAGATTGGCTAATGATTGCCATAGTAGTATAGAGAGTGGCGGTACGAGTTAGTCAACGTCGATTGTAAAACATAAACACTAAAACATTGCCGAGTTGTGGCTCGACACAAATTTGGCGATGTTTTGGTGTTTATATTACGGTTGACGTTGACTGAGCTCGTACCGCCACTCTCTATACTACTTTTAATGTTGTTTTCTTCCTTTTGTATAAATATAATACTTTTTTGTGTTGTCAGCTTGTGGTTTTTTGTCACCCATGCGATTCGCACGCGTAAACTTGTTCACGTGTGTGAATTACCGCACATGTGTAGTTTCGCTCACGAAAAGGACTGATATTATTACTGTTTGTCAATGATTTAAAATTGAATAAAAGGACATTTGACAACACCCAAGACCCATTGTTGGCGTTCCTCCATTAAGCGGCCACAAAGCCATTCCCCGAGGGTGGCCATTTAATGGAGGTTCGACTGTATAAAGACACAATATGGTCATGATTTTCCTTTGGCTTTGTATTTTCTACATGAATTATTAATGAGTTTTCGAAGTAACATATGAAACAAATAAACAATCAGAAGAGTGTTTCATTTAATAAATAAAAATAATAATAATAATAATATTTTGACAGGGAGCCCATGTCACCGGAGTGTTTTTCGACGAGGCCCTGTGTAACATAAAATAAATAAGTAAATATATGACAATAAGCTATAGATGTGATTACAGATTAGTATAGTTAAGAGGATGATTTGCCTAATTTAAGTTTGAACAATGACAGTGACTTAGTGCTACAGAGTTCAGTAGTTAAATTGTTATAATCGTTCAAAGCTTGGTAAGTTATTCTATGTTTTCCCCAGTTAGTCTTCACTCTTGGCAGATATTAAATAAATATATAACAAATACCTAATGGTTGTCTTATATTATCTTATATCTTATATTTAACAAATACCTAATGGTTTTCCGTGTTTGGATAACGTGATCCAAACACGCGGGATGTTGCGAGACTTGAGAAAAGCGTAAAAAAAACACGAGCCGCTAGGCGAGTAAATAACCACAGAGAAATATCACTAAAAGTTATTAATATAATTAGATCAACATTGCAATTCTCCCAAAACCATCAACTTCCAATTAGCGGAGGTCTTTCATGTCCTTCATGAATATCCTGCCCGACTAGAGGTAAAATAAAATTTTACACCTTTTTCATGTTCTCTTGATGGACTATATCTATAAAAGTGTTGTCTTTTTGGGTTTTATTGAAACTTTCAATAAAGTAAACGTACCCTAACAAATTATACGGGAATTTTCGTTCGCTTTAGCATTGCTTTATCTGCTTTAAATACTTATAATTTCTGACTATTCTTGCAAAATCAATGGTATTGACCAATCAGAGCGCTTGTTGTGTACATGTTATTTTATATTATAAAATAAGTTGTGTCTTACGCACGCTGTGATTGGTCAGTTACCGTGTTTATATCAGGCTATATAACATGGATGGATTACGCCATCGTGATACGCCATCAATTAGCCATCATACACCATCAATTAGCCATCATACGCCATCAACTAGCCATCAAGACGCCATCAAGACGCCATCATACGCAGTAAGGAGAATTCATGTGTTGATAATAAAGATATTTGAACATTTTGTTCGCTTTCTACAGGTTATTTTATAAAAGAAATAGAAAACATTTTTATCCGTGTTCCCATACGTTATATAAACACTTGTGCAAATTTGGGAGAACTTGAAATTGCGTGGAAACACTCACCCTACGGGCTCGTGTTCCCACTATGATTTCTCGTTCTCCCAAACTTCCACTCGTGTTTATATAACTGTATGTAAACACGGAAAATGTTTTCTATTTCTTAAGTATAGGAACATGTACTTTAATCGAGTGAAATGCCAAATATTACTTGTAATATACCCAAACTCTTATCCCGGCATTACCACCTCTATATATACAGAACTCGTGACTAGGCTCTCAGCGGCGGCCTCCGTAGCTCAGCCGAGAGCACTGTACTAGCATCGCAGGGTCAATCCTTTAAGTTGCATTTTTCGCAACTGGTCCCGGTTTGGTCTTAAAATGTATATATTCCAACACTCGAAATTTTCCTTCACCATAAATCCTTGGAACATGTACTTTAATCGAGTGAAATGCCAAATATTAAAAGAAATACCTAATGGTTTCCGTATTTGGATGGCCTGATCCAAACACGCGGCATGTTGTGAGACTTGAGAAAAGCGTAAAGAAACAAGAGCCGCTAGGCGAGTGTTTTTTAGATTTTTGAAAGTCGAGCAACATCCAAAGTGTTTGGATCAGGCCATCCAAACATGGAAAACCATTAGGTATTTCTTTTATAAAATAATACGAACAAGCAAGCAACACAAAATTGAGTAAAATTTTGGCGGGAAATTTCCGTGTTTGGATGGCCTGATCCAAACACAGGTATTGCCCAATCAGAGCCTAAGTAGCATACATGTTATTTTATAACAGGATATCCAAACACCGAGACGTTTGTTGAAAACCGAGGCGAAGCCAAGGTTTTTTAACAAACTTCGAGGTGTTTGGATATCCTGATGAAACACTCTTCCGAGTTTCATATTACATCTCAAACAAATCAGTATTTTAATAGAAAATCGAGGTGAAAGTTGGCTTAAGTTATGTAATTTCTTCCTCCGATATCCAAACCACTGACTCGGTGCTGATTTCCTTTGTTTTCGGCTCATGAATTATTAATGAGTTTGAGATGTATAGTAAAACAATTAGCTTTTGTGATATCAAGAATTATCAAGGTCTCAGTCTGTAATCTGTATTTATATCTATAGTTATATTAGATTAAATAATACAGCCTTCGACCTTGATAATTCTGGATAACACAATAATTGTCTCATCCAATAATTTGCTTAATATCAGTATAAATAATATCACATATTATATAAATTACTGAATATTTACTGTGTAATTGTTTTTCCTTCGCACTTGAATAAAAACCACTTGACTCACCTAACGTATTTGGCCTCACAAGGACATCTTTAAAGTCATAAAACGGTAACGGTCTCAGTTTAACATCTGGATGTACAGGTAAAGAAGGCGAAGACGTACTAGCAGAGTGACTAGATGAACTCAATGATAAAGGAATAACATTTATATTCCGATTTGATTCCGCGACGTTGGAGAAGTTGACGGCCGGTGGTTGATATTGACGAACGAACAGACGCCTTGGGTACCTATTGCTATAAAGTTCTCTTATTTTTGAACGAACATTCACGCCTGGGTCGCATTTTAACATTTCCAGTGCTCTCCCCAACAACTGATGTTTCCTGCCAGACTTGGACCGATTCGCATAGCCAAGTAATTCTTGGAGTTCGGCGACACGAAAGGTCTTCAACATATGCTGCAAAAAATAGGACAGCTTCCACATGAGTATAAACGTCAGGGATAAATCCACGTTGATTCTCACCGGGAAAGAGACGACAAAGAAAGACACCGTCAAAACACGGTCTGACGGCTAGGTCTGACCGAAAACGCTTCAGGCAGGCTTTCTTCGACGGCGTGTGCCTCTTTCCCAACGACGACGGTGTACTTTCCCGTGGTTCTGCGTTTTGGTTTAAACCGCGGTTAGATCGATGTCAATATGGAACTCCAAATAGAAAAACTTACCCTGATTTCCACAAATTCATCTGCCATTTCTCCTTTCTAATTCTTTTCTGCGATTTCAAAATACAAAGGAAGAAAATTATGATATCAAATATCCCAGAAAACCACTTTCCCTTATTGTAGTGCCCAGTCTCCCATTTCCCTTCCATTTCCGGCGTTCACATCTCGTACCCAGACCTCTCATTTCGTATGTCATATCCGAACATCCGTAGAGCTGCTAACTGGCAAAACAACTTAGATCCTAACACTAACCCCCGGCTAAATATATATACAGACATTAGGACAATAGGTTGGGCCCGGGCCGTACTCAGAACATTGTACAGGGGGGTGTAAGCTCACTTCAACCGACTGACGCACAAGCTACTTGTAACTACATCCTATCGATCGAAGCTTGTCAAAATATTGTCTTTCCGTTGGGTGCCTACTGAAATGACCCACGTTAATAACGCACTGAAAACATGATGACATTTTAATAAATTTATGTCTTTGGTGTTCTCTCGTTGATGACATTTACATATAAGCAAACCATTTAACATCAACATTAGATTTGTGAGTCTTAAATTTGGTAGTTTAATGATTCTACTTGTCCATGTTAAATTGAACACGTAGTCTAAAATATAACTTCTGCCGACTAAAATATCACCCTGCCGATCATTATAAGACTTCGAGGTCTGGCGACCCCCCGCTGCCACTGGTTACCCTTACAGTCCCTGCTTACAGTCAGCTGACCCCCTCCCCCCAATATCAATATATTCTTTGTTGAAAAAGGGCACTCATTTCATGTTTAAAAAATCCCCAATGCACGCTCCCAGGTAGAGAGGGAGAGCCTTTGTGACTATTCATTGAGAACAGCTTCATAGGTGGCAGAAGCTGATGCTCGCTTGCGGTTGGAGAATTTTATTATTTATATGCGCGACTGTGGGTGTGTTGGTAGACTTTTTATTGGTTTAGAGAATTGGTTAAGTAATCAAACTAAACTTTAAATTCTTCTTTAGTTTTCCGTCAGGGAAACTTATTATATTGGGAGATTTTAACTTTCATGTAAACAATCTGTCTGATCGCCTAAATGTTTCATTTATGGATATGCTGGACTCATTTAACCTTACTCAACATGTATCTGCTCCAACTCATAACAGCAACCATACTCTCGACTTGATTATCTCCAGAACTGATGAACATCTTGTTCGGAGTTGTCATATTCATGATCCTGATCTATCTGACCATTTTATGGTGCACTGCAATCTGCAGTTGAATAAACCTCAACCCATAACGATCATGAAACAGTATCGTAAATTACGTACTGTTAATACCGATACCTTTCGCAATGATCTCCTTAACTCATCACTTTTCTCATCATTCGCGCCTAATCTGATAGACCTGTGTGATCAATATCATTCCGTGTTGACCAACCTGGTAGACTCCCATGCGCCTCTTCGCAAGCGTTATGTAACCCTACGAACAGCTGCTCCTTGGTATACAGAATCTATAGCTACTGAGAAAACAACACGCCGAAGGCTAGAAAGACGTTGGCGTAAATCCAATCTGATTGTCGATCGTCAACTTTACGCAGAACAATGTAAACTCGTTAGAAATTTGATTAAATCTACTAAAATGCACTACTATTCAGATCTTATCGTCGAAAATCGATTCAACAAAAAGTCTCTATTCAACACCATCAACCGTATGCTCCATCGTAAATCTCATGAGAAGCTCTTTCCAACATATGAATCGGACATGGAACTCTCCAATAAATTTGCTAACTTCTTTGAGTTCAAGATAGCCAAGATTAGGCAACAGCTAAATAATTCTGCAGTCGATACTGAAAGTGAAGATGCTAATTCCATTTGTCAATGTGAACTAACTTGTTTTACTCCTACAACAAACGATGAACTTTCTTCCCTTGTTACTTCTATTGCTAAGAAATCATGTGCCTTGGACCCAATACCTGCTATATTACTCCACTCCTGCCTGAATGAGTTGTTTCCCATTATTACGAGAATGGTAAACCTAAGTTTTGAAAATGGCGACATGCCAACTACTATGAAGAAAGCTGTATTGTCTCCCAAACTAAAGAAGCCTTCTTTAGACCACGAAGAATTCCCTAATTTTAGACCAGTATCTAACCTGAAGTTTGTCTCAAAGGCCATTGAAAAAGTTGCCGCCACCCGCCTTACTGATTACTTAAACGAGAATAACCTTTATGACAGTTTACAATCAGCATACAAAAAATACCATAGTTGTGAGACTGCTCTTACCCGTGTACAAAATGACATATTAATGTCAATTGATGAACAGCGTGGAGTTATCTTGGTCCTTTTAGACCTTTCCGCTGCATTCGATACAGTCGACCACGACATACTGCTGTCTAGATTATTCTCCAGATTCGGTATTAAAGGAAAAGCCCTGAAATGGCTCCAATCCTATCTCTCGAATCGCAAACAATGTGTTATGATTGGTGATTCTTGTTCAGTTAACCATGATCTAACCTTTGGTGTACCACAAGGATCAGTATTGGGACCTATTCTGTACTTACTGTACACATCTCCTGTGGGAGATATCCTGAGCAAGCACGGAATTTCTTACCATCTGTATGCTGATGACATCCAGTTGTATACCACCTATTCCATAAATAATGATCAAGATCTTGCTGCTTCTAAACTAAAGGTTGAACATTGCTTACTGGAAATTGAATCATGGATGCAAAGAAACAAGCTGAAACTGAACAATGACAAAACCGAAATCCTACTTATCCATTCTCGCTATCGTCCATGTGACTATCTATCGCCACTTACTGTAGGGAAAGAAATTATACAACCATCAAAACATGCAAGAAATATCGGAGTCATCTTTGATGAAACACTATCTATGGATCTACAAGTTAATGCCATCTGTAAATCAGCCTTCCATCAGCTAAGAAATATTGCAAAAATTAGAAAATATCTACCTTTTGATATAGCAGAAATACTAATTCATAGCTTTATTACGTCTAAATTAGACAACTGCAATTCGTTACTGTATGGTATTCCTAAACAGTTAACCAAGAAACTGCAATATGTACAGAATTCAGCAGCAAGAATCCTAACATATAAGAGAAAATTTGACCACATTTCCCCTATTTTACAAGACCTCCACTGGCTTCCTGTGGAAAAACGCATAATATTTAAACTTTTATTATTGACTTATAAATGTTTAAATAACTTAGTCCCATCCTACCTACAGAATTTAATTAAGTTATATACACCTAAGCGAATACTACGATCATCATCTGATAAACTTCTCCTTGAACGTCCTATTGCTAAACTAAAGACATATGGACAACGGGCTTTCTCGGTTGCCGCACCAGAACTGTGGAATAACTTGCCAATATACGTTAGATCCAGTACTTCTCTCAGTCAATTTAAAGCTAAACTAAAGCATCACTTATTTATAAGTTAGTCACTACATGTATATCCTACTTATTATATTGTAATTAGCCTACTTAGTTTTTATTTTACCTATATTATTCTTAAAACTGTAAAGCGCATAGAACAGCAATGAATCTGCGCTATATAAGCTTTTATATTATTATATTATTATTATTATTATAATCCTAAGAATTCCGATCTCTCGCAGCTGCTCATCACCGCGCAAACTTAGCACCGATCGAAATCTTATAAAAAAATCACTATCAAAACCTTGTTAGCAGGGTCAGATACAGGATTCTTTCAAGGGGGTGACTATATGCGTGGAAATGTCAGATGGCAATTTTTTAAATGTCAACTCAGGCATTTTTTTAGTTACGAAATGAGTATTTTGACGAGCCTATAGTTATACTGGCGTATGGGGACTACTTGTGCTGTACAGCGAAGCCGTAGTGACCATTTCTCCGTAAGACAGTAAAGTAAATCAAACATTATCATTATCCAACTAACAAAACGAATTGAATTGTTTTAAAGTTTTGACGTCATCTGTCGGTCTGTCCTGTATAAATGCGCACAGTTTGCATAATTTAGCTAGCTCAAGCTTCTAGCTTCAACTACTCGTTACTGAACTCGCAATATTTGAACTCGAGAAGTATATAACATCAGTAAACTCCAGACGTTTTCCATTCGTCTTTTAACACATTAAAACTTTAAAACGTTGGCCCAAAGGGGCGGCACTAGGGTTGTCCAACGTTTATGGATACAGTTAAGCAGGGGGGCTGGGGGGCTTTAGCCCCCCCAATAATTTTCCAAACATGTGATTTTTTATAGCGATTTTTATATAGCCCTAATTATAATGTATAAAAATTCATGTTGTTTGCTTGCGGTTTGCCTCGTTCGGTTTGCCTTAGTAAGTTGGTGTTTGTTTGCATTTATTGGTTTCCTCCTATGTATTTAGTAGTCTCGCACTTTCCATGAAAGTGTTTGTAAGAAAAATAGCGATAGATAAGTATGGAAAATGCATTTTTAAAATAAACAATATAAAGCCCAGCAAATGATGCTTAAACAAGACATTTAAAAGGAATAAAATCTATTTAAGGAAATGTAAGCAAACAGATTTTATTCCTTTCAAAATGGCTTAATGTTTTAGAGACGTTTGCTGCGATTTTCTACTGTTTCTGTAAGAATTTGTAAGAAACGTTTTAAACCGCAACTAGTAAATTTGATTGCATTTTGAGGCCTCTGACAGGCTTCAGATTTCAAAATTTATCGGGGGAGCATACCCCTGGACCCCCCTAGAAGGCTCACGCCTTCGAAGTTCGTTAGCCCCCCAATCCAAAAATTGCTCCGCGGTCCCTAATAATATTGCCAAAATCATGAAAGAAGATATAATTAACCAGATTCAACCAGTTGAAAAAATATAAACTCATGTGATAACGCGAGATTTTTGTTTTTATCCAATGATATAGCCGAAAAAACATGATTGCCATAAACGGTTGAGCGGCTGCGTAGGATGCAGTGTAGGAATGAAATCATGTACCAAACGGATGGTGGCAAGGTGTACTGCCATAATAGTGTGCTAGAGGCAAGGCCCTTCAGAGAGTGAAACGTATACAGAGTTTCAGTTCGATTTGTATTCGCTAATCATATTCTGGATGGCTACGCCGCTTCAGTCGGTATAGCTGATGATTATCTAGACTAACGATAAGCTGATAATTATCTAGACTAACGGAAAACGAAATATAGGGGACTACAATGTCAAACTGATATATACATTACAGTTTCTATATGATACAAATAAGTGTCGTATAAATTGGTAGTAAAGATCGAATCATTCATGTATGTCAACTCAACTTTTTAAATTAATAAATGCGATAATATTTGCGGTCTGTATCCAGCTATGACACCTGCATGCATAGTCTGTTGTGCTATGTGTCCAATACGGAAAATACAAAATTAACTTAATCGATTATAATGTTCGAGATGTTTCGAGGCCGGTCAGTATTACAACCAACTAGATATAGTGTTACCCTCTAGAGCCTGGCATATCATTATTCGGCGAAGAATTTTCTGGGAAGCCCGCGTTTTTTTTGGTCAGCTTCAGTAAGCATATCAGTTTTCCTTTTTGTCCATTTTTTGTCCAAAATTTGTCGACAAATTTGGAAAACGGTTCACTTTTTATCAGTGCATGCACATTCCCGGCTTTCTCAATTAATTATTTGAAAATCTAGTCAGTTAGTGGCAAGCCTCAGCAACATTTTTGAGTCCAAGAAATATCCTGTTGCATGCATGAAATTACTGTCTGTCCACAAAATCAGTTCTCAAAATCAATTCTTGTGCATGCTGGTGTGAAAAAACAGAATATGTAAAAAAGGTGATCTATGTGGCTAAAACTCTTTATAACATTGCTCACCATATATTAAACATTAATGTTGTGTAGGACATTCCCGAATTCCGTATATATCTTAGTTTCTATCTTTTGTTTATAACAGCGGGCTCAAAAGCAATTAATATACATGTGGCTTAACAAACATGCATGTACGGTATAATGAGAAGAATATAAAATGACTTAAAATGCTTCACAAAGTTCGTGTTTAAGCAATCTCTCTATATCTATAAGGTAATTTCAATGCCCTGCCGCCATACAATTACCTTTAAATCAATTAAGTGCACCCACCAATACAAACTCTTGTACTTCTTTGCAAATTACGCAACACCCAAAATGAAGACAAATCAGAGACCAACTTCAGGTTGCCAAAAACTGTCGGCCCGCCTAACTCATGCATGCCATGCGCACACTGCGATTTCAACGCTTGCCGGTTTAAATATCACACTCATTAGACGACTTTGTATCCCGAGATTTAGAAGAATTCAACTCTCTAGACGAATTTCATTCATTTTATACCGCGTTTCACAACCGTCGCATTTAGTCTATTTCAGTAAATTAGTGTGAGTGCGACGTCGAAACCATCAGTTTAGATAACTGATTACAGATGGCCAATGGCTCAGTCTTAGCAACGTTAGAACATAATGTATGAAAAATAGAATTAAACTAGTCTTGGGTGTTTTATTCAACTGATATGAAACTTTTATCGGAAAACGAGTCGTCTGCAGATGAAGATTAGTTTAGATTTGACAGATCGTTCAATTAATTTCGACTGAGACGCAAGCTGGTTTTCTCTATAGTGATTACGTGCCCGATGTCAGTGGGCTGACCTTAATTAGGAGGTAAAGTTAACGATATCTTGCGCTGTCACTGTCTTTGACCAGAGTCGGTTTGCTGATTGAATGAACAGAATAGTTTAGTAGCTTTTCTTGGCCGAAGGACCAGGAGAATGATGGAAAGAAATCAAGCAGTCGTGAATATCGGGGACGCTTTCTTGGACGACTTCGACTGCCTCTTGCAGAAGGAATCTTTTCGACATTTGACAATGAAATTTCCTTTGCGCCATTACAAAACGTTCGTTCTATTGTTGCTTCAATTATCCACGAATTTCCTCGAGTGGTTGTATGCCGACAAAGACTTGTTGGTAGTGACATGGCCGGCTGATAGCTCACGTAATGATTTTTGTCTACCAAACACCGCCTTCGATAGTAACGGATTGGGCTTTGTGGCCTTGGGTTGGTCGTCGGACTCGTTGCCTTTACAAACCGTGTTCGTTTATAAAGAGGATACTCTCGTCAGGTCATACTTTCGTTATGTCGTGAAATTGACCATTTTAAGAATACCGCAAACAAGAGCGAACAGAGAGACTCGGACAGAACTGTTACTACTAGAATACGAAGATTATCTTTGTAGCAGAGAATTCAAATTGTATATCAAAGAAACTTTTCAGGATACGATGAAAACCGTTCAAGAGTCTGGCCCGGGAATTACGGCAACGCTTGGCCTCAGCGCGACTGCTTCTTCGCTGGGGCATGCAACCGCTGGCTTTGCGTTTACCCTCGCCGTGGACGTCGCGGTCACGATTCGCGCTCTCTCCAGAGCGAGGCGATTACATAAGGCCGGTGCAATCACAGAGCGCGAATTCAAGATGACGGTCAAAAGGAAAGTGCGTCAAACTAGTTGCCAGCTAGTGGCTGGAAGCACGGGTTCTATGATTGGTCAGATTGTCATACCGGTGCCTGTTCTAGGCGCTATGATTGGTGGATTTCTCGGCGGTATGATTGGTGCGGGTGTGAGCAAAGGCCTTGATAAGATAGAGGATATTCGCGAGATGAAGAGACCAAGAGCCGGTAAAGGATCTGATCCAAAGAAGGGGACGATACTGAAGAGATTGATGAACCGTAGTTCTAAAAGTACGCGATAAAAGTAGTACAGTACTAGCCCGAATAAGTCAGTTAGGAGTCGTGCAGAGGTCTGTCACTCATAACACGACTGAGATATTGGAGTACGGAAGATACTTGGTGAGAATATAAACCTGACGCTTACGTCCAAAAATCAAGTTTTCCGGCAACCCAAAAAATGTAGCCCAAGCCGAAGGCTAAGTTATATTTCCCGTTACTCTTCAATGAACTGGATGTTACCAAGAATCATTCGCATTTTCCTGGACATTTCCTTAATTTTCTTCAATAAAGCCGAGATCGCCTTAGATCGTAAAATTATGCAATTTGCTGTTACCTATATCTTTCATATTCATCATTTTCATGAGCAATTGTTTCTGCCCACTCAAAATTCCAGGTTACCTAATATTATAGTTACATGCCCCAAGGATTCATGGTGAAGAAAAATTTCGAGTGTAGGAATAGACATTTTTTAAGACCAAACTGGGACCAGTTGCGAAAAATGCAACTTCAAGGCCTTCCGCGGCTGTAATTGAACCCGCGACCCTGCGATGCTAATGCTCGGACCACTTGCAAGCTTGCAACATATATCGTACACTGCAAGCCTGTGAGATTTCTGGCCGTGTATAGAACCGCATGTATCTATCGACTGAACCGGCGACTGCATGCATATAGTGCATTCTACAGAGGTCGAGCGGTTGCTGGGGGATTGGCCAGTGAAGTTTTGTCCGGCACAAATGAAACCGTGTCAATCGTTCAATGACAACAAAATGATATTGAAAGAATGTTCGAAAACAACTCTAGCAATTTAAAAACATGATAATGTTTGCATGTCAGTACAGCTGATTATTTCGTTAACTTTCGCGTGGTTTATTCACCTCAAATACTGTCATAAGAGGGTCCTCAAGGGGGCCGGAGGTCTAGATCTCATTTCCCGGCAACGTACAAAATTTAGCAAATCCCACTCGCATTAACAACACATTTTAAAATCCCAATCTCGTGCTCTCTTTATTAAAGTTTTCCCATTCCCAGTGGCATTTTATTCCCATTCCCAGTGAGGAAAATCCCTAAGAATCCCAATTCCCAGAGCTAAAAATGGACAAATCCCAGTTCCCATTTTACTCTTGAGGACCCTCTCATAAGATTTCTTTACACTTATGATATACGACAACTTTGGCCGCGAGTATTGATACAAATGAAAAAACGCATATAATACTAATACTAACACTAACTCTAACGATAATGCTTTATTTCACGGCAATAGCAGCTGTGCGACGTCTATATGATGTCATTTCATGAATTATATGAAACTTCAACCCATGCCAATAATTCCGTTCATTCTTAAAATACATAACATCGTCATTGATATAGTCAAGTAGCTTAACGAAACCATCGTTAGTGGTCGGATAAAAGCATCAAACTTTTCTCAGACCTTCAACTGGTTATCAACTTTGAATTTTTGATAGGAGCCCAAAATTTAATTGCTTTGAAATTATTCCAGGGGATTTTTGTTTTTTGTCTTTCCTTATAAAGATAAAAATGTCAAATTTTAGAATCTCCCTTCCAGGCATTTGGGTCAAACTACACGATAAAGGAGCAAAATGAGCTATTGCACGATACTGTGAGTTGCATAGTAATGAAGTTATAGTCTAAGGAAGTTTGATAAAATCCACAATGCGCATGCGCAGTCACACAATATCTCACAATTTAAAAGTTTGATTTCTCTTGATGGTTTGCCATACAGAAGACGGAAATGTCTCCTTTTGCTCCCTTTCTGAAGTTCTTTCTATTGGTGTGATTCGTTTTGTGGAGACGAGATGCTATTTTTTTCTTTATAAGGAAACATATAGACAAAAAACAAAAACTCCACCCTGAAATAGCTTTAAAGTAATTAAATTTTGGGCTCCTATAAAAAATTCAAAGTTAATAACCAGTTGAAGATCTGAGAAAAGTTTGGTGCTTTTTTCCGACCAGTAATGCGGAAACAAAATTTGACGTTAATCCACCCAACTAATATCACCGTCCGCGCATGTTTGCATAAATCTCTATTATACAATGTGTATGAAAAACTGAACCGGTATAAAATTAATTAGTGTTTGATCAGAGGTGTCTAGGGCTTTCAAACTACTACAATACTGTAAGTTGTTTGAAAGGAATGTTAATTAATTTGATGCCGGTTCAGTTTTTTTATACACACTGTACTACTGCTACGGTACACTACAGTATTTTCTAATTAGAACGAACAATTTACATGTCGTAGGAATTACAGCTAAAATGCGTCACCTTACATAACATCTCCATAACAACTCAAAAGCAACATTCGCATCACACTCGAATCGTTTTTTGATACTACGTTTTTTATACCATTACTATATTTTATATTCGTTTTGATGATATTTTTGATAACTGAAAGAAAAACAACTCATGTTTCCCTCTGTGATGAAGGGTTTTTGCTTTTTAAAGCTGTATTCGATTCAGTATATTTCAACATTGCGATAGTACATGACTTTTATATACCGCGGAAAGGCGAGAATAATATATCTGTCAATCCACTGGTGTAGGAACAGATTCAAACTTAGGGGGCTGAAGTCAAGATTCAAGGGAAGCTGAGGAATCTATGCCCTCGAAAGAGAACAGTTTTTACTTTTAAAATGTCTGAAAATGTATTAAAGGCAATTTGTGAGCGCTGTTCCATGTTGCTTTTGACGAACAAACTTGACTACAATATGATATAGTTAGCAGCCTGCACGTTGGTATGCTGCACTTTATAATGTAATGCAATTAATGGCGATCATGTGTCATTAGGGACGGCTTGATTCCCTGTGGCCCCATCTTGTTTCGCCTATGATGGAGTCTAATTGATATGATAATTAGTAGTAAAAATAGGTACAGAGTAATCCACGAAAAACTTAATAAAATTATGTTTAAACAGGTTCATTTATTATTTAAACAATGTTTCAACATCGTTAAATTGAATCACAGATATTTGTAAACACAGCTTGACATTCGGCGACAGCACGCCCTTTTAAAAGCTACTGCCAAGCTCGGAAAAATACACAGATCGTTTTGTTTCCCTCGCAGAGAAGACAAGAATATAAAGTGAAGCGAAGAAAGAATCAAGAAAAGAGAAAAGAAGTGAAAATGGCCTTTAAAGAAATTACATTGCTTCTGACGATTTTCGTTTTAGGGGCTAGAGCTGGCCATTTTACGGTGAAAAACTGCGGTAGGTATACATTTAGTATAAGAAGGGATCACTGTAGTAGCAATTTTCAGACTAATAAAACGAATGGCGCTTGCGAAAAAGCATCGCAAACTTCAGCTTTTTTTCTCGTTCTTGTTCTCAATCGTTCTCGCTCTCGTTCTCGTTCTCGTTCTCGTTCTATATAGTTCTATATAGTTCTATATGGTTCTATATGGTTCTATATGGTCCTATATGGTTCTATATGGTTCTATATAGTTAATATAGAGAACGTTCTATATGGTTATCTTAGCGAGGAAAATATGGATAGACTAGAGCTGATGAAATTTAATCCTTTTCGATTACTAAACAATGCCGCAACAGACAAAAATGACAACTTTGATAATTCGGTAAATTTAGATGATATGAAATGTAATTATCATCTACCGACTGAATTTAAAGAACATGTCACAAAAAATCAGTTAAAAAACAACTTTTCATTATTACATTTAAACATCAGAAGCATCTCAAACAAATATGATTCGTTTAAACATTTATTAAAATTGTTAAATCACCCGATTTCAATTATCGGACTAACTGAGACATGGCTAAACGATATTAACAAAGACGGCTTTCAACTGGATAATTATAACTATATTAATTCTAATAGACATAAAAAAAAAGGTGGAGGAGTAGGTCTATATGTCACAAAAAACATTCAATTTAAAACACGTGAGACCTCAGCACTACACAAGAGGAAGTAATTGAATCTATATTTATTGAGATAATTACCGAAACTGGTAAAAATATAATTATTGGAGTGATCTATAGACCACCCAATGGTAAAATTGATATATTTGAAAAGGTAATGAGTGAAATATTAAGTAAAACTGATAAAGAAAACAAAATATGCTATTTGATGGGAGATTTTAATATTGATTTACTAAAATCAAATTCTTGTGACTATGCCTATAAATTTACCGAACAGTTATTTACATCTTCTTATTCTCCACTCATTACAAAACCAACTAGAATTACTCAACACACTGCCACTTTAATAGACAATATTTTTACTAATAACATTGAAAAACTTGAATCTAGCACAAATGGTTTAATTTTTACTGATATTTCAGATCATTTACCAATATTTCATATATGCAATACAGATACTCAAAAACAAAACACAAAAAAACCTAATCATTATTACACAAGGATAATTAATAATTATAATCTTACATCTTTCAATAATATAATTAAAACAAAATCATGGGAAAATGTTACATATAATAATAACCCTAGAGAATCTTACAACAATTTCTTTGAACAGTTTAAAGATATTTATGAAAAAAGTTTCCCTTTAATAAGAAAATCAAAATCAAATATAGACACACTCAAAAGTCCATGGATGACTAAAAGCATCTCTAAGTCAGTAAAGCAAAAAAACAAACTCTATAAGACTTACTTAAGAAGACCTAACAAAACAACTGAAGACAAATACAAAAGATACAAAAATAAACTGAATCACATAATCAAAATAGCAAAGAAAAGGTATTATGAGAATCAGTTTATTAAATACAAAAACGATATCAAAATGACATGGAAAACAATTAACAGGATTGTGAATAATAACAAAAGTCGGAATGAATTACCTAACACATTTTACAAAAATAATTCAAATGAAATGATTGAAGAGCCTACACAAATTGCTAACAAATTCAATTATTACTTTGTAAACATTGGTCATGAGTTGGCTAAAAAAGTTGACGATAATTCATCAACTAATTTCCATAATTATCTTACTGGAAATTATATCTTACTGGAAATTATAGAGAAAGCATGTTCATCGATCCTATTACTGAAAATGAAATGCAAACTGAAATAAATTTACTAAAACAAAACAAAAGTCCTGGTTATGATGGAATTAACTCGAAAGTAATAAAAGTAATAGGAAAAGAACTTAGTAAACCCCTAACACATATATTTAATACAACATTCATAACAGGAATAATTCCTGATCAATTAAAAATAGCCCTAATAACTCCAATTTTTAAAACTGGTGACAAGCACAGATTCGAAAACTATCGACCAATATCTGTTCTCACATGTTTTTCAAAATTATTAGAGAAATTAATGTACAAGAGACTAATTACATATATTAATTAAAACAATATATTATCAAAACATCAATATGGTTTTAGACAAAATAGATCTACTGAGTTAGCAATTCTTGAACTTGTTGATAAAATTACAAAAGCAATTGATGGAGGAGAATATACATTGGGTATTTTCCTTGATCTTTCAAAAGCTTTTGATACAGTCAATCACAACATCCTTACAAAAAAATTAGAGCATTATGGAATAAGAGGATTAGCCCTCACCTGGTTTCAAAATTATTTAAAAGACAGAAAACAGATTGTTAAATATCAACAAAAAGAATCAAGAAAAATGACAATTTCAACTGGTGTTCCTCAGGGGTCTGTGCTTGGACCACTCCTGTTTCTATTATATATCAATGATATACAAAACTGTAGTGATATAATTTCATTTGTGTTATTTGCTGATGATACAAATGCATTTTATTCAAATTCTTGCCTCAAAACTTTAAATATAACAATGCAAAAGGAAGTTAATGAAATAATTAAATGGTTAAATATAAATAAACTATCAATAAATATCTCTAAAACTAAATTTATTCTATTTAGATCTACCAAAAAGAAACAGAGTCATGACATCAATATCAAAATAAACAACCAAATTATCTAACAAGTTAAACTGAATACAACATTTTTGGGAATCATAATTGATGAGTGCTTAACCTGGAAAAACCATATTGATTTTATATCCAAGAAAATTATAAAATCAACTGGAATCATAGCAAAAATACGACACTTTACTAATTTGAACTCACTAAAATTAATTTATTATGCGCTAGTTTATCCATATCTCACGTACGGTAATTTAATTTGTGGAAGTACATATCCAACAAGAATTCAAAAATTGACGAATATTCAAAAGAAAATAACACGTTTAATGAGTTTCAAATCATATTTGGATCATACAGAACCATTGTTTATAAGGTTAAATTTATTAAATATATTTAGAATCAACAACTATCTTACTTATTTATGTACCGATATAACTTTCTAAATAATTTACCTGAAATATTTTCAAATTATTTTGTAACTAATAATAATATACACAATCACAATACAAGAAATTCAAAAAAAATACATAAATCATACTCAAGGACAAATTATAGGAAACATATGCTCTGCAGTAAAGGAATAGACATTTGGAATGACTTAGAACCAGAGCTCAAAAGCATAAAATCTTACAATACCTTCAAGAAAAAACCTCTGGTGGCAGTTTATATTCAGCCCTTCGATTCTTATTTTGTAATCTTATTTTTTCATGTGATGTATTCTTCCTCTTTTATAGTATAATACTTATCAATCTTTCAATTTATCAAATCTCTGTAATATAATAACTATAACAATGTATTTTTTGATTAGCGAACTGTTTTAAGCGTGAACAAAACTTTTTGAAAAACTAGGGGTCTTTAACAAAAAGCCTGTAAAGGTTTCAAATAGACCTCTAGCCCTATTACTAGATTGTATTTAATTTAATTTGCAAAGGAAAACCACTTAAATTTTGTAAATATGGGCGAATCAATAAAACTTCATAGTTATATATAGTTCTATATAGTTCTATATGGTTCTTTATGGTTCTATATGGTTCTATATGGTTCTATATGGTTCTATATAGTTCTATATAGTTCTATATAGTTCTATATAGTTCTATATAGTTCTATATGGTTCTATATAGTTCTATATAGTTCTATATGGTTCTATATGGTTCTATATGGTTCTATCTGGTTCTATATGGTTCTATATGGTTCTATATGGTTCTATATGGTTCTATATGGTTCTATATAGTTGTATATAGTTGTATATAGTTGTATATGGTTCTATATGGTTCTATATGGTTCTATATGGTTCTATATGGTTCTATATGGTTCTATATGGTTCTATATGGTTCTATATGGTTCTATATGGTTCTATATGGTTCTATATGGTTCTATATGGTTCTATATGGTTCTATGGTTCTATATGGTTCTATATAGTTCTATATAGTTCTATATAGTTCTATATAGTTCTATATAGTTCTATATAGTTCTCGTTCTCGTTCTCGTTCTTGTTCTCGTTCTTGTTCTTGTTCTCGTTCTCGTTCTCGTTCTAGTTCTCGTCACTTCTCGTTCTCGTTCTCGTTCTCGTTCTCGTTCTCGTTCTCGTTCTCGTTCTCGTTCTAGTTCTAGTTCTAGTTCTCGTTCTTGTTCTCGTTCTCGTTCTCGTTCTAGTTCTCGTCACTTCTAGTTCTCGTTCTCGTTCTCGTTCTCGTTCTCGTTCTCGTTCTCGTTCTTGCCTTCTCGTTCTCGTTCTCGTTCTCGTTCTCGTTCTCGTTCTAGTTCTAGTTCTCGTTCTCGTTCTTGTTCTCGTTCTCCGCCGAATGCACTGACCTTGATAGCTTTCATTCAAGGGCA
This sequence comes from Chrysogorgia sp. JL179-B06, assembly GCA_035772405.1. NCBI lineage: Eukaryota > Metazoa > Cnidaria > Anthozoa > Scleralcyonacea > Chrysogorgiidae > Chrysogorgia > Chrysogorgia sp. JL179-B06. Next base: position 541,088 of record JAYKKM010000348.1, read on the forward strand.
TTAGAGTCTCTTTTAAAGAATGGCTTTTTTCATGCAGATGCCTTCGAGTTTCCAGAAAATATGTTAGTCAAGTTAAGCTTCATCCATAAAAAAGGAATTAGAAAAGAATGGAGCACAAACAACGGGCTAACACAAAAAAGTAACTGAACAGTTATTTAGTGTTCAGGTTTTAGTAACGGGAGTAGATCTGGAGCAAGCACTCGGATTTGGTCGGCATTTCAGTTGTATTAGGGGCTGTTTACATGACTATACGGATTCAGTTTCATTCCGGATTGAACGTGAATTCAAACCACGTTTACATAGGAATTCTACCCAGGATCGAAAATCGCGCGAAATCTGAAATTTCAAAATGCTGATCAATAACATTATAGCGGATATGTTTCTTTCAACGATTTCTGCGCTTGTACATTTCAACATGCGGCCTTAAACTGATAATTTGGGGAAGAATAAGCATAAAAAAAGAGGAAAATCATTACTAGCAACGGTAATCGCTTAACAAGCATTTAATTCACCTTTAATTTATAACGTCGTCGACAAAGAGCGATTCAGTATATTGAACAATATGATCGTCGGCGTAATCCCTGTCTCTAGTTGCATCAGTGTGTTGTTCGTTTCAATTTCAGTCCGTCTAGGTCGTATTTTCCATTCCGGAATGAAATTTCGCACTGCCGTTACATGACATTGGAATGAAATTTCAATGAAACTCAATCCAGAATGAAAACTCAATCCTGAATGAGAAATGGAATGAACTCAATCCGGATTTTGAGCTGCATCTCATTCCGGATTCATGTAAACAGCTAAAGGGATTTAATATAGTATTAGTTAAATCTGGTATAAGTTTAATCAACTGGTATAAGTTTAATCCGTAATGCAACTCAGTCATTCCACAAGTTCCACAGACACTGAAAATAGGACGTGCACACTTGTATATATTGCTTTAATGATTATAAACTTAAACTTTTGACATTTTCCCATAAGAAATTAATGAGCTAAACATGATTCTTATCCCCCAAGTACAGTCTGTCAGTCACTCATTTTTTTTGCATCCCTCTATAAGTACTAGTGAATTATTTTTTGCACCCTAAACATCCCCCCAAGTAGATACATTATGACCGGTCCCTTATATTATGATTTATATTATTTATAAAGGCTTAGAGAACGAAATAAATAATTAATTCAACAACTATATGTTTTTCCACAGATAACTCTGCACCCTTGCAGATCAAAAAGTTCAATCTAAAGACTGCCATGCCTATTCAAATAAAGCCGAATGCGACGATCTCTGCAAGTGGTGAATATCACAACAGCTACCCGGCAACAAATAGCTCAAAGTTTAAAGTCGGTATTACAGTTGGGCGCCTCGTTGGTGTCGGTTGGTTGGAATTTTATGTAACAATACCGTGCTTTACTATTGGATTTTGCAGGTATGAGCAGGATATTGTACAGTGGAACCCACCTCGTTAATATGGTCACCACGTTATTACGGTCACTTTTTTTGTCCCGGCAAAACGCCAATACATTTCCTTATAAAAATACCCCGTTAATATGGTGGTTAATATGGCCAACGACCACATTGTAAAATCCCAACGTTAACAATCACCCCGTTTATACGGCCACTCCAACCAAACATGCATTCTAAAATCTAAAGGACAGACAAGTGACAAACGGAAATACACCAGACGCAAGAAAATTCAATCAAAAGTCACAGATTTCTTTTCAAAATCCTGACGTTGCATATAGCAGTGGGTTTTTGCTTATGAAATTCAGTTACGTTTATTTATGTTTAGTTCTTATTTAGTTATTATACTCGGGGTATGCGGGTATCGTGTTCAAGGAAACTTGACGCGATTCCTCAGGGGTTCTATCGTCCCTGCCTTGCATAGATGGCGCTGATAGGAGTTGCGATCCATCAGTGTAGCTAACTGGAATTTATTCCAGCTTGCAAGCAACAGAAACACATATGTGCGAGTGCGCTCGACTTAGATAGATAGATAGGCGTACGAGACGGGGGGCTGGGTGGGGGGTTGTCCGAAAAATTAGCTCTATTCGGGCAAAAATGGTCTTGTCATTCGAGCAAAAAGGGTCCTGTATTAAATTATTCTAATATTTGAATGCAACTTAATGACATTGACATTACAACGGATTCTCATTGAGGGAAATCTGGGATTTCATTGTTGTTCATCGTTTAGCAATGGTTAAAAGTGGCATATAGCCAGGCCTTGGTCCGCGGGCGTTGTCTAAACGTAATCTCGTATATTCAACTTGAATATACCTAATACATTTGGTTTTGTGGCTAATTATTGTTTTTCTTTCCTTCTCTTCTGCTGTCGTGCAACGCATTCCCTATGCGCGTTGCGGGAGAGATATCCACGCGGTCGAAATTTGGACAATCTGTGTTACTTTAACGGTAATTAAATACTTCGAATCCCGCACAATGCCGCGGCTGCAAAAACGAGTGCCCGCAAATTGCAGGAAATACACTTTCAGGGAATCAAAGATTCAAAAATTTTCTCGGGGAGCATTTCTCCGGACTCCCCTAATGTACATGTTTCCAATGCATGTTCATATACATTAATGAAAAACGTGCATGTGTAATAATGCTTAGGCTAAACGATGGCAATTCGTGTTCTTCAGTAATATTGACGTCATCACCATTTATTCGGGCAAGTTATGCTCAGCCCCCCCTACAAAAATTTGCCCGTACGCCTATGTTTGGGTCCGTTTAAATTAAATTGTTGTTTAGAAGTGCGATTGTAATACAAACTGTCACTGACATCACTTGAAAGAGAACAGCGTTGGTGACCGTATTAACGTGGTTCCACTGTAGTTCAAACTCGATTTATGCGATCGCTCCGTGTTTATAATACTATTTCTTGCCGTGCAGAGGAGTACGCGTCGTGTTAATTTAGGAGCTTCATCGTTGATATTGTCAATATCATTGCGAGATATTACTAATTAAATATTTAAGAATTAACTTCCAATCTGCAAGGCGAGATATTGTGCATCCGATACAACACGGACGCGAATGTTCATGTAAATAGCATGTGATACGAATGCATGTAAACGTTCATATTCATCGAACATCCTAAAGATATTAAATGCTTTTGGCTGAGAAAATCGAACGAAAAGTTTATGTAAATCAGGACGATTTTGTATCACATATACAATGCAGTGTGTATAAAAAAACTGAACCGGCATAAATTAATTAACATTCCTTTCAAACCACTTAGAGTATTGTAGTAGTTTGAAAGCCCTAGACGCCTCTGAGCCAATACAATAATACCGGTTCAGTTTTTTTTATGCACATTGTACAACTACTAATGAGGCACCATTTCTTTTGTTTTTCCTTCATGAATTATTAATGATATTATATAATGAATGTTGTAAATAGCACAGTAGTAAATAATAATAATAATAAAGACGTATTAACAACAATATATTCTTAAAGTTACTTATAAAACTAATTACAGTTTCATTATAAGATAAAGCCTATTACATATATTACCACTATAAACAAAAAACTATTAATTTAAAAAAAGTCTTAGTAAAGACGTATTAGGAGCATTATAGTATACAATAGTCTCAATGCTCTTTCAACAATAAATTCTTAAAGTTACTTAAGAATTACTTATAAAACTAATAATAATGATAATAAATAATGAGATAAAGCATGAGATACGAATGCACCAACTAAAACTCTAAATCGCGCACCAGCTCACCCAACCATCCACGCGCACCTCGATCATGCATCCACCCACCCATTCAATCACTCACTCATTCAAACACTGACTCCTCCACTCACTCTATGCGTGACCGTCATTTTGAAACAAAAGCTGCGCCATATTGACACTAAACATTTTATATAAAACAAAACATCTTTTAAATCTAACGCGTTTACCATTTTGAAATGGTATCAATTTCAAAATAAATTTTTTTGTTTGCGAATTGTTTTTCTTTCATTTAAAATGTTTCGTTTCAAAATGAAATGTCTCATTTCAAAATGAAATATTTCGTTTCAAAATGATTATATACTTTCAGCTGTAAACAATGACAACTGATCTCACTTTCTCACTATACTTGAATTACCTCCTAAATCTACAACCTTTTTCCGGCCCACTCATCTCTATTCATTGTTAAATTAGACGATACATATACGACATAGCCTAAATCAGACGATATACATGCTCCGTTTGACCTGAAGTTGAAGGACACATCGTCCGAAACGTCGTCTACACGTGTTTGACACGGTATCAAAACACGAGAAAGCTATAGTAATGATTCTGGCATGTTGTAAAACATGTACTGGACTGTATACTGGACTGGACTGGACTGGACTGATAAAACATGGACTGATAAAACATGGACTGGTAAAACATGGACTGGTAAAACATGGACTGATAAAACATGGACTGATAAAACATGGACTGATAAAACATCACAATGAACCAATGAGCCACCGTTGTGGGACTATAAAAAAAAACGAGACCTTTAGAAACTAACCTATTGTTGTTAAGCACAAGATTTTATGCTCCTGGGAATTTAAAATAGCTTCTAATCGTATGAAGGAGCATAACTGCATAACAAATTGTCAAAGTACTAATTAGTCATATCATCAGTTCGAATAAAATGGTTCAACTGACCACAGAGCAACGAGTATTATACCGAGACTCAAAGTACATTGAGTCTCGGTATAATGTAAAACAGTAAAAACGCGTTGCTCTGTGGTCAGTTGAACCATTTTTATTAGAACTGATGATATGACTAATTAGTACTAAGCTATTTTAAATTCCCAGGAGCATAAAATCTTGTGCTTAACAACAATAGGTTAATTTCTAAAGGTCTCGTTTTTTTATACACCTGTACAGTGTGTATTAACGATTATTTATCGGTGTTAAACTGAACCCAATAGTTAAGTGATATTGAACATCCTATAATAATTATGTTACTATTAATAGATCTCTACGTTGGCCGGTAGCAGAACGGAGGGATGGAGTCAGTAGCTAACACGCCACCTATGACAAGCAAGGTTGCCAAACCTGCGAGGACCCTCCTGAAGATTCCCCCGAACCAACGGTACATCCTCCATCCCCCGAATTCATCTAGTCAGTGGTCACCCGTGTAAGACGGGGGAAAATATGAGTATTATACTATGATCATACATGTCCAATACCTATACACAAGGTCCAATGGACAAATCACATTTCCATTGGAAATGTGATTTGTCCAATGGATACAAGGTGCAATGGACAAATCATATTTCCATTGGAAATATGACTTGTCCAATGGATCCAATGGACCATTGGAAACTGCATTTTCCAATGGACATTTTCCAATGGACCATTGCACACTACCTTTCCCAATGGACATAAACTTGCCCAATGGATCCAATGGACAATAGCCTTTTCCAATGGACATAAACTTGTCCAATGGATCCAATGGACAATGTATTTTCCAGACCCCATGTCGAGGATAGTATGTCATTAATACACCTCATGCAGGGAATAGTCTCAGCCGCCAGACTCCGATTGTCCAATGGATCCAATGGATCCAATGGACCATTGGACACTGCGTTGTCCAATGGATCCAATGGATCCAATGGACCATTGGACACTGCGTTGTCCAATGGACATTTTCCAATGGACCATTGCACACTGCCTTTTCCAATGGACATAATAAACACATTTTTGCAATGGACCCCCATGTCGAGGATAGTATGTCATTAATACACCTCATGCAGGGAATAGTCTCAGCCCCATAGTCCGATTGTCCAATGGATCCAATGGATCCAATGGACCATTGGACACTGCGTTGTCCAATGGACATTTTCCAATGGACCATTGCATTGCACACTGCCTTTTCCAATGGACATAAATTTGTCCAATGGACACTACAGTATAGTATTGCGCCGTTCTCAACAAAAAAACACGCAACATATCACTACAATATACTTAGTGTGCACTCCACTGACCCATATATGATCGTTATATAACCATTACATGTAAGTGGTCGGTTGTATAACTATTATATATGGGTCAGTGGAACACGCCCATCGTGGAAATCAGCTTTTGTTGACGTTGCAAGCGTGTTTAAATAAAGTTATCTATCTATAGTATTGCGCCGTTCTTGATAAAACACGCAATATATCACTCACTACACTAATATAGTATTGCGCCGTTCTTGATAAAACACGCAACATATCACTACAGTATAGTATTGCGCCGTTCTTGATAAAACACGCAGCATATATCACTACAATATAGTATTGCGCGGCCGTTCTTGATAAAACACGCAACATATCACTACAATATAGTATTGCGCCGTTCTTGATAAAACACGCAACATATCACTACAATATAGTATTGCGCCGTTCTTGATAAAACACGCAACATATCACTACAATATAGTATTGCGCCGTTCTTGATACGCAACATATCACTACAATATAGTATTGCGCCGTTCTTGATAAAACACGCAACATATCACTACAATATAGTATTGCGCCGTTCTTGATAAAACACGCAACATATCACTACAATATAGTATTGCACCGTTCTTGATAAAACACGCAACATATCACTACAATATAGTATTGCGCCGTTCTTGATAAAACACGCAACATATCACTACAATATAGTATTGCACCGTTCTTGATAAAACACGCAATATATCACTACAAGATAGTATTGCGCCGTTCTTGATAAAACACGCAATATATCACTACAATATAGTATTGCGCCGTTCTTGATAAAACACGCAACATATCACTACAATATAGTATTGCGCCGTTCTTGATAAAACACGCAACATATCACTACAATATAGTATTGCACCGTTCTTGATAAAACACGCAACATATCATTACAATATAGTATTGCACCGTTCTTGATAAAACACGCAACATATCACTACAATATAGTATTGCGCCGTTCTTGATAAAACACGCAATATATCACTACAATATAGTATTGCACCGTTCTTGATAAAACACGCAATATATCACTATAATATAGTATTGCGCCGTTCTTGATAAAACACGCAATATATCACTACAATATAGTATTGCACCGTTCTTGATAAAACACGCAATATATCACTACAATATAGTATTGCACCGTTCTTGATAAAACACGCAATATATCACTACAATATAGTATTGCGCCGTTCTTGATAAAACACGCAATATATCACTACAATATAGTATTGCGCCGTTCTTGATAAAACACGCAACATATCACTACAATATAGTATTGCACCGTTCTTGATAAAACACGCAACATATTATCACTACAATATAGTATTGCGCCGTTCTTGATAAAACACGCAACATATCACTACAATATAGTATTGCGCCGTTCTTGATAAAACACGCAACATATATCACTACAATATAGTATTGCACCGTTCTTGATAAAACACGCAACATATCATTACAATATAGTATTGCACCGTTCTTGATAAAACACGCAACATATCACTACAATATAGTATTGCGCCGTTCTTGATAAAACACGCAATATATCACTACAATATAGTATTGCGCCGTTCTTGATAAAACACGCAACATATCACTACAATATAGTATTGCACCGTTCTTGATAAAACACGCAATATATCACTACAATATAGTATTGCGCCGTTCTTGATAAAACACGCAATATATCACTACAATATAGTATTGCGCCGTTCTTGATAAAACACGTAATATATCACTACAATATAGTATTGCGCCGTTCTTGATAAAACACGCAACATATCACTACAATATAGTATTGCACCGTTCTTGATAAAACACGCAACATATCACTACAATATAGTATTGCGCCGTTCTTGATAAAACACGCAATATATCACTACAATATAGTATTGCGCCGTTCTTGATAAAACACGCAACATATCACTACAATATAGTATTGCACCGTTCTTGATAAAACACGCAATATATCACTACAATATAGTATTGCGCCGTTCTTGATAAAACACGCAATATATCACTACAATATAGTATTGCGCCGTTCTTGATAAAACACGCAATATATCACTACAATATAGTATTGCGCCACGCAACATATCACTACAATATAGTATTGCACCGTTCTTGATAAAACACGCAACATATCACTACAATATAGTATTGCGCCGTTCTTGATAAAACACGCAATATTGATATCACTACAATATAGTATTGCACCGTTCTTGATAAAACACGCAATATATCACTACAATATAGTATTGCGCCGTTCTTGATAAAACACGCAATATATCACTATAATATAGTATTAATGCGCCGTTCTTGATAAAACACGCAATATATCACTACAATATAGTATTAATTGCGCCGTTCTTGATAAAACACGCAACATATCATTACAATATAGTATTGCGCCGTTCTTGATAAAACACGCAATATATCACTACAATATAGTGTTGCGCCGTTCTTGATAAAACACGCAATATATCACTACAATATAGTATTGCGCCGTTCTTGATAAAACACGCAATATATCACTACAATATAGTATTGCGCCGTTCTTGATAAAACACGCAATATATCACTACAATATAGTATTGCGCCGTTCTTGATAAAACACGCAACATATCACTACAATATAGTATTCTTTAAACTTGGGAGTTCAGCGTCCGCCGCGGTGTACATACATAAACAGTAGGTGTAATATACTGTGCTCCTTGCGGGGCTAAATTGCAGAATACCCGTCCACTGTCACTGTTCTTTTGTGTTCGTATATTATGTTGTATGCTTCTTAATCGTACTCAAATAAGCCAGCCAAAATACCAATACATTATGTTGTTATGGTTCGTTCTCATAGAGGCTAGGTCATTGCGTATAAACGCGAACGATTCCTATAAACTATGACAATAACAATGTTATTGCCTCGTTCTTTAAAAACCTTATTTGACTTACACACGCGAAATGTTATGTAAAAACCTGTACCCATATATTCATAATCAACTTTATTCACAGTCATTGACTGTTGCCTCGTTCTACGGTAAAACCCAGTAAAGCGCAATAATAATACTAACTAGGAGTAATCAAAGATTATGTAAGTGCGTTCTACGCATGAGCAAATGGTGAATGAAGATTTGTTTACAAACATCACGGTGTACAATAAACAGTAGGTGTGGATTCTCGTCAGCCTCAAAGAGATAAGGAAACTTCTCGACGTTTCAAGCCAAGACCCTTCGTCAGGAGAGTTCGTGTTTCAATATACTGTGCTCCTTGCGCGCCTAAATTGCAGAATACCCGTCCACTGTCACTGTTCTTTTGTGTTCGTATATTATGTAGTTTGCTTCTTAATCGTACTCAAATAAGCCAGCCAAAATACCAATACATTATGTTGTTATGGTTCGTTCTCATAGAGGCTAGGTCATTGCGTATTTTCAAAATCTTCTCAGTAAAGAAATCGGCCAAATCAGTTGCCACGTTTACTTTGGTTTCGAGGATGGCAGTTTCTGTTCAGCCTTCCGATGCATGACCTTATCATATTTGAAAAGAGCCCCTCGTATTTGAAAAGAGCCCCTACACCCTTCTCGTGTAACTAATCCCTAGGTGATACATATGTCACCATCATTACGTTGCTTGAAAAATATCAAAGCCGCAACTTGCCAGTTATTTGTATTCACTGTTGACCCTCCCAAGAGCGAAGACGAACACAATTAAGATAGCTGAAAATACTGACGAACGCAACATTGAGGCGGTCTGCAGCAATGCTATGATGTGGATATTGATTGGTCTTTGGTACCAACAAAGTTGCACAATGTGAGTATTTCCTGGACCCAGGTTCTTTTTAATTTACATCCATTTATAGCTTCATAATAGCTGTTATTGGAAAAAGATGGGATGAGCTTTTAAGTTATTTATGGCGCCAAAACACAGCTGTGCAATACTATTTTCTTAATAGGTTTGTGAAATATGGGCCAAGACCCGTTAGGGTTAGAAAACTCGTTAGGCGGGGGGTTAGGGTTAGGATAAAAGTTGTTTCGGGTTAGCCAATATTTGACAATTAAGGATAATCGTGAATCTCATGTGAGAGACTATGTTGGCCAACTGCCAAGAACATGAAGCAAAAAAAACCACGGTTTTGATTGGCATTATATCGTTGGTGGCTTATACAATGGGACATGCGTCCCTCACAGTTAAAGAAGCCTGGAATGAACCAGTTGTAATTTAGGTGAGCACATGAATCAGAATAAACGTCATAAAATTACATTTGTGTTGCGTTAATTTTTGTTGCGTTCTCTTATATTGTTTTGGGAAAACATTCTAACAAAACTATTTAATGTATTTTTATATCAGCAATGTTTAACACCGTGTTAACGTTCTGCATATTGGAACTAGCGAGTATCGTCGCGTCGGTCAATCCTGTCCTAGTTTAACTGCCTTCACTGACTTACCGGTAACTCTCTATACAAAAACGTAATAATTAATACACTTCGCTTTTACGCCATTTTACACCACATCGTCAATATTTATAACGCGCATAAACAATGAAATGAAACTACACTGTGTAAATCGGTTTTAATCATTCACATATATATTATGCACCATATTATATACCATGTACTCTTCTCTACTCTCTAGTCAGTCACTCATGTGCAAAAACTCTTGCTCACTGCACATTATATATTTGAGAATTGAGGGGATTAACTGAAATCGCGTTGGCGGTGGTCGCGCCATTTCACAACGTGGCGTCGCTTACTGTTCAAGAGTATTCGTGTAAAACGCGTAAAAGTAAATCTTATTTGCGTTGCCTAACGTTTTTTTATAAAAAATGAAGTTCGCGGACGATCTTTAGTAGGACCCGCTGTAACTCATGTTATTGACCAATTTAGCAAAAAATGGCACCGTGAATCTCACCGGGAAAATGACACCGGTAAAAATGGCACTAAATAAAACAAACTAAATAATTAAAAAGACTATATAATGTTAAAATAGAAATCTGGTTCCTTCCAACACCTCTCAAAAACTCTCTAACGACCTTCCAATCATAAAGTTTCAATCATATGAAACTTTCATCGTATTTATGAGCTTTCTAGAAATCATTATCATAGCAACCTAGTATTTCATTGGTTGTTTTAAAAGCATCAGTGCAACGTATCAGTGCAACATAATTGTATCAACATAATTGTATCATTCAAAGCATCAGTGCAATCAAGTATATTGGAATTTGCTAAATTAATGGCAATAACTTATTGAGATGCTAATTCTATAGAAATTCACAATTGAAAGGTATGCATAACTCATTTAATGGTATGTTTTTCGCCGAAAATGTGTAGCGAAAATTACAGTTTGAGTTTCATGGGTAGTGCCATTTTTTCCGTGTCACTCATTATTCCAGTGCCATTTTTACGGTTGCCATTTCTTCCGGTGACATTTTTACCGGTGTCATTCCGCTCACCGTTTATCACACTGTGTTACCAGGCACAGTGTGGTAGAGTTTGAGTAACTGTCGTCGGTCGTGGTCGATAAATATTATTTTTAACGTTAATGTAACGCAACGTAGTGTAATATAACACTACAGCTGTGCCTCAAACGTATATGAAATGGCTTGAAAATACGTCCACTTTCCATTATCTAATAAACTGTGCCGACGATATAAACATTTAATACGCTGCATCCAGGCATACTTTGTTTGTAGGATAAACTCACCGTGTAATATTAACTGGTGTAACCATCATATAAATGAATGTTTTAAACGGTAAAAAAATACCTTGGCCAAGGTTATTATCTATGTTTTATGTTGTTTGCATTTTTTTCATGCGGTGAAATTTTTTCTGATTTTCCCATACACTTTTCAAAAATAACAATTTCGTTTAAATAATTAAGTAAAACAGTTAAAAGACTCCAAGTTATCAACTGCGACTTTTTTATTACGACCTACTCATTCCATTGAGTTCTAGTAGTGTATTTGCCTGAGATAAACTAGAGTCCAGACCAAAACCAACCAATGCTCGCCGCTACAAATTTAGTTTGACTCTAGCTTTGACGTTTAAAACCAAGGTCCAAAGTCGAAGTTTTACTATTCAACACCATAACTCCATAAGTTTGACGTTTCGACCATACATTACTATAAAGGCGTCACCCCTACTGCCGCTACACTTCCTAATTATAAGCTCTGCCTCAAGCGTATATGAAATGACTTGAAAATACGTCCCCTTTCCATAATTCCATGATCTAATAAACTGTGCCGACGATCCAGGCATACGTTGTTTCTAGGATTAATTTAAAACCCCTTACCGTGTAATATTAACTGCTGTAACCATCATATAAATGAATGTTTTAAATTCAATCCCGAAACATGTCATTTTGCCGCATGGAATACCTTGGCCAAGGTTTATTAGCGCACGCTGAGAGCCTTGCAAAAATATGTCATCAGTATCGGCGGCATCAAAAAGCGCATGCTTATTATTATATCTATGTTTTATGTTGTTTTGATTTTTCTGATGCCTACCATTCTCCGCCTTTATTTACCAAATTTATAATTTATTTTTAAACTTGGCATCCGCCAGCCAACTCAGTGACCGACATGTTAATTCGCTTCCATATCATTTTCTTCTCGGTAGATGAGCAATCTGAACTCACCATTCGATTCCTCATACAATTCTGCGTACAATAACATGCAATTCGCCCTTTCAATTTTCAAACTACTATTTATTTGAAATTTTTCAACTTCCGTTATGTAGCGCGCGCTTGTTGACTCAGTGACAGACATGTTAATTCGCTTCCATATCAGTTTCTGCTCAGTAGATGAGCAATCTGAGCACACCATTCGATTCCTCATATAATTCTGCGTACAATAACATGCACTTCGCCCTTTCAATTTTCAAACTACTATTTATTTGAAATTTTTCAACTTCCGTTATGTAGCGCGCGCTTCTTGACCCAGTGACAGACGGAGTGTTAATTCGCTTCCATATCATTTTCTGCTCGGTAGATGAGCAATTTAATTCGCTTCCATATCATTTTCTGCTCGGTAGATGAGCAATCTGAACACACCATTCGATTCCTTATACAATTATGCGTGCAATAACATGCAATTCGCCCGTTCAATTTTCAAACTACTATTTATTTGAAATTTTTCAAATTATTCCAACACTCTAAATTTTCCTTCACCATAAATCCTTTCTATATATATATATATATATATATATATATATATATATATATATATACGAAAGTATACAATGTGCCCTACCGGCTATCACCATATGGCTTTATGGCAACTGTGGACTTGGGACCCATATATATATGGGACCCATATATATATATATATATATATATATATATATATATATATATATATATATATATATATATATATATATATATATATATATATATATATATATATATATATATATATATATATATATATATATATATATATATATATATATAAATATATATATATATATATAAATATATAGCAAAGTGAAAAGAGATTATCACTCTCGCTTCGCGATCTCTCTCTCTCTCTCTCTCTCTCGCTATATATATATATATATATATATATATATATATATATATATATATATATATATATATATATATATATATATATATATATAATTAAGAAATAGAAAACATTTTCCGTGTTTACATACAGTTATATAAACACGAGTGGAAGTTTGGGAGAACGAGAAATCATAGTGGGAACACGAGCCCGTAGGGCGAGTGTTTCCACGCGATTTTGAGTTTGTTTATATAACGTATGGGAACACGGATAAAAATGTTTTCTATTTCTTTTATAAAATAACCCGTAGAAAGCAAATAAAATGTACAAATATCTTTTTTATCAACGCGTAAATTCTCCTTACTGCGTATGATGGCGCCGTGATGTCTAATTGATGGCGTACGATGGCTAATTGATGGCGTATGATGGCTAATTGATGGCGTAGGATGGCTAATTGATGGCATATGATGGCTAATTGATGGCGTATCACGATGGCGTAATCCATCCATGTTATATAGCCTGATATAAACACGGTAACTGACCAATCACAGCGTGCGTAAGACACAACTTATTTTATAAATATATATATATATATATATATATATATATATATATATATATATATATATATATATATATATATATATATATATAGCAAAGTGAAAAGAGATTATCACTCTCGCTTCGCGACCTCGCTTGCGATAATTCGGAACTCACGTGGCGCGCTGCATTGTGCGATTGACAGATTGGGCGACATGTGGTTGACCAAGTTATAAATTTGCTCTTGGTTTTTTTCGTGTTTAGTTTTGTCATTTTGGGAAAATTCCTCTCATGAAGCTTTGAGACATGCGTCTCTACATAATGCATTACACAAAGTATATTGAAAATTCATAATAAAATGTCTAGAGCTCAAATTAGGCTTTTTAGGCGAGTTATTAAACTGTTTTGAAACTTGATCGCGTCATTAATCGAGTGCACAAGGCAATATGAACACTAAATACACTTCAATCTATCTTCAGCGAATTATTAAAACCCCATGACACTAGAATCTAGACTCTAAAACTTTTCTTGGCAAGGCATGGATGAAGCCTGAAAGTTCAGCACAGGACTAGGAGTTTTTAATATTATAGATAAATAAACCATACAGCCATATGCATGGCGCGCGAGTTACTCGCTCTTGCGTCTTCAAGGATGAAGTCTGTCTTGCCTTTGCTATAAATAACGGCAACAACCCTAATCTATCTTTGACTTTTTAGACTTTTAATGTATGCAGTCGCCAGGCTTATGCGTTCTCTTCATAATATATAGTATAATAAGAGACAAAGTACGCGCGTCAACGGCAGACTGCGTGAATATAAGTTGATTTCAATCCAAACCCTACATGATACAGTACTTTGGAAATATAAGCCCAAGTAGTCGTCTTTTAAACCTACAAAACCGCACGTCGGCAGTTCTGGGCATGGAGCCGTTTGAAAAATAAAATACATTTATCTATTAATCTATCGATAGCAGTGCGAGCCTTACCAGATACGATTCCCTGATTATCGTAACTACAATATTGCTAAAACTCTAACGGTAACTATTTCAATGTATTCTGTGTATTCGGCGTAAAGCCCAATTCAAATTACGAACGAAAAATAGCCTCGCTAATGGACAATGGATTGTTCATTGAACCCACTGGACAGAAAATATCCAGTCGCAAATACATTGTCCATTGGATCCATCTGACAATTATATGTCCATTGGACAACGCGCAGTGTCCATTGGACAACGCAGTATCCATTGGATCCAATGGATCCATTGGACCAATCGATCTGGCTAACACAGACACTATTATCCACATGGGGTCAATCATACAAAATATGTTGACCGCAAACCTCCACATGAGGTCCATTGGACAAGTAAATGCCCATTGGACAACGCATCGTCCATTGGATCCAATGGACAATTAAATGTCCATTGGACAACGCAGTGTCCATTGGATCCAATGGACAATTAAATGTCCATTGGACAATGCAGTGTCCATTGGATCCAATGGATCCATTGGACAAATGGATTTTGGCTACCCCAACACCACCATCCACATGAGGTCCAACGGACAAGCAGTTGTCCAGTGGAACACAGCATTGTCCATTGGATCCTTTGGACAAGTAAATGTCCATTGGACAACGCGTCGTCCATTGGATCCAATGGACAATTAAATGTCCATTGGACAACGCAGTGTCCATTGGATCCAATGGATCCATTGGACAAATGGATTTTGGCTACCCTAACACCACCATCCACATGAGGTCCAACGGACAAGCAGTTGTCCAGTGGAACACAGCATTGTCCATTGGATCCATTGGACAAGTAAATATCCATTGGACAACGCAGTGTCCATTGGATCCAATGGACAATTCAAGTCCAGTGGACAACGCAGTGTCCATTGGATCCAATGGATCCATTGGACAAATGGATTTTGGCTACCGCAACACCACCATCCACATGAGGTCCAACGGACAAGCAGTTGTCCAGTGGAACACAGCATTGTCCATTGGATCCATTGGACAATTCAATGTCCAGTGGACAACGCAGTGTCCATTGGATCCAATGGATCCATTGGACAAATGGATTTTGGCTACCCCAACACCACCATCCACATGAGGTCCAACGGACAAGCAGTTGTCCAGTGGAACACAGCATTGTCCATTGGATCCATTGGACAATTCAATGTCCAGTGGACAACGCAGTGTCCATTGGATCCAATGGATCCATTGGACAAATGGATTCTGGCTACCCCAACACCACCATCCACATGAGGTCCAACGGACAAGCAGTTGTCCAGTGGAACACAGCATTGTCCATTGGATCCATTGGACAAGTAAATGTCCATTGGACAACGCGTTGTCCATTGAATCCAATGGACAATTAAATGTCCATTGGACAACGCAGTGTCCATTGGATCCAATGGATCCATTGGACAAATGGATTTTGGCTACCCCAACACCACCATCCACATGAGGTCCAACGGACAAGCAGTTGTCCAGTGGAACACAGCATTGTCCATTGGATCCATTGGACAATAAATATCCATTGGACAACGCAGTGTCCATTGGATCCAATGGACAATTCAAGTCCAGTGGACAACGCAGTGTCCATTGGATCCAATGGATCCATTGGACAAATGGATTTTGGCTACCCCAACACCACCATCCACATGAGGTCCAACGGACAAGCAGTTGTCCAGTGGAACACAGCATTGTCCATTGGATCCATTGGACAATTCAATGTCCAGTGGACAACGCAGTGTCCATTGGATCCAATGGATCCATTGGACAAATGGATTTTGGCTACCCCAACACCACCATCCACATGAGGTCCAACGGACAAGCAGTTGTCCAGTGGAACACAGCATTGTCCATTGGATCCATTGGACAAGTAAATGTCCATTGGACAACGCAGTGTCCATTGGATCCAATGAACAATTCAATTTCCAGTGGACAACGCAGTGTCGATTGGATCCAATGGATCCATTGGACAAATGGATTTTGGCTACCCCAACACAACCATCCACATGAGGTCCAACGGACAAGCAGTTGTCCAGTCGAACACAGCATTGTCCATTGGATCCATTGGACAAGTAAATGTCCATTGGACAACGCAGTGTCCATTGGATCCAATGGACAATTCAATGTCCAGTGGACAACGCAGTGTCCATTGGATCCAATGGATACATTGGACAAATGGATTTGGGCAACCCCAACACCACCATCCACATGAGGTCCAACGGACAAGCAGTTGTCCAGTGGAACACAGCATTGTCCATTGGATCCATTGGACAAGTAAATGTCCATTGGATAACGCAGTGTCCATTGGATCCAATGGACAATTCAATGTCCAGTAGACAACGCAGTGTCCATTGGATCCAATGGATCCATTGGACAAATGGATTTTGGCTGCCCCAATACCACCATCCACATGAGGTCCAACGGACAAGCCGTTGTCCAGTGGAACACAGCATTGTCCATTGGATCCATTGGACAAGTAAATGTCCATTGGACAACGCAGTGTCCATTGGATCCAATGGACAATTCAATGTCCAGTGGACAACGCAGTGTCCATCGGATCCAATGGATCCATTGGACAAATGGATTTGGCTACCCCAACACCACCATCCACATGAGGTCCAACGGACAAGCAGTTGTCCAGTGGAACACAGCATTGTCCATTGGATCCATTGGACAATTCAATGTCCAGTGGACAACGCAGTGTCCATTGGATCCAATGGACAATTCGATGTCCAGTGGAATGTTCATTTTGTCCATTGGACATTGTGTTTGGGTATTGGACATAAATCACTATGATAGGTAAAAAACAACAACAACAAGAACAATTAGTACTCACCCGGCACGGTCACACTACAATGACAACGATAAAGATTACGGCCAAATTCCGCAAACGTTAACCTCGATTTTCTCACAAAATATGGATGGATTCGTTTGAGAATCAAGTTCTAACACTCGTGATTGTTCATCTTCTGATGTCTAAATACGGACAATTAACCGGTTAAAAAACTAGCGGCTTCGCCTCGTATTTTCAACCGGCTTGTCCGTATTTTGAAACAATAATAATAGTAAAGACGTATTAGGAGCATTATACAATAGTCTCAATGGCATGCTCTTACAATATCAGAGCCAGAGGAAGAACGCTTACTCGCGTATTAAAACTATTACGAGCCTGCGAGCAGGCTCATAATAAAAAAAACTGAACCGGTATAAAATGAATTAGTATTGGCTCAGAGGCGTCTAGGGCTTTCAAACTACTACAATACTGTAAGTGGTTTGAAAGGAATGTTAATTAATTTTATGCCGGTTCAGTTTTTTTTATACACACTAATACTCAGTAATAATTCACGAAGGAAAGACAAAAGAAATGGATGCCTCCCATGTTTGTCCGTATTTACCCATAATTATTGCGGATGAACGTTTACATATGGGGATGGAAGGTGCATATATTATAAGTACATCATGGGATTGGGTTCGTTCGTTTACTGTCGTTCGGTTTGACTAAGTTAACAAGTTAGATGTTCAGCACAAATTCATTCGCAAAAACATGATCCATTTAAATTCTTGCTCTATCTAGTTATATAGAGTTACACTGCAGTCAAATACCCGGATGTCCTGCGCTGCAAGGAACTCATTCGTTTGATGAAGAAGCAACTATTCCGTTCAATTTCAAAATTCCAGCTGGTGGCATTGCCTCATATCTACGAAGAGTAAGTAACACTTAATGCACGTATTCACGGGGGACTTGTCCCCCTTGGCGACGCCCCTGTTCGACGGGAACCTCAAGATGACGTCATTCAAAACAAAAAAATTCATGCGAAACAAAGAGAATAAATAATTCTTAGCCCCATATATGCATGAGTAAAGGCCCGGTCACACTACACAACGATAACGATAAAAAAGATCGTAAGCAACGTTCGGACAATCTAAACGACCAATCCTGTCCATTATTACGTCCATTGCAATACCAAAGAGGAAAGAAAAAGATCACAATTGGAGAATCTTTTTAAAACGCTTATAAAGCACCAAAATGGTCAGAAGGAGAGACCCTTTTTCGTCAATTACAATCCTTACCATTATGACGCTATCCAGCCTTGCCAGATATGTTCGAAATAATCGAAAAGCGACCGATTCCTGTCAGAACGACAAGTCGCATTGTGTAATATCCCAGTTCGGACCACTAACTGCTTGGTTTTAACCATGCTTGGTTTTAACCAATGGGAACTTTTAAGTTCCCATTACGCCTCTTATATCCCCAAACCAAAGAACAGAATAATCAAACCAGATTTTCACGTTTCGCTTAATAACACGATTATAAATGATTTCGAGGCTGGAAACAAATAATTGTATCCCCGTCAGGATAACTACACGTGATATCCCGTTTATAAAGGAAGTAACCGCAAACAGAATACGGAACACTTCAACAAGAACAATAAACCGCGGGGACTATATAAATACACGGATATGTATGTCAACAAATCTAATCTCGTGTCTGTGAAGGTCACTGGACCGTGGGCCGACCAAGGCTGATGCTGCAGCTGCTCTATATGCAGAACTTAGCCAAAATAGGATAGGATAGGATAGAAACTTTATTTAAAGAGGGTTACACTAAGTAGTACAAAGTACTAACAAACTTGTGGCCCTCGAAAAAATTTTACAAAATGAAAATGTATATATGTGTTGACATCTGTATTATTTCTGAGCCACGTGGCTAAATAAAACTGTGGCTGATCATTTAATTTGCCCAAGCGGTTATAACATTATGAGGAAAGATCGCGATGATTGGATTGGAGGTGGTGTAGCAATATGCCGGAATGACTGGCAATTAATTATTTCGTTTAGGAGGAATTTTTTATAACTCATTTGAGTGTCAGTCGTGCAAAGTTCAAACACCTAATTCGGTGTATTATGTTGCAGCTGTATACCACCCGCCTGATACCAATAATCAGATATCGTCTGATTTTATCAACCATCTTATGGATTCTTGTGAATCGATACTATCCATGGATCCTAATGATAAAATTATAATAGGGGGTGATATCAACCAGCTTGATATCAAACCTCTTTTGGATCAACTTTGTCTTAAACAATTGGTTAAAGCACCCACAAGAGGCCAGCGCATCCTGGACATATTCATTACTGTTCATTACTAATGCTCCTCATTTGTGGCCCAATGTGTCTGCTAGCAGTTGTCTTGTAAGATCGGATCATTCATCAGTCCTTGTTTTCCCTCGTGTTCCTTCCAAAGCAGTAAGAAGAACTGTTAAATTCCGCGATGTACGTTATCACAATAAACTGGCTATGGCTCGTGCATTGGAGAGTCTTAATTGGGATGATGTTACGTCTATTGATGATCCAGTGCAGAAGGTTCAGCTTCTGCAAGATAAACTTGTTAGTCTCTTTAATGAGAACTTTCCATGTAAAACAATTAGAATGTCTAGTCGTGACCCACCCTATATGTCTCCCCTTGTTAAAACTCTCCTTAACATTCTTCGAAATAATTTGCGTAAGAACAACGGCGTTGTAGACCGATATCTTCAAGAGAGGATTAATGCACTCATCGGCCGGACAAACCAAGCTCAAGCTGTTAGTGACTCGCGTCAAGGACATTCTAGAGCCACAAAGGAATGGTGGGCTACAGTTAACTCAATTACTGGGTGCAAGAGTAGCAGTGTTCCTATTAGCTCTGTTCTGGATCCAGATGACATCAATCACTATTTTCAAGCAATTAACCTTGATGCTAATTATTCTGCCCCTGGTTTAGTTCCTATTCCGGAAGGTACACGCATTCCTGTTGTGTCTGAACACATTGTAAGGACATTTTTACTAAATCTCAAACGCACTAGTTCTGGTCCAGATGAGTTACCGTATTGGCTATGGAAGGATTTCGCTTATGATTTGGCACCTATGGTGACATCTGTATTTAACTCCTCCCTTGAATACCCTTTAGTATGGAAGTTGGCGGACATATCTCCTCTACCTATAAAGGAAACCGCACTAAGCGAGACTAATCAACTTCGTCCCATCTCCGTTACCAATGTTATTATGCGGCTATTTGAAAGAGTGGTCTACAAGAATGAATTATCCCAGCTGAGTACTGACGTTATTGGATCTGACCAGTATGCTTACAAGAAAGGGCATAACTCCACTATGGCTCTCATCACATGCCACCATAAATGGCTTCAATGGCTTGATGGTGATGCTAACTGTGTTAGAATATTTAGTTTCGATTTTAGTAAGGCCTTTGACTCGGGGCCACATGACATCGTCTGCAATAAGCTTAAACATTTGAATATTAATCCATATATTATTAATTGGATAATTAGCTTTCTAACTGACAGGAGGCAGCGTGTTAGGGTTGATGGCACTGTGACTGGATTTTTAACCCCTCTTAACGGACACCCCTATTAAGCGGACACCCCTATTAAGCGGACACCTAACTAAGGTCCCGGCGATTTCTTTAATAAAACCCTATAGTTGCAACCCCTAGTGGACACCTCTATTAAGCGGAAGCGGACACCCTTGGGTCCCAGTGAACAGAATAACCTCTATTAAGCGGACACATGGAGCTCAAGATTAACATTTCCGTTAACAGTATAACATTCAACACTTAAGATTTTACAAGACATGGCGACATAATGTCTAACTAATGTTGCTATTTTTTCATGAAGAGTGAAAGTTGGTCCCAATATAGTTACAGTTTTCTTCTAGTTCAGTACATCAAACTTTTCTTTCTTTAACTTGTTCTTCAGCCAGTTGGAAGAAAAATTGTCGCCTTGAAACTTGAATTCACAAGGAAGTTCAACACCATAACCAGCGCCTCTGTTGATCCGTTTGCCCTTGATGACAACCGGCCCTATGTTAGTTGGGCGTTTTAAAAACTTCGTTAGCCATAGTGCCATTAGTTTGGGTACGTGGCCAATCACTTCCATATCGTCTGATATTTCATTTTGATTGA
Source organism: Chrysogorgia sp. JL179-B06 (assembly GCA_035772405.1). NCBI lineage: Eukaryota > Metazoa > Cnidaria > Anthozoa > Scleralcyonacea > Chrysogorgiidae > Chrysogorgia > Chrysogorgia sp. JL179-B06. The sequence goes on from JAYKKM010000348.1 coordinate 563,062, forward strand.
AGTGTGGTTTTGTTGCGTTAGAAACCCTCACAGATCTTCTAACGGCTATGCTCGAGCTTTGCGGCATTTCTCGAACAACAGCAACTCATGCATTCGCATCTTTCTTATTGTTTGGCTCTCGCTTAAGAGAATGCTCATCACCAACTTCAGGCTGCCATATATCCAAATAGTCGTGATAGCCTCGAACAAATGAATTTACCCGTATGATTTCTGTTGACATTTCAGGATTCGAATTTTTGAAAAATCTGCACGACGTTTTGTCTACTTTATGAACAACGGAAGTAAACTTTGACACAACCAAATTGCATCCTGTAATGGTTGACGTTTGTCACACCACGGTCACACTTCCCACAAGGTGTAACGAGATCATATGTCCTGTTTCTGTTGCTTTTATTGTCTTATCAAAACGCCAGAGACTATAAGTGTGATTTAATTATCCGGTATCTGCTTGCAGTATGATACAAATGCGTAAAACGATGTGAGAAGCTTTGCTTCGTGAACAGTCATGCCTACCAAATGTATACAATGTGGAACAGATACTACATATACACGTGTCTGACGTGTAAAGTGCATGTGTGCAACAAATCAGAAAATTGCTCCGTTTTCGCACCGGAGACAACGGATGGCTGGAAAGCAGGATCTAGTGTAGCCAACTGTTTACAGTGCAATCAAAGTCTCCTTACAAACAAAAAACATGACAAAACACACCCTCCGAAAAACCCATGCAGTTCAATCCCTGGTGAAGGACACAAAGCCAAATCATCTCGAAAGAATAAAAAAAAGACCATCAATCCTAAGAAAACTAGTGGTCGCAGCTGCCTTGATTTAACTCAACGGGTTGAACTCCTTGAGTTTCACAAAAAGAATCCGACATTTGGGATTCGAAAACTTGCAGAAAAATTCGGTTGCGGGAAATCTCAGGTATCATCGATACTGAAATTGAAAGAGCCGATCTTGCGGGAATGGGAAACAAACGAAGGGCGCAAAGGAAAAAAGAGAGGCCGTCACGAGAAATTCTCGCAAGTGAATGACTACCTGTGGAAATGGTATGTTCGTTGTCGAGAATCCAATATTCCTGTCAGTGGACCCATGCTTCAGGAAGAGGCCCTCATCATTTCCCAACGACTAGGAGAAGAGTCGGCAGATTTTGCTGCGTCCAACGGATGGCTGGATAGGTGGAAGAAAAGATTCAATATCACCCAGATGAATGTGGCCGGAGAAGAAGGAGATGTCAGCGAAGTAACCCTTGCTAGCTGGGATGAACGTGCACGGGAATTGGTGAAAGGGTATGCGCCACGAGATGTTTGGAACATGGATGAAACCGGCCTGTTTTGGAAAGCTCTGCCGGAAAAGAGTCTCTCTGAACGAGGAAAGCGATGTCGAGGTGGCAAACTATCTAAGCAAAGGTTTACTTGGGCATTCTTCGTGAGCGCATCGGGAGATAAAGAAGATCCCATCGTAGTTGGGAAAAGCGCTAAATCGCGGTGCTTTAAGGGACTGAAGGATGCAACGCGCCCCTACACCTGTCATTATTTTGCGAATAAGAAAGCGTGGATGACCACAGAAATATTCGAAGAGATTCTTTCTCGGTATGACACATATATTTATTTCTGCCACCCACCGTTAGGAAAGATTTGTGGCAAAGATTCGCGTCGAACGAAACTGCCGTAAAGTTCACCGTAAAGTTCAAGCCCCAACTGTTGCATCACCGTTACTACCTCAATCTATGCCGTTCCCCGTCCCTGTAAGATCTGTAAATGCTACAGTCGAGACATTTGTCCTTAATCTTTTACAATTTTTCCGACACTGTTCTTAAAACCGAGCTGTCACCGCCAAACCACCGTAAAGGTGTCAGCACCAAAACGGAGGTGTCGTCGCCAAACCACGTTTCAGACATGAAAGTCGTCTGTGCCATCCTTCCCATCTCAGGTGGTAACGATAACCGCAAACGACAAGAGAAGCGTCTCGTTTTTAAACTTGGAACCACACATCCTCTTGGTCTTAACGAACGTTTTTCTTTTATTTATTTTCCTACAAGTTTTTTGTTATTTTAGTTTGCTTGAAACTTTTTTATTATTAGCTCTTGCACTTTCATTTCAAATAATTTAACTTTTCGCATCTCATTAGATATTAGTTTGTTTATATATTTATATATATGGAAGCCCTATTTATTTTATTTCATCTCGTCTTACTCTGATGAAGGGCTCCGCTCGAAACGTCAGTATTTCGTCACTAAACATCTTGGCAGTTTACCACCTTTTCACTTCACCGTACGATATGTCGATCATTACTCGAATGAATAGAGGCAAATGAGTCAGAGTCAAATGTGTATTTTCATGTGCATTTGAATTGCATCAGGATGAAATTTATGGCGTTTTATCCCAAATTCCGCGTTTTATTCCAAATTCCGCGTTTTATCCCATATTCCGCGTTTTATCCCATATTCCGCGTTTTATCCCATATTCCGCGTTTTATCCCATATTCCGCGTTTTATCCCATATTCCGCGTTTTATCCCATATTCCGCCATTCCGTTTCCGCCATTCCGCTTCCGCGTTTTATCCTTACCCTGAAGTACGAAGACCGTCGCATTATCCTGTTTGTTGACAACGCCACCTGTCATCCCCATTCCCTTGTGGATTGCTTCTCAAACATCAAGCTCGCATTTCTTCCCCCAAACACCACTTCACGCAGCCAACCTCTCGATGCTGGCATTATCAAGTTATGGAAAGTCAAAACAAAGCGGAAGTGGTTGCGTTACGTGTGCAGCAAGGTAGATGGAAAGAAAACGGCAAGTGAGATCACCAAGTCGATTCATCTACTGATGGCGATGCAGTTTTCCCTTTCGTAAACGGTCTTTGCCATCTCGAACGGTCTTTGCCATCCTAAACAATGACCCCAACCCCCCCTGAATCCTAACCCTCCGGAATTTTTCGCAACAATGCGACAGCTTTACACAGTTTTTCCGTATATATTAGTAAAAAATTCCGGGGGGTTAGGATTCAGGGGTATCGGGGTCATTGTTTAGGATGGCAAAGACCGTTCGAGATGGCAAAGACCGTTTACGAAAGGGAAAACTGCGATGGCGATACAGTGGGGCAAACAAGCCTGGGATGAAGTCAACGCGGTCACTATAAAAAAGTGTTTCGTGAAGGTTGGCTTATTTCCCGATGAAACCTGTACGGCAAATGATGATGACGATCCATTCGAAGGGGAAGATATGCAAGGCCTTCAGGAGTTGTGTTCTACGCTGCCAATTACTGAATCAATAAATGCTCTACAGTTTATTGATGCGGAAGACGAGCTTCCTTCGTGTGCCGATCTTATCGACGATTCTCGGCCAGCCTGGCGAGAAGATATCAGAGGCAGTATTTTAGAAGAAGTTACGAGCGACAACGAGCCGCACACACAGGTTTCAAACGAGCCGATCGAGATCAGCGATGACAACGATGATGATGGTACTGGAGAAAATGAATTTGACTGTTCTCTCAAAGAACCAGTAATTAAATCTTCTGCCGAAGCCCTCCAGATTGCCGAGCAGCTAACAGAATTCGCTGAATACGGTGGCCTTGAAGAGCTTTCCAGTGCTCTTCTGCCTCGCAAGAAAACACTTATTGACTCTTTCTTTAATTAATAATTTAACTTAATTGTCTAATCAGTATTTCATGTTTTTAGTTAATGTTTTGTTATATTTTGAACTATTAAATAAATATGTGGACTTATTATCAGTCAAATAGTACTGTATTAATTGTTTTACAGTAAAACCAAGCTGAATCTACAAAAAAACTTGTAACCCCATGCGGACCCCCTACTGTGCCAACCCCTATTAAGCGGACACCCCTATTAAGCGGACACCTAGACGAGGTCCCAAAGGTGTCCGCTCATTAGGGGTTTGACTGTATAAACAAAGGGGTACCACAGGGGACCATTTTAGGTCCCATAATATTCTCTGTAATGGTAAATGACATTAAGGTTTTGGATCCTATTAGTAATTTATTGTAAAATATGCAGACGATCTTACTCTTAGTGTTCCTATTAGAGATAGTGGTACTGATAATTCTAGCAGTGATGTAATGAACATCATGAAATGGGCAGATGAGAATCGAATGGTACTTAACCTTGGAAAAACCTGGGAAATGGTCCTGAAGGAAAATACCTCAAAACCCATTCCTGATGCCGTTTGTGGGATTAAGCGTAGGGATTGGCTTAAGCTGCTAGGTGTTACGTTTCAAGATAACCCGTGTAATTGGGATATACATTTTAAATACCTTATTAATAAGGATAGTTCTAGACTTCATATTTTAAGAGTATGTAAATTTTATGGCTATACTGCAGACGATCTACATTTATTATTTAATAGCTTAATTATGTCAGTATTTTATTTTAGTATTGAGGTATGGGGCTGTGCTTATACCTGTAAATATCTAGGACAAATCGATCGTTTCCTTCGTCGTGCACATAAGTTTGGATATACTCGCGAACTAATTACTATTGCTGACGTTATTAATCAACGTGATTGTAAATTATGGAATCAAATTATCAACAATAATTTTAATCTGCTTAATGAACTTCTTCCACCCCAGAGAGTTAGGAGACTGAGAGCGCAAACATAATTTTATTCTCCCTAAGGTTACCTACCACACACAGATTTAAACGAGTATTCGTAAATAGATGCTTTTTAATTTTGTTTGACATTTTATGTACTTTTATTATTAGGCATATATTAGTGTTTTATAGTACATTGTAAATAAGTTTCTTATTGTAATCACATTGTAAATTTATTTAATTTGTTTTCGTGTTTACATACACAAGGCAAGACACAACAGGGATGTTCAGCCCTAGTCATGGTGTCTTACCCTAAGAATTAACAAACATACATAATACATTACATATATATAACATTTACATATTACTATATCACAGCCTGTGATACGCTTATTATATCACTTATTACAACAAATACATTATACTAACACACACACACTCACGTACGCACGCACAGTTAATATTAACAACAAATACTGAAGTTCTGCGATTCAAGGTCTCTGACAGAATTACAATTTAAACATATTGAGCGCCAGGTAGATATAATATCAGTATTGAATGTGTTCTGGAGAGCGACAAAGTATCTTGATTTTAAATAATTTTTAAAGAGACTATATTTGTTAATTTCTTTTGTTTGATCGGAGAGTGTGTTCCAAAGTCTAGATGATCTTATGAAAAAACTTTTTTGAAAATGTTTAGTCCGAGGTTTTGGTATTTTGAAATTATGTTTATTTGAATGCCTGAGATGGTTAACCGGTAGATTTGGAAGATAGTTAGATAAATCGATGTTGTATTTTCCATTTGAGCAACCATGAAGAAAAAGCAAGTCCTTAATTTCGTGCCAATATGAAAGCGGAAGAAGTTTGGTTTTTATTAGTCTGACTTTGTAATCGGCGGACAACTTTGGTATGCCAAGGATGTATGTTGTGGCTCGCCTTTGGACGCCCTCGATATCTCTCATTTGATTAATTGATTGGCCAGACCATATCTCACTAGCATAGTCAATATGAGGACGAACATGGGCCAGGTAAAGCAATCTCTTTGAACTAATGCTGAATGACTTGGTATTTCGTTTCAATAGTCCAAGTATTCTGTTCGCTTTACTGACCGCATTGGACGTATGTGATTTCCACGTGAGATTAGAAGTCACCAACACTCCAAGATCTTTCTGGGTAGATGTAGAACCAAGGACGTGGCTACCCATCTTATAGTCAAAGCACACCGGGTTTTTCTTTCTTGTAATAGAAAGAGACTCGCATTTGAGTTCATTGAATTTCAGAAACCATTTCTTACTCCAGTCATGCAGAAGTTTGAGATCGTTTTGTAGAGATATTGCATCAGCGGTTTGGTGGATGGTTCTATAGCACTTTGTGTCATCTGCATAGAGGAAAATGGAGCTGCTTTCTGAATTTATAGTGGGTAGTTCATTCACATAAATCGTAAATAGTAGAGGTCCTAAGATCGATCCTTGTGGTACACCGGATAAAACTGGGAGAGCGCTAGAAACTACACCATCAACTACAACACTTTGAAATCGATTTGTTAGATAATTGGAGAACCAAGTGGCAAGATTTCCACCAATACCATAGGCTCGTAATTTGTGGATGAGCAGCTTGTGGTTAACACTGTCGAAGGCTTTACTGAAGTCAAGGTATACAATATCCGTTTGAAAACCTTTATCAAGTGCAGAACCAATATCGTGTAGAAAGCATAGAAGTTGCGTGACTGTTGATCGGCCTTTCAAAAAACCATGCTGAGCACTGTTGATCTTGGATGAAACATGCGGAAGTACGTTTAGAAACACACAGCGTTCAAGAACTTTAGATACGATGCTTAAAAGAGATATAGGTCGGTAGTTGGACACGAGTTCTTTATCATTTTTTTTATGAACGGGCACAACATGAGCAAGTTTCCACTGCGATGGTAAGCGTCCAAGTCTAAGGGATTTGTTGAACAAACTACATAATGAAGGAGCGATTTCATTTGCGCATTCTTTTAGTATTCTTGCCGGAATCCCGTCAGGACCATGAGCTTTATTAGAATGAAGCTGACTCAAAATTCCTGCAACTTGTTCGCTGGTTAGAATGATATCTTCTAAAGAAGCTACTCCAAAATCACTGTCTACACTAAAGTCAGGAATAGAAAGATCGTCGGCAGACAAAGTAAAGGATGAGAAAAAGTAGTTGTTAAATGCTTCAGCTTTATCTTTTGGATCCTGGTACCGCAAGTTATTAGATTTTACAATGTTAGGAATCGATCCAGATTTAGTGCGAGCTTTTAAATAAGACCAAAAACGTTTTGGATTATCTTTCAACGATCCGGAAATAGAATCAACATATTCTTTGTGTTTTTTCTTGATTGCAGATTTTATCTGGCGACGAAGAGCACGGTACTTTTCCCAAATAGGGTGGATAGTGTTTCTAATATTACGGGATAGCGCTTTTTTCCTAGTAGAATTCTTTAGATGAAGAAGATGTAGGATTTCTCCGTCGATCCAGGGAGGGTTGTTAACGTTTCTGATTTTTAACTTTGGGACATGATGCTCTACTGCGGTGATAAAGAGATTGTACCAACACTGCCAGTTATCGTTAATGTCGTCGTTTTCAAGGCAAGAGTCAAAAGGTGTGTCTCTTAGTGACTTACGTAAACCATCGAAATCAGCTCTCTTGTAACAATATACAAAACGGGCTCTTTTTGGTTGGTGTTTAGGTTTGACAATATAATCAAAAAGTAAAAGAGAATGATCTGTGTGGAACTGTAATTCATCCGGCGGCACCACCTGGACATTTGTGACATAATCAGGATAGTTGGTAATAATTAAATCAAGGATGCTTTCTTGTACGCTGTTAGTCTGGCGTGTCGATGTTGATACCAATTGAGTTAAGTAGTAATCATGTAGTGTTTCACAAAATATAAATTCGTCAGATGTAGAAGATATTGTGGAAGGGGCGATCCATTTAATCTTTGGGAAATTAAAGTCACCAAGAATAATAATCTTTTTATTACTTCGTAAGACATCAGTTTTACGTAAAAATATCGAGAATTCTTTGACGAAATTATTAAAAATAAGTATAATATGTATATGTAGTAATAATTATTTAAAATAAGTTTAATAAGTTTCTCATTTTTAATCATTGTAAAGCTCCTACGTCTGTCTAGGAGTTACGTTCTTCAATAAAGACTTTAATAAAGACTTTAATAATAATAACGATAACGATAACGAGCGATTTTTTTTCAGTCGGACGATAACGATAAATATTTTGACCAATCACCGCTTTTGTTTACAATTGAGCTTTTTGTGCTTTATCCATCATTAACCTCTTTCACCCGTGCTACTCCTTGTTATCACGCACAATAACAGCATGCTTGCTCGACATGCAGTATGATAAATCATGGAGGAAGAACAGCTAATTCTGGAAGTGCAGAAGAATCCTATGCTTTACGACAAGTCTCATCCTATGTTTAAATATACACGTAAGAAAAAAGACATATGGAACGCAATTGGAGCGAAGATTGTCTTCATATGACGACAGTTCTCGATTCACTAGCGTGTGGAACTCTCCCATCCGAAGCCTAGAATCATTAATTTCATGCACCCAACAACGTCGCACTTTCTTCTTTTGCTTTCTTTTTCGTCTTAGTAGCAGCAATAACACGAGCGAGAAGTTCTTCTTCTTCGTGATTAGCCATTTTGGCGCGCTATTTGAACCAGGATAACGATAACGATAACGATACGATAACGATAACGATAACGATACGATAACGAATAACGATACGATAACGATAACGATACGATAACGATACGATAACGATACGATAACGATACGATAACGATAACGATACGATAACGATACGATAACGATAACGATACGATAACGCAACCCAGTCTCTTCCTCAAATTGAGTGTATATCCTAATTGTTATGTGCACGGCAAATTGAGTGTAGGTCTCAATTTTATAAGAAGGCCAGGTTACCAGGTTATATTCAGCCTTCAGTACTTCATATCATGCAAAATATAGGGTGATAATACGCGTACTCGACATTCATTTTCGAGCATTTTCGAGAAAATTAGCATATTCTGCATCAGGAAATTAATCGACCATAACATGGAAATGAGCAACGATATAGGTATGTCATACATTAATGTTTGTGTGATGTTTAAGTATAGCGAAATCAGATTTTGTGACAATATGCAGAACGGCCTCAAGCAGGCCAATATTTCTCTTCAATTGTATTGTACAGTATATATATATATGTGAAAGCTTGGACGATCATCATTGCTCAAATCCTTAGAAAAATGCTTAGAATTAAGTTCCGCTAGGGATTCTAACCAAATACTATTTATAGTCATCGTACAGTAGATGCTCTAATAAACCATATGGAATACAATGATCAATGCGATGTATTTTTTTTGCTCTAAAATTGATCTATCGTGACAATTGTAACGTATAAATTTGACGTGTTAGGGTTATACTTGCAAAGCAGATCAACGAAACATTTACACTATACTTGACAGGAAGTTAGTTTATACATGTCCTTATTAAAACAACTCTGCCAACAAAGCAACATATATATTTACTGTTAGGAATTTCGTTTTCGTGCAAGCTAGAGTCTATATTGCAACTGTTATTTATATCTTATTAAAGCTTTTATACATATCTTGTTAAAGCATTAAATCATAGTCAATCAAGATATGGTCTGGAAACTCCGCAAACTTCAAAGCAGTTAACATTGTTTATAAACAAATGAGCTGAAATATCACCACGCACAAACCAGCTTTCTTTTAGGTTTGTTTGGACGTTGAGGGAGGGCGAGGCAGTGATACAACAGCGGTTTCACATAAAAATGTTCATCAGATCCTCCACCAGGACAGCCGTCTCTCACGTTGTATTAGCCACAAATTACTGGACTGTGTAACCGACCCCAAAATAACAAAGATCCTAACCCTAACCCCTGCCTAACGAGTTTTAGTATTATAAAACTTGTTAGGCGGGGGGTTAGGATCTTTGTTGTTTTGGGGTCGGTTACAATGCCTTAACAAGTCCAGTACTTTGTGGCTTACAACATGAGGGACGGCTGGGTTATATGTAAGTCTAAACATCATCAACGATCCTTTATTGTTCCAGTTATCGTACTAAGGCAATTTAAATTTTTTTAAATCTATCCCATCTTGGCAAGAAATATTCTCCTCCTGGAGTATCTGATTTTGTTTTCAAGAACTTTTTATGTGAAACTGCTGATATATCGCTGACTAGCTCGACCTCCCTCAACGTCGGTGGAAGAGTTATACCCGTATTTAAACAGCATGGTTGAACGATTGTCACCAAATGTTGCTATTGGATGATTGCTTCATTATACCAAAAATACAATATGTTCACTAACCATCACCATGCACTAGGGCGAACAAAAAGATAGAACAAAGACTTTCACTAAGTTTCCAGACCATATACGTCCATTGACTATCATGATTAAATGTCCATTTCTAATTTATTATGCTTCTGTTTAGTGCCCTCTTTGATTGATTAATTAAAATATATCATAAAATTAATGAGGAATTGAAATGAAAAGTAAGATTTCTTCATGTTCAAGAGCTGCTGAAAGTGGTAAATATATAATGGGTTTCACAGTTTTTCCTTTACCCGCCTACATGTCCTTGGGGTATGGTGATGTTGAAGATATTGAGAAGGAGGTTTGGGAGTTAATTGTGTGCTGTGCTGGTACATTTTGAATCACAACTTGTTGGCAGGGTAACCAACATGTTGCATTACAGCTCGTTCCCACTGTAGGAGCCCAATGTCCAGCTGCAAACAAGGTTGCATGTAGGTTAGCCGCTGACTCCAAAGTCTGTGTGCGGCCATTTATCAATATGTGTTCTAACACTATTGTTGCATATGTGTAGCATTTGGTTTGTGTATAAGCAAAGCTAATTTTCCAATAACTTACAATGACATGTAGTATGTACATGTAACATTATGTCATAGTTTATTCATTTATATATAAAACACTAGTGAAATATGGAAAACTGTGTATAATAATCACTTTCAAGGACCAAACTGGGTAGAGGTGAGCCGATCATCGGCAAAACATCGGCAGAGCCGATTATCGGTTAGTTTTTCTCACAATCGGCCATCGGCCGATTGTCTTTCACCATCGGCCGATTGTCTTTCGCCATCGGATCGTTGTCTCGTGACTATCGTCTTCGTATTTCTGCTCTCTCGTCCGCACTATACTATTGTAGTGAACGTCTATCCGTATTGCGCGAACGCTGAAACCGATTATCACTTTTATTTTCTCTCGCGATTTATTATTAGCCGCGATGTTTGTTGCAAGAAACGTCTGTTACGGAAATTAACAGAAACCAAACTCATCGCAGTTTATCGGGGGGGACAGAACGATCCTTTGTTTCGATCTCCCAGTGGAATAACATGTTTTGCGAAGCCCTATTTGTTTTGAATTTGAAACTATTTTCGGCTAATCACTAATGCATTTTCAATTCCCAAGATGCACATTTTATGTGCTAGCTACTGTCGCAGTATTTTGAAATTATTTCACCAACCTCTGGACTTGTTTCGATGACATTGTCAACGACAACAACGAAGCCGAGGAGGAGCCACTTAACGACGATGTCACTTGTGAAATTTCATCTTTCCTGGCACTTCCATTGCAACCACGAGTCTCCTGTCCATACGCATGGTGGTCTAGAAATCGTCTGGCATATCCAAACTTCTTCCGAGTTGCGTCAAAGTATTTGAGTGCTCCCAGCTCTAGCGTGGACTAGGAACGTGTGTTCAGTGAGCAGGGCAACATTTACACAGAGAAGAGAAGTTCACTTGCTCCACACAAAGCAGACAATTCATTATTTTTACATCACAATTTGCCGAGATTTCAGTTTGACTATTGGGTCTGTAATTTTGCATTTTGGTTTTTTCATTTTGCGTTTTTTCGTTACCGTGTTTGGTCGGCATTTTTGCGCTTTTTCAGTGGTTGGTACAAAAATATTTTAAATAAAGGAAACAATGCTGACTACTTGACTGTTTTCTGTTTGTTTTTTTGCACTTAAAATACGAGAATTGGCTTGATGACTTCCTCTCATTGCGAAACTTGAGATGAATAAAACGACAAAACGGGAGCACTGAGCATCGGGTTAGCAAACATCGGTTTTGCCGATTAATCGGCCGATGGTGGGAAAATATCGGCTCTTAACAATCGGTATCGGCAATCGGCTTTTTTTTAACATCGGCTCACCTCTAAAACTGGGACCAGTTGCAAAAAATGCAACTTCAAGGCCTTCCGGCTGGAATTGAACCCACAACCCTGCGATGCTATAGTGCACTAGTGCTCTGACCACTGAGCTACGGAAGCCAATTGCCGAGAGCCTAGTCACGAGTTCTGTATATATGGTGGTGGTAATGCCGGGATAAGATTCTGGGTATATTATAATAGGTAATATTTGGCATTTCACTCGATCAAACTACATGCCGAAAGGACTTATGGTGAAGGAAAATTTTGAGTGTTGGAATACATACATTTTAAGACCAAACCGGGACCAGTTGCGAAAAATGCAACTTCATGCAAGGCCTTCCGGCTGGAATTGAACCCGCAACCCTGCGATGCTATAGTGCAGTGCTCTGACCACTGAGCTACGGAAGCCGTTGCCGAGAGCCTAATGCCGGGATAAGATTCATATTGGGGGCGAGTATGTGAGTGGTTATATGGTGCTGGTAATGCCGGGATAATATATATACAGTATATATATATATATATATATACTGTATACCATGAATGGATTTGAGCCTTTATTTTATGTGACCCAGACAGAATGACAATTGTCTTGTGACTTGAATAAAATGACTTAATTGTTACTTGGTTTATGGAAAATGGCTTATACCAATGTAGGTATACTGCAGGTGTAGTCGAGCCTTTAATTATTGTAATTTTGTCTTAATGAGGTGCAGATGCAGTTAATTCAGAAATTGTGGAGAGATCTTCAAAAAAGATGGTATGTTATTTTACATAACCCTACTATAATACAGTAATTAGTTTATGACATGATCTTTTTGTTAATATTCAACTGACATTAATCAATTAATTAAAATTATAAAATGTAGACAACAACTTTTCAGTTAATTTTTCTTACAATTTCTGGATGGTTACTGTCAGTGGCCTGCTGGCAGGGGGCCGCCCCCCCCCCCCCTGTGAAGATTTTTAGAGAGCGCCAAAAGCTTGAAGAGGGCGCCAAGAACGGCATGTATAATTACGCAAAAACGTTTATCAGAATTTGAAGAGTTGAAGAGAGAAACAATACTAGTTAAAACAAGGTTTTTGGATTGTATAAAAGAGTCTCGGAGACAATGAACTCTCTCTTCAGCATTCAGAGCAGCCGAGGACCGAGTCGTTGACGGCTTTTTATCGAGATATTTGAAGATGCGGGTCACACTTGCCAACGCTGATCCCCACTGCTTAACACCTGCATTCACTTTATTTACCCGCGTATGGTTGGTTAGGTGCAGATGGGGGGTTCGCCGACTTACCAGGCGCTTGTTATTACTTGGATTCAGGTCAGGATGCCCTGTTGTGATCTCCAATCTTGACCTGACCACCACCGTCTACACCTATCACACCGATTTCATCGGTGGAAATAGCTTTGATTAAAGGGAGGGATGATGGCCGGGTATTTTTTGCCATTTTCTTTACTTCACGTCTGCTACTGATACTCCGCTATGTCTTCGCTGTGCCATCAGCAGGCGCAATGATCAGCCAAGCGTGGTGTGCCTCTCATATAACCACTCGCATACTCGCCCACAAGCCTTGCGCAGTTCATTAGTTGTTAACCTTGGTTATATAATAACCTCATTATATCGATGGCCACGGCAATAAAACGCCTCGTGGCCTCAAAATGCAGGAAAATTTGCGTGCCGTTTCAGAAACCCAAAATTCAAAAAATTTCCGGGGAGCCATACCCCAGACCCACCTAAAAATGTGTCATCACTAACCTATTTTGCAAACCCACCCTTCCAAACAAACAGTGGCGTAGCCAATGGTCCACAATACCGTTCTCGTGAAAAGTTGAAATCCGTTGAGAAACTTGTGGGGGAGATGTTTGTTTCATGATCAAGTGAGTTGACATGTAATGTGATTAACAAATTAATCGCAGAAAGATGTGCAATTTTCTTCACTTTTTTCATGTCGCCATTGCACTTCCGTTTGAAAGAATGTCGACTTCGTCGACTGTCCTCACTTACCACCTTTTCACGGTCATTTTAATATCGATATGACACTTTTAATTATCTGAAAACTCGCATCAAAATGTACTAAAATATAGTGTTTCAGAGACCCTAGGAATCCAAAATTTTCCGGGGGAGCATGCCCCCCGACCCCCCTACAATACTTGTGCAGCTTCGATCTAATCATGTTACATTTTTTGTGCCCCCCCCGACATGTACCCCCCCCCCCCCGACGCACACCTGGCTACGCCACTGCAAACCCAATCGTAACGGTGCCATTGACGATGGGGCGCCAAATTTACTGTTGGCCTCCCCTGACGAACAGAGGCCAACACGCCACTGGTTACTGTATATCTTTTGCTTTAAAGTTATTAGTTGGAGTTTATGTCATTAATATTAAAAAGAAAGTTTGGAATAGAAAGCTTAATGGAATAGAAAAGCATATAAATAGCAATAGAAAGTTAATCCAAATTAAATTGTTACATTAAACACCAATTATTAGGGGTATATGTCATTGAGTGAAACCGCACTATAATAGATTGTAAGTAATTAATTATGTTTATTAGTAGTACAAGCTACAGTCCTAGTTTAGTTTATTAGATTTATCACTCTTTGGTGAACGGAATACCCCAACAGACTAGAAGCCCAATTGATAGGGGTTCCGAGAGCCTACGATTTAAGGTCGTTATCCGAGAAGACCTGAAAGTCTTACCATTTGCTGATATTATTGCAAATGCAGCACTTTCTCCTCGATTATTTTTAAGACCCTGAGTGGAGGTCCGACCCAGGATTTGAACCTGTGTCTCCCAGCTCATAGACATGTGTGGTAACCACTACACCACAACAGCTGATCCTTTCAAATAAAACCTGGAACCATCGTATATTTATTATTATATAATGTGTTTGATTTTGTTATCTGTTTTGTATGCTTTTTATAGACTACGTCTCGAAAGAAAGTTTGCAGGAGTTGTTTGGCTGAAATTGGCAATGCGTGTAAACATTGTTCAAAATGTGGTGAACTAATTCCCAAGCGACGGTCCACAATGTCGCTTCCAAAATACACCAGTACCACCAGTGAAAAAACGCTTCTAATGAAGAGGGTATTTGTAGAAATAATAATAACAAAATATTTTTCTGATAACGTTTAGTTTACTTTATCTGATACTGTAATTAAAATGTTTAGATCGTGTAATGAACTACATGGTAGTGATGCTGTTAGTATATCCTGTACACTTTATACCTTGCAATTATCTCATATCATGTAGGTTTTAACACTTCACCAGAACCATGGATATCATGTAGTTGTGATGTACTACCATCCATCCTCAACTGGTGGACCCAATGTGTGGGATTTTACAGCATCTCCTGGGTTGGCAACAGAATTTATTTCAGATAAAGGAAAAACTGGAAAAGCTGCCCGGGAGTTATTTAAACATGGAATGAAATCGCTCCTGCCAACGTATCGAGTGTCTCATACTAACCCATCAGTTACCACTAATGAACCATCTAACCAGGCAATTACACAAACCGTTCAAACACCATTATCGTCAGTGCCCGTATTAACAAACACGACCTCGTCCGTTTGTTTATCCTCTTCCACATCATCGACCATTGCTCCAATATTCACATCTCCCTTGACCTCAGCACCATCCACCCCTTCAACTCCTTTGACTTTGACATCGACCATTGCCCCAATATTCACCTCTCCCTTGACTTCAGCATCATCCTCCCCTTCAACTCCTTTGACTTTGACATCGACCATTGCCCCAATATTCACCTCTCCCTTGACTACAGCACCATACTCCCCTTCAATTACTCCTTTGAGTTTGACATCGAGCATGGCCCCACCCTTATCTTTATCCTTACCTACATCCTCATTTCCAGCTACAGTTTCAGTCTCATCCTTATCTTCTCTCTCAAAACCCACAAATAATTCTCATGTTGGATTAACCGCAGGTAAGTAAATATTATGCTAGTATTTAACACATATTTTATATTATTTAATGTATTTCCTCTATTGAGACCCCAGGGCTTATTAACTTTAGCTGTTGCAGACAAGCGGCTTGTTAGAATAAAATACCAGATTATATAGAGGGAGGGCTTATTACATGTACGTTTTCCAATTTCTAATAATCAAAGAAGCTGCATCGGGTAGAAAACGCAATTTTTTATGAGATCATTGTCCGATAAAAGATTTTAAATAAGTTCATATTGACTCGTACTGTACATCAATAGGACGTTTATTATACATACTTTATATTTGATGATTACCTTAGAAGCGTAACTAAGTCATAAAACATACCAATTACTTAATAAGAAACACTGTAAAAGGTAAAATCTAGTGAAGCTGACTACTGTGAGTTGAGTTTAGAAAAACTGTGCTCCTACTGTCTATCATTCTTCTGAAGGACACCATTACCAGATCAAAGAAACATCGAGGTTAAAATCTGGAATTATTTTAATTAAGTGATCTTTATTGTTATTGTTATAGACCTTATTCAAAAATGGTTGTTTATACAGTAACTTTATATGAGCCGGGCCCAGTTAGCTTGGATAATTCGCTTAAGTTTTTATCACGGCTACTATAGAACCCAAAATGATATTTCAAAGTAGAACTGGCCTAGTTTGGCTGTAGGAAGAGTATAAAGATAATTCAAATGATCTTTCAGGTACCGTAGTTGCATTGACTGATGATGCTGGTGTAGTTTGCGCTCAAGGATGCGTCACAGGTTTTACCAATGTGCATAGTCGACCAATTCCACGTGGTCACTTATCAGTAGTGGTAACATCAAAAGTTGATGGAAAGCAGGTATCTCCTCCGTGTCCTGGGCCTTTTGATGGAAGTATCGTTGAAGTGGGTGAATTTCATGCTTGGCCACTGTCAAAAATATGGTTTTGACGAATATTTTTACTTTTTTGATATTTTGATATTTTATATTGCAAATATTCCTTTAATTAAGGCCTAATTCAAACGTCTATCTTTTCAATGCAAATGAGCTCGGACAAAGGATTTCAGTTGCTCATTTGCACTCTGTTTGGCAACTTTGGCACATGAAAAGTTCAGTGCTTGAAACGGGTATTGCACTGTGTTATTTTCTGCAAAAAGAGAATTCATTGATAAATAATTTTATTCCCAAGACATTTGAAATGGTAATTAAACTGGTCGACTGCTTTGCTAAAATACCATGAAAATAACTATCTATAATTAACTGAGTTCAAAGGAGTTTAATAAAGTCGAAATATTACCGAGTTACATTTTTCTTATCTTTTTGTTTTGACATATTAACAAAGCTTCTGTTAGGTGTGAGGATTAAAACGTTAGGAACATCCTATATACTGTAGTGTAGACCTCTTTCATTTTATGTACATATACATTAGCCTTTATAACCTCGTTAGGAAGCAAAGATTATTTTGAATTGCTGACACAAACGAGGTCGTAAAGGCTAATTTAGATGCACATAAAGGAATATTTAAATTGGCCGCCATTATGAAAGAGGTCTATAGTTTATTACCGCATGTTTATTATAAGTAATATCATGAAATGAGGCGTATTAGGTATTAAACCGCCTAATGAGGGTCATTTAGTAAAATTCCCGTGGGCCGAAGGCCCGAGGGAATTTTACTAAATGACCCGAATCGAGTGGGAGTTGGTTTTGAAAATATTACGTCATTGAGTGATTCTTTATCGTCAGTGGAGTTGTTTTGATGGCGATCACATAGTGATAGTTATTGTGAATGGTCTTTGGACGAAAATTAGTCGAAATAAACTATTTAGTTCATCATGCAGGAAAGTAGAGGAGCTTCTTAGGCATAATACGAGATCACGTCACTCAGTGACGTCATATTTGAGAAACAAAATGGCGTCGAAATTGGACAAACTCTCCAACTTCAACTAGCCACATCTTCTTAACTAAATTGATAGGAATGCTGAAACTTTGGAAATAATCTAAAGTCAGAAGATCTTTCATATGAACTACATTTGTATTTGGGCCGGAGTGTCCCTTTAATAGCTAATACGCCTCATTTCATGATATTACTTTGTAATATCACGTTTGCGAGTTTTCCCGAAAGGGTGCGACAGTCTTTGCATACTTCGAGATGGGTTAATAAAAATTATGTAATACTGCAATGTTTCGTGTGTGATTTGATAATTCTACTGGGGTTCATCCTACCTTAGGTCCAATAGGTCGTATTAGTGTAATACTACCTGTCGTCACGGTTTGCCGCGGTCGTATTAGTTCTAATACAACTTCAATCGGGGTGTATTAGTGATTAAATCAACCCGTTAAGACAAAGGGAAAACTCGCAAACGTGATATTACACGTGTAAGCTCGTGGTAATAGACGAAACTGAAGTTCATAAAAAGATTGTAATTTCAGGTTATAGACAATACGATACAATAATGAAATAAAGATTTATAATTGGTATATATATTTATATAGTTTATATTAATAATAAAAACCTATTATAGTCATTATATTTTTTATTATAAATCGAAATATAAAAGGTTGATGATGTACTGTCAATATCGAAAGCGAAGTCCGACTGGTGCACCCAACTTTTTATATTTTGATTTATATCTCTACACTGCTAATTATATTATTATTATTATTATTATTATTATTATTATCTGTCAGGTTACAATCTAAAAAAATACAGTTTACACAAGTTATGACATGGTTATAATAAACGTAACTTGATCCGTTGGTTCATACTACAATTCCAAGCAACAATTCATTGGAGATATTTTATTTAATGAACATGGCTGTTACGTCACATGTTATTTCACACACTGAACAAATTCTTAAAGTAATTGTAAAACTACAAGTTACTATCGCAAGGGAAGTGCTGCCTTGAAATTCAAGCCAGTCATGATATTGTGCAAAATTGCAAAAATATAAAGTGGTGGGCTTATTGAAGTCAAGATGGTGCCAGAGATAGTAACCCATGCGGTTATGGTTTAGGTAAGCTCTACATATATATGGCGCTCACACTGAGCTTGCATGCTGGACTAAAGGTACTCTTGGGTTAGACATCCATCTGGTGTAAGACATTCATTACGCATAGCCATGGGCAGATGAAGCATATGCGAGGGCCCCCTCCATTGTTGACTGCGCCAAGGGGGGTTGTATCTATATTCTCATTGATGAATATTCCATGCTTGGTCAAGTTGCTTTTGGCTGGATAGATAATCGTTGCAATCAAGCAACAGGATATTGTAACAAAGTTCTTGGAGGAAAATCTCTGATTTTAATTGGTGACCCAGGTCAGTTACCACCTGCAGCAGATAAGCCTCTTCTTAAAGTAATTGTAAAATTAAATTACAAACTGTGTCTGGTTGAATTTGCAGTTGGTTCGATTCCAACTCACAGTGCCTTATATATATAACCACATGCATCTGATACAACAAAATATTAAGCTAGGAAATTATAAACCTGTTGATAGCTACACTAATTTTTCAAATAATTTCGAAACAACAGATAAGATCGAAATTGGACGATAATTACCGCTTTCTTCATTGTCTCCCGATTTGAATATCGGAGAAACTCGAGCGTTCTTCCAGTCGTTCGGAAAGATACCTTTACTTCAGGATAATTTAAATATTTTAGTTAAAAAGCTGGTAAAATAACATCAGCTGAGTGTTTCGACAGTAACAAGGTGGCTCCCTATAGTATATTTAGCGTTTACTAATAACAAAAATTGGCATCTGAGCATGCATGTTACTTTCTGTCACAATTTATATAGCGGAATTTATTGGCTTTCGAAGTGTTAAATAACTATACTTCTTCTAATAACTTTCTTAAATAGGAGTAATATGGTTGTTTCCATAGCAACAATGACGTTTGAAATTGTGCAACTTTTCCTCTAATTTTGTTTTAAAGAGCATTATCTCGTATTTTTATACTGGATGTTTTATCAAATATTGAGGGAAATGCCGTTTTTAGATATTCAGTCATGTATGTTGTTATATCGCTTTAGAGAATTATTTAAAAATTGAATATGCATGTTGGTATATGCACTTTGTTTGTTTACTTCGCAAAGTTTACAAACATTTGACAATTAACCGTACGGAATTCACAAAAACGTCCTGCAATGTCGGCACGGCTGTAAAAAGTCTTCTGACGTGTGATAGAATTTCAATTGTGGACGATTGCTGTCTACGCATGTGCAGTAGTTGTCGCGTGAGACAATGAATGAAACGCGTGGTATTTCACGCCCTTCCTGATTGACTTTGGATGTGATGTTATATCGAAGATAGAATTCACAACTAAATAATCTAGGTTGACGTGGTCATTGGCTAGTTATTTCCTCGCGAATTTTGTACTGATAACTTCATGAATTCATTGTAGCGCTGCCACATTGTTGTGATAACTCTTTTTCATATAGTTTATTGGGACCTGTTGGACATTAAGCATTAATGCAACGTTTAATATGAGAGATTTAATACCAACCACGATTAATTTGATACAGATTACAGATCTTCTAACTCGAGTTAAATCTTTGGCATTTATACTCCTCGTAAAAAATTCAAACGTTGTACATGAAAACAAAGTACTTTGCGTCGATAAAAAAACGTCAAATACATGTACATGTAATTTGTTATACTTTGTCACTTCTTTTTCGCTGTTTTGCAATTTGCATGAATACCATATTCTGAGTTGTGACTCAATATATCTTTTTCTACTTTTTCGTCCTTTACAAAGTCCGCTCGATAAAAAAAGCTTGAGACCACACACGAAAGCCAGCGACGCCATATTTAGTTGCAAATTAGTTAAGGTGGTCCAGAAGCTTTGCTCGTTTTTATACCATTAAAAATTGGAAGTGGATACACGTCCGACAATTTTAGGGATATTTATGGCTATAAGAATAGGGATATTTAGGGTGAGGATTAGGATTTAGGGTTATTTTGTCGCTATTGCGTTTATATGTTTATATAGTGATGTCGAAACGGGAGCATTTAGCCTATGGGGTGCGGTGACGGACTTGTATCGACGGCGTTAAAGTTTTATAGATTACCATTAAAGGTTTTATTGGAATGTTATTTATTTCGTCAAGTTCATTGTAAAAATTTCACAAAGAAAAATTGAAAGCAAGTAAGTCACCCGTATCAGCTTGTTTTGTTCATATCTGAACCATATACAACATATAAAGCATATTGCAAAAATGACCAGATTCACATACTACATCATACTTTGATCAGATCAATTTGAAAAAGAAAAATTGAAAAAAAAAAAAAAAAAAATTGAAAACAGAAAAAAATTGAAAACAGAAAAAAATAAAAATAAAAATTGAAAGCAAGTAAGTCACCCGTATCAGCTTGTTTTGTTCCTATCTGAACTATATACAATATATAAGGCTTATAGCAAAAATGACCAGATTCACATACTACATGATACTTTGATCAGATCAATTTGAAATTTTGGAATGTTTTTAATTCCAACAAGAAATCATCGTGTGCAAAATTTCACATGAAAAAATTGAAAGCAAGTAAGTCACCCGTATCAGCTCGTTTTGTTAATATCTGAACCATATACAACATATAAAGCATATTGCAAAAATGACCAGATTCACATACTACATCATAATTTGATCAGATCAATTTGAAAAAGAAAAATTTAAAAAAGAAAAAAAAAATTTTAAAAAGAATAAAAAAAATTAAAAAAAAAATTGAAAAAAGAAAAAAAGAAAAATTGAAAGCAAGTAAGTCACCCGTATCAGCTTGTTTTGTTCATATCTGAACCATATACAACATATAAAGCTTATAGCAAAAATGACCAGATTCACATACTACATGATACTTTGATCAGATCAATTTGAAAAAGAAAAAAGAAAAACAGGAAAAAAAAGAAAAATTGAAAGCAACTAAGTCACCCGTATCAGCTTGTTTTGTTCATATCTGAACCATATACAACATATAAAGCTTATAGCAAAAATGACCAGATTCACATACTACATGATACTTTGATCAGATCAAATTGGAAGTTTTGGAATGTTATTTATTTCGTCAAGAAATTATTGTGTGCAAAATTTCACATGAAAAAATTGAAAGCAAGTAAGTCACCCGTATCAGCTCGTTTTGTTCATATCTGAACCATATACAACATATAAAGCATATTGCAAAAATGACCAGATTCACATACTACATCATAATTTGATCAGATCAATTTGAAAAAGAAAAATTCAAAAAAGAAAAAAAAAAATTGAAAAAAAAAAAAAAAAAAAAAAAAAAATTGAAAGCAAGTAAGTCACCCGTATCAGCTTGTTTTGTTCATATCTGAACCATATACAACATATAAAGCTTATAGCAAAAATGACCAGATTCACATACTACATCATACTTTGATCAGATCGATTTGAAATTTTGGAATGTTATTTATTTCGTCAAGAAATCATCGTGTGCAAAATTTCACATGAAAAAATTGAAAGCAAGTAGGTCACCCGTATCAGCTCGTTTTGTTCATATCTGAACCATATACAACATATAAAGCATATTGCAAAAATGACCAGATTCACATACTACATCATACTTTGATCAGATCAATTTGAAAAAGAAAAATTGAAAAAATAAAAAAATTGAAAACAGAATAAAATTGAAAACAGAAAAAAAGAAAAAGAAAAAAGAAAAATTGAAAGCAAGTAAGTCACCCGTATCAGCTTGTTTTGTTCCTATCTGAACTATATACAATATATAAGGCTTATAGCAAAAATGACCAGATTCACATACTACATGATACTTTGATCAGATCAATTTGAAATTTTGGAATGTTATTTATTTCATCAAGAAATCATCGTGTGCAAAATTTCACATGAAAAAATTGAAAGCAAGTAAGTCACCCGTATCAGCTCGTTTTGTTAATATCTGAACCATATACAACATATAAAGCATATTGCAAAAATGACCAGATTCACATACTACATCATAATTTGATCAGATCAATTTGAAAAAGAAAAATTGAAAAAATAAAAAAAAATTGAAAAAACAAAAGAAAAAAAAAGACAAATTGAAAAAAGAAAAAAAGAAAAAAAAGAAAAATTGAAAGCAAGTAAGTCACCCGTATCAGCTTGTTTTGTTCATATCTGAACCATATACAACATATAAAGCTTATAGCAAAAATGACCAGATTCACATACTACATGATACTTTGATCAGATCAATTTGAAAAAGAAAAATTGAAAAAAGAAAAGAAAAATTGAAAAAATAAAAACAGGAAAAAAAAAGAAAAATTGAAAGCAACTAAGTCACCCGTATCAGCTTGTTTTGTTCATATCTGAACCATATACAACATATAAAGCTTATAGCAAAAATGACCAGATTCACATACTACATCATAATTTGATCAGATCAATTTGAAAAAGAAAAAGAAAAAAAGAAAAAAAAAATTGAAAAAAGAAAAAAAAAAGAAAATTTGAAAAAAGAAAAAAAGAAAAAAAAGGAAAATTGAAAGCAAGTAAGTCACCCGTATCAGCTTGTTTTGTTCATATCTGAACCATATACAATATATAAGGCTTATAGGAAAAATGACCAGATTCACATACTACATGATACTTCGATCAGATCAATTTGAAATTTTGGAATGTTATTTATTTCGTCAAGAAATCATCGTGTGCAAAATTTCACCGTTAATGTCACTGCACTGCTGTGAGTGTCAGGGGAAATTAGGATCTCTTAAAGGGGTAGTAAGACCGAACACCGTCTATCCAATTTTTTTTTTATTTATTAGTACTAAAAAAATGAGGAAGAATAGCATTCTTACTTAGTCAATATCTTATGTTGTTCCAGAGATATTGACGTTTTTGAAAGATGCAAATGAACTTATGACATCATCTACTCCAAAATTTAAACTAAAGGAAATCTGTAAAATGCATTAACTATACACAGTGCAGTGTACCATTTTTAGTAGCATACATCTGGAACGTTTCAGCACAATCTAGCCGCTATCTACAAAGATATTCCTGATTTTTAGAATTTGAATGGAGTTAGATGATGTCTCAGTTATCTCATTTACAGTTTTTAAAAACTGAAATATTTCTGGAACAAGAGAAGACATTTACAAAGTAAGAGCGTTATTCTTACTTATTTCGAATGCACTTCCAGATAAAGTCCAAATTGGGATAAATGATTTTTTGCATCTTACTGGCCCTTTAAATAGGCTTTCCTGACTTCTGAGAGTAGTATCCAGCAAGTTTAAAGAGATCTAAACTGGCATGAAATTGCCAGAGAAAATTATTGGGGAGGGGGGCGGCCCCACCCCCTGCTACGGCCATGTAAGGCTTATTGGGAAAATGACCAGATTCACATACTACACCATACTTTGATCAGATTATTTTGAAATTTTGGAATGTTTTTTATTTCGTCAAGAAATCATTATGTACAAAATTTTACGTAAAAAATTAAAAGCAAGCAGATTCACATACTACATGATACTTAATTTGATCTGTATATAGCGCAGATTAATTTAAAATTTTGGAATACTATTGTGTCACATTATGTTATTCGTGTTGTTACACTTTGTTTTAAATATATAGATAAAACAATAGAACCACAAACCAGAATTCGCGTAAAACATCTTGTCATGACCCGCATACATTATCCCTGTCACTATAAATAAGACTCACCTACGGTATATTTTACATTGTAATAAAGTCTGTCTGAAGATCGCATCAGCGTGAAACTCAGAGTTACAGAAAAGCATGTCTTGTCTTTGATTTCTTACAATATAGTATCACGCTCTGCTATATATACGCATCGAGCACTTTCGCAACAGCGTAGACAAATCATTGAATTATATATATATATTATATATATATATATATATATATATATATATATATATATATATATATATATATATATATATATATATATATATATATATATATATATATATATATATATATATATATATAACCTGTATATATATATATTATATAGCACAAAGATAAAATGCTGTTCTACTATAGTGTACATACCAATACAAATTAGCTTTCCATCTTCTGAAACTGACTGGGTTGGAAGGATATATTGAAAATACCCATTGAACCATATTTCACGGTCATGAAGAGGCTGCCACTGGTGCACTTCTTCATCACAGGCAACACATAGATATTGAATGATACCACACTGTCGACACCTCAACATTGCTTCATTTCTATTGCACTTACAGCATAATATTGAAGAAGCAGGTGGAGCAAAAGAACACACAACACTATGAAAGATGGCTTCCCTAACACTTTCCCAGTTTCCATCAAGATTTGCCATTCTTTTTTGCCATGCAGTGGGACCAGTATCCATTTCTCCAATGACTGCTTCACATTTTTCAATAATCACTGCAAGATCTATTAAATCATTTATGCATCAATGTTTAAGGTTCTGTTTCAAAATCCTGTTCTCATGATAATTTGTGAGAAAAATGGCAAGAATAATACAAAATTTAAATTAAATGTTATTAATATTTGCAACATTTGCAGTATTGTACCTCTCTCAATAGGATCATTTTCATTTATACCAGTATTGAACTCATCGTCTAGCATATTATCTGCAGCAGAATGTACTATAAAATTATAATATATATTTTATATTTTATATTATTATAAAAAATATAAAATTTATATATTATATGTAATATTATAAATATAATTGCTGCTGTTACACAGACACAATATTTTGCTGTAAGAACCATGCAACCTGTATATACGCGACTGACACACTGCAGCTGTAAATCTGATAAATAATAATGATCGGGAAAACGGTTTAGGAACACATGCTCTGCCTCAATCATTATATTTTCGTAGTACTATTACATTCATTAGATTCTGCGAGGATTCACTGGAAACGGTGCCACGAGTGCAGTATAAGTCGAACATTCTGACTTGAATTAGGTTTTGCACGGCAAAAGCACAATGTTTCAACTGCGAATCGCTTGCGCGAATGTATTCTTGTCAACAGGACATGAAACAGACAAAGCATGAAGCCAAACATGGAGATCTATTTTACTTTTGGTGCCCTCTCTACATTTTAAACTAAACGCTTTCCATGTCGGAAATAGTCGGAACCCAATCTGTTTTCACACACGTTAATGTGTATCGACCACAAACCGAACCGCAAACCGAACTGCAACCGAACCGCAAACCGAACCCCAACCGAACCACAAACCGAACTGCAACCGAACTGCAACCCAAACCGCAAACCGAACCGCAACCGAACCCCAACCGAACCACAACCGAACCACAACCGAACCACAACCGAACCGCAACGGGCGCAACCTAACCCCAACCGAACCGCAGTGTTAGGTTATTTCTGAGCAGTACTGTAGCCTGTAAACAAAGGCTACAAATAACAAATTTCAAATTGGCATTAATAAATGCTAATTGTTGAGCATCATGTAGAATTTTACTTTAAGCATTACCGAAAGTATTCATGAAGGTCACAAGTGCTTTAGTGATAAATTGAGAGGAAGGTAATAACAATATTAAACATTTAACCCCATTGCAACGCTAAACAACCAAATTGTATGTCATTCATTAAAGAATAAAACAGTATATGTATGCATAATATACAATGAGTACATAAGCATACATAATTGACAGGCTGCTACAATATTTGTACACTTCCACAATTTAATATGGTTTGTAGTTTATTTACACTGTAATCATGAGATTCATGTCATGATTCATCATTGAACATACAGTACCTGAAGTTTCATCCACAGTGCCTGATTCAACAATTCTTCGCTGGACGATTTCCTGATTTGAAGACGCTTAACATAAAAGTAAACAAAACGACGAGATATTTTTATATACCACAAGATTACGACCAACCGATATGAAGATTAAAATATAGACAAATCTTACGTTGTAAAAAAGATCATACCTCTTGCCCAACTTGATTGAGACAAAGGTCTTTGGCTGTGGAAAATTCGCTGACCAGTTTCGTCTCTCCGAATGACGATTTCTCCGACTGCTCTGGGTCTCCTCGTTCTACTCGAACCCTGACTCGTGATGACATTTATATCACTTATAATTGACGACAACCGTTCATCGTCGGTCATTTTGCGTTTTTGGGACATTTATTTATGAGAAAAAGAATACTGGAAGTAAGAAAACTTTATACTGATCAGTACTGATTGAGCAAAGTGAACCAGTACGACCATAGATATAGGAGCCTGAAGGGCTGAATTAGGTAACCTGGCCTTCTTATAAAATTGAGACCTACACTCAATTTGCCGTGCACATAACAATTAGGATATACACTCAATTTGAGGAAGAGACTGGGTTGGATAACGATAACGATAACGATAACGATAACGATACGATAACGATACGATAACGAATAACGATAACGATACGATAACGATAACGATACGATAACGATACGATAACGATACGATAACGATAACGATACGATAACGATACGATAACGATAACGATAACGATACGATAACGATACGATAACGATAACGATACGATAACGATAACGATAACGATACGATAACGATACGATAACGAATAACGATAACGATACGATAACGATAACGATACGATAACGATACGATAACGATACGATAACGATAACGATACGATAACATAACGATAACGATAACGATAACGATACGATAACGATAACGATAACGATAACGATACGATAACGATAACGATAACGATAACGATAACGATACGATAACGATAACGATAACGATAACGATAACGATACGATAACGAATAACGATAACGATACGATAACGATAACGATACGATAACGATACGATAACGATAACGATACGATAACGATAACATAACGATAACGATAACGATAACGATACGATAACGATACGATAACGATACGATAACGATAACGATACGATAACGATAACGATAACGATACGATAACGATACGATAACGATCGATGACGATACGATAACGATGACGATGACGATACGAAGCATGCTACGGATTCAAAATCAACCGGTATTTTGGCGCGTTATTGAATACGCGTGGGTAGCCACGCGTGGGTAGCCATCGTTGTAGTGTGACTTTGTCCGATTTTTCCTACAAAACAGCCTTCAGAAGTTCTGAGGGGAAGGAGGCACCGCCCCCTCTAGCTACACCACTGTTCCCCCATAAGACCCCGTCAGCGTTGAACTGCATCCGGCGCGAAAAATGTTTCAAATATATCCACATCCACGCAAAATGTTTCAAATATATCCACATCCGCGCAAAATGTGTCCAATATATCCGCATCCACGCAAAATGTGTCAAATAGTATCCGCATCCAAGCAAAGTGTAAGCATTGCTTGTTCCGTGCGGAAAGCGAAACGCTGTATTTTGAACTTCCTTTTACTATTAATCCATAATAATTACTTTAGCTTTTCTTTTCTTCTGATTTTGTAAATCATCCAGAGTGGTCTTATACATTGTAGTTCTGAAAAAATAATTTTTTTGACTTTATAAATTTTGGCCCTCTATGATATGCACTTTCATGCTAGCATTGTATTTTTGTAGTATCTGAGTTTCTAAGGGGTAAATTTGTCAATCAAAGTTGCCTAATATTGAAATTGGCCCGTAGCAACCACCTTAGCAACCGAATGTTGTGGTTAAATCGATGTTATTTGCTCGGTATTTTTTACCAAAATAGTCCATACTTGTACTTGCTTACCCCTCCCATATTACCCTTGTATTTGATGCTAGTATAATATATATTAAATGAAGTACAACGTCTATTTTGTTTGAAGTTTCAACTGAAGTCTTCGCCATCTTGTATTTTAAAGTTTCAGTAATTTTCTTGGTTTTTTGTGGTTTACTTCTTTGAAAATGCCTAAGCAACGTTCTGGTTATTCAAAGAAGCGTAACTTTAGTGGAAATCAGTTCACTGTAAACTCAAAACGTTTGAAAACAAGCGAAACGTCCACCGCAAGTACGAGCGAAGAAAATGTGTCTGAATCAACATCAAAAGACCAAGCCGCAAACACATGTATGTCAGCTTCGGCTAGAAAAATTGGTTTAGTTGATAAAGAAAGTGCTCTTTTGACGAGTGAATATCAATTGAGTGGTTATAGAATCATCGATGTTGATATTTTGGGGAACATCTTTAAATCCATGCCATGCAAGGTATGTTTGGAGTGCCAGTTAGAACTTGTTGAAGATGATACCAAGCGGATGGGTAGTGCTTCGTTTCTTTCTCTTCACTGTAGCTCGTGTGGACACTCTGAAGAGTTCTATACTTCAAAAAAAGTGGGTCATTGTTTTGAAGTAAACAGGAGAATGATCTATGGAATGAGGTCTATTGGTTGTGGCTTATCTGGGTTGCAAAGATTCTGCTCAACAATGGACATGCCCCAACCTGTTAATCCGAGGGCTAATAGTTACCACACAAAAGCCATCTTGCGTGCTACCATGGATGTTGCTGAATCAACCATGAAAGATGCTGTTGGCGAACTCCATAATTTAAAAAGTGATGAGGTTGGTGAGAATCGAGTTCTTAAAACTGCTATTTCATGCGATGGTACGTGGCAAAGAAGGGGATTCTCTTACTCCAGTCGATTGTCAAAACATCCTACTTATTACCATATTTAACACCGGTGCAGGTCCCATCACCTATCTTTTTATCAAAATGATGCTGTTGCACATTTTAATATGGGTGAGAAGGCTACTACAAAAGTCCTCGAAGCAATGGGATTGAATGTGGGAGGCCTAACTGAAGCTGGAGTTATCCAAGCTGATCGGCTGCGAGTAAGGAAGGCTAATTATAAGGAGAAGACAGACACAAAAACAAGAAGAAAGGTCCTCAGAGGCCAGAGAAAAAAGACAGGGGACAAGAATAAGGAAAAGGAAGGAGGAGAATCATATGCAGCTGGCTCATTTTAAAGTTTAAACTTTCCAGATGCCTATTCAAGCCTTCGAATTAGGATTGTTTGTCGAAAACATACCTACAAATATTTTAAACTTAATTTTCCCAAATTGTCAATTCACGAGAAGGTAAAAACTCTCCTGGGTCTACTGTTTATCCAATCAAGGTGAAATTTTTAGCATTTATTCATTATTGTTAAAGCTTTGATGTGAACCTAAAAAATACTATGTGTGAGTTATACATGCCACTGGGCAACCCTATTAATGAACTCAACATGCCCATATTTTCATTCATCTATAAACAGAAGTAAAATTTATTCACTCTATGCCTTTAGCTGAGTATTTTTTTAGGTCCACATCATAGATAGGTCTATTTTGTATCCTTTAAAGCTGTTTGGGAGATCATTTGTAGTTTACTTTGGCTCCTATCATTTGTGGCGCAAACACCATATTTTACTCCATAGGGGGTCCTATCTTGGTTACTATGGCAACAACAAATGTATAAGTGAGTGATTTTGTGTCAGCCACCCATATTCTATAATATTAGAGTAAAAAATCAGGAAAAAGTATTAAATTAGGAAAAAAAGTTTTCAATGTATAAGACCACCTTTTTTTTGCCTTTTATATTTTAACAAGACGCCCGCTAGGCGTAAACTCGGGTTACTTAGAAAGCTACTCTGCAGGAACTTTTGGGTTTGCTGATTTTGTTTTGCTGGAGCGCGGTTAATTTGTCGGCACTGTGATTTCCAGATGCGATTCACATCCAATTTTTATTTTTGCTTGGACCGTAGGGAAGTTGAGGGGTTGGAGACAAAAACTGTAACTATTTAATGACTGCGATTTATAGGGGGAATTACCATAGGTGTTTCATTGTTCGGCCCCTGATAGACTAGTGGTCTTTAAATGGTTCGACTTTGTCCCGTATACTTTAGCCTGTGTACAGCCTGATATAAATTAATGATATACATGTATAAATTATATAAATGTATTTATATCAGGCTGTACACAGGCTAGTATGCTTAGGCCCCCACCAGTTTAAGATATAGTGGAAGAATTGATGTTTTAACTCAAAATCACATTTTACGCAATAACTGAAGAATGGTATAAGATATACAAGTTATTAGTAATAAAGCCATATATTTTCCGTTATTTTTAGTGCCCTTGAAAAGACAGTCGTAATGAATTTAATTTGATAGGCTCTTTAACCACTCACCTCTGCAGAGGCTTCTTGCGCTTTTATTTGTAGTAATAATGTAATATACTATAGTATAGGTGGGCTATTCGCTTGTATTAGGCTCACAGGGTGTTTTCATGGGGACGCGTGGAGAGCATGGGGATGCAGAATTGCAAGCGCGCCATATATCACTCCCCGAGCGCCCTCCCAGCCCGTGCTGCCCAAACTATTTGCCCGAACTCTAAAAAAAGCGCAAGAAGTCTCTGCGGAGGAGAGTGCTCTTGGCTCTAGCTTACAATAAGCAACAGATAAATTATTATTGTCAAGAACATTTATATAGAACTATGAACTAAAACTAATGTTTGTCGTGACAGTGTGTCCAAGACACAAACTGGGATATAAAGATCTTCTATAGTTTAAAATATCTGTGACAATCATTTGGCTGTAACTGGTACTGATAACCCAGAACATTTTAGAGTCACATTTACAGGTAAAATATCATGGTGAAACAGGGTTATTCGATGGCAATATGTTTTCTGATTTATTAGGTAAAATATGTGAATGTATAGCTTCCGTCGCAGACGTTATTATACCTGTACATGGCCATACATGGCGGCCCACAAAGGCTGTCTGCGAAGGAAGCTAGTGAATGTACTGCGCCATAGTGATGATTATAGAAGATTATAGACGATATACAATAAATTGTTGAATAGCATCGACTTAATTTTGTATGGCATTGCAATAAACAATACAGCCTACAGGCAATAAAGCTATCATAAATATTACAGTTACCTTAGTACATGTAACGTATTTCCATACAACGTTTATATGTTGTCGTTGAGTCTCTTCGGGTATATATTATGATCACAACAACAGCATCACATGTTTACCTGTCACTTCAAAGTTCACTTCATCAATTCGTTCTTCGATTAACAGCATTTGAGCAACATTTTCCAGTACAATCCAAGTTTGATCGATTCAATAAAACATGTAAATATCGCGTACATATCAAAATCGCTCGTCAACTTTTAGTATAGGTCTACCGCGATCGGCGTGTGCGATTGCCAAGCAGTGTGAGCGTGTTTATAATTAGAATGCTTGCCAGCCACATTCCTTATATGAATCTTGTCACAAATTTACTATATTTCTTTGGATAGTTTGAGCATAGACAATCCAGAAGCGAGCAATAGTGACCAAAGAAGATGGCGCGCACAGCGCCTGGTTTCGCAAAGCCTATCGGGATGATGTAATAATTGCAATTTGTCGACCCGAAAAATAATAAA
This sequence comes from Chrysogorgia sp. JL179-B06, assembly GCA_035772405.1. Taxonomy (NCBI): domain Eukaryota; kingdom Metazoa; phylum Cnidaria; class Anthozoa; order Scleralcyonacea; family Chrysogorgiidae; genus Chrysogorgia; species Chrysogorgia sp. JL179-B06. Next base: position 595,130 of record JAYKKM010000348.1, read on the forward strand.
AATAAAAAAATGCCACCGAAACCTAGACTCGGCTACCACCACAGGTGGTAACCCGAGTAATTAGTTATCTGAGGACCGTACCCCTCTGTAAAACACTTTAGGGTGATGTTGGCATCCTCAATAAAGCTTGTTATTATTGATTATTATTTTGCCAGGCATGCGTGATAATTTATCTCTCTGAGACTCTGATGATGAGCACCTTATCTTTTTTCTAGGGAACATACAAGATAAAAGTTGATGTGAAAGAATATCATTCTGACAAACGTGTGGCTTGTGTAGAGGCAGAAGGCATTAAGACAAAGTAAAATGAAAAATCTAAAATGTAAAGTGCACTCATTATAAACCAATCTGAGTAAAAATATAAAGTGTATTTTCACCAACTGCTTTGTCGTTTTCTGAATATCCGTTTTACAAGTTTTCAACTTTATAGTTTTTGGATGCGAGGTTGCAGGTGGGAGCAGAGATATTAAGACCCTAAGTGCGAGATTGGTTCAATCTCCGCTCTCGACTTGAATTTTAGTTTTGGAGTTGTATTTTTTCCTTTGAATAACCCCTGGGCCAACGTATGGTGGCAATACATAGACTTTGTTCCATTTACATGCTTAACTCGCTTTTTGATCAATCTAGTTGGATCTCGGATCGCTAGTGTGAACTATGTGATTATGCGGTTAAATAAATTACTGAATTAATAAATTACTCACTTAATACCATTTCAATCATAGGGGTATTTAATAAAAATCCCGCATGTGGGATTTTTTTTAAATATCCCTAGTAAAAAATCACATCCGGGATGAGTGCTGATTTAAGTGCTGAAATTAAATTATGCAATTATAAAATAAATGTTTATCCATTCTCTAATTCAGGAACGCGTAAAAGTGATTGAAAAAGTATTAAAAGGAAATAACACTTGTTCTCGAAGAATTAATTAAAAATTGCACTTTGTGTTTGGCGAAATATTCATAATTACGAAAGAGTTTCACATACAGACTGTCTTAATGGTTCTTAAATCTGAAATTTTATGACAAATTTGTTAATTATAAGCTTCCTTAGCAATTACGAATATAAGGTCTGTAAATCTAAATAATCACTCCTGATCACTCCTGATCTTAAGTAGCTCACTTTAGGGAGGTGGAGTGAGCGAGCGACACCGTACTCTGATAATCAGGCTAGATCTTAAGTGGAACTCGCGCATGTATCGGGAGTAGTAACTAAAGCTAACAAAATAATGGGTTTTATAAGAAGATCATCCCTTGATATCCATGACCAGCGTGTTCGTACTGCATTATACACAGTTTTAGTTATAAGTCACTTTGCATACTGTTCACAAGTTTGGTCTCCGCAAACTGTGTCACTAATTCTCAACGTCGAAAGAGTCCAACGCCGTGCTACTAAGGGCCTGTTCATATGAGCCGGGCTGGCCTGGCTAGCGGGGATGAATTTTAGCTCGATTTCATATGGGAATTTCATCCCAGCTTCGGCCCGGGAGTGCGCTTTGTAGATAACTGGGACGAATAAAAACATGCTACTTGCATTCATTTGTCTACAATTAATAATCTCTATTATCCATCTTTGTTCAGTTATTGCATGATGCTGTATATCAAACAAATCTGCGAAAACGTTGCTATTTTCTGGAGAGGTTGAAGAAAACGAAACGAAGATGACTTAACACGAGGTTGTTGATTTGGTCGAACGGATCAGTGGTGGCAAAATATGAATATCTTTTCTTCCTCGCTATAAATATCTTCAAGTGATGTAGGGGACGATAATTAATGACACTGGTTCAAACAACGAAACATCTTCGATCTCATAAAATTTGGCGAGCTCTTTTCTTAATTCTTTATACTGTGCTGGCCAACTTGAGCTAGGCGGGATCTCGGTGAAGTGGGATGAAAATTTTCCATATGAACACAAATTTGCTGGGATGGCCCGGTGAACCGGGATGAATTAAGCATCGCGCGTGACTGGGGCTGAGTTTGTGAGGGAAGTGAATTGAATTCGTTGGAGAATTGAAATGATTGGAAACTGATCACTTGCTTGATGACTTCCAAAGCACGAATCTGAATATTACGCGCTTGATTTCGATGGGGCAGGCATTTCATTATCAGGTGGAGTCTGCACGCAGGCTAGCTTCCCATATGAACACAAAGTCTTTTTAATATGAAATAACAAGAACGCGCGGATCCCGGCTGATATGAACAGGCCCTAAGTTTATTCTATCATTACCATTTAGATCTGACGTTAGCTATAAGTGTAGACTTCTGAAAACAGAACTGTTACCCCTATCGTACTGGCATGAGTACCTGGACTTGGTATACGTTTTCAAGTTAATATTTGCTTCAAATGATCCTTACATCTCCGTCAAGTCTGCCAGTCGTGTAACCAGGCGAACAGATAAAACAAATACAATTAATTTAAATATTCCTAACGTAAACACTCTAACTTTCCAGAATAGCTTCCATTGTAGGGCACCAAGAATTTTCAATTCCTTGCCATCCGATATTTACGATGTCCTAATCTCTCTATAGGCCAATTCAAATCTGTTATATGATGTAGAAATTCCGCAAACGTTTAAAACAGTCTGTGTAAAATGTCACTCACGTCGTCCCCCATCTAGTTTGCTTGTTAAAATGTGCTGTTTATGTCTTAGTTTAGAAGTTAACCATATCTGTTTGATTTAATTAAGGGACCCCGCAATGGAGCAACAAGCTCTGTGGGACATCCCTGCCACCTTTTTGGCAAAGCTTGTAAAATAAAAAAATTAAATACGTCCCAACGGATTTCCATTCACGGCTTTTTGTCGTGCGATCGATTTTTTGCGATAGCTATTTCTGTTACGCAAGCGGCGAGCGAGCCTGAAGCGTGCGCTGCTAAATAATGTAGTGGGGCTTTTTTTTATATTTTAGTTTAGCGCATTGCATTGTGGTCGGACTGTTAGATAGACACAACATGCAGTCCGCGGAACAACCAAGCACAATACAATACGCTGAAAACATGTGCTTTCTTTTTATGCTTTTCTGGAGACCAGTGTCGAATACATCACATGTAATCGCCTTTAATTCATACGTGAAACAGTTTGGAGTTTGTTGTCAGGAAATATTATTCGAGTTATCGTGCGAGAGTTTTGTGTTGTTTTGAATAATTTGTTAAAGACGAATAATCCAAACATTTCTGTTTCATCCTCATCGTATGTTAATTAGAATTTCAGTAGAACCAGTAGAAAAACGGCGTCGTACGGGTTATGGATGAAGTATTGTCTGACTTGACAAATCTCATCAACAGTTTTCCGTAAACCAGCTATTGCGGTCCCCCCTGCCAAGTTGGCAACGCTTTATATTCCGTGTGTGCGTGCGTGCGTGCGTTCGTTCGTTCGTTCGTTCGTTCGTTCGTTCGTTCGTGCGTTCGTGCGTTCGTTCGTTCGTGCGTGCGTGCGTTCGTTAGTTCGGAATCAATAGCAAGCATCACGAGTAGGTTTATATTTAGTTAGCAGATCAGTAATATAAACAGGCGCCTGGTCATACAAAGCCTTGAAAGTAATTATTAGTATCTTAAATACAATCCTTGATCTGGCACCGGCAACCAATAAAGATTACGTAGCGCAGGGGAGATATGCTCCGATTTTTTAACCCCTGCAACAAGTCTGGCAGCTGTATTTTGAATTCGCTGTAACTTGCTCAATTCAGTTTCTGGTAAGCCATATAGGATGCTATTACAGCTGTCAAGTTTTGATGTTATGAATGCATGCACCAACTTCTCACAGTCCTTTTTATCAAATATTTCCTGATCTTGCCAATATTTCTGATAGCCAAAGTAGCCGATTTACAAATGTTATTTACATGAGTATTTAATTTTAAAGGTGCCGTCCAGTCCGTTCTGCGCATGTCCACGTTTCTGTTTACATCGTTTGTTTACATTGCATTATATAAACATTGAACATGAAGTATTGCGGATTTTTTTCACACGCTTGAACTTTTCCGCCTAAAAAGCGTGTTATAAGAAGCTGTTATGTTCCTAAATGTGGATAATATATCAAACTACCACTCGCGCCTTCGCCACCTTTGACGAATACTCGCTTTCGAACCGTCGCAAATCTATTCCGTTACAGTTTGTTGATATATGGGGTCCCCAACGTTTGAAATATCACACATGCGCAGAACGGACTGGACTCACCTTTAAATGTCCATCAACAGCAACACCGAGATCACGTGCAACCGGAGCCGGTTGGATTATCACATTGACACATATTTCTGGCATTGGTTCGCAATGCATAAAACGTGATGATAGATGGACAATCTCGGTTTTACTTGGATTGCATATAAGACCATTCATAGTACACCAGATGGTGATGTCCAAGTTTAGCTAGAGCAGCAGGTCGATCACATGGAGATTTTATAGGCATATACAGCTGTGTGTCATCAGTGTACATTATGCAATCAAGGCCGTGGGCTTTGATCACATCTTCCAATGGCGCAAAGAAGAGTGAAAACAGAAGTGGACCCAGTACAGAACCCTGAGGTACACCCACTCACTACACCATATTGCAATGGTTTGTTTGAGGAATGCGTATTCTTCACCATAACTGACTGTACCCGATCAGAAAGGCATGAGCGATACCAGGCTAGTACAGTTCCACTAAACCCATAACGATGTTTAAGTCTCTCCAATAGAACGGTGTGGTCAATGGTGTCAATAGTAAGCGACATTTTTGACGTGACATTTTTAACGAACGCCACAGGGCACCGCACTTTAGCACTATGTCTGGTTATTATCCGTCTCTTTCAGTCTTTTGTATTCTTTTACTAACATAACATGATAATCATGTTGCCAAAGCAGCAAAGATATATCATCTATATACTTATAGGTGATATAGTTTT